>SRSE01000327.1:215000-842833 GCA_005024645.1 Planiliza haematocheilus | reverse complement strand
TCCTTAACCCACCATGTTTACCTCTAGGGGGCAGCATTTCCCCAGAACGAGCTCCAGAGCAGCAGATCTACTGAGTTCTGCTCTTTCTTGAGTCAGATGTTTGATTTATTCTAAAGTCTGAATCCCTTTGAGGAAATTGAGGTTTTACAGCAGCAAGTTTTAACTACTGCTCCTGATAATAATAACAACAGTTAAATAAAAGGCTGAATACACATGATGACGTTTATCAATATTATGAATCATGATGAACTAAAACAGGATGACTCAGCTTAAAAACAAGAAAATGACTCGAGTATAAGAAAGAACCTGAGATATTCAGGTGCCATATAAATAACATTTGATTTGATGATTCTCACTGGATGAAATGAAAAATAGATATAGACAGATGTATTGATAACTGAGTCCTCTGGTCGTGGAGGAAACTCAGCAGCAGTGATAATAAACCAGCTCTGGTACCATAACAGCCTTAATATGGAAGATCAATCAGGAACATGTTTGGTAAAAGTTTCTACTAAAAAACCTGAAGGACGTAAAAAAGAAGATAATATCTAATTTAAAGTGATTTAGCCTCAGGTTTTCTCATCAAAGATTTAAAAATGAATCTTAAATCATTTAGCTTTTAGCCACTGGTTCACTTTATTGGCGTCAGCTGTTGTGCTAATGTTCTCTGGTGGTTTTGCATCATTTAAAGCGATATTCACTCTAAAAAAAAACTATTTGTTAGGCAGAAATTAAATACGTTTCGTCTTTATTAATCTGATTCTTATGACGCTAATTAAAGAAATAAACCCTGTAGCTGCTGAAACATACTCAATGTACTTTGTTGTTTCCAAGCAGGAGTCTGAGAACCAGGGTTTTTAGAGTTTCATTTTTTTCTCCCTGAACTCCCAGCGGTTCATTGCGTCCGTCTAATTTACGCTCTGAACCCTGAAGACGACGCAGCAAAGTAAAGGGGGAAATCCTGTCAGGCTCCCAGACTGTTACTGGTCTAAATAAAGCAGCAGGGGTCAAAGGTCACAGAGGTCTGAAATAGAGAGGTCAGAGCTCAGCAGGAAATAAGGAAACGACAGAGAGACGTCAGCGACGCAACTGAAGAAGAAGAAGAAGGTTGTTGGTTTTAGGGACTCAATGAAACATCCCTAAAAAGATTCATAGAAAAGCAGAAGAAGTAGTTTCCATAAGTGATTTCAGATCTTTTCTGTTGTCTAAACGAGCACTGACCTGAAGATCTGGAGAAGAATCAGGTTTATTTAGAGCTGAAGACATATCCATGGGCCAGAGACCTGGACCAGTGGTCACCATGGAGACTACTCTGGACAAGAGAGACCTGACCAGTGGTCACAGTAGAAACTACTTCCTGCTTCATTCAAGGACAAGAAATCACCTCAGGTGGAACAACATTAAGACTGGGATTAACTTTAGACTACACACTAAAAGTTTGTTCATGGATTTCAAAATAAAATCATATATTAGTTGTTTTTCCAGTTTTTGTTTCTAGTTTTAAGAGAAATCTTGAATTACCAAAAAATGTGCACAGATTGTTTGTAAAAGACTGACTCTGCATGCTTTTAATTTGAAAAGTCCACAAATCAATAGTTTCAGTATTAAAAATGAGACCAGATCTCTTCTTTAGTTCCTACTTTATTATAAGGAATAATAAGTTTTAAGTATGTCTGGATTTTGTTTTCTAGCGCTGACACTGAATCTGGAAATGATTTATATCATGACGACCTGGATCTGTTCCCGAGAAGACGAGTAACATGAGTCCACACGTGAACGCAGTGTCTCAGACGAGGCTGAGAAATGGGTCGGTGTTGGTCAGAGGAGGTATGATTACACCTCTCTTCCTCTGGGATCTGAAGGCAGATTAAAGCTCAAATGAATCAAACATTTAAAACTAGACTGGATCATGTTTCAATGATTTCTCATTGGCTGCAGTTTGAGATTTTATTTTTCAGGTAGAAAAGTAGAAATGACCTGCTCTGTTGATTTTGATCGTGTTGCTGATTTCTCTAACTTAAAGCTTCCTACGCCTTAAACATTCTCCTCTTCAGGAACGTGACCCGGCTCGTTGTGGCCTCTTGACCCCACACGTTCCTCAGTGTGTGTGTGTCACTTTCTAAAGAGAGAGAGTGGGTGTGGGAATGACCTGCTCGCCCAACTCAGACTGTCCACGACACACACACTCTCTCGCCCACGGTCAGCTGATCCACGACTCCCCCGACTCTCCCATCACTTCATCATTGTGTGTGTTTGGTGTGTGTTCTGGGAAACTCCTCTCAGCTTCAATAACATTAGAGAACATCAGTCACTGGAGCAACTTGTATTTTTATTTTAATATTAGTTAAAGACGGAGTCTGACTGTAGAGGCAAACATTAGTGGTGTTGTCAACCGTCTATGGACCTGGTGTTTGTGGCGGTCGGAGATCAACTTCATTCTCTTCTTTATTCATCTTCATCTCATCTGAAATTATCTTCAAGTGTTGGCCATCTGATCAGCTTCCTAGCCTCCCAGCTGACAGTAGCTCGTCCTAGCTACCTAGATGTTGGTTAAGCTGTGTATAAATGTATAAATGTAAATCAAGCCCGTTCTGATTGAGATAACGTCTGGGCCAGTGTCAGGCTTTGTGTCGAGTAGCCAATGATTAGTTTCCGGGGTCAGTGATTGAAAAGACTTTTGAGAAAGAGGCTTCCTTTTTCTTTCTTTCCCATCCGTCTCTGTAGAGAAAGCTCATGAGAAGCGTTTTGGTGGAGTTGAACCCTCACAGAGAAGATGAAGAGGATGTCTTTAAGTGAATTAACATTGTGACCGAAGAAAGAACGAAAGGAAGCCTGAGAGCATCAGAACGTCGAGGACGGAGAAAAGGATAATTGTGTGTTGCTGCAGTGAAAGACTGTTGTTCTTTGGCGCTGCTGAGAGGCGGCCATTGTTTGGTGGAGTTTACCAGTGGGACCGGTCATCAGAGATCACACATCCTGATAGTCGCCCTCAGACAAGCTGCAGGAGGAGGCTTACCCAAGATTATCTCCACGATTCAACACCACACGGCCGAGGCATCGGGCATCTTTCATCCTTCATGTGTAACGACATAGAACAACGTTGCTGCAGTCTCCGGTCAGCTGGGTCCAAAGCCAGTGTCCAAAAAGGAATCGACAAATGTGGAGAATTAAAAACCTTTTTCTTAAAAAGTGGCCCCAGGTTTTTGATGATTGGGCCGGAGCTGACTTTGAGTTTGTAAGACCAGCAGTGACGTGTCGACCAGAGACCATGAACGTTAATGAAAGTCAGAGAGTTGGAGCAATGATAGAAGATAATAGGCAAAGTTGAACGAATCTCAACTTCAAGGATCAATGGGAGCAGTTTATTCAATTGACTGACATATGACTCAAACACAGAGTTTCCCTCCAAACGTTTATCTGATGGAAACACCGTCCACCATTTTGGTTCCTACCACCAGATCCACCTTGACGACATCCTCTATCAGCCTGATCTGGTGGTAGGAACCAGCGTGGTGGTTGGAGAATCCGGTGAACCCAGATGGAGCGGCGGTGGCTTTCTTTACAAACACAGGAAGAGCTAGCTTCATGTTTGATGTTCTGTCTGTTTCATTCAGATACACAAAAGAGACTGTCATCTACATAGAGAAGGACGGAGAACAGAACGCATTAGAAAACTGAACTAAAATAAACTGAACATGATGGAAAATTATTTTACTTCAAGATTCAAGACCCTGTCAAAGTACGGTGTGACCAAAACAATTTAAACTTTTTTTGGTGCACGTCTTTCTGCAGCTAAGCGCCCCCTAGGTGAGTGGACGGTTGCTCAATAACCAAGAACAATCCGACCTCAAAATCATCTGCAACTCATCAGCTACCGCATGACTTAAATATCGTCTGCCTGAAATTTGGTACACAAGTGGAAAAGAGTAAATAAAACAACACAGTTTGTCAACAGGTGTCAACGTAAACTGGAGGAACGTTGACGTTTCGCCACTTATCCAAGTTGCTCCGTCAGTTCTTAGATGTTTATTGGCTGCCTTCTTCAAAATAAACAAAATAAAGTCCTTGTTGGGTTTAGGTCTCCAATAATTCAGGACGGTGAGGAGATTTTACTGCAGGGACATTGTCTTAATACATTTAACCTTTAGGAAACATCCACTCTGGTCCTTGCTTTAGGTTGTGACTGGATTCCCCCCCCCCCCCCCCCCCCCCCCCCTTTCCAGTGTTCCCATGGTTTTCCCAGGCCGGCTCTCCCAGGCTGTTTGACCTGACTCCATGCCCCTCTCTGCCCTCTTTCTGCCCCTCTTGGTGCCCCTCTTGCTGCTTCCTGCCCCCTGCTGATGCGACACAGGCTGGTATTGTAGCCGAGCCTACGCCTGTCACGGCCCATCACACACAGACACACACAAGATTCATGCACAAAACAAATGTGGGTACAAACGCACACACATGCAACAGCTCGAGAACACAAAAATAAATAGGGTTTAATTATCTATATGTTAATTTATCTTACTTTAGATGAAAACTGATGTATTTGGAATGAAGCAAATAAAAAGAAGCAGGTTTGTGTAAAATGTTTGAGCTGTTTCTGGTGAGAAAAACAACAGAGGCTAACAGCTAGCAAGCTAACGACCAGGTAACTTCATTTATGAAATGTAAATGCGTAGAAAAGAATAAGGGTTTGTAAACATGCTGATTTCTTTTTCGGAGCCTCTCATGGATGTTAGAGGAGGAGCAGCTTTTGTCTCTTCCTCGTTAGTTAAAATCTTTTCAGGTGAAGACAGGTGTCAAGCACAGACTTTAGGAAAAATAGATGACGTGTCTCCACTTCCTCCCACTGGTTAAAGTGAGGCCTGTATTCCAGGGACACGGGTGACGCCGACTTGTCTGAGAGTTGATCCACGTTGTCCATGACCTGCCTAGACTCACTGGTGATTGGTTAATACTGCGCTCCGCTCTAACTCCACACGTTACTAAGAGATGTTGAATTATACACTGAACTTATTTTTTATTTTTTTATTTAATTCAACTTCCATTATGGATCCATTGTTAACTACCGATGGCAAACTGAAACAGAGCTAACGTTGGAGTGTTGTAAGCTAGCTAGTTATTGACATTAATTCACTGAGAATATCACTAAAGTTTACCTTTAGTTCCTAGTTAGTTATTTATACTCGTCAGATGTCAATCATCATCATGATGTCACATGAGTCAAAACTAAACACTTGAGCTAACAGAAATGATCTTTGTACTTATTTAATACAAAGATATACTGCTATACTATAGCCAGCCACCAGGGGGAGCTCTGCATGCTTTGGGCTTCACTTAGAGCAGGGGTGCCTATTACGTCGATCGCGATCGACCGGTAGATCTTGAAGGTAGTGCGGGTCGATCGCGTGCCAATGAAACATTTTTTTAGATGTTAGTCTAAAACATTTATCTGTTGCAACTCAAAAACAAACACCAAGACAAGCGTTCATCTTTTATTTTTACTTTATATTTGCAACATGTCCTCAATTCAGCGGCACACATCCACAGCCACGCCCAACTTCAACGACAACTCAAGATACCGTTCTTACAGACACAGCGCTATTTTTCTAAAGGTGCAGTGTACCATTTTTTCTTGATAAAAATAAAAACAAAGATGGATAGAGCTTTTAACACTGTAGCAACAATTAATATGACAATTAATGTATCTAGATACATCCGTCGTGGAGTCCACTTTTTTCAGTCTGTGGTTTTTAATCGCTTTTGAAGCCTCTAGTGGACGTAGGAGGAACTGCAGATTTTGTCTCTTCCTGTTGGTTTTCATTTTTTCAGTCCTGGGAATTGCAGCTTAGTTCAGAGTCATGTAACAAGACAGTTATTGCCTTCTCTAACTGGTGGTCGTATTTGTTCCTCATTTAAACCACTGCATTAGGAGCAAAAACCCAGGAACCTACATACACATTTGACCACACTTTTATGTGTGTTGGACATTTAACCTTTGTCTCAGATGACTGTGAATGTGCATGAATGTGAAGAGGAGAGGGACGTTGGTGCATTGGATAAATAAAATCTGGAGAAAAACAGGTTCAGCGCCGGTAAATGAGCAATCCTCCAGTTTACCCCAGAACAATGAGAGGAGGAGGGCCATCTGAAATACCACAGAAGAAGGAGGGAAGTGGGAGAAAAGGAGGAAGAGAGTGAAGGACTCGCAGAAAGAAAGACGGCCTGTCGTGACTCGTGGTGATTTAGTGGCAATTAATCAGAGAGACAGACAGAGAGAGAGAGAGAGACAGAGAGAGAGACAGAGAGAGAGAGAGAGAGCTCTGCAGAATGAAAGGAAGTAGTGCACGGCGGCTGCAGTGTGTGTTAATGTGTTGCTGTTGGTGTGTTTGTTGACTCAGGCGGCGAGCGGCACGACAGCGATTGTTTGGTTTCAATCCCTGAAGTCTGATTCTCAGGCTCGGAGCCCAAAACCCTCTGCTCAGGACATTTTAAAGTGTTTGTTCCATTAAACACATTCATCTGGTTCTTCTTTAACCGTTCTCTTGTAGAACCACTTGTGTTCTTGGTTCTCCTTGTCTTGCTGCATGACCCAGTTTCTCTTCACATTCAGCTCATGGACAGATGTCCTGACATTTTCTTTTAGAGTTCATTGGTCCATCAATGAGGACAAGGCGTCCTGGTCCAGATGCAGCAGAACAGGCCCAAACCAGGACATTAGCTTCACCCCCATGTTTGATGGAGGGATGAGGTTCTGATGCTTCATCTCATTTAAACCAAACTATTCTACTTTGGTCTCATCTGTCCACTAAACATTGTCCCAGTAGTCTTCTGTCTTGTCCACATGATAAGAATGAGTCAGATTTAGAAATGTTCTTCTTGGAGAGCAGTGTCTTTGTCCATCACACCATGGTTGTTCAGGAGGGGAACAGTCGTCTTCAATCTGGATTCCTCCTCATCTGAAGACCGTCATCCATCTCAGACCCTCCCCATCCTTCCGTCCACGTCCCCCAGGTCTTCCTAGTGTTTCTGTTCACTGTAGACCACACACACCTCCTGTACTGTAGGTTGACATACCAGCTGTAAACTGTCACCTGACACATTCTCAGCATTCCAGACGTTCCAGACGTTCCGTACGTTCCCTCCTGTTAATCTCCATGGGTCAGTCATGTAGTCTGTGTGATTAACCGTTGGAGGTGAGCGCATCATGTGCTTCCCTTTGTCATTAATTGATCCTGAGGCCTTTGTTACAGAATAACAGGATCTTTCACTCAATACAGTTGTGTTTGGTCATCATTTCTACTAGTGGATGAATGAATGAGTTCTCCTCCTCTTCCTCAGATCAGCCCTGGTGAGTAGCTGGTCTTTAATGTGACCCAGGACTCATTGTGTGTTCACACTACAAAAGGAAGGAGGTCACATGTGTCCCAGACCACCTCCACATGTGGAGTGTTTTTTGAACGTGGCTTGTTTGACTTTGAGTTTTTGCTCCATCTTTAGTTTGACCCAGCCAGTCTTTCCTGTCCTGGGTTTGGGTCTTACCCTTCTTTATTTAGAGCTCAGATTTGACAGAAGTATAGCTTTGTGTTAAAGTTTGTGTGTTCTTGTTTCTGCCGTGGATTGAACTCTTGTGGAATACTAACATCATACAGCCGTAATGTCCAGAGGGTTAAAACCTGTTCAGACGTGGTTTTAGGTTAGAAGTAAAGGTTAGGGTGTAGAGTAGAAGGACGGGTTTGCGTGTGTGTTCGTTCTTATATAAGCAGTAAGAATGTGTGCGTGTGGTGTTGATCTGATATCACTGTTGAAGCTTCCTGAGGTGAGACTAATGCTGAACAGGACGTCTGAGTGAACACAGCGGCTCTCACTGCAAACATCAACTCTCACACATGCCGACATGAAGAGAGGAGGCTTCTGGTTCTCAGCGACAGGCGACGAAGACGATGAACAACACTGTGACGTCAGGGTAGAAAAAAAGGAAGCACAGAGAAACAGGGATGTCTCTAACATTAATGGAAGGAAATGTAGGTGGATGAGGAGTAGAGGCTGTGGTGGTGGTAACCATGGTAACCTTCACTAATCATCATCAGGTTTCCAGGAGGGACAGAAACATGGAGGCAGACAAACAAGATGAACCAAAATGGAATCAGTGTGGACAGAGACGATGGAGACGTGGAGACATTTAGGTCGTCTTCAAAGATTCTACACATTCAGGACATGGAGGAGGACATACTTCTTCTCCTCACCCTTGTCCTCCATTGTTCTCATCCTCCCTCTTCCTCCATCTTCTTCTCAACTCCTCCTTTTTTTTCCAAATCTACACATTCAGACACTGAAATGGAGGAGGACAAACATCTGCTCCTCTTCCTCCCTCATCATCATCATGTTCTTCTTCTTCTGGTTCTGCTCCTCCTTCTTTTCTTCCTCCATTCTCCCCTCCTTCACATTTGTCTTCCTCCTTCTAGTTCTTGTCCTTCTCCTCCTCCTTTCTTCTCAGCCCTCTTGTTCTTCTTCATCATCTCCTTTGTTCTTCTCATCCATCTCCTCCTCCTCCTCTTTTATGTCTTCATCTTCCTCGTTGTTCTCGTCTTCCACCCTTCCTACACTTGCTGTATCCTCCCTCTCCACCTCCTCCTCTTCCTCCTTCATCTTCTTCTGCTCTATTTCCCTCACATGTGATGCTCCAGATACATATGATCAGATGTATCTGATAACTTCATCTGATTGAGTCTCCATGGTAACGGTTCATCTCTGATCAGGATGGAGACGTGTTATTGACGTAGCCTTTTGTCAAACGTGTCTGTTGTTGTGCAATAATAATAAAAATATAACTGTGTCTACGTTTCGTCTTGTTCTCGTCTCTTGTCAAAGTCTTAAAAACTTTAAAGGTCCATCTTGATGCCTGGTCAGAGCAGAGCGATGCTGGTGGAGCAGGAATGTTCTGGTGTGAACGGACTCTGGATCGTCTCAGCTGATGAAAGGTATTCTCCACAGTCTGGACCTCCAGCTTCACGTCTGTCTCACTTAACGCTGCTGATCTCTGAGGGTCCACTCGACTCGGCTGAGAGCGCGTTGACGTGTTTGGTAGATTAGAGCTTCAAGCCTCTCTTAACGCTGCTGCTGGGAACTCCTTCTTCTTCTTCTCTGGTCTCCTTCAGCCTGATAACGTGAAGGGTTCTTCATGAGGACACTTGACCTGTTTGACACTACAGAAAACTCAAACTGTTCTTATGATTGGTTCAAATAGTGAGATGGATGCTTTATTAATCCCAAAGTGGGAAATGTCAGTGTTGCAGCAGCAATGTACAAGCACTTAGCACTTAATCTAATGATAAAGGCTATTATACAATGACAGTGCAACGAAGAAGGAGTTGTACAGAGTAGCATTCCTTGAGACAACGTAGTTATTAAATTATTAATGATGACATCCTGACACCCCTTTTCTCTTCAAATGTAACACTATGAGTGACGTGTGAAAGGAATCAAAAGTCTCCTTTGCAATTATTGCAAGAACTGCCTTCCCTGGGAGATTTGGATGTTCCAGTTCCTCTTGTTTTACTTTCAAAGTTTCTTCCACATTGCTTTGTAAAGTTCCTTGTACCTGTGCTTTTTCCATTAGTCTTTGCCTCTTGTGTTTTCTGATTGGCTGCTTTGCCCTAATTCGTCTCACCTGTGTTTCTTCTCCCAATTAGTGTGTTAACATAACATAGAGAAGTGATTTCTGACACCAGTGGCTCCAGAATCACCAATGAACGTAACATTTTCTTAATTTAATGGATGATATCTGTTGTTGTTTGTGCTGCTGTCTCTGTATTTGCATTTGTTATCCCCAGAGATATTTATTTCCTTTGAGGATGACGCTTCCAGGGTTCAGGTCTAATCTGAGTCTTTGCCTCTAGAATAAATCAGATATTATCATCAGAATCAGAATCAGCTTTATTGGCCAAGTATGTGCACATACAAGGAATTTGACTCCGGTAACTTTACTCTCTAGTACAACTTAAATAGCAAAATAAGAATAGAATAAAAATAAAATAAAACACAATAAAATAAATCTCACTCTGTAATATAAAATATAGGATAATATATACACCGTGTGAGAGTGTTTCCATCTAGTTCCTAAATGTGGATCATGTCTCCAAGTCACCAAGCAGCTGTTGATGGTTCTGATCCAGTGGTAGGTAGAGATCCATTAATATTCTACTGACCACATGATGGCAATGCTGCTCATTTACAGACACACACACTGAGATCACATCTACAGAGCTGGCTGGGGACGCATGTGGAGACACAGGGACATTAAGACCAGGTGGAGACACATTTACATTAAGACCCGGTGGAGACACAGGGACTTAGAGATGGACAGGTGCGATTGGATGTGATGTCTGAATTGGGTCTAAAAGCAGATATTGTTTTACTGAAGTGTTTCCATTGACGTCTACTCTACTACAGGCTGAAGGAACCATCTTCTGGTCCTTTAGTCGTTTTTTGATAAGACAGCTACTGTTTCATTTGCTCTTTATTTAGGGGAAATGTGGAGGAAAGTTCAGAGATCAAGTAAGCACTGAAACATGTTGATAACCTTTCACTGATCCTCCAACACTCTGGAAGAAAAGGAAATATCAATAAAGATCACAACACATGCGCTCCGTCTCTTGTTTCTCTGTGAACTGATGGGAAGCCCTCGTCAGGTGACAGGAAGGAAGTGGAGTAGCGCTGCACCTGCAGGTTGGCAGTACGACGCTCCCGGAGGACGTGTCCGCAGGTTTCCTTCATCACAACAATGGGCTATTATATCCAAGACAACAGACATTCATGGAGTCTGTGGGAGTGCATTAAAGGCTGCTGATCCACTTCGCTTCACACACACTCAGACCTCCGGTACAGGGGCCAATCAGGAGCTTCTATTTTGAAATAGAGACTTTATGAACAGCAGCACATTTTGAATGAGGTATTAGGTGGATGCTGGTATAGTGTGCTCTAGTTCTTCATCTAATAATCAGAATAAAACCAAAACCAGGTGGAGGAGTTTCCAGGAGGGAAACATGGAGGTAGAAAAACCAGATGAACCAAAAAGTCTCCACCTGGATTTAACGAATCAAATCGGTCTGATCCTCCTATTGGATAATTACTTTCAGCTGGAAACAAGTTATTTAACCCCAACTGATGCAATGAGTAGCTTCTCAACAACCAGGCTTCAGTTTGCTAGGGAGCATAAAGATTGGACTCTGGAGCAATGGAAGAAGGTCATGTGGTCTGATGAGTCCAGATCTACCCTGTTCCAGAGTGATTGGGGCATCAGGGGAAGAAGAGAGGCAGATGAAGTGATGCAGCCATCATGCCTAGTGTCTACTGTACAAGCCTGTGCTATGGGGCAGTGCTATGATCTGGGTCTAGGTTCATTAGCTGACTACCTGAATATACTGAATGAGCAGCTTATTCCATCAATGGATCATATTCCAAGATGACAATGTCAGGATTCATGGGGCTCAGATTGTCAAAGAGTGGTTCAGGGAGCATGAGATGGATTGTTCCACCACAGAGTCCAGACCTTAACCCCATTGAGAATCTTTGGGATGAGCTGGAGAAGCTTTGAGCAGTGGTCAGACTCTCCATCATCAATACAATGAATGAAACACTGGATGGAGAGAAATCTGGAGACATTGGAGAAGATTAGAGAAACAATGAGACAGAGAATGCTGAGATAGACTGGCGACCTGTCCAGGGTGTACCCCGCTTATTGCCCAATGACATCTGGGACCTTTCACAGGAATAAACGAGTGCAGCAGATGAATGAATGAATGCCACAGAGAATGTGTGCTGTAATCAAAGCTAAAGGATGTCCAACAAAATATTAGAGTGTGTGAACCCTTTTTTTTTCTTTTGGTATCATTTTAGGCTGTGTATTTCTACAATTCTTCTATGAGTCCATGGGCAGTAGAATCACATTTATATCAAATATTTGTGAAACATTTTAGACGGGTTAAATGAGAAAGGTTACACATATCTGCTTTCATGATCTTGTGTGTGTGTGTGTGGGACGTCCTGTGGGAACGTCGTGGAGTCGAGCGGTGTGAGGTCCGAGGCGTCGGGTGGTGAGCGTCGTCTAACAGAGAATAATACTCCACTTCCTCCCATTCTCTCTCCCTCTCTCTGTCTGCACACAGTCGTGGTCTCTTGTTCTAAGAAGGATTTCCGACTCGCGGCCCAGCGCTCCCTCCACACTCACATATTCCTCTCTCCACGCTCTGGGTTTCCTGCTATAGGATGGCCCTGCTTGGCCCTGCGTGGCCCCCACGACCCCCGACACTAATAAACCTCTGATATCATCAACAAGGACAAAGGATCTGTTTTCTTTCTAGAAACATCTGTGGGTGGTGTCAACCTGAAACTCACAAGAGTCTCTTGATGAGTTCAGAGAGGAGCTGTCGTCCTCTGCTCCTCTTCCTTCAGATCATCTCTCTTCTCTGGATAAAATGTGGACGTGTTGTCCTCTACAGCATCTTAACATGTGTCCACCTATGTTCATACCAAGTCCAAATTATTGAGGAAAGATGTTCTTATTTAAACCCCAACTCCCCCACCAGACTTTCAGAGCTGAAGACTTGGAAGAAATGTCTCCAAGAGACTCTACTAGTCCAGTCGTCTTTGTTTCTGCTTTGGCTTTGACTGAATCCCTTCACAGACAAAAACAACAAAGTCTATCTCATCTTATCTGACCTGACATGGCAGCATTAAAATCACGCAACTTTACTTTCTGTATTCTTTTCGAATACCAAAATGTTCCAGTTTAAGCTTCGGTGTGGACAGACTCACCAGGTCAGGTATGTTTTAGGAGAAGGAGGAGGAGGAGGAGGAGGAGGAGGAGGAGGAGGAGGAGGAGGAGGAGGAGGAGGAGGAGGTCAGACAATGAGAGGGTGCTGACAGGTCTATGTGAAGTTTATCAGCCGGAAGACAGAGGAGATAAATGCTGCTCAGGTTTGGTTTATGGTCCACGGTCTGAGCATGAATTATGTCAGTGATAGAAACATAAACGTGTGAGTGGGTTCGTTATGAATCCTGCATTAAATCCTCGTTGTGTCGCTCAGAGATTAACAGCTGTGAAAAGACAGACGCTTGGGTCGGTGTCACACGATGATTGGGTTTCAGTGAACAGAGGCAGGAGCTGTGGGAACGCGACACTCTCACATCAGACCTTTTCATATCTAACATTTCATTATCAAGTCTCGTCCACACATGGATGGATAGGAAGACAAAGGAAGCAGCAGAGACTAACAAAAAAAACATAAATGCATCCTTAAAGACACTAATACGATGAAAAAGGACACACAATTAATTAAATAAAAGCTAAGTCTTCATCTTTGAGCACAACAAACAGAGATATAAAGACTGAAGAGACACAAAAAGACCTTGAAGCAGCTTGAACTGAAACGTCTGACTGCATTTTTTGGATGAAGAACTTCCACCAGACCATTGTTTGTCTGGGTTTCCAGTCCAGCAGGTGGCAGTAAAGGAGAAACTGCACAATAATACTACGGCCTCATAGAGTGGCGACACTGCAGCATCAATAAAGTGTTTTGTCTGTCTCTTTGTAGCTGACACTTGGTTTCTAGTGAACGTTCAAGGCTCTGGTTGCCAAGGTAACACTCCCACCGAAGACCATGTAAATATGTTGAGAGTATGGATGGAGCCAGCTCCTCCTCCTCCTGTTCTTCTTCTTCTTCTTCCATCTGGGTTCACTCCAAGCTGTAGTCATCATGGCGGCTCTGGAGATAAGAACCGAAGTGGGGGACGATGTCTGCTTCAGGGAAACGTTTGGAGAATTCTGTGTTTGATGACTGATACAGATGATTGGCACGTGACTCAAAGTTGAGATCATGCTTCAAGTTCACGTCTCTGAGTTTCCACTGCTGGTCTCTTCCTGTTTCTTCTTCCCTTAAATCCAAAAAAGGTTTCAAAAAAGGCAACTGGACTTGTAGAAAATCTACAAGTCCAGTTGCCTTTTTTGAAACCTTTTTTGGATTACCATGACCTGGATGACTGAGAACCTACACAGACATATTGTCTTCCCTTAAACACACAAATAATTTCAATCCATGCTTCTGCAGATTAACTTTCAGCAAAGAATCATAGTCTAGAAACAAGAGTTTGTCTGGAGTCTCTCTGCTGGGAACTGAACAGTCTCTAAAAAAAGGTTTTCCCGGGACAATAAAATAGACACAGGAAGTTCAAAGGGTCCTTGAGGAAGTTCCTGTAGAGAAAACATGGCTTTTAAAAGACAATGACAGACCACACATGGTTAGCATTCTGCAAAACGTTGTCCACCACAACTTCTCAGAAACAAGAACAAGAACCCAAAGAGTTTAACCCTCAACGTTGTCGGGCCCACAAAAATGGACCCACAATGACGGTACTCCATTACAGATTGGGCCCCACAACTTTACAACTTTATACACCCAGAACCCTAACCTAAGCGTAACCCTGAGGTTAAACCCAAGCTCCTTTAACCTCCAAAACGTTAGCATACAGTTAGCATTCGGCCAAAGTTTGGCCCCTACAACTTCATAGCAACCAGAAGACACAGAGACTGACTCTGGACCAGACGGTGGGTTTATCAGCAGAGAAGAAGCAGCTCTGCACAGACTGAACAAATCTACCGTCTCACACTGAGTTCACTGGGCGGCTCCAGCCTGTGTGTGTGTGTGTGTGTGTGGCTCTCAGGGTCCGTGGGAAAGCTTCAACAGCAGAGGAGGAGGAGGAGGAGGAGGAGGAAGAGGAGGACTCACCGGTCACCAGTCCAGTCTGCAGCCGGCACACCGCCCGTCTGAGCTGGGTATTTACCGGACACTCATGTTGATCATTTATGCCTCGTTCGTGTGTTTTATTTTTTTTAATAAGAAGAGTTTCTGATTGTGGGAGTGGGACCTGAATCACCTGGAATAAATACGCTGTCTCCTCTGCAGATATTTATCAAAAAATAAATGAACTGTGATAACGTTTCTGTACTTCAGGAGGATCCCTGACACATTCCTGTGGTGCACCTTTAGCAGAAGGTTTGCGGGGACTGAATTAAGTTGCTTTTTGCCGTGGAAGAAAAACTTTTTTGAGCTGAACTTGGACGTCTCCTCCTGGTGGGGAGGGACGGATCACAGCCTGTTACCCGCCGTCCATGCACCATGAAGCGGCCGTGTGAGGACAGCAGCTCAGCGGAGAGCGAGGAGGAGGAAACCATTGATGTGGGCAGCGAGAACATTTATCCAGGGTGAGTTAATCTGTGACTGTTTACATCTGATCCACTACACTGATCAGATCCATGGGTTCAGAAAGAGTCTGGGACGTGTTCCGGGTTTAAAGGCCTGTAAAAAATAAATAAATAAATAAACCTGGATTAAATCAGAAAGTCCTTTATGAAGTTTAAAGAAAGTGCAAAAAGATCAAGATCATCACCTCCAACTAGAAACGTTTCTGAATGTTTGTGACGAAATCAAAAAACAATAACTACTATTTAAATGTCAGTAATTTCAGATGTTATTAATTTTCTGAACTACGAAAGTAAAGACACTCAAATTTTATTATTTATTTATTTTCCCAACTTTTACAAAATGAGCCACATCTCTTGGGTTGAATAACTAAATTACTCAGACAATAAATTAAACTATGACTACATTTTTGCTGCATCCAAGTTCACCGTGTCCCAAACTGCGGGTCACCCTCTTCCAAAGGGGACGCCAGATAAATGTGGTGGGGTCACGAGATGACAGTTTTCTCTTTGATTTTGTTGTGAAATGTAATATGGGTGTAGTAATTTAAATGAAACCGTTTTGTAAGTCTTATGTGTCTGAGGGAGTTGTTAACAAGTTCAGCTGTAGAAGGAAAGAGTCCTCTATGACATTATTATAGGAATTTTATGTAAAATAATATATGTAAAAATATATATCTAAAAGTTAAATCTAAATGTAAAACAAAACATGTGGATGTAACTGTGAAATAAATGTTTGGAATTAAAGCTGAAATTAAAGCTTAAAGCAGCATAACATGGTCACGTAGCTCAGGTTTTTACCTACTTCCTCTTACAGTGCATGTGGAGCCACATGTAATGCAATGTAAACACTTTAAACAGTTCATTGTAGTTGGAACTTTTCTGGTTATTTTTTCTTTATTTTACCTTTTGGTTGAAAATCAGTCAGATAGTCAGTTCAGATAAAGATGAACAAAAAAAACTAAAAACTGTCTGAGTTAGTTTCTAAATTGGTAAATATATATTCTGTAGGTTATAATAGTCATTTAGTTGTGTTAGTGAAAATTACAGACAGTAATTACCAAGTGAATCATAGTCAACACGAGGCTGAATAGAAAAATCACATAAATATATATGAATTCCAATAATTTGGAATACATTTGTGCATATTATAAGATGATAATTTAATGTTTTAAATAATCAGTTTAATTAAATTAGAAAAAAAAGGTTAAAAATAAAAAATAAAATCCACAACTTTTCAACATGATGTGTAAAGTATAGAGTAATTACAGGTCGCTTCAACAAAGCAATTATTTATATTGAAATATCAATAACAAAATAATATTTTTGATGGAACCTTTTTAAAATTAAAGATTTCCCTGAAAAAAAAAAAAAGTCCATGATTGAGGCCATTTTGGAAATGGCTGCCAAAAGCTGCTATAGCTAAATCCACTGGGAGGTAGATGAAGGAGTATCCGATTGATAACGACAGATGTTTCAGGTAAGTATTGATCGTGTTGGTGAAGCCAAGGACTCAGAAACAATAAACATAAGTAGAAACCACAGCTGTGCAGTAAATATTCTGCTCTGAACTGTTAGTAAAAGGCATAGAGACGCATAAAGTAGAAAAACCTTCTTTGCATTTAATCTTCTTGGGCATTTTTGGGGGCAGAAAAGGAAGAAGTTGAAACTACATGTGAAGATAAATGTGATGAATGGGGTCTGGAATTTAAAAGAAAAAACACATTAATGGAGCCGGAAATGTTTTTATAAACCCGACCTGTAAACACCACAAATCAGTTTTGATAAAATATTCAGATCTTGATTTGAGTGTAAATTTATTTTGCAGACACATGAAGACGTCCTTTATAAGATGTGGATCACCGACCACGACCACTCAAGTGATGGCGAGGAAAAAGCGCAGAGGGGTAAAATCGTTATGTTCACTGAGATGTTGGTGCCGGTGTCATGTTTCAGGATTTACATTTTAACTTGTTTAGTTTATTTATTTATTTTTTTATGTCAGATAATCGAGAAGAGACGCAGAGACAGAATCAACAGCAGCCTGTCTGAGTTGAGGAGACTCGTCCCAACAGCGTTTGAGAAGCAGGTAAATGTTTGTTTCTGTAGAAATATGGAAAATAATAGAAATGTTGATATAATGAAGCTAAATAGTTTTATTTTCACAGGCTACACATCTAAGAGAAAGCCATTCAAAGATATCTTAGTTTTAAGGGTTTAAAAGTCAAGGCTTTGTCTCAGTTTTCAAACTTAGAAATTACAAAAATCTTTGGATTTTTATTGAATTGATAAAAATGATAAAGTAAACAAGTAAATTTCCTGGATTTACATGTGTTTGTCCATGTTAATAAAACTGCGTGTCATCTGCATAAGGTATCTTACAAAGACTTTACCTGTAGTTGTAGTAATTGGTACTCCAGAGGGGAAACTGTTTTCAGACTCAAAGTAAAGAAATAAAAAAAAAACTGAATCATTTCTTGTGTAAAATGTTAGAAAAAAAAAATGTTGAATTAATAAAAAAGTTCAAAAATATTCACGTACTCACATGTAATACAGTAAATTCAGTCATTATTCAAACACTTTGTTCCATAAAGTTCTATCAGCGCCTTGCGTATTTCTTTTTTCTTACACCTAGATGTTCAGTGGATATACAGGCTTGGATTGCCCTCAGCAACAACATTTATTTTACTAATTTTTGATTAATTCAATAATTATTTTTACTTGTGTTCGTGTGAAACGTGATCAGTTTCCTGCTCTAACGTTCAACTGTTTTTTTCTCAGGGTTCAGCCAAACTGGAGAAAGCGGAAATCCTCCAGATGACTGTGGACCATCTGAAGCTGCTTCAGGCCAACGGAGGGAAAGGTAATCACAATAACAGATACACTTACACAATGTCACTACTAATAACTACGATATATAATAAACTGTCAGATACAGCCCAGTTAATCACTGATTCATAGTCATATTTCTTGGTGCTTTTCTTTGACTCCTTAGCCATAAACAGCGAGTCATGACCAGTTTGATTCGTCGCAGTTTAAGTGTTTTAATTCATCCAAGGTTAGCTTCAGGTTTTAGTTTAGGTTTTAGTTTCTGGCTAGGTCAAGGTTTAGGTTACAGTTGCTTAAAATTAGATATTTAAGGTGAGTTTAGGACAAACTGGATTTGGATTATGGTAAAGTTATGTTTTGGTTAGGGATAGGTGAGATTTAGATTAGACAAAGTTAGATTTAGGAATTTTTATTTAGATTAAGGTAGGTTAGGTTTCATTGTTGGTAACAAAAAGTTTAAAGCAAGTTTAGATGAAGGTTAATGTAAAGTAAAGGTGGTTTGGTTTTGGTTTTATTTACGGTTGATTTTGACTGTGGTGTCAAACTAAGATTAGATTTTAGCTTTTAACTAAGTTAGTTTTAGGTTAAAGTGGAGTTTACAGCCAGAGGTCCATGTTGGGTTAAGGTTACATTTCTACTGGAAATGAGTGAGTCAGCGTAGCGTCCTCTGATGTGATGGAAACAGGACTGAGTGTGTGATAGAGGGAGGCGGTGAGTCCATGGGAAAACGCTGCAGGGATAAAAGCTCCACTTGACCCTGAGCAGCGCTGGCTGCTTTCATAAAGCCGGCGGGGTGAGGAGGAGGAGGAGGAGGAGGAGGAGGAGGAGGAGGAGGAGGAGCGTCAGTTGTGGCTGCATTCACAGGCAGTCTCTCTGCAGTGGTTGTTTGGGTTAACCAGCGGCAGCACGACCGTTACGAGTGTCCGTCGAGGTCACAGGAAACATGACGCCAATGTTTCTGACGTGTCATGATGTTTCTACTAAGTCACAGCTCAGCTCAGATTCCATAAACATGGTAATATCTTCAGCCACTGGACAGATTCATCCACAGGTTGGAGAGTTTTGAAAGATTTTTTAAACAAAAGCTGAATTTCTCTCTCAGACACATAAAACCAGGCCAAGGTTTTTTTCTTGATCCAAGACAGATTTTATTTGAGCTGTTGAATCAAGCGGGTAGTACTGAATGATGATCAACTCCTACCACCTCACCAAACATCCACATTACACTAGTTACTGACTAACAGCTGAACACCTTCATTAAAACAGCAGACATGGTTAGACACATGATGTTGGGTCATCATGTCCTCTTCTTCCTTTTCTTTTACTTCTTCCCCTTCTTCTTTTTCTTGGAGCTTCTTTAAACGAAGGGAAAGGACCAATGATGAGACAACAATGGACTCCAAGAGAGTCCTACTTGTATTACAGGTTGATTGCTACATGTTTCAAACCCACACTGTGTAATGTGTGACGGCCGGTCCTCGTTGCAGAAACGTTGTTGACCGTCGTTGCTCTGGAGAATCTAAAATCTCTGTGGTGTTGATCACTTCCTCCCACTGGTCAAAGTGGCGGGAGTATCCCGGGGATATGGGCACCATCATCTTGTTTGGATCAACGCCATCCATTGTTTCCATGGTGTTGACCTTGCTGTCCTTGTCTGCAGGTTACTTCGACGCCCACGCTCTGGCGCTGGACTTCCTGTCTCTGGGCTTCAAGGAGTGCGTGACTGAGGTGTCCCGCTACCTGAGCGCCATCGAGGGCCTGGACTCTGGTGACCCGCTACGCTCCCGCCTCCTCTCCCACCTCACCTCCTGCGCTACGCAACGGGACGCCGCCGCCCTGACGGCTGTCTCCCATTCCCCCCATCACCACCACCACCACCAGCAGCAGCAGCAGCCTCACCCTCTACCTCACCCGTTCCCTCCCCATCACTGGGCCGTGGCGGCGTTGCGTCCCCTTCCGTTTGGACTCAGCAGCGTTCCTGTTTCTCCCGACGCTGGAGGCGGTGGAGCCCCCCAGAGGCTGGCAGAGTTATCGCAGCGCACCGTGGCCTCCTCCTTCTCCTCCCATGCAGACTCCACGTCCTCCTCACCTTCCTCCTCTTCTTCATCGCTCGTGCTCCCCTGCACCCCCACTCCCCTCTCCACCTCCCTCCTCTCCCTCTCTGCGTCGTTTCCCATTGCCTTCCACGGAGGTTTCCCCTTCCTCCCTTCTTCCTCCTTCACCTCCACTGCTGCTGCTGCCAACAGTCCTCCCATCTCCTCCTCCTCCTCCTCCTCTTCCTCCCAGACTCCTCACAGCAGCAGCAGCAGCAGTAAACCCTACAGGCCATGGGGAACTGAGGTTGGCGCATTCTGACTAACCAGCCTGGAAAACAACTGACTGGTTCTAACATCTGGTCCACGGCACTAGTTCCATTAACATCTGAATGTTTGGGGAAGTTTTCTTTGACTGATTTCCACCTGCTGCTTTTAAGTGATCGTTTGTCCTGAAACTCGTGTGTTTTAATTTGTTGTCTTTCATTTTTTTTCTGTGTTTCTGTCGCTCACATGTGAGATTTATTCCACTTCTACTTTTGTTTAATCATGCGAGTCGGATTATTTATCCTGAAAATAGTCTGAAAGTTTAATCTGAAAACTGTCACTGAAAGAGACGTTGGCCGAGGCCCCGTTCAGACCAAACACTGACATCCATCCTGATCTGGTCTCAAGGTCCAGGTGTGAACACTGATCTGGTCTCTAGAGTCCAGGTTAAACAGGTGCAGGTGTGAACACTGATCTGGTGTCAGTCCACATGTGGAGGTGGTCTGGGACACATGTGACCTCCTTCCTTTGGTAGAGTGAACACACAATGAGTCCTGGGTCACATTAAAGACCAGCTACTCACCAGGGCTGATCTGAGGAAGAGGAGGAGAACTCATTCATTCATCCACTAGTAGAAATGATCACATGAATCAGTGACGTCCGTTCATTAGTGATGAAAGACTTTAACAGATTCTGAGAAACAAACTAAACTAGAAACTGATCTGAACTAGAATCAACTCAGGAGATGATTCAGTATGAATATAAATAACAACACCATGCACACACAAAAAACAGCAGCGTTCTTGGTTCTGAAACATCGGTTAACTAACTAAAGAAAGAAATCTAAACTAGAATCACCTCAGGAAATTACTGAATATGAGAACACTTAACTTAAGTCATGATGCACACACAACTTTTGTTCACGGTTATGAAACAGCAGTAGAGATCCATTAGAGACAACTGTGGCCCAAATAATATCAGTGTTCATTTACTGAGATCGGATCGCAAGTGCTGGCTGGGGACGTATGTGGAGACACATGTTAATTAATACCAGGACAGGTGAGACCAGACTGAGCTGGACAGATGTTAATGGAAGGACTGAACAGGTGAAAAGATGCATCATGATCACAAGAAGAACAAATACAGAGAGACGTAAAACTGCTACATGGAGACAAGAAGCTGAAACAGACACAAAGTAAAGAGACAGAAAATGGCCACAAAAAAAAAAAATCACATACAACAAAAGGCGTCCAATGACATGTTTGTGCACATTGTCCTTCCTTTTTTATTTTGGTTTGTCACATGATCGTCCATGATTTTCATTTTGTGAGTGTTTCTGTTGCTCACCTGTGAGATTTGTTCCACTTCTAACACTGTTTATTCTTGATAAGTCGGGTGTTATTCTATATTCTAACATTTCTTCTGCTGCAGGCGTGAATCCTCTTTGAGCTCCAGATTAATCCGCCGCTAAATATAGTTCTACAGCGACAAACCTCTTCCTTCCTTCATGTTTGTTATTTGGGTGATAATATAGAGCT
Organism: Planiliza haematocheilus; assembly: GCA_005024645.1. Taxonomy (NCBI): domain Eukaryota; kingdom Metazoa; phylum Chordata; class Actinopteri; order Mugiliformes; family Mugilidae; genus Planiliza; species Planiliza haematocheilus. The sequence goes on along the minus strand of SRSE01000327.1, from coordinate 820,919 downwards.
TATCTTTTAATAATAAATCAAATTGTAAATTTTTAAAGATTTACGTCATCTGTAAGAACCTGTTACATAAACACAGACTAACATCAGACTTGTCCTTTAAAATGAAATGTCATAAACAAACATCATCAAACAAACCAAAGTCTGCTTCTAGAAACTGACGTTTAACCCGACTAATTTGTTCTGATGTTTTCTTTCACGAAGAATCATTGAGAACCAAATTATTCCTGAGTGACGAGACAAGAGACAGCTACTGGGATGGACGTCAGATCAAATTGGACCCTTTTTTTAATCATGTGTTAACTGCCACTGAGTGTTCCTGTGTGCCTTCGTACAAATAAAGACGACTAACACTGTTGCTGCTGTGGTGAAAGGCGCAGCTGTCATGGTGTGTTTCTTGAGACGTCCTGCAGAGACAATCATTCATTTTTAAAGACTTTCTGACTGCGATGCAGGAAGCTGTCCCTGTTTTTAACTTCAGTGATACCTGAACAAAGCCTTTATTATCAGCGATGACGGTGCGCATGGAAGCACGAGTCATAATCTGAATCTCTAAAATGACTAATGTCAGGGTGGAGATCAATAAATAATAATAACTAGACGTCATATCCAAGTCATGACGTACACACAACAAACAGCACTGTTCATGGTTCTGAAACAGCAGTAGGTAGAGCTCCATGAGAGACAGCAGAGATCAGACCTCATCACACCCTCACACAGGAACTTATAGATGGACAGGTGAGGTCGGATGTTGATGTGAGGTGTGACTGAGGCCAAAGAGAAAACGTTTGCTCATTCACGCACAAAAACAGAGACACTGTCATGGTCTAGAATTTTGAATAATTCATGTGATCCTGTTTCTTTGTGTTCACTGTGGTGTTTCCTGCCTGTTTCTTACTTCCTGTGTTTTCCCCCCTTTGATTGTTGGATTGGTTTCTCCCTGTGGCTCCGCCCTCATTAGTCTCACCTGTGTCTCATTAACCCCTCTGCTCATGTGACCTTTGTCCTCTGTTTAGGGTCTGTTGTATTTCTCCTGTTTTGTTTCGTCTTTTCTTGTGTGTCTTATCATATGACCGTCCTTGTTTTCTGATCATTTTAAGAAAAAACAAGTCTTGAGAAAAGCATCAAATATGACTTTCATCGATGGCGATCTGTGTAATGTTTAACCTCTTTAATGTAAGGAATGTGTGAGGAACCAGAGAGCATTTAATCCACTCCTCCTTCCTCTGCGCCTTCATCTCCCAGTTGATTTACACTCTGAAATCACTGTTGCAGCCGTTAAATCCTCCCAGAGAAGAAAGCGGCGTCACTTCCAGCTGAATGGAGGATTAAAGGCTGACAGGCCTGGGAACGACTCTGCGGGCCGTAAATCCAGCCCCGGTCAGCCGACACGGTTCTCACGCCGGGACGCCGCTTTGAAGTGACCGCTGGTAAATTAGGTGACATGAGCCGGGTCAGCGTTTTACATGCAGGCAGAGACAAAGAGTGAGGAGCGGAGGACAGGAACCGGCCGGAGGCTGCTGGAGGAGGCTCACACCGAGTCTCTGCATCAACACTGAAACTGTTTCTGAGAAAGTTTGAGAAATCTTTAACTTTTATGTGGAGGGTCTGAAACCATCAATGTCCAGTCTGAAGCGTTTCTGTCAGCGTTTCAGGCTCATATCATGTATCCCTACTAGGAATGTGCCATATTTTATCGTTTATGATATATCGTCAACATTCTCCACGGTAAGAATATGTCATCCTGTGATAAAAACCATAAATTCCCATTGATGACGTATATATGTGTGCGACACACTCTCAGCCCAACACGTGTGAATATTGACAAACTGACAACGGCAGAAGGTGGAGCAGATACGCCGGCAGAGAGGAGCTCGTTCCTAAACGAGGCTCTACCAACATTATCTTCAACTGGTTTGGTTTCAAAAGTCTGATGCGGAGCAGCAATTTACAACGAGGTTTGCAAACAAATAGTGAATAGAAAGGACAGTAACGTCACTAAAACACAGCTCAAACCAGAATATGAAGAAAATGTGCAAGAAGCAGCGTCGACTTCATCCAAAGCCTCAGATAAAAATGAAACTAGCCAGTGCACCACAGTCAGAAGGATTAGGCTAAATGCTGTTTATTTATCTTCATTTTTATCGTTACCATGATAAAGTATCTTATCAGGATACATTTTTTAGTCCATATCTCCCGTCTCTAATCCCTACTATCATGTTCTAGTTCTCTTTATCCAGAGGCATGCATGACGATCTGGTGCTATCTTTTTTTATAGTCGGCCTCAAGCAGATGAGAAACCCCATAGGTACCAAAGGTCTCCTGGACCAATCAGATTGTGTGGACATGTCATAATGAGGTGATGGACAGAAGAGTAACAGTAGTGATACACGTCATCTGAGCACCATAGACTTTAGTTGACTGGTTGTTAAATATCCAGTTGATGCAGAGGTTTATTTTTTTCTCTGTATCAGTTTAAATACGCCTCTTAATGAAATCCAAACTGAGTCTGAGTACGACAGGATGATAATTTAAGTCTTTATCAGTAGTTGGTCACAGGTCGGTCACATTCACGTTGCCAGATTGAGGAACATCCTGCTCCATCATGATCTCTTTCTTGTCCTTTAAATGTGAACAGATTCACAGAAACCTCTTATTGTTTTCCGTCTAATTTATTTATTTATTTATTGCATAGAAAATGAAGCCAGATGATTAAATGTTCAGAAACACTAACTGTCCTCTGATTTTGACTCTGATGTACTTGAAGGCAACAGGGAGGAGGTCATGGTGGCCGGACTTAGGATCTCGATCCAGTATCCGTCGGGGTCCTGAATGAAGGCCAGGTCCTTGATTTTACCTGAGGAGGGAAAAGGGTTTGATTTATTCTCAGGACAAGTTCTAACCAGATATTTATTTATTGGTTCAATGAGAATCAGGTCTGTGAGAGTCATAAACCAATCAGCCATAACATTATGACTGATGCTGTCTAGGTCCTCCTGACCTTCCTCTTCTTCTTCTTCCTCTTCCTCTTCTTAATCATCTTCTTACTCCTCCTCTTCCTCTTTTCCCTCAGCCTCCTCGTCTTCCTCCTCTTCCTTGTTTCTCATCCTCTTCCTCCTGCTCTGCTTCTTCTTTCTCTTATTCCTGCTCATCGTCCTCTTCTTCGTCCTCCCCCCTCCTGTCTCTAACTGTCCTCCTTTCTTGGACCACTCTTGAGAGGTACTGCCCACTTCAGTAGATCTTTAAGATCTAGATCTGCAGCTCTGGAGATGTTCTGATCCAGTCCACAGTCTGGTCCTTTTAGTCAAAGTCAAATTCTTCTTCCATCAACATTGAGGACTAAATGTTTAACTTGCTGCCTGTTTTATAATATCATAATGTTGTGTCTTTAATTTCACCAGCTCATCATCTACTAACTGATGCCTGTAGCTTGATCTGTGCTGCCCTCTATAGGCAGACCGCTGTAACCACAGACACGTTTGAGGAAAGGATGTAAATCTGATGATGATGATGATGATGATGATGATGATGATGATGATGATGATGATGATTATGAGGTGAAATACATGGTAACCGCAGGTTCTTCTTCTTCTGAAGATGAACTCACCTGAGTCTGGTTTCTTAACAAACGTTGCTCCTTCCCTCTCAAACACTTTGCAGGCAGCCTGAACATCAGGAACAGCGATTCCAATGTGACCTGGAGACGCAACACAAACAAACACGACAAAGCTAATTTATGTTATGTCTTCTTCACTGTCACTGACTTTAACTTTAAATTTTATTAAACTTCTCACCAAATCCATGCGGCTCACTGTTCCCATTGTGGTACGACAGGTTTTCATCTAACTGTGAGCCCCAGTTACTGACAGGAAGAGAAATTATAGTCATTATTGTTGAAGATATTGAAGAAAACACAGCAGGTTGTCTACTCTCATGCTCTGACAACAAAGAGACAAACAGACATCCACATACTTTTGGTAATATGCAGTGATGCTTGAAAGTATTTTCAGAATTTTCTACTTTTTCATAAAAATGACTCAAAAAATTAAAAGATTTTCAACCCTAACCCTAAGTCCTGATAGCAGACAAAGAGAGTCCAATCAAACACATGAAACAGAAATTTTATGCTAAAATGAGCCAATATTACATATCAGAGAGGAGCTCCTCCATGTGTCCATTAGTGTCTCCATCAGTGTAATGAGACTCAGGTGTGGTTCAGGTCCTGGTTTAGTTTCATTGTCTCAGTCTGATGTTTGTGGACAAAGGAGCTTTGTCTCAGAGCTCAGAGAAAGAGTTGTTGTTGCTCATCAGGCTGGAAAAGGTTCCAGAAGCATCTCTAAAGAGTTTAAAAAGAAGAACAAGATGAATGTTTAAGAAACTTAATCCAGTAGAAATGTTGTTGTTGGACCTGAAGCAGCAGTTGATGTGAGGAAACCCACCAACATCTCAGAACTGAAGTGGTTCTGTTCTGAGGAACCAAGCTGCTGGAGAACACTGATCAGCTGTTACCAGGAGGAGGACACAGCAGAGACTGGAGACAAAGTCTATTTCTTTTTCATGTGTTTGATTGTGTTCTCTGTACTAGTTTTTATGTAGAACATAATCTACATCTCTGTAGTAAATATAAAAGCATGCATCATGGTATTTTTGTGTATCGTGGTTTTTCGTACTGTGTGAGCTCTATGGTTGCTCTGCGGGAGAAAGTCCAAGCCGTCCTCTCCTTGATGTCTGCTGGGATGTCCGACTTGTCCTCGTAGCCCAGGAAGTAGAGCGTGAACCGCATGGAGGGGAAGTCGATCTTCTGCAGCAGCCTGGAAACCACAGAGGAGGCTGGGTCAGGTTAGGAGGAGGAGGAGGAGGAGGAGGAAGAGGTTTGAACCAGAGTCTGAACAGTCAGGGACCGGGACTCACGTCATGCCCAGGACTCGGGTGTAGAATTCCAGAGACCGAGCCGGGTCCTTGACCCTCAGCATGGTCTGCTGCATCATGTAGTCCTGCACAGAAACACAACCATTTTAGCTTCTTTTAGCCCCAAAGTACATGAGGAGGTGGAGGAGGAGACCAAAGCAGAGCTCTAAGGAGAAAACTGTTCAACTGGAGTCATGAGTATTTTCTGTTTCATTCTAGTGCTTTTTTAACTTCTTTGGTTTAGTTTTTTTCTGTCTATTCATGTCTCTTTTTTTTTTTTTTTTTTAAACTTTATTTTTTCCAATCAAAAAAAAACATGTACAGAGATACAAAAACACAAGTGGGGGGATAAACACTACTTTGTCATATAAAGATGCCATTTTGTCCATCGTAGAGCACACAACTCTGTTTTGAGTCGAAGACTGTAGGTCAATTGTTCCATTGTTCGAATTTCTTCCACAATGTCCATCCAGTGATTCAGTCCAGGTGGATCAGTTCTTAACCAGCTCCTTGTAATGGCTTTCTTAGCTGCAAGATCTTAAACAAGTATTTATCTTCTTTACCTATTACATCTTCAGGTATCAGTCCTAAATATACATACTGAGGATCATTGGGAATATTATATCCAAATATTTCACTCATGGTTCTTAAAACCCTCTCCCAAAATGACTGTATTTTCATACATGACCAAAATATGTGAGAATGGTTGGCGTTCAGTTGCCCACAAGATCTCCAACAGTATTGTTGTTGGCCTAATTGTTTATTTTTGATTTTAGGTGTAATAAAGAAACGTGTTAAATTTTTCCAACCAAACTCTCTCCATGTTCTAGAGCTTGTAGATGTGTGTTGGGTCTTAAACATGGACTGCCAATCATTCTCAGACAACTCAATACTGAATTATTTTTCCCATTTCCCTTTTATATACAGTGTATTTCTTCCCTGTTGCTTCAATAAACCTTTATACAGTTTAGAGACAATTTTTGAGGGAGTTTTCTTAAATGCACCCGTCAACACCTCAATCACTTCATTCCCTTCCAGTGTGATCTCGTTCTTAATTTCTGTCTCAAAAAAGTGTCTTAATTGAAGATATCTGTATAAATCTCCATTTTCCAGGTCAAACTCATTCTTAAGTTGTCTAAATGATTTGAAATGTTGCTTATCTACCAGTGTGCAGATAGCTGTTATTCCTTTGTCTCTCCACTTTTCAAAGGTCTTGTCTAAAATTCCTGGTCTGAACCTAGAAGTGTGAGCAGGCCAAATCAACAGCTTACAGTCTCCTGTTAACTTATATTTTTTTACCACATCATACCATATTTCCAACGTTTCTCTCATGATCGAGTTTTCACCCTTAGGATCCATACATTCCCTTCCACCCAACCTTGATTGTGGTGGGGCCTGACCCAGGCTCATCTCAATGTCCTTCCATCTGGCTTGATAATTTGGAGAGCACCAATATACTATGTATCTTAACTGTGCTGCATACTATTCATGTCTCTTTTATGTCTAATTCTTTTAGATGCATGTTGTTCTACCTTGTCTGTCATTTTAAAGTCATGTTGTATCTTCTTTTGAGTTATTTTTGAGTAATTGTGGTAATTTTCCATCTTTTTTTAAGCTCATTTTGTATCTTTTTTCTTTTCTTTTTGTAGTCTATCCCAGCTGTCAACGGGCGAGAGACAGGGTACACCCTGGACAGGTCTCCAGTCTATCACAGGGCGGTTACGGATCAATCTTCAAAATATGTTCTTCACTAAATTACTAACTGGGCGGCAGAGCTGTGTGGTGGTTAGCACTGATACGTGGAGTTTACATGTTTGAATGTAACTGTGACGGTTACAGGAAACAAATCAATGAATGACTAACTGATCTGAAAACAGTAAAACAGCTCAAACTGTCAGTAAAACAATGTGATGTCACACTTTCTACGTTATACAAAGACATTTTACACATTGCTAATATAATATGAATGAGATAGAGTAAAATTAAACACATATACAACACTGTACACATTGTTCTAATAAACTTCTCTTCACTAGGGAACCAGGCAGTAAAACATGTTCCAGCTAAAGAACCTACTTCCCCTTCAGGGCCTCACCTTACTGTAATTACATGTGCAGAGATTTCAGGATTACCGTGTCTTTAAGACAAAGACAGTTGTGCTCTGTGCTCAGACTGGAGGTTTCTGCAGGTCCATGACTAAAAGTATTTAAAGTGTCGGCCTGGAGGCGTCACAGCTGATAGGTCTGACTGGATTACAGCCTCTAACCTGATCTGCTTCCTGAGCTGGAGACACAATAAAAATAAAAATAAATAAAGGTCCAGACCTTAGTGGACGAGTGTCCCTCTGAGCAGGCGGCAGATACAGCCTCGTCTGACAGCCCGGTACCCGCCATGACTCAGGACAGACTGACGGATCATCCACCCTCCTCCCTTCCTCCTCCCTCCAGTAACTACCTCCTCTGGCTCCGTGCTGCCTTCAGGTGCAGCTCTGGAGGATTCTCATGTTACAGGAAGCTCGTTGTTAGAGGAGGAGGACTCACAGACTCTCACAGAAACATGTTTCAACCTGAACAAGAACAAACTCATTAAGGATAAGGTCATCAACATTTAGGAAATCATGACTGGGATAGTCAAAATATTATAAAACTAAAGTTTGTGATGTAAAAACTTCATCACAGTTAAGAAAATTTGAAGTTAATCATCAAAAAAGTCAAAAACATGATTTAAAAAGTCATATTTATTAAATTACTGTATATATTTATTTATTAATATATTAAAGACATCATAATGAAAATAAATAAATAAAAAGGCCAATTTATAAGATGATTTAATTCAAATGTATTAATAAATATGTTAACAAAAACACGTCAAATACACTTTCTGACAAAAAATTTGGACACTCAAAATAATTAGATTTTTTTCAGATATGAAAGCAGCGTCATTATGAGAATACTCTTTCTATTTATGCAGTTTTGGGATATTTTCACCTTTAATGTCACATATTTAGCATTTTATTTAAAAAAAAATCTTTTGTCTAACAGTCATAAGACAGTTTTCAGCAGAATAATTTTTTTTAGTTTTTCTTCAGAGTCAGATTAAACTGAATGTCCAGTATTTTGCAGAAACATGAACATTTATTGGTTTTTGATTGAGGAAGGAGGAATCCAGACAGTGCTATTATTTCTGTGAGGCCCTGAATGTTGTTGCAGCATGTTGTTGTTTCTCATGAAGCCAAAGATAAAATACAATTGAAGCTTAACTCCACCATCTCTCACCCACATCACGTCTGAGCTGCTCCACAGAGCGTGAACAGAGGCTGAAATAAAAATAAAAATGAACGTTGATGAGTTTATTGTGCAGATGTAGGTCAGAGAGGAGCAGAGAGGAGCTGCAGGTCTGGACAAGAAACAGGAGGAGGATCAGGTTGGACCTGTTCATCAAAACGGTCAAAAAACACATGAATCTCATGAGGAAGAAAGATTAGTATTAATTTATTAATTCATTTGTATTAGATACTAGTTTATTACTACTTTCATGACTCATGTCATCCTTATATAATACACACCGATCAGGCATAACATTATGACCACCCTCCTAATATTGTGTGGGTCTCCCTGGTGACTCATCAGAAAATGGACATGGGCCTTTGAGGGTGTCCTGTTGTTAGTGTTGTGTGTGTGCGGGGTGTCCTCATTTATCTACAAGACATAAGACGTTTATTTAATCCCACATGTGGGAAATTTCCTTTTTCCAGTAGCACAGAATTTGGCATATATACATATATATATATATATATACACAGAAAGACAGTGACGACTTTGACAGGGCAAAGGTTATAAAAAAGCAAAAGTATATATATTTGAGAAAATATAGGGAGGAAAAATGACTAGAAACTATAATTCTGTATGTGCAGTCTGGTGGTGGAATAAACTTTACAAATAAATAATTGCTGAAACTTTGAGAAAAACATTTAGAGTTGGTGAGGTAGTGGTTCGTGCAAAAACAGGCAGTGCAAAGAAGCTTAGTTTGAGAAAAAGAAAAATACAGTAATTATTGACTCAGGCTGGTGTTGAACAGCCTCTATTCTCCACCTGATTGTCTTTGTTCCCTTCACCAGATCTTTCCATCCCGTCATAGTCTGTTTGTCCTCTGCTAATATTTCACCTCTGTCTGTAAATCTGCAGCTTGACCTTTCCCTGATTCTTTGCCTTGTGTGTCTGACTTATACGTGAATTTAAATTAAGTGACTTTTACCTGCCTTTCACAGTATATGGTATTGATTGCATCACAGAAGACTGCCCCAACAAAAAATCCCTGGGGCACACCAACTGAGGAAGTCATCAGTCTGCCATCAGTCTGGACACACTCAACTCTGCTGGATCTTATTATTTCTGTGACTCTTGTACAGTCTGCACAACCTCAGCTGAAAGAGAGACTAGCAGTAAGGACAAGGAAGTGACATCATAGGAAGTCAAAGCTGTATCTATTCTAAATAAAGAACTATTTCAGACACTTGACTCTTATGAGAATAAGTTGCTAGTTGCTGTTGTACATTCACAACAACCTAACTGGTTTCTATGGATGAGTAGTTTTACTCATCACCTGTCACTCTTCATCAATGTGCATCCTTCTCTTTACTAACAAACAATATGAATAAAAAGACGAAGGGCTGCATTTTTGCACATATTTATGTTCACTAACAATCTTCACATGTTTGTCTTCTTCTTCTTTTGGGGCCTCAAACAAATCAGTGCCACAAATGCACCACAGGAGTGGTCACTGTGTCTGGCTTCAGTTTAGGCACAGAGCTGTGTATCACAGTTTCTTTGTTATAAAGCTGTACATTTGGCAAAGAGTGTTTCTATGTAAATGAATAGTAGTGGTCCCACAATCAAACTCTGCAGCACTGACTTGGACACAATGAGGAAGTTAGAGGAGTTAGTTTATTATTGCACACACTAAAAAGAGACTAGGGGTCAATACGAGGAAGTGACATCACAGAACGCCAACGCTGTATCTCTCTATAAGAACAACTATTTTAGACAATGAGACATTTAGAGAGAAAGAGGAAGAAGAAAGACAGACAAGCATGATGGATGACTTCAGATGGATTAAACTACTGTCACTGATGATACTGATGCTTCAGTTTACAGGTAAGGATTTATTAACTTGGTACTTGTACATAAAAAGTGGATGATATATGATGTAGAGTCTCTAATATGTGGCTGAGATGAGCTCAGGTGGGCTGTGTTGATAGTCCAGGTTCACTTTTCTGAATGATGCACTGGAGTGATGTGTATATCAAGAATAATATGAATATCTGTAACAGTTCAACTGAGCCATATAGTTGGGATTCATCAATTACGGCAGCTAGCGAAAATCAAGCCAGTCCTTCGGAGACAAGATTTTGAGACAGCAATTCACGCGTTTGTGACCACTCAGCTTGACTATTGCAATGCACTTTATGTGGGGGTGAGTGGGTCCATGATCAGTCGTCTTCAGCTGGTACAGAACGCTGCTGCACGTCTTTTAACTGGCACACGCAAATATGAGCACATGTCACCCATTTTAGCGTCACTCCACTGGCTGCCCGTTCATTTTAGGCCCCATTTTAAAATTATTTTATTTGCTTTTAAAGCGTTGAATGGCCTTGCCCCACCTTACCTCTCTGAGCTGCTGCTTCCATATAACCCTGGCCGATCTCTTAGGTCAGCTCCTGATGGTGCCTAAAACCAGGCTTAAGCTCAGAGGGGATCGAGCGTTTGCTGTTGCAGCGCCAAAACTTTGGAACGGATTGCCGCTGCACATTAGGCAGGCCACCTCGCTGTCTCATTTTAAAACCCTTCTTAAAACCCACCTCTTTTCTTTGGCTTTTAATACCATGTAGAGTGTTGATTTTATGTTGATTTTATGTTGATTTTATGTTTTTATTGTTTTCTATTGTGTTATTTATTTATTGTGTTTCCTGTTGTAAAGCACTTTGGAAACCTTGTGTTTATTTAAATTGTGCTATATAAATAAAGTGGATTGGATTGGATTGGATGTGGCTTAAATCAAACATGGGCCTATTGTAGGATACAGTTCAGTTCAGTTCAGCTTTATTTATATACCTTCTGTAACAATACAAATTGTCTCAAGACGCTTTACAACATCCGGTCTGAAACTTGGTCTGAAACCCCCAGAGCAGCCTGAAGGCGACAGTGGAAACAGAAAACTCCCTTTTAACAGGAAGGACCTCAGGCTCATATGGAGGGACCCATCTGCCCAAGGCCAGCCAGGTAGAGACAGAAAAGAGAGATAAGAGAGATGATAGGAGGAAGGAAATAAATATACATCTGTCATAGATACATACATCTGACTAAAGCGTAGAATCTGATGATGATGCAAATACAACATATAGTTGTAAAAAACAGAGTATCCTCCGCGCTCCTGTAGGCTAATTCACTATCTGGTGCATCCACGGGACAGGACTGAACTTGAAACTGAGGAAGAGAATCACCGGAGCAGCTCAGATGTGAAAACTTATCTTTATTTACGGTGCCAATATAAAAAAACAAGGACTAATGTTTCGACGTCTACCACGTCTTCATCAGACTCTGATGAAGACGTGGTAGACGTCGAAACGTTTTTTCCTAAACAACATATAGTTGATGATGTTACAGGACAGTTTGAGAATGTAAGAGGGATCATATGTTGGAGAATTGCTCATTCAGGAAGGAGTGGATAACTGCAGGAGGCCATGAAGACTGGGCAGAATGATGAGACCACGACAACAGATGTAGTATGGAGCTCCACAGGAGACACACAACTCCAGGCCAGAGACACTGACAAGATGATGGGGCATGGGGGACAGGGAGGGGTTAAGGCTATAGAGTAGTAGCACAGAATTGCATGACTAGTAATAGAGAAGAAATGAGATAAGAAAGTAGAGGATACAGTAGGTGCTTGGGGTAAGAGAAGAGAGTAGAGAACATGTGTTTGGTGCATTGTCCCCCAGCAGCCTAGGCCTATAGCAGCATAACTAAGGGATGGTTTAGTCCAGCCCTAACTATAAGCTTGATCTAAAAGGAAAGTCTTAAGCCTGACATTAAAAATAGAGAGAGTGTCTGCTTCACGAACCCAGACTGGGAGCTGGTTCCACAGGAGAGGAGCCTGATAGCTGAAAGCTCTACCTCCCATTCTACTTTTTGAAATTCTAGGAACCACAAGTAGGCCTGCACTTTCAGACCGAGGTGATCTGTTGGGATGATATGGTACAATGAGGTCTTTAAGATATGATGGAGCTAGGCCTTTGAGGGCCTTGTATGTAAGGAGGAGGATTTTAAATTATATTCTAGACTTTAAGGGGAGCCAGTGAAGAGAAGCTAAAACTGGAGTAATATGAGTTTGTTTTTTGTTTTTAACTACAGGATGGATGCAGATCAGTTCAAATCCAGGTGCTTTGATTCATTTGGAATCAAATCCTGCAGTCAGATGAAGTAATAGCCTCTAAATTAAGATTTAAAATATATATCGATGCTCACCATTGTCTTCACATCTTCACAACATTTTACTTTCTGCTGTTGATGAGATGTTGAGGCTATTGTCTGATGATTATTAATAGATTAACATGTTTGTTTCTCTGTCATATTCTCAGGAGCACTAAGCAGACAGATTCTCTTCTACTTCACTGTCAGAGATGGAGATGACGTCACTTTGTCTTGTGAGAATTTGGTTGATAATCAACAGAACTGTGATGGTACTACCTGGATGTTTGCTGGTTCAAGAATTACATCAGTAGAGCTGGTTGATCTTGGACGGATCAGATCTAATCCAGACAGACTGAGTGTTACAACAAACTGTTCTCTGGTTATAAAGAAGGTCACAGTTGAGGATGCTGGTCATTACACCTGCAGACAGTTTGACAAATCAGGACAACAACAAGGTCCAGATGCTGAGATTGATCTGTCTGTTGTAAGCAGTGAGTATTTCTATCATAATGTTTTCATCTTATAGTGTCTGAGTAGAACAACATGACAATAACTATGGTTAGAATAATGAAGTTAAGCTGAGTAACTTTGTCTTTCTCTTCCAATCCATCTTCATCAGTGACTGAACACGAGGACAATGATCAGGTGACTTTAACCTGCTCTGTGAGGACATATGACGAATGTAGATATTCAGTGAAGTGGCTGGACGGAAATCAAGATGTGGACAAAGATACCAAGGATGTAATAACATCACAGTCTTCCTGCTCTGCTTCTGTCAAGTTTCTGATGTCTCATTACAGTTACACATCAAGGTATAAACTCTTTCAGTGTCAAGTAACTACAGAGAATAATGAAGTTCAGCTTTTTACCTTCAGCCGTCGTCCATCAGGTGAGAAACAAACTGATCTAGTAGATCACATACAGACAAGTTCTCAGTGAACAGTTTCAGTTGTGTTATTTTCTGCAGGTGAGGACACAACAAGAGTCGATGCAACAGCAACAGAGGACGTCTCAACAACATCCCAGTGTAAAGTCTCATCATGTTTCTGTTTCTCTTTCCTCAGTACACACATTTATTTCTCTCCTGAAACATGTCTTCATTGTCTTCATTGTCTTCATTGTCTTCCAGGCTGGTGGAGGTCCATCATTGTAGCTGTGGGTTTAGCAGCGCTCTCAACAGCTGTTGTGGTCGTCAACATCTGGACAAGAACTAAAGGTGAGATGATGAATATATGAACTAGAAGTCTGGATGAACCTGGATCATCACTGTGGAACAAGGAGTTAACTGCTTCTCTTGTCTTTTTTTAGGTAAAACAGCACAGACGGGTTTGAGTTTTGAAACTGAATGAACACTTTTTTTTTTTTTTTTACTGGTCTTATTAAAAATGATGCGCCACATGACTGGAGAGTAACGTCAGTGACGTCTTCACATATCAGAGAAATTAAACAGGAGCAGTCTCTGTGGGGGTTCCTGTTTAAACTTCCATCTAGTAGACCTCCTACAGTTTGCCCGACACTGGTGGCTCAACAGTGTATTTGAAACTGTGCTTATCGTTAGTTTGAATCACCTCTGAAATGTTTAGTTAGTGAAAGCTTTGTTAATTAAGCACTTTGTTCTGTTGCCAAATAGCTGAACTTTACACTTAAACAAGTTTTGGTTTACTCTGATTAGATGTCGTTTGTTTAGTCACATTTAGGATTGGGATGTTGTTTATTGATGTGTATTGATTTTGGTTAAAGAGTTAGTGTTTTATTTTGAGGTTTCATTTTTTAGAAAGGACTAGTTTATATGTTTAGTTTGGTTATGTTTTACTAATGGTTTATTCAACACTCCTTATCCAGCCTTAGTGCTGTGCTTTCTGTTAACCTTTAATCATTTCACAATAAACCTAAACAATAAGCCAATTCCCACTGGGTCTAATGTTGCTCCCTCACCCCCTAAGAGAGCACAATGGCAGCTGGAAAACCAGGGCGGCTGCGTGACGATACGAAGGAAGCATAGTCCCACTCAGCCCGTGGATCACCACCAAACCCTTCACGTCTCCAACCGATTTTCCCCACTCAGCGACACACCCGCTGAGAAACCAACTCTGGTGATTGGCGACTCTATTTTGTGTGTGAAGATAGAGAATCCAGTGACCACAATTAAATGCATTCCAGGGGCCAGAGCGGGCGACACCAAATCTGAAACTGCTGGCTAAGGCTAAAGCTAAGGCTAAAGCTAAGGCTAAAGCTAAGGCTAAGGTTAAATATGGTAAAATTGTTATTCACGTCGGCAGTAACGACACCCGATTACGTCAATCGGAGGTCACAAGACTTAATGTGGAATCGGTGTGTAAGTTTGCTAAAACCATGTCGGACTCTGTAGTTTTCTCTGGTCCCCTGCCCAATCTGACCAATGATGACATGTTTAGTCGCACGTCATCATTCCATCGCTGGTTATCTAGGTGGTGTCCAGAAAAGAACGTGGCCTTCATAGATAATTGGCACACTTTCTGGGGAAAACCTGGCCACCCAGTCATAGTAATTATCACATTCCTAGAAGCACAGGTAGAGGAGGAGGAGTGGCAGCAATCTTCCACTCTGATTTATCTATTAATCCTAGACCTAAGGAGAGCTTTAATTCATTTGAAAGTCTTACCCTTAGTCTTGCTCATCCAGACCGGAAGACACAAAAACCAATTCTTTTTGTTGTGGTATATCGCCCACCTGCTCCTTATTCTGAGTTTTTAGCTGAATTATCTGAGTTTCTATGTAATGACCATTTCAGTCACACTAGAGGGTTCAAACAAAATGTTTTTCTCGACCAAAATAGCGACTCCTCTTGCTTATATAAGTGAAAATGTAGTAAAATAAAGTAAAATAGCGTAAACAAAAAATGTAGAAGAAAATGAATCCAAATGAAAGTAGGACCCAGGATTCCACTGTCCATATAATCTGCATGTAGTTAAAATTAGCCTTTAAAATAAACACTAACATGAAGGAAATAAACTTAGTCTGAGCTTAGAAACATAAATCAATGAAATCCTGTCAATACTGTCACAGTGGTAGGACAGTGCCAAAGATATGTGCAGATGAGGCAATGAGATGGTTTGTGTTAACAAGTTGAAAGTTGCAGTCAATGGGTGATGATTGAGTGATTCAGTAGTCTGATGGCCTGTGGATAGAAATAGTTTTTTAGTCTGCTTGGCCTTGCTCCCACACTCCTGTAGCGTCCTTCCTACTTGTTCTGGACTCAGCACCTGGAGAAGAAAACTCCTAGAAGTCTCAATCCAGATGAGGCAGAATTTAGAAACTATTAAAGAAGTTCCCAGCATCAGCACAAGAACATCATCTAAAGACAAATACTTTGTGGTCATCCTACTAAAGCAGAGCAGACTGAACACTGTGCATCTTTCAGAGGCTCAGCAGCAGAAGACTGACTGAGGATTTCCCTGCACATGTGGAAAAGAAGTTCCTCATTTAATGGCAGCTTCATTTCAAACAGGATCACTGATGGTAATCCAGTTAAAGTTTAGTGATTTGTAAAAATAAAGTCAGACTGTTTAATGACTGAATGAATTTACTGGAGGGAAACATGAAGAGAAGAATTAGAAATAATCTCCTGAATCCTTCAATTTAATGAAGCCAGTTCAACCTTTAAAACAGAATGACTAAATGTTGATGGAGGGATTTCTGAAGCTCTCTGCTGAATGATCTGATTCCTCTACAACAGCGCCACCTGCTGGAAAACCTGCATCACAGCATGAAGACAGAGAAACATTTGGTTTTTTCTCATGGGAAAAAATAAGATATAAACATTAAAAGTTATATTTCCTATCAGAGAAGCCTTTCAGATTTACAGCTGCTTGCATTTATTCTTTTCATTAAATTGTTGTGATTGAGCTGGAGTTACAACCTTCAACACTGTATTTTTCTTCTTTTATGGTCGATTTTATTCTGAAGAGACTCTGGACACACCTCATTTCCTCTCCTGTACAAAGTCCAGGTGAGTTTAAGGCCCCGCCCATTAAAACTACGTGTGAACAGAAGAGAAGCAGCTTCTTTCCTCCACACATGAAGGTAGAAAGAGTCAGTAAATCAACCTGAGGTGAGTTCAGCAGGTGAGAGTCCAACATCTGTAAATGATTAACTGGATCATCATCATCTTTCTTCATCTTTAACTGAAACACGGAGGAAACGTGGCCTCAGGTTAGAAACCATTTCAAGTTGATCAAGTTAACCTGGTTTAAACATTTAATGTCATTTAAAAACGATGCAGACAAACTTCCAACATGTGGTGTTTGTAAATGACTTTAATCAAATGAGATCAGACTGGTTTCCTCTCTAACGCTGCTCTCCTGACTATTAGTTTCTGTTCATTTAAACCCAACCCACTCATCTAGAGGACAGATATCAGTAGATCTGCTTTAAGTTCTGTTTTTAAAAGTTGACACAGCTCAATAAATAAAATGAAAACTAAAAACTGGCAGGTCAGTTCAGATTAACAGATGTGTTGATAAGGCTGGTGTTATGGAACCAGGAAGTGAATTCTGGTGAAATGATTCATTCATCTGTTTATTTAAATACTTTAATTTGTTTGAATATCTAAAAGAAAAAGAAAAAACATTCAAAATGTCCTGAAACATGATTACATGCAGAATTTAAAGATGATAGGATCAAAGTATTGATAAAACAAACAAATTGTTTTTTTAATTTTTTGAGTTAATATGAGACTTAACTTTCTACTGATTGATTAAAAAACTACAATTTACAGATAAAGAAGGGTGTTACTTGTTGGTTAAAGGTTTCATTGACAATAAGGAAGTAACATTCATTTTTATAGAGCACCGGTAAGTAATAAAAGACTAATAAAAAAGATGTGTGACATGATAACTACAGAAGCATCAGGTGTGCTGATATGCGCTGGTGACTGGAATACACCCTACCCTGGCCTCTACAAGTAGAACAAGAAACATAAAACCTGAAGTTTTATACACTAAAAGAATTGCTTTCTTTGATCTTCTTTATAAAATAATAAACACAGAAATACAGTGCACGTATGTGTGCATGAGGGACAGTCCATTAACCCCTGACATGGGGCTGTAATCTGTTTACAGCTGCATACACTGGTGACCTGCAACAAAAGTAATAAACAACAAATCATTCAAAAATGAATTCTTATTTCACACAAGAATGAAATACATTGACCTGAATGAATATCAAAAGTGCAACACCTTGTCTAAGTTGTGGACTCCCTCTTGTTCTCGTTATAATCAAGGAGGATCTTTAGTCCTCCATGCTGCTACTAAAAGCAGTGTCCCAATGCAGAGGACTCACGAGAAGCAATTTTGTTTCTGTCTTTGGGGCAGTAGGAGACAAGAGAATGTGTCCTCTTCATCATCTGTCTCAGAGTGAAAATGGGACATTCCCAGAGGACGCTGTATTTATAATCTCAGTTTGTTGTTTGTAGTCATCTTGTCCAGAATTAGAGACGAATCACAGGTGAGACATTAATGTTCACAAATGTTTAGCTTTGACATTTGGTGTTGTTTAGAGGACGAATGGACATCAGAGACTAGAGACATTACACTGCATGTGTGTGTGTGTGTGTGTGATAATAAAGTTGTTGGTTCTGCTGGTTCATCAGAGATGTCCTGAGAACATCTGAACCAGTTTTAGCTAGTTCAGATGTTCTCTGGTGTTTCTGTCTGGAGGTATAAATAGTGGAGCCGCTGTGTTTACACTGACTGGCTGCTGTCTATTTAAGGCGGCTCCATGTATTTATGTCACATGTATACAGCGTGGAGGAGCTGGCAGGGCTCACTCGGCCTCTGTGGTTCCCTCAGGATCATTTTGGGCTCCAGCCGTTTGGACAGAAGCTTGGGTCGCTGGCGTCTCCAGCAGCGAGGATGACCTGAGACCAGAACCCAGACTCTGAAGGTTCCAGAGCAGAGCTGAGAACAAACCAGAACCTGTCACTGAACACATCATCTGGATCACAGACCAGACCTCGGACCCTGGTCTCAGATGATCCAGACTCACAGGCGCTGTGGCTTAGTTGGTTAAAGTGCCTGTCTAGTAAACAGGAGATCCTGGGTTCAAATCCCAGCAGTGCCTTTTAGCTCAGCAGTGTTGTAGCTGGATGAGTTAGTTCCTAGTAGGTGTCAAATAAATCAGAGGGAAAACACAGGAAGTTAAACAAGACAAGAAACATTGAGGAAGAACTTTAGAAAATAAAAAACAAACAGGGTCACAGAAAACATTCTCTGTCATCAACATTAACAACATCAACATAAAAAACATTAACAACAACAACAACATCTTCTGTAGAAGAAGAAGAAGCAGCTGATGACAAATCCCACAGTGATGAATCATGCTCCGTCACGCTGACTCATCTGATGATTCTGATCTGCTGCAGAAAGTTAAAGACCATGCAAAGAGAGGAGGAGGAGGAGCAGGAGGAGGAGGAGGATGAAGAGGAGGGTGATGAGGAGGAGGATGAAGATGAGGGTGAGGATGATGATGAACAGGAGAAAGAGGAGGAGTGACTTATCAGTGTCATGGTTGACTGGAGGTGATCAGCTGAGTCAGTGACTTCCTGCTGAAGGAGGAAGGAGGCGTCACTGTGACTCTGTGATAAGAACAAGATGGCCGCCGCTGACACACACACACTGAGTTTTATAAGGTCAGATAAAGATGAAGGAGTCAGTGGAGGTCAAAGGTCAACATGAAGTTTTCAATATCTTTGACAAAAGAGAGAAAGAGCAGAGGGGATTTGAACCAACAACCTTCTGAACAGAGCAGCA
The DNA here is from genome assembly GCA_005024645.1 of Planiliza haematocheilus. Taxonomy (NCBI): domain Eukaryota; kingdom Metazoa; phylum Chordata; class Actinopteri; order Mugiliformes; family Mugilidae; genus Planiliza; species Planiliza haematocheilus. The sequence goes on along the minus strand of SRSE01000327.1, from coordinate 801,757 downwards.
GCATCTTTATCCTCTGAGACACAGACACGAGCAAGACCAACACAAACAGATGTTCCTCCTCATTGTCTCCTCCTCATTGTCTCCTCCTCCTCATTGTCTCCTCCTCTTTGTCTCCTCCTCCTCATTGTCTCCTCCTCATTGTCTCCTCCCCTTGTTCTTCCTCCTCCTCCTTTTTGTCTCCTCCTGCTCCTTCTGTCTCTCAGTACTGAAGATGGCCCACTGAGGAGCAACGCTGCATCGGGACGCAGGAGACGTGGGTTCAAATCTCTGGAGGTATGTCACAAACTAACCTGTGTGAGTGTGTGAAACTAAAAACCAAAACTAAAAACTCAAAAAACCTAAAAAACTAAAAAACTAAAACCTTCAAAATAAAATCAAACCTTCGTGCGTCGCTTGCGTTCGCGTCACTTTCATCTGTCGTCGATTTGTGACCTCCCTGACCTCTGAACCAGCTCCAGGTAAGTCCAGGTGTGTCGTGTTAGCTAGCTTGAACAAAGCTAGCTACTTGACAGATTTTTTTTTTTTTTTTTTAAAGCTAGCTTGTTAGCGCATTAGCTTTCTGATCCAAACTAGATCAGAAACAAGCTGCAGTTACATGAACGCACAAATGTACATGAAGCGTTCACTGACTGTAGGAAATATCCAGACCTCAGCATCAGGTTCATCAGGTCACGGTGTTTGGAGATAAAAAGAGAATCAAACCTTTGACCTCGGCTCAGCGTCAGTGTTGAGTAGAGTTTGAAAGTAGAAATGAACCAGATTTACTCTGAACCAGGATCACAGCTGATCTCTGGATACCTGGGTTAGTTTTAGACCACGCCCACATGTATGAGAGTGGGTGTGGCCAATCCTGACAGGTCAGACTTTCTGCAGACTGTCACAGGAAGAGTCAGTCTGTTGTTCAACACTCACTAGCTTCTTCTTCTTCTTCTTCTTCTACAGAGGCACTTTGGGTCTTAAATTATATTTGTTGAGGTCTTAAAAAGGTCTTAAAAAGCATTAACTGACTATTAAAATGGTGCAAGAACCCTCTACTGTTTCTGTATTTTCATTTTTATTCATCAGTTCTTTCCTAGTTTTGTAATCACATACGTTTATGTCAGAAATACATTCTACCACTAAGTAAGATCAAGGAGTCAAGTTTCCATTTGTGTCAAACACAGCAGTACCAGACCTACAAGAGGTCTCCTTCCACATCTGCCTGCTTCTGAAGCACACCTACTCTGCCTTGGAGGGACAGCGTTGATCAGCAGATCCAGACCCTTGTTGGACCTGAGCCTGGTTCCTGCAGAGTTCTGGCTGGACTCACTGGAAGGTCCCATACGTTGGCTAACCTTTAACGCTGTTTGCTGTGGTGAGACTCAACTCTGATCATATAATCATTTGACATTATTTAGGAGACGCTGTAGATGAAGTTTATTCTGTGTTTTTCTTTCAGAGATCAGCAGGATCCCAAAGAACAAGCACTGACCAATATGTTTGACAGAGAGAACTGATGGGACTATTTCACTGATTATTACAATGAATTCCTCTCACTGGTGATAGCAGGACGTGTCTTTTAATACTAGTGATTCAGTAGTCTGATGGCCTGTGGATAGAAATAGTTTTTTAGTCTGCTTGGCCTTGCTCCCACACTCCTGTAGCGTCCTTCCTACTTGTTCTGGACTCAGCACCTGGAGAAGAAAACTCCTAGAAGTCTCAATCCAGATGAGGCAGAATTTAGAAACTATTAAAGAAGTCCCCAGCATCAGCACAAGAACATCATCTAAAGACAAATACTTTGTGGTCATCCTACTAAAGCAGAGCAGACTGAACACTGTGCATCTTTCAGAGGCTCAGCAGCAGAAGACTGACTGAGGATTTCCCTGCACATGTGGAAAAGAAGTTCCTCATTTAATGGCAGCTTCATTTCAAACAGGATCACTGATGGTAATCCAGTTAAAGTTTAGTGATTTGTAAAAATAAAGTCAGACTGTTTAATGACTGAATGAATTTACTGGAGGGAAACATGAAGAGAAGAATTAGAAAGAATCTCCTGAATCCTTCAATTTAATGAAGCCAGTTCAACCTTTAAAACAGAATGACTAAATGTTGATGGAGGGATTTCTGAAGCTCTCTGCTGAATGATCTGATTCCTCTACAACAGCGCCACCTGCTGGAAAACCTGCATCACAGCATGAAGACAGAGAAAAACAAAGAGTTTTATTTCCTGTTCTGAGGATTTCAGAACATGTCAGCACATGAAGGACAGACTGTTGACACTCTAAAGAAGTCTCTCCAACTCAGAGCAGCTTTTCACTTTCACAGCTGCTTACAGTTATTCTTTGATTGAACTTTTGTGATTGATTATAATTTTGGGGCAAATTAACAGACAGGAAAAAAAAAGGAATTGAGAATATTTTTAATTTAAAATAGTAATGTAAAGTAAAATGTAATTATATTAGTACAGATTCTGGGTGAGTTTAAGGCCCCGCCCATTAAAACTACCTGTGAACAGAAGAGAAGCAGCTTCTTTCCTCCACACATGAAGGTAGAAAGAGTCAGTAAATCAACCTGAGGTGAGTTCAGCAGGTGAGAGTCCAACATCTGTAAATGATTAACTGGATCATCTTCATCTTTCTTCATCTTTAACTGAAACACGGAGGAAACGTGGCCTCAGGTTAGAAACCATTTCAAGTTGATCAAGTTAACCTGGTTTGAACATTTAATGTCATTTAAAAACGATGCAGACAAACTTCCAACATGTGGTGTTTGTAAATGACTTTAATCAAATGAGATCAGACTGGTTTCCTCTCTAACGCTGCTCTCCTGACTATTAGTTTCTGTTCATTTAAACCCAACCCACTCATCTAGAGGACAGATATCAGTAGATCTGCTTTAAGTTCTGTTTTTAAAAGTTGACACAGCTCAATAAATAAAATGAAAACTAAAAACTGGCAGGTCAGTTCAGATTAACAGATGTGTTGATAAGGCTGGTGTTATGGAATCATCCTGTTAACAGTCAGACTGTCAGGAACTACTTAGAACCTCAGGATGTTTTGTGAATCTGGTTCTAGTTTAGTTAATGTTTATATAGTTATTACCATCTAGTGGACAGATGTAGAACTACATCATCTCATATGGATCATGTCAAGTCAGGCAAGAGAGAGGAACAAGGAAACAGTTCCCTCTGACTGCAGGGAACCTCCCACTGGTTAAACTGGTTTTAACGTCACTCTGATGTGTTTACAGACTCTGAAGTTATGAGGATGTGACGACGTCCTCAGATCAAATCCAGGACTGATGAGAGAGAATGAGCAGCTTCTTCTCAACACATGAAGGTGGAAAGTCTCTGTAAGTCGACCTGAAGTGATTCAACAGGTGAGAATCCTACCAGAGAAATCTGGAAATGTCTCATTAACAGGTTGATTATATTTCTTTTAGATGATCAGCTCTTTCAATAGATCTACCTCGTGCTCGTAGCTATAACAACAGTAAAGAATTTGTATTTGTGCTATACTTCAGTGATGTGATGTGCCCATGTCAGAATGTTGAGAATATTTCTTTGGTTCTCTGTTCCATGTGCTGGACATGAACTCTAGACCAGAACAAAGAAAGAAGTAAAGCTAATGTTTCATAGGAGTACATGACATTATTCAATGTCTGAATAATCACAGACTGATTGTTGTTTTGACAATCAGCATTCTGTGACTACTAAAATGCATCTTGTGAATGTTGTAGGACTGATTAAACTGGTTTTAACGTCACTCTGATGTATTTATAGACTCTGAAGATACGAGGAAGTGATGGCGTCTTCAGATTAATTCCAGGACTGATGAGAGAGAGAGATCAACTTCTTGACTCCAAATGTTTCCTCAACTCATGAAGTTAAGTTGACCTGGGGTGAGTTCAACTGGTGAGAATTCTGCACACACTCTAATATGTGGTTGGACATCCTTTAGCTTTGATTACAGCACACATTCTCTGTGGCATTGTTTCAGTAAGCTTTTTCAATGTCATCAGATTTATCTCCATCCAGTGTTTCATTCATTTTCCACCAAGATCTTGTCTTGATGATGGAGAGTCTGACCACTGCTCAAAGCTTCTCCAGCTCATCCCAAAGATTCTCAATGGGGTTAAGGTCTGGACTCTGTGGTGGAACAATCCATCTCATGCTCCCTGAACCACTCTTTGACAATCTGAGCCCCATGAATCCTGACATTGTCATCTTGGAATATGATCCTTCGATGGAATAAGCTGCTCATTCAGTATATTCAGGTAGTCAGCTAATGAACCTAGACCCAGATCATAGCACTGCCCCATAGCACAGGCTTGTACAGTAGACACTAGGCATGATGGCTGCATCACTTCATCTGCCTCTCTTCTTACCCTGATGCCCCCATCACTCTGGAACAGGGGAAATCTGGACTCATCAGACCACATGACCTTCTTCCATTGCTCCAGAGTCCAATCTTTATGCTCCCTAGCAAACTGAAGCCTTTATTTCCAGTTAGCCTCACTGATTAGTGGTTTTCTTAAGGCTACACAGCTGTTCAGTCCCAATCCCTTGAGTTCCCTTCACATTGTACATGTGGAAATGTTCTTACTTTCACTATTAAACATAGCCCTGAGATCTACTGTTGGTTTTCTTCCATTTGATTTCACCAAATGTTTAAGTGATCACTTATCACCATCAATCAGGATTTTTTTCCGACCACATTTCTTCCTGGAGGACGATGCTTCTCCACTCTCCTTCCAGTTTTTAATAATGCCTTGGACAGTTCTTAAAACAGTTTTGGTAGTTTCTTCAATCTCCTTAGATGTTTTCTCTGCTTGATGCCAATGATTTGACCCTTCTCAAACAGACGACCACAGGATCAGGTGTCTTTAGACATGAGAAGCTACTCATTGCATCAGTTACGGTTAAATAACTTGTTTCCTGCTGAAAGGGTTAGGGTTATGATGATGACCTGTAACCTAGAAACTATGCAGGGAGTGTCAGAACTAGTGTAACAGCTGCATTTTACCAACTGTCAACACATCCATTCTGTGTTGGCTGCTGTGACCCCAATGGTTTTCTATAGGTATTGTGATTTTTTGCTGTTGTGCTGTGTTGTTTTTGCACCAAACATACACTGATCAGCCACAACATTATGACCATTGACAGACGAAGTGAATAACATTGACCATCTTGTTCCAGTTCAGTGTTCTGCTGGGAAAATTTAGGACCTGGCTTCATTCATTGGTGTGGATGTTACTTAGACATGTAGCACCCACCTAGACCAGACCAGGCACCCCCACCCCATAGCAATGACACTCCTTGATGGCAGCAGACATCCCCAGCAGGATGCAGCCACAAAAACACTTTAGGAAGAAGAACAGCACAAGGTGTTGACCTGGCCTCCACATTCACTAGATCCCAAACTGATCAAGTATCTGTGGGATGATCCACAGAGGCCCCTCCCCAGATTAGAGCACTAATAAACACAGACAGTAACCTCCTGTAAACCATAAAAGACGAGAAAAAGGACCCCCAAACCACCAATGATATTACAATCTGGATAGGCATTTACAATAACACCTTCTCATTGTCACAAAACTAAACACTACAACTTATTCAATACAAAATATTGCACAGAGTACACTTCACTCAAAACACATTATACAAAATGGTAATGGTTGAAAATAACATCTGTTCACACTGTACAACAAACACTACTACGACAACTACTTACACACCATCTGGCTCTGCCCATCGACTCAGAAACTTTGGGCAAATGTTATCAATACACTTTGACTAGCTATAGGTGGCAGTGTACCAGCCTCCCCATCTATGTGTCTGCTAGGAGACCGTATGAAACGCCACTGAAAAATGTATTTTAAAAAAACACTATTACTTACTATATTGAACTGTTTATAATTCTTATCATTTAAAATATTTTTTTTATGTTATGGTAATTGAGGAAATATAATATAATACATATTTGAATCTCATAATATTACTTTATGGTTATGCCTATATCATTACAAAACATGTAGGTAGCAATCGTTTCTTGTCATACCCTCTCCTCTTTGTTGAATGGTATTGCAGTTTGCAGTCCACTGACAAAAAGAACTCTGCAGGATCAATGACCCCTGTATTAAACAATACATTTTGATCAACAATGTGTTGAACTTATTCTTAACTTTACCGTTACCAACAAAAGTTACTTACTGTTTTTGGATCTTGGCAGGAAGAAAAGATGTCGACTGCAGAAATTGTCTTGAGAACTTTGGAGAATTTAACAAACGAGGAGTTTAAGAAATTCAAATGGTACCTGCAGCAGCCAAATCAAGACTTTCCTGCAATCCCAGTATGTCGACTGGAAAAGGCAGACAGGATGGACACTGTGGATCAGATGGTGAAGGCGTACAGTGTCCAGTATGTGGAAGTGACAATAAAGATTTTAAGGATGATAAATAGGAATGATCTTTCAGAAGAATTGTCAGAAATCGCTTCAAATCCTACAAGTAAGTGAACAGTTATAAATTGGACAGAACCAAGATCAGAGATTCATGTTATAAACGAGAACATCTCTCTCTACAAATACAGACTCATATAGTATGTTTCACGTTGGCTTGTAGAACTTACAAAGAAACATACTGATCCTACTGTTTTCAAAATAACAATTCCAAGATAATTCCAGCCTTCTGCTAAAGTTCCAGTTGTTGTCTTAGCTTTCTACAGATGCTTCATGATCTGGCTTTGATGGAGTTTACTGAAACTATTTTAATTGATACTGTGAATACGTGAATTTAACAGAATACACTAATATATCACACATTTTATCTTTGTTTTATTCATTCAGAAAACCTTGCTGATTGTCAAAACAAAATCAAATCTAACTTGCGAGAAATGTTCCAGTGTGTGTTTGAGGGGATTGCTAAAGCAGGAAACTCAAGCCTTCTGAATGAGATCTACACAGAGCTCTACATCACAGAGGGAGGGACTGCAGAGGTCAATGATGAACATGAGGTCAGACAGATTGAAACAGCATCCAGGAAACCAGACAGACCAGAAACAAGCATCAGACAAGAAGAGCTCTTTAAAGCCTCACCTGGAAGACATGGACCAATCAGAAGAGTGATGACAAAGGGAGTGGCTGGCATTGGGAAAACAGTCTTAACACAGAAGTTCACTCTGGACTGGGCTGAAGACAAAGCCAACCAGGACATCCTCTTCATATTTCCATTGACTTTCAGAGAGCTGAATGTGTTGAAAGACAGAAAGTTCAGCTTGGTGGAACTTGTTCATCACTTCTTTGCTGAAACCAAAAAAGCAGGAATCTGCAGCTTTGAAGAGTTCCAGGTTGTGTTCATCTTTGACGGTCTGGATGAGTGTCGACTTCCTCTGGACTTCCACAAGACTGAGATCCTGACTGATGTTACAGAGTCCACCTCAGTGGATGTGCTGCTGACAAACCTCATCAGGGGGAAACTGCTTCCCTCTGCTCGCCTCTGGATAACCACACGACCTGCAGCAGCCAATCAGATCCCTCCTGAGTGTGTTGACATGGTGACAGAGGTCAGAGGGTTCACTGACCCCCAGAAGGAGGAGTACTTCAGGAAGAGATTCAGAGATGAGGAGCAGGCCAGCAGGATCATCTCCCACATCAAGACATCACGAAGCCTCCACATCATGTGTCACATCCCAGTCTTCTGCTGGATCACTGCTACAGTTCTGGAGGATGTGTTGGAAACCAGAGAGGGAGGAGAGCTGCCCAAGACCCTGACTGAGATGTACATCCACTTCCTGGTGGTTCAGACCAAAGTCAAGAAGGTCAAGTATGATGGAGGAGCTGAGACAGATCCACACTGGAGTCCAGAGAGCAGGAAGATGATTGAGTCTCTGGGAAAACTGGCTTTTGATCAGCTGAAGAAAGGAAACCTGATCTTCTATGAATCAGACCTGACAGAGTGTGGCATCGATATCAGAGCAGCCTCAGTGTACTCAGGAGTGTTCACACAGATCTTTAAAGAGGAGAGTGGACTGTACCAGGACAAGGTGTTCTGCTTCGTCCATCTGAGCGTTCAGGAGTTTCTGGCTGCTCTTCATGTCCATCTGACCTTCATCAACTCCTGGTTCATCAAAGTTTTTAGAAACAAACCTAAACTAACACGTCTCCATCAGAGTGCTGTGGACAAGGCCTTACAGAGTCCAAATGGACACCTGGACATGTTCCTCCGCTTCCTCCTGGGTCTTTCACTGCAGACCAATCAGACTCTCCTACGAGGCCTGCTGACACAGACAGGAAGTTGCTCACAGACCAATCAGAAAACAGTCCAGTACATCAAGGAGAAGATCAGTGAGAATCTGTCTGCAGAGAGAAGCATCAATCTGTTCCACTGTCTGAATGAACTGAATGATGGTTCTCTAGTGGAGGAGATCCAACAGTCCCTGAGATCAGGAAGTCTCTCCACAGATAAACTGTCTCCTGCTCAGTGGTCAGCTCTGGTCTTCATCTTACTGTCATCAGGAGAAGATCTGGACGTGTTTGACCTGAAGAAATACTCTGCTTCAGAGGAGGCTCTTCTGAGGCTGCTGCCAGTGGTCAAAGCCTCCAACAAAGCTCTGTAGGTGGATTTAGGAACTATTTGAAACATGATTCATTTAGTAAATGACAAATAAAACATTTGATGTTGATTCGTCTTCAGGCTGAGCCGTTGTAACCTCTCAGAGAGAAGCTGTGAAGCTCTGTCCTCAGTTCTCAGCTCCCAGTCCTCCAGTCTGAGAGAGCTGGACCTGAGTAACAACAACCTGCAGGATTCAGGAGTGAAGCTGCTGTCTGCTGGACTGGAGAGTCCTTACTGTAATCTTGAAACTCTCAGGTTGGTTTTAAGCAACTTCTGGCTACCTGGTGGTCCTGTCCACCATGGTGAGGAGGTAGGTAGGTAGGTGTAAGCACTGGAGGGGGGAAAGTGGGCCCACCAGGCCCACATTCACACAATCAAAATGCACCTTGAGGGGTGCCAATGGGCCTTGGTATGACGTGTCACCTTTGCGCGCTGGCACACCACAAAGGCAGCAGCCCTGGCAGACTTGGCAGAGACGAACTTGACCCCCACCAGCTTGGCAGAGGCTTTCACCCCTGGGTGGGAAGGGCGTCAAAAACCTGATGCCTCCAGTCAGCAGGCACCATGGGGGGTGGTTGGCCAGTGGAGACATTGCAGAGGAGAGGATTGGCCATGGGAAACGTCAGTGGCTTGTGGTTGACAAAAACTGTGAACCGCCGGACCCTCGCTCTCTCTGTCGAAGGCGCTGTATTTCCTCTCATTGTTACGGAGCTTCCTGCTGAAAAAGGCCAGCGGCAGCTAGGCTCCACCCACCAACTGCTGACATACAGCCCCCACGGGAAGTGTCCGTACTAACCTGTGGGGTAACGTGGTGGCTGAGGAAGATGATGGATGCCTGATCAATCTCGCGCTTGGCCGGGGTTGATGATGAGACCATGCTCACTGAGCTGGTCGAACAGCTGCCGGAGATGTGTCAGGTGGTCTTCTGCGGACACACTGGCCACGAGAATGTAGTCCAAGTAAACAAACAAAAACAGCATGTCGCGCAAAGTAGTCCATGCGGCGCTGAAACGTCTGTGCTGCCCCCTTGAGGCCGAACGGCATCTGTAGGAATTTGAAAAGGTCAAAGGGTGTGATGACTGCTGTATTGAGGACATCACCACAGGGGCGCCAACCACCATCAGCCGTGGTCACCATGTTTCAGGGGGGAGACCCACAGACTGTTGGAGCGGCGCATGATGCCTAGGTGCTCCATGGTGGTGAACTCCTCCTTGGCGATCGCGAGCTTGGCAGAGTCGAGGCACCGGGCCCATGCATAGACTGGGGGACCAATTGTGGCGATGTAGTGCTCCATGTTTATCCACTGCCAATGAAAACTTGGGCGTGGTGAGGTCAGGGAAGTCGGCAAGCAGGCATTGATATCAGTCCCCGGTGGCAAGCGTGTTCAACAGACAAAGGACCCCCACCCCTCCCAGTGTGCAGGGGTATGGAGCAAAAGAGAGAGCGTCGATCAAGCAGCAGTCTGTAGGTGCAGAGGAACTCGTAGTATAGACCTGATGACCATGACAAAGTCGCAGCCAAAACGCTGCCAGCTGAAACACACTTCCACGGCGGTTCGATCCTCGGATGTGCCACATGCCACATGTCGAAGTGTCCTTGAGCAAGATACTGAACCCCCAGTTGCTCCCAGTGCAATGTGTGAATGTGTGTGTGCTTGTGTGAGCGAATGGGTAGATGTGTCTCTGACTGTAAAGCGCATTGAGTACCAATAGGTAGAAAAGCGCTATATAATTTGTACCTGCAGCCATTTGTACCTTTGTACCTTTACCATAGGTACAAATGGGTGTGCCGTTGGCAGCGTCCATTGGGGGCCTGGCAAGATGTTGCGCTGAGCCCCACAACCAAGGTGTTAGTGATGAACTAACTTACAGTCATGGCCAGTGCCCATAGCTGCTAATGAGCGCAAAAACAGCATGGCTTGCAACACTGCTTGGCTTTGGCCCCAAACTTGGAATGGTAATAACACCACCCATCCTCACGCTGTTGGCAGGCTGTCACAGCCGTGGTGGGCTTTGAGTGCGTCACGCTTGCCATCAGCCGGAGGAGCCTCTAACCCTGGCTGTTTTCGAGGCATCTAAAGAAATCATATTTGGTAACGTCCTGAGTTATTCCTCTCAGCAGGAACTGGGCCTAGATGTGCTGAAGCCACTGAAGTAGGTTGTGCTTGTCCAGTAACTTGATTGTGGCAGCATAGATAGCACAGACATTAGCCACGCTGCTAGCAGCGGTATTTTTCCCACCGTCGTTGTGCAACATAACTCAGCCATATCCAACTCACGTTGGAGTCACCAATGTGGAGTGATGTGAGGAGACAAGAGACAGAGATACGTCGAGTAAACTTTACTCTCTTCTTCATGTATATTCCAAAATACTGTACAGCGAGTGAGGTGAGGCTGCCACACAATGTAAACACTGACCTGATACCTCGAAAACCCTCACTTCCTTAAAGATAGTCTCCAGTCTCTTGGTGAATGTCTCTCACAGTGTTCATTGTGGGTCACCTCAAGGCTCTCTTTCTTGCTGTGTACGTTTCATGTTTCAGGCTGAGCAGTTGTAACCTCTCAGAGAGAAGCTGTGAAGCTCTGTCCTCAGTTCTCAGCTCCCAGTCCTCCAGTCTGAGAGAGCTAGACCTGAGTAACAACAACCTGCAGGATTCAGGAGTGAAGCTGCTGTCTGCTGGACTGGAGAGTCCTCACTGGAAACTGGAAACTCTCAGGTTGGTATCAAGCTATTGGTCCATAAATCTTCTTTTAAATGTTGGTTGACTGGATGACATTAAAATATAAATCAAGGATTTACTGTAGGTTACTACTTCAGAAAATGTATTTAACAGAAGAAAACTTAAATCAAATTCTCAGTTATTTATCAGGTTGATTATTTCAGCATCTTAGAGAACGTTTCCACTGTTCTTCTGAGGATTCTGTCTGTCTCAGTGTCTTCTGACTCTGCATGTTATCCAGACTGATTCAGGATTCATAGTTTTTATTGTTGAAGATACTTATTTATGACTCTGAATGTTTAGGCTCTCTTTCTTGCTGTGTATGTTTCATGTTTCAGGCTGAGCAGTTGTAACCTCTCAGAGAGAAGCTGTGAAGCTCTGTCCTCAGTTCTCAGCTCCCAGTCCTCCAGTCTGAGAGAGCTGGACCTGAGAAACAACAACCTGCATGATTCAGGAGTGAAGCTGCTGTCTGCTGGGCTGGAGAGTCCTCACTGGAAACTGGAAACTCTCAGGTTGGTATCAAGCCATTTGTTCACAAATCTTCTTTTAAAGTTTGTTTTTGGGATGACATTAAAATATAAAACAAAGATTCACTGTAGGTTACTACTTAAGAAAATTTATTTAACAGAAGAGAAACTGCATCAAATTACTTATCAGGTTGATTGTCTCAGCATCTTAGAGAACGTTTATACTGTTCTTCTGTGGATTCTGTCTGTCTCAGTGTCTTTTTACTCTGCATGTTATCCAGACTGATTCAGGACATACTTCTTTATGACTCTGAATATTTAGGCTCTCTTTCTCACTGTGTGTGTTTCATGTTTCAGGCTGAGCAGTTGTAACCTTTCAGAGAGAAGCTGTGAAGCTCTGTCCTCAGTTCTCAGCTCCCAGTCCTCCAGTCTGAGAGAGCTGGACCTGAGTAACAACAACCTGCAGGATTCAGGAGTGAAGCTGCTGTCTGCTGGACTGGAGAGTCCTCGCTGTAAACTGGAAACTCTCAGGTTGGTATCAAGCTATTTGTTCACAAATCTTCTTTTAAAGTTTGTTTTTGGGATTACATTAAAATATAAAACAAAGATTCACTGTAGGTTACTACTTAAGAAAATTTATTTAACAGAAGAGAAACTGCATCAAATTACTTATCAGGTTGATTGTCTCAGCATCTTAGAGAACGTTTATACTGTTCTTCTGTGGATTCTGTCTGTCTCAGTGTCTTTTTACTCCGCATGTTATCCAGACTGATTCAGGACAAACTTCTTTATGACTCTGAATATTTAGGCTCTCTTTCTCACTGTGTGTGTTTCATGTTTCAGGCTGAGCAGTTGTAACCTCTCAGAGAGAAGCTGTGAAGCTCTGTCCTCAGTTCTCAGCTCCCAGTCCTCCAGTCTGAGAGAGCTGGACCTGAGTAACAACAACCTGCAGGATTCAGGAGTGAAGCTGCTGTCTGCTGGACTGGAGAGTCCTCACTGGAAACTGGAAACTCTCAGGTTGGTATCAAGCTATTTGTTCACAAATCTTCTTTTAAAGTTTGTTTTTGGGATGACATTAAAATATAAAACAAAGATTCACTGTAGGTTACTACTTAAGAAAATTTATTTAACAGAAGAGAAACTGCATCAAATTACTTATCAGGTTGATTGTCTCAGCATCTTAGAGAACGTTTATACTGTTCTTCTGTGGATTCTGTCTGTCTCAGTGTCTGTTTACTCTGCATGTTATCCAGACTGATTCAGGACATACTTCTTTATGACTCTGAATATTTAGGCTCTCTTTCTTGCTGTGTATGTTTCATGTTTCAGGCTGAGCAGTTGTAACCTCTCAGAGAGAAGCTGTGAAGCTCTGTCCTCAGTTCTCAGCTCCCAGTCCTCCAGTCTGAGAGAGCTGGACCTGAGTAACAACAACCTGCAGGATTCAGGAGTGAAGCTGCTGTCTGCTGGACTGGAGAGTCCTCACTGTAAACTGGAAACTCTCAGGTTGGTATTAAGTTACCGATTCACAAATTGAATAACTTTAGAATATTAATATATATTAAACAGGTATTTGAGTTGCTACTTCATTATCTGGATTCCAGAGATCTAGCATGAAGTTATTGTAGATATGAAGCAGAAAGAAGTGATGGGAGGGGGCTGTTCCAGATATTGTTCTACTATGTGAATCAGGTTAGCACTCTAACAATAGAGTGACTGTTTACAGGCTGCAACAGTCTGAATGCACCATGATTGAAGTCAGGTTGGTTAGTACAGCGTGTGGTTCCTTCATAAGAACACTCACATAAAATCACTGAATTAACCCAGACAATGAAGAATGTTGAGTGAACTGATCAGTCTGATGCTGACATTAGGAACTGAAGGCTGGTGACCAGTTTTACATTCAAATATGTTTTACTGCTACACCTACCTGCTACTTGTACAAATAACTCAGTTTGTTTCAACCTTTTATCATCTTTGTGGAAATTATATTAATGAAACAAAATCATGGTGACTAGATCAGATGGGGGTACCCGCATAAGTGATGATGATTGGCTAACGTAGGGTGAGATTTCACGGTAAGCCAATCAGCGGCGGGGCAGTGTTCAGTTGGGCGGGTGTTGTTTACACACCATTTTTAAGGTGGAAGTATAGGCACCCCTTTATCTCATTGAGGTAAAAGGCTGTACTTTACGCTCAAAATAAAAACTAATTCTTAGATGTATTTAAACATATTGGTTTTAAAATTGCTCCCTGGGCACAGTCCTTAGAGGCTGCAGCACACTGCCTGCTGTTCACACAGTACTGTGTACAGTTGGATGGGTCAAACAGCAGGAACTGAAATTTCCCCATTGCTGGACAATTAAGGGTTACAAAAAAATAAACAAATAAAAAATAACTAGTTACTTTTGTAATGGAGTAATTCAGGTACTAACTCAGTTACTTTTTGGGAGAAGTAACTAATAACTATAGTTATCATTACTTTTTAAAAGTACCATGCCCAACACAGGTGGCACCTGGTGGCATTAACACTAGCAAGCTGGCACCTCTTAGTGTCATAACGATTTTTTGTATGGCCTGATTTCTTGGGTCCTGACAGATCCTGCCCACAATCCCTGCAGCATTGTAGCCGCAGTCCTGCCCACATTCCCAGAGACCCACACATTGTAGATGTTGTCAACAATGGCAGCTATAGCTGCTAAAAAATGCCAAAACTAGGGCATTTCAGTCCTCATGTATGCAATAGATTGTTTTTGTATTTTTGAAAGTGCTGCACTTAATGTTGTGAGAATGTTGTGTGCTGAACGTCAACTGTTAAGCGGCATTTTTAGAAGGAGCAGGAGAAGACTTTCAAAGATCAAGCAGACAAAACTGAGACAATTAAACATGCTGTGTCCAGATGTGGTAAACTAGCTCCCTTAAAGTTTTTACTACTGCAAAAAATCACAGGATAGAAGCAAGCTATTGCATTGCATACAATGAATGGGAAGCTGTTTACAGATATCAAATTCATTAAGTGTTTCAGTTGCTCAGATGCTCTTTTTGAAAACTTGCCACATAAACGATCAAGTCATGAATAAAGGACATTCCCACATCAGCTAGAACTGTTCAGCGATGTATCTTTGAAATCGCTGAAAAGTTCAGCAAACAGCTGGATTCAATGATGCTGTGATATTTAGCATAGCACTTGATGAAAGCGTGGACGTGAATGGCATCTTCTGTTTGGCAGTCATGACAAGGTACTGTGATTCAACTGTCAGAGAGGAACTTTGCTGCTTGAAGACATTGTCTGACACAACAAAAAAAGTGCACCCAGCGCAATGTATGAATGCATAAATAAAACTATAACTATCAAAAACACCTACAACAGTATACAGACAGACAAATAAAAACAGAGGTAGAATAGAGGCAGTTACAGTGCAAAATAATTTTGTCAGTTTTCAGTGCAAGTTTGAGTTCAGTATGGTGACAGCTTTGGGGAAGAAACTGTCCCTGAGTCTATTTGTTCTGGCAGATATGGATAATACAGAAATGGTACTTTTATAGCTGCTTTGTTACGATACGCAGATATAGTACAGTTGCACTGTGATCTCAGTTTTGGCCTCTCTTCCCATTGCAATATCTTTATGAAATAAGATTTCAAAATTGCAAAATGGCACTCTGTGTCACAAAAGTTGGCAACCCCTGGTGTAAATAAAGATGATATTTTATCAATTATTCAAAGTTGATGAAGGACCAGGCTAATACTTATTTCAGTAGTAAAAATGAGCAAGGCAATTGAAATCTAAAGAGGATTTAGATAAGTCCTTTTATAATAAGTTTATATTGTCTTCTCCTGACAGATCAGCAGATTAAAACAGTGTATAATACACTGTATTCATGTTCAACGCATAAAGTCTAGTAAGGATGTTTTGAAGAATAATAACATAACTTCATAAAAAATGTATTAAACAGAGATGATCTAAATCAAATGTTAGAGAACATTTTCACTGTTCTTCTGTGGATTCTGTCTGTCTGTGCTGTGACTCTTGTGTTATCCACACTTAGTTGGTCTTGTTGTTAATACTTCTTTATGACTCTGAATGTTTAGGCTCTCTTTCTTGCTGTGTACGTTTCATGTTTCAGGCTGAGCAGTTGTAACCTCTCAGAGAGAAGCTGTGAAGCTCTGTCCTCAGTTCTCAGCTCCCAGTCCTCCAGTCTGAGAGAGCTGGACCTGAGTAACAACAACCTGCAGGATTCAGGAGTGAAGCTGCTGTCTGCTGGGCTGGAGAGTCCTCACTGGAAACTGGAAACTCTCAGGTCAGGATACAGCTGCTTGTTGATCAGTTAAATCCTGATTTAGGTTCATGTTGGTGCAGAAATTCAACATCTGGAGGATTTTCCTTCTTCTTCTTGAGTTTCTGATATTTTTCTATCTCCAGTCTGTCAGGTTGTCTGATCACAGAGGAAGGCTGTTCTTCTCTGGCCTCAGCTCTGAGCTCCAACCCCTCCCATCTGAGAGAGCTGGACCTGAGCTACAACCATCCAGGAGACAAGGGAGTGAAGCTGCTGTCTGCTGGACTGGAGGATCCACTCTGGAGACTGGACACTCTCAGGTATGGACAGACAACAGGAATTCACACAGTGTAGGTTTGACAGTTTTATAACATAACATTTTATAATAATGTTACACTATGAAGCATTAGTAAAGCATCAGCAAACACTTAATTTATCATTTATAAAGCATTCGTCCTACATTCATAGATTATTAGTGAGCAGTTTATAAATGCAGCTGTAAATGCTTCATTCATCATTTATATATATATATATATATAGAGAGAGAGAGAGAGAGATTGTATTTTGATTCTTCACAAATTATTAGTTTGTCATTTATAAATTTAAAATGAATGTATTTACAAAATAGTTTACAAAGTGTAGGTAAAGGAACATTGACCAAATGTCCATTTATGCATTTTATTATTGACACATGTATTAATAGTTACTAAGTCAGTTAATAGATGGTGTGTAAACATGTAATCTTACTGTACTTGATGCTAGTTTTCACAGTACAATGTTGGGCCTGGAAATTAAGGCACTCAATATCTGGGTTTGGCTATCAAGAATAATTAATAATTATTAAAAATAATTATTTATTATTAAATAATTGGATCTGAATTACAAGATCACCTCGGGGCACCACCCTTCTAGGAAGGGAACAGATAGCCAATCAATCAAATTAGTCTCATAAATTATACTAAATTGTCAATTTGGATTTGTGATTAATAATTAACTCAATTACTATAACCAAAATTACCATTAACAACTAGTTGAAGGAATTTGGGAGTTCTTGGCAGTGTAGAGGTTGGCAGCATTCACTCTTGTACAACATTAAACAGACAACTGGTATGTTTAAAGGACATTTATTACAAGAATAAATCAAACATACAATCTAACTAAACAGTACTCTAAACAGGTGTGTGTGTGTGTGTGTATGTGAGTGTTTGTCAAAATGGCCGCCGGTGTGGGCGTTCCAAAATGGCCGCCGGTGTGGGCGTTCCAAAATGGCCGACAATGTGGGTGTGTCAAGATGGCCGACAATGTGGGTTTGTCAAGATGGCCGCCGAGGGAACAATGGGGCCGCTCAGACCATGTGCTGGCCAGCAGATGTGTGAAATGTGATAAGGGTTTATATGAGGTGCCAGGTTAGAAAAGAGTGGTTAGTTAGCATGCAAGAGACCCTGAGTCTGTGTGTTGCAAAATCTAAATAACATCAATTCACTATACTATCACAACTTACTCAATTAGTCAACATCTCACTTCAGACTGGAACTTTTCCAAAAGCCTTGAAAACTGCTGTCATTAAGCCTCTTCTAAAGAAGAGCAGTCTTGATGCTACAGTACTGAACAACTACCGACCAATATCAAACCTCCCATTCTTAGGTAAAGTCCTGGAGAAAGTTGTATACCAACAACTTACTGACTTCCTCCAGTCTAATAATGCCTTTGACACCTTTCAGTCGGGTTTCAGGCCTCATCACAGCACTGAAACAGCACTGGTCAAGGTAACAAACGATATCCGCCTGAACACTGACGCAGGAAAAGTCTCAGTCCTGGTTCTGCTGGACCTAAGGGCTGCCTTTGACACAGTGGACCATGTGATATTATTACAGAGGTTAGAAAACTGGGTGGGAATCTCTGGTGCTGCACTAAACTGGTTTAAGTCCTATCTTGAGGACAGGACATACTTTGTTGAAATTGGTAACTGTGTCTCTGACAAAGTGTTCATGACTTGTGGAGTTCCCCAAGGGTCAATCTTAGGACCCCTCCTATTTAACCTATACATGCTTCCATTTGGTCAGATAATACGTAGAAACAATGTGTCTTATCATAACTATGCAGATGACACTCAGATCTATGTGTCACTGACAGCAGGTGAACATGGGCCTGTAGATTCTCTCTGTCGCTGCATCGAACAGATCAGTGCGTGGATGCAAAACAACTTTCTCCAGTTAAACTCTGACAAAACTGAAATCATTGTCTTTGGCCCAAAGAAACAAAGAGAAAGTGTTATCAGTCACCTTGAGTCGCTCACTCTAAAACCTAAAAATCAGGTTAGAAATCTGGGGGTAATAATGGACTCGGACCTGAACTTTAACAGCCACATCAAAACAATAACATCAACAGCTTTTTACCATCTGAAAAACATTGCAAAGATCAGAGGTATGGTGTCTAAACCAGACTTAGAGAGGCTCATCCATGCATTTGTCTCCAGCAGATTAGACTACTGCAACGGCCTGCTCACTGGCCTCTCTAAACGAGCCGTCAAACAGCTGCAGTACATCCAGAACGCTGCTGCTCGAGTCCTGACCAGAACCAGGAAATACGACCACATTAGTCCAGTTCTTAGGTCTCTGCACTGGCTTCCTGTCACTCAGAGAATAGACTTCAAAACCGCTCTGCTAGTCTACAAGTCTCTTCATGGACTAGCACCAAAGTACATCTCTGACATGATAGAGACATATGAACCAGCTCGAGTTCTGAGAACCTCAGGAACTGGTCTCCTGATCCAGACCAGAGTCAGGACTAAACACGGTGAGGCTGCCTTTCAGTTCTCAGCAGCCAAAATCTGGAACAGGCTTCCAGACAGTGTGAGACAGGCCCCAACTCTGACAATGCTCAAATCCAGGCTGAAAACATTCCTTTTTACCTGTGCATATGAAAACTGAAAGTATTTAAACTGATCTTTTGCTTTTAAGTAATTTATTGATGATGTTTTATGTGTTGATTTTATCTGCCCCTCTTTTTATGTGATTTTATGTAACTGTGAAGCACTTTGAATTGCCTTGTGTATGAATTGTGCTATATAAATAAACTTGCCTTGCCTTGCCTAAACAACTCCATAAAAACAAATATCACGTCAAATCAAAGTTCTATGCTTAGCTTAGCTTATCTATGCCCAGGTCATACTACCAGTTGGTGGAAAGTCCATTTCTGGTGTGTTGCTCCTTTAGTTGGCAATTCCTGGTGGAAAGCCAAACTGGGAAAAATTGTAGTCCTTGCTGTGTGTTCCTGGTTTACTGACGTTGGAGGGAACCGGCCGCTCCTTGAGTCCTTTGAAGTTGCTTGTTAGCAGGTCGGTGCTAACTAGCCGCGTGGCTCCTTTTGTTTAGAAGTTTAGCCTGCAAACCTTTGTTTGTTGGCTGGAGAGCTGGTGAAGATTCCTCAGCAGGACTTCGCTGCGCTGCTGTAGGGAGAACAGGCCTGCGAGTAGTTGCTTTGTGTTAGCAGACTACTTGGCACCCAGCTGCAGGCCGAGCAGCTGGGGGTCCCCACGTGGTGGTGTGGAGTTGAGGAAGGGTAAGAGCGGAAGAGTGGAAGAGCGGAAGAGGGAGAACAAAGGCCAGACAGGGCATTTTATATGACCTGATGACCTCAGAGGTCACATGCCACTGTCAGCCAGTGAACTGCTGAGTCAGTTTTCACACCTGCAGGATTGTGGGAGTTGGGGTTTACCAGGGCTTTCCTTTGTCTCCGAAACAAAGACAAAACATGTGGTTAACCTGGCTATGCATGGTGAGCTTCCATAGGTTCATATCCCAACAACAATTATACAAACGACAGTCCCGATTTCACCCACCCAAGGGTACACATAACACACTCTCATACATGGTTAAAGAGGAAGGAGGAAATTAAAAAAATTAATAATAATAAAAATAAAAGCCACCTTTAAGGCTAAATTTAATGTACTTAAGACACCCTATAACACACCCTATTTGATTGTGAGTGACTATGTGTGGAGGATCAAGAGAAGGGTAGATTGTCTCTGAATTGTAAGGAAGGACTCTAGGTGTTATGAAATCTCTGAGAGGATTTGCCCCTGGAGTATCTAAATTTTCTAGTGGTAGAAAAGCAAGGGCTTCCTTTACCCAGCAAAGGAAATATAGGGGATTAGCAAATTTCCATTGCCGTAGAATAAGTCTCCTATCTAAAAGTGAATCAAATGCGATGGCATGTGCTTTGGATGTAGAGATCTGGACCTCCCTAGCTGTAACACCAAAGACAGCGGTGACAGGGTCTGGTGAGATGGGCCTGCTACAGATATGTGTAAAAGCCTCAAATATCTGGATCCAGAAATTTGTCAGTGCTGGGCAGAACCAACAGATCTGTAGAGAGGTGAAGCCTGTGTATGAACTTAAACTGTATCAGATCGTGCCTAAGGCACAAAGAGGAAGTATGGATGAAATCTAGGCTATCCTCCCAGATTTGCACTGAGAGTTGGACGGCAAGATCCTGTTCCTAAGCGCATCTAGTCTTCTCTCATGGAAAACTGAAATTGAGAATGATGTTGTATATCAACAAAATGTTACCCGTAAGGATTGGATCACGCCCCAATAGTCTATCAAGCAAATTATTATCAGGTAGATATGGGTAGTGTTAATTAAGGTAGTTCTTTACCATTTATTGATTGTTAGTAAACTTAATGTAAATGTAAAGGACTATTTATGCCTTATAAAGCATAAGCATAAAAGCATAAATGCTCAGTTGACAGGAAATGAAGACAAATGCAACTCAGTGATACAGAACATCCATATATTTACTTCAACTTCATTTAACATTTATCATTTCATTCAAGCAATAGTTTAACAATTTAAAGTAAGATCTTACATTGATAAAAACATCAATATTAAAGTGAACACATCTGGGCTGTAACAAGGAATCAGTGATGAAGTGAAGACTTTCAAATTGTTCTCTGCACTGACCAGAAGTCATGTTAGTCCAGCTCTTCATCTCATGTTGGACGTCACTGCAGCCTGTCTGGATCAGCTGGAGGAAAACTATACACAGACAAATAGACATGTCAAATAATGTTATATAACATACTGAATATAACTCTTAGCACTGTTCAACAGCTCATCATTTATTTAAGGAAAAAGGCTGAACACCACAGTCATCAGATTCTGTTCTCAGTGTGACAGTGTTTGTTCTTGTTTAGTTCCAGGCTTATTTCTGACAATCACAGTCAAATGAATGTACAAGTAAACTATATTGACTTGTGTCAGACACCACTGACATACATTTAGCAGGCCTTTAACAGTTAGTGACAAGAAGGTGTCTGTTTTAGACAGAATATTAATACAAAGAATCACATTTTGGTTTCATGATCAATATTTGACAGTGGAGACTGAGCTCTGTTTATTTCTACATTTCATTATCTTTCAGACAGTGAAACATCAGAGACAGTCTATACTGATGAGTTTCAGTCTGTTTCTGTGTCTCACTGATAAACTGATGAACTCTGCTTCATGTTGAACAGCAGTTAGGACTCATGTTGGATAGAAAATCATTCTGACTGTGTTTCTTCCTCCAGGATGGACCATGGTGGAGAGCAGTGGTTAAAACCTGGTCTGAGGAAGTGTAAGTTTGACTAATGATGATAAAACATCAAAGTGTCAGTTTGACTTTAAATCCAAAGCTGATAGTTGTGGTATTTATTCATTCAAACATCACTGACAAGAGAATCCTGACTAAAAGTATCATCATTAAACTTTCTATTAATGAACAACAGATCAGTGAGGAAAGAAAGAAGAAATCCATCAGATGTGTCAGATGATAAACTGCAGCTGTGTTGTGTCTTTTTCTCTCCATCAGATTTCTGTCAACTTGAAGTGGACACAAACTCAGTCAACAGAAACCTCAAACTGTCTGACAACAACAGGAAGGTGACATATGTGAGAGAGAAGCAGCCATATCCTGATCATCCAGACAGATTTGATTATTATCAGCTGCTGTGTAGAAATGTTCTGACTGGTCGCTGTTACTGGGAGGTTGAATGGAGAGGAGGTGTTTATATATCAGTGAGTTACAGAAGAATCAGAAGGAAAGGAGACAAGGAGGACAGCAAGTTTGTAGAGAATGATCAGTCCTGGAGTCTGATCTGCTCTGATCGTCATGGTTACTCTGTCTGTCACAATAACAGAACAACATCCATCTCCTCGTCCTCTGTCTCTAACAGAGTATCAGTGTATGTGGACTGTCCTGCTGGAACTCTGTCCTTCTACAGAGTCTCCTCTGACAAACTGATCCACCTCTACACCTTCAACACCACATTCACTCAACCTCTCTGTCCTAGATTTAGGTTGTGGTCATATGACTCCTCAGTGTCTCTGTGTTCTCTGTAGGAAGGAGAGTCTTTGAAGTGACAGCAGCTTCAACTCTGAGCTTTAAATGTTGATGGTGGATGATGTTTCTCTTTGGTTTCCAGTTGAATCACTGATTGTGATTTGATCAGGTCAGAATATGTTTGGTCTTAGAAGTAGTGAAATGATCTCCTAACCACTGAACTCCTGGAAGAACTGGACTGACTTTGATGATGACTTCTATCTGGATAATCCTGGACACATGAAGATCAAACTGAGAGGTCTTCTTAGATATAAAAGAGTTATGGGAGGGAAAAGGGGATTATTTACTGCTTTGCTTCAGCTTTGCTCACTAGATAAGATACATCACTCTCATATTTCACCTTGAAGATACCAGTTAGAGCCGCCCTCGGTTACACATTGAAAACTACTGATACACAAAAAGCCGCACTCCTGCTATTGCGCTCGGGTGGAGACCAGATAGAATAAAACCTCTATGTACACTTAGTTTGGGGCTTCTCTTCTCCTACCCTTATGGTGGTTAAGTTGAGGTCTCAGCGCTGACTCTGTACTTATTCTCTGCGTGCCAAATAAACTGTTGATTTGAGAGAAGTTGTCGGGTAATCTTTTCAGAGTCGAACTAACCTTTCCCAAAGGTATAACGAACCTGGGCTGTTGACAAGTACTTGGTCAGTTTCAGTGTGTTTTGGGGGAATTTCAACCGACAGTGGCAGCTGCACGTGGAAACTTGGCTTGCACATGCCGTGCTAAGGCTGCTTCCTCGACTGAGCCCGCATCTCTGCCGAAGGTGGTCCTGGATCCCCAGTGTGCGCCCAATTTGGATCACCTGCAGGTTATGTTAGACCAGTTGAAAGGGGACATTTGCCTCACAAAAGATTGTCCCAACAAAAACAACATATCAAGAATTACAACCTCGGCTGTACCTTCTGGGTCTCGTCTTGAGCCATTATGCACATGCTCATCAAAGTGGAAACAGGCTCTTGCAGGTTAGCTTACAGGCCACTGATGTCCTCTGGGTCCATATAGGATCAAGTCTTACTGTCACATTGTGCAACAAGGAGGTAGGACCAAAAGCAGAACATGGTCTGATCTGAGAAAAGAGCTACATAAAGTTAATGGTGAATCAAAACATCTACTGTAATGTGTTTCTTATTGTGTTTACTCTCTGTGTTTATTGTGTTTATCTGGTTGTCACATGACTGTAAAGGTTCTCAGTCATCCAGGTCATGGTATATCCAAAAAATGTTTAAAAAGGAACTGGACTTGTAGAGTTTTGAGAAGATGTTTGCAGCAAGCACAGGCAGTTCTTAGGGCATAGGGATATCATAGGCCATGTACAGCAAGTTCGTGGAGGCCTGGTTCTGTGTGCAGGGAAACCTCTGTGGAGCAAGGCATCAGCAGTAGAAAGGAGAAAGATGATAGTGGAAGAGGTACAGAGGCAAGAGGAAACAGTTAGATGCTCTAAGGCAGTGTCACAGGCTAAGCAGGGTCAATGGGTGAACTGGAAGAGTGGGGAGAAAAGGAAGGTGAAGTGGAGAGAGCTTTGGAGCATGGAGGCTAGCAGGATTAGATTTATGTTAGGGGCTACTTATGATGTGCTGCCAACTCCCCAGAACCTGAACCAGTGGGTAGGTGAGGATGCTGCCTGTCCACTGTGCACTTGTGTCTGCACGCTTAGTCATATTCTGACAGGTTGTAAGGTTAGTCTCTCCCAAGGACGTTATACCTGGCGTCACAATCAGGTATTGAAATGTTTAGCAGCTGCAATAGAGGAAGAACGGGTGAATGTAAATTCCGTGGCCGTTAACAGAGAGAATAGATGTATTAAGTTTGTACGGGAGGGAGAAAAGGCTAGAGGAGCAGGCTTCAGGCATAACACGGGACAGCTAAGAGTAGGAGGAGCCTGGGAGATGAGGGCGGACTTAAATAGCCAACTGGTTGTCCCAGGTGAGATAGCTAGCACTCGACTACGGCCAGATCTGCTGTTGTGGTCTGAGCCAGAGAAAGTAGTCTATTTCATAGAGCTGACTGTCCCGTGGGAGGATAGAGTTGAGGAGGCTAACGAGAGAAAAAGATCTAAGTATGCAGAGTTAGCAGCAGATGCAGAGCAGAATGGATGGAAGGCTTATGTCCGCCCGGTAGAAGTGGGCTGCCGTGGATTTGTGGCAAAGTTGCTCTGCTGAGTGAGCTGGGCATACAAGGAAGAAGCCAGAGGACTGTGGTTAGCAATATGTCCCGGGCAGCAGAGAGAGCCAGTGACTGGTTATGGGTGCGCAGGAAGCATGCTAGCTGGGGAGCTAGCTAAGGTAAGGATGGCTGCATGTCAATTTGTTTGTTACGCAATTGTTACATGTTACATGTTTGTTTCGGCTCGCATCAACAGAGCGAAGCATGGTAGATTTGGTTGTTTGTTATGTGTTCCAGCTTGTATCAACGGGGCGATTAATGGTATATTTGTTTGTTTGGCTCGTGGTTATTAGTTTCCATAGTAGTTGTTCATAGACATCGAATGGTGAGGAAGAGAGGGTTGTGCAGTGGCAGCGTGGAGGGGGGTGACTCCAGGACGCTGGAAATCACTGTTAAGCCTTCTTGAGGTGTCGTGGGCCTAACTTAACGAAACATCGGTGAAGGGAGGTGCCCACTTGAAAACCCCAATGATATGCTGCATACTGCTGTTGTTCAGATCATGCTCCTGTTGTTCTCATGTTGCTTGGTAGTGTCAGGTTTAAAACCCGCTGCAGTCACGTCAACAATCTATTAACTGAGAGAAAAGACACAGATTCAGCAGTTATGTGATACTCGCAAGGAGAATGAACAGAGATGCACTCAAGTACAATCTCCGAACATTCTGCGTTACTCTCGTTCGCTCCTCTCTTTTTATTGTGCTTAGGGAGCTCCCTAGTTACATGGGTGCAGTTAGTCTTCAAAGGGAAGACAACTCTCTATTTTCATTAGTCACACATACACTATATTACCAAAAGTATTCGCTCACCTGCCTTTACTCATTCTATGAACTGAAGTGCCATCCCATTCCTAGACAGAATTCAATATGATGTCGGTCCACCTTTTGCAGCTATTACAGCTTCAACTCTTCTGGGAAGACTGTCCACAAGGTTGAGGAGAGTGTTTATAGGAATTTTTGACCATTCTTCCAAAAGCGCATTGGTGAGGTCACAGACTGATGTTGGTCGAGAAGGCCTGGCTCTCAGTCTCCGCTCTAATTCATCCCAAAGGTGTTCTATCGGGTTCAGGTCAGGACTCTGTGCAGGCCAGTCAAGTTCATCCACACCAGACTCTGTCATCCACGTCTTTATGGACCTTGCTTTGTGCACTGGTGCACAGTCATGTTGGAAGAGGAAGGGGCCCGCTCCAAACTGTTCCCACAAGGTTGGGAGCATGGAATTGTCCAAAATGTTTTGGTATCCTGAAGCATTCAATGTTCCTTTCACTGGAACTAAGGGGCCAAGCCCAGCTCCTGAAAAACAACCCCATACCATAATTCCTCCTCCACCAAATTTCACAGTTGGCACAATGCAATCTGAAATGTACCGTTCTCCTGGCAACCTCCAAACCCAGACTCGTCCATCAGATTGCCAGATGGAAAAGCGTGATTCATCACTCCAGAGAACGCGTCTCCACTGCTCTAGAGGCCAGTGGCGGCGTGCTTTACACCATTGCATCCGACGCCTTGCATTGCACTTGGTGATGTGTGGCTTGGCTGCAGCTGCTCGGCCATGGAAACCCATTCCATGAAGCTCTCTGCGTACTGTACTTGGGCTAATCTGAAGGTCACATGAAGTTTGTAGCTCTGTAGCAATTGACTGTGCAGAAAGTCGGCGACCTCTTTGCACTATGCGCTTCAGCATCCGCTGACCCCTCTCCGTCACTTTACGTGGCCTACCACTTCGTGGCTGAGTTGCTGTTGTTCCCAAACGCTTCCATTTTGTTATAATAGAGCTGACAGTTGACTGTGGAATATTTAGGAGCGAGGAAATTTCACGACTGGATTTGTTGCACAAGTGGCATCCTATGACAGTTCCACGCTGGAATTCACTGAGCTCCTGAGAGCGGCCCATTCTTTCACAAATGTCTTGTTTCACAGTCTGCATGCCTGAGTGCTTGAATTTATACACCTGGGGCCAGGCCAAGTGATTAGAACACCTGATTCTGATCATTTGAATGGGTGAGCGAATACTTTTGGTAATATAGTGTAGGTGACAGAGCAAAATACAAATAGAATAAAAATAATATAAACGTATATAAATGCATAAAAACAAATATTGCACAACTATTCAAAATATACAGAGGTATGTTGTTAAAAATAAGTGTAAAAGAATCTAAAGTGTTAAGAGTGTTAAGCAGGAGGAGTTCTAAAGTTTGACAGCCACAGGCAGGAATGACCTGCTGTGATGTTCTGTGGTACATTTGGGTAGAATGAGTCTGTTACTGAAGGTTCTCCTTAGACTGGCCAGTGTGTTGTGGAGTGGCTGGGAGGAGCTGTCCAGGATGGTCTTCAGTCTTACCAACATCCTCCTCTCTGACACTGTGTTCAAAGAGTCCAGCTTCAACCACTACAACATCACTGGCCTTGAGGATCAGTTTGTTGAGTTTGTTTCAATCATCAAGTTGACTGTTAGAGCATCTTAAAGAACGTTTCCACTGTTCTTCTGTGGATTCAGTCTGTCTCAGTTAGTGTTGTAACGGTGCACACAAGTCATGGTTCAGTATGGGTTCTGTACAAGGGGAAGAAAGCAACAAAAACTCACACATGTATAAGACAAGTTTTCTTGACCATTGAGAGTCCAGCAGACTCATTAGGTTGATTGTTTCAGCATCTTAGAGAACATTATCACTGTTCTTCTGTGTATTCTGTCTGTCTCAGTGTCTTCTGACTCTTCATGTTATCCAGACTGACTCCAGGACTCCTAGTTTTAGTTGTTGCTGAGATACTTCTTTATGACTCTGAATGTTTAGACTCTCTTTCTTACTCTGTACGTTCCATGTTTCAGGCTGAGCAGTTGTAACCTCTCAGAGAGAAGCTGTGAAGCTCTGTCCTCAGTTCTCAGCTCCAAATCCTCCAGTCTGAGAGAGCTGGACCTGAGTAACAACAACCTGCAGGATTCAGGAGTGAAGCTGCTGTCTGCTGGACCGGCGAGTCCTTGTTGTAAACTGGAAACTCTTAGGTTGGTTTTAAGATACTGGTTGTTTGGATGACATTAAAACATGAAAAATATTAAACTGTGGTTTAGGCTGCTTTTATTTATTTATTTATTTATTTATTTATTTATTTATTTATTTATTTATTTATTCATTCATTTCGGCAAGCTTCTGTATTAACTGGATTCTAGAGATCTAGTGTGAAATTACTGTAGATCTCAATCAAAAAGAACTGAGGGTTGGAAACTGTTCCAGATATTGCACTACCAGGTCAATAAGCTTAGCTAGCATGGATGCTGTCTCACTGATGGAAAACTTCTGAAATATACTTTCAGCTTTGTGGAAATGTTTTGATATTAATGAACCAAAAATCATCCAGACCAAAGTGGTCCAGCTCAAAAACACAATAAAGTTTTCACGAACCTGAAAATTATATATAAAATTTCCTGTTCATCTAGAACGTGGGCGGCACAGTAGCGAGGTGGTTAGCGCTGATGCCTCACAGCAAGAAGGTCACCGGATCGAATCCATGGGCCGGCTGGCCTTTCTGTGTGGAGTTTGCATGTTCTCCCTGTGTCTGTGTGGGTTCTCTCCGGGTACTCCGGCTTCCTCCCACCATCCAAAGACATGCTCATTAGGTTAATTGATTCTAAATTGCCCGTAGGTGAGAATGTGAGTGTGAATGTTGGCCCTGCGATGGACTGGCGACCTGTCCAGGGTGTACCCCTGCCTCTCGCCCGATGACAGCTGAGATAGGCTCCAGCAGACCCCCGTGACCCCTAACAGGACTAAATGGGTTTAGAAAATGACTGACTGACTGTTCATCTAGAACAGATCTGACTGCAGTCTATCTATATATGATATTTTAACGAGACCTTTAATGGTGAAGATGAAACAGTAACTGTAAACTAATCTGACAAGTCTAAATATGGAATAATTATTTCCATCAATAATTATTCAAGATTTTTCACAGTATTGTATGTTCCATATGTAGAGGGACATGAGTTGGGCAAACTAGCCTTGAAGCCATGTTATTGAAACGACAGGAAAATATTATTATTAATAGTATATTAATAATATTGGTTTTAATCAATCAGTGCATTCATGGATGAAACACTTAATGTTGATAGTACAAGAATACAAAAGTGAGTTTTCAGCTGAGTATGTTTCATGTTTCAGGCTGAGCAGTTGTAACCTCTCAAAGAGAAGCTGTGAAGCTCTGGCCTCAGTTCTCAGCTCCCAGTCCTCCAGTCTGAGAGAGCTGGACCTGGGTAACAACAACCTGAAGGATTCAGGAGTGAAGCTGCTGTCTGCTGGACTGGAGAGTCCTCACTGTAAACTGGAAACTCTCAGGTCAGGATACAGCTGCTTGTTGATCAGTTAAATCCTGATTTAGGTTCATGTTGGTGCAGAAGTTCAACATCTGGAGGATTTTCCTTCTTCTTCTTGAGTTTCTGATATTTTTCTATCTCCAGTCTGTCAGGTTGTCTGATCACAAAGAAAGGCTGTTCTTCTCTGGCCTCAGCTCTGA
The DNA here is from genome assembly GCA_005024645.1 of Planiliza haematocheilus. Classification (NCBI taxonomy): domain Eukaryota; kingdom Metazoa; phylum Chordata; class Actinopteri; order Mugiliformes; family Mugilidae; genus Planiliza; species Planiliza haematocheilus. The sequence goes on along the minus strand of SRSE01000327.1, from coordinate 772,657 downwards.
GCTCCAACCCCTCCCATCTGAGAGAGCTGGACCTGAGCTACAACCATCCAGGAGACAAGGGAGTGAAGCTGCTGTCTGCTGGACTGGAGGATCCACTCTGGAGACTGGACACTCTCAGGTATGGACAGACAACAGGAGCTCACACAGTGTAGGTTTGTCAGTAACGCTTTATAATAATGTCACACTATGAAGCATTAGTAAACACTTGATGTATCATTTATGAAGCATTAGTCCTACATTACATCATTAATAAGCAGCTCATAAATACAGCTGTAAATGCTACATTCATCATTCATAAGCATCTGTATAACATGTTTAATAATAGTATTTTCGTTATTCACAAATGATTAGTTTGTCATTTATACATTTAAATTAATGTATTTACAAACTAGTTATTCAGTGTTCCATAACACGATTTACAACGTGTAATTAAAGGAATAATAAACGATTTAAATGTACATTTATGCATCTTATTTTTAACACATGCATTAATAGTTAATAGGTGTATTAATAGATGGTTTGTAAACATGTAATCTTACAGTAATTTATGGCTAATTAAGATAGTTCTTAACCGTTTACTGATTGTTAGTAAACTTTGTAAAGTGAGGACTATTTATGCCTTATGAAGCATTTATAAAGGCTCAGTTAACAGGAAATGAAGACAAATAGAACTCAGTGATACAGAACATCTATATATTTATCTCAGCTTGACATTTAACATTTAACATTACATTGTTACTGCTATTCAGGCAACTTTAACAATTTACATTTAGAAAAACATCAATATTAAAGTGAACACATCTGGGCTGTAACAAGGAATCAGTGATGAAGTGAAGTCTTTCAAATTGTTCTCTGCACTGACCAGAAGTCCTGTTAGTCCAGCTCTTCATCTCATGTTGGACGTCACTGCAGCCTGTCTGGATCAGCTGGAGGAAAACTATACACAGACAAATAGACATGTCAAATAATGTTATATAACATACTGAATATAACTCTTAGCACTGTTTAACAGCTCATCATTTATTTAAGGAAAAAGGCTGAACACCACAGTCATCAGATTCTGTTCTCAGTGTGACAGTGTTGGGACATGAACCTGGTGGTGAGCTATGGAAGCTCACCACGCATAACCAAGTTGACCACATGTTTTGTCTTTGTCTTGGAGACAAAGAGAAGCCCTGGAAACCCCAAGTCCCACAATCCTCCAGGTGTGAAAACTGACTCAGCAGTTCACTGGCTGACAGTGGCATGTGACCTCTGAGGTCATCAGGTCATATAAAATGCGCTGTCTTGGCCTTTGTTCTCTCTCTTCCGCTCTTCCGCTCTTGCTTCTTACCCTTCCTCAACTCCACACCTCCGCGTGGAGACCCCCAGCTGCTCGGCTGCAGCTGGGTGCCAGGTAGTCTGCTAACAAATAGCAACTACTCCGGGCCTGTTCTCTCCATACAGCAGCGAAGCAAGTTCCTGCTGAGGAATCTTCACCAGCTTTTAGCCAACAAACAGAAGGTTTGCAGGCTAAACCCCCAAACAACAGGAGCCACACGGCTAGTTAGCACAGAGCTGCTAACAAGCAACTTCAAAGGACTCAAGGAGCGACCTGGGCATAGTTAAGCTAAGCTAAGCTAAGCATAGAACTTTGATTTGATGTGATATTTGTTTTTATTGAGTTGTTTAGTATAGTGAATTGATGTTAGTTTAGATTATGCAACACATAGACTCAGGGTCTCTTGCATGCTAACTAACCACTCTTTTCCAAACCTGGTACCTAACAAAACCCTTATCACATTCCACACATCTACTGACCAGCACATGGTCTGAGCAGCCATTGTTTCCTTTGTGTTCAAGACCTCAAGGCTCAGCAGCCATCTTGACACACCCACATTGTCGGCCATCTTGGAACGCCCATAACCGGCGACCATCTTGGCACGCCCACAACTGGCAGCCATTTTCACACACACACACACACACACTCACATACATACACACACACGTAGAAAGTATTCTGTTTAGATTGTATGTTTATTTTTATTCTTGTTAATAAATGTCTTTTAAACATCCCAGTTGTCTGTTTAATGCTGCACAAGAATGAATACTGCTGTCATAGCCCTGGCTCAGAGAGCAAGACAAAAGTGGGAGACCACACACTTTTAAAGTAACTTAACTGAAGTTTTATTTTAAATACATCAAAACAACTTATGGCGACCACTCTGCAAAACTGCCACAGGACCACGCACTGAATGCCCAAAAACTAAGTAATTTGGACAAAACCCAGTGCTCACTTGAATTACCTCTCTTGCAGCCAGCAACAACCAAGGCAAACCCTCCTCCCAGTCACGATCAAGCTCTGTGCAGTAAGCACGCAAAAGTGACTTGAGAGTTTGATGAAAGCGTTCTAAAGCGCCTTGACTTTGAGGATGATACGCTGATGTTTGATTATGTTTAATTTGGAGCTGCTGCAAAACCTGTGAAAACAGTTGAGAGCAAAAGTTGGAACCTTGATCTGTTTGAATCACCTTGGGGATGCCAAACACGGAAACAAACTGTGACAATGCCTTCACTACTGACTTGGTCGTAATGGAGCGCAATGGATAAGCCGCAGGATACCTAGTAGCCTGACACATCACCGTCAACAAATATTTGCTACCAGATTTTGAAGGAGGTAGTGGACCTACACAGTCCATAATCAAGTACTCAAACGGCTGACCTAATGCTGGTACAGGATACAATGGCGCTGGACTTATGGTCTGATTAGGCTTACCCGTCAACTGACAAGTGTGGCACGTCTTGATGTAAGCTGATACATCCTTTTTCAATCGTGGCCAAAAAAAATGACACAGAATCCGATGATATGTTTTCTGAACCCCCATGTGTCCTGCTACACCATCATGTGAGGCTTTCATCACCATCTCTCTGAATTTGGCAGGCACCACAATTTGCACCACTGATTTTCCCACAAAATTGTCTGCTTGTGGACACCATTTACGTACAAGGACATCATTTTGCACAAAATAACCCTGAGCTGCAGTTTCCATGTCCTCCACAGGAGATGCCAACTCAAAAAGTGCTTTTATTGAAGGATCAGATTTTTGTTCCTCAACCAACTCTCCATGAGAGATGGACTCCAGAGGCACAGGGATAACCACTGCCTTAGACTCAGCTACATCCCGCTTTGCAGCCTCATCTTTTTCTCGTCCCATTGCTCGAGTTACCGCACAAACTGGAAACCACTCCACTTCAGGCAAAACCTCATGTGTTTCCACCACCTCTATCTGTGATGGTGGCAATTCAGGAACCTGAGTGACAACATAAGGTGGAACATCAGCCCAAACTCTACTTCCTGCTAGATCATTGCCAAGAATCATATCGATCCCTTCCACAGGCAAGGCTGGACGGACCCCCACTTCCACCTCTCCAGTGACCAAACCACAAACCAACTTTATGTACTGGCACTGGAACAATAGTCATGCCCATTCCCCGCATCAAAATGAAATTCCCAGTACTTGATTGTGAGGAGAAAGGAAGGACAGACTCACAGATAAAACTATGTTTTGCCCCAGTGTCTCTCAATATTTTAATTGGCACCTTCTCCCCAAACAGGGAGACATCTGAAATAAAGGCTGAAAAGTCATCAACCTCTTTTGACTCAGCCAGAGGACAGAGGTCATCAAAGGGACTACGTATTTGGAGCGCCACCTGGGCTGAAGCAACAGAAACAGCCAAAGCAGCTGGCTGTACCTGTGCATTGCCTGAGAACTTAGATTTCCCTTTAAGCACAGGACAATCATTTTTCCAGTGCCCCTTACGCTGACAATAATTACAAGTTTTACCGGGATCACCTTTCTTCCAACTACGATCAAACCTAGAGGAACTAGACTCCCCATGCAACTGAAAAGATTTACCTGTCCGCACCGAACCACTATTCTGCACATCAACATTGTCCTCACCAAATTTACTTTTATGAGTCAGGATGTACTCATCAGCCAGCACCGCTGCTTCGTGGGGTGTTTTAACTTTTCTTTCATTTAAATAAGTAGCAACACTCTCTGGTACACAGTTTTTAAATTGTTCAAGTGCTACTAAATCACAAAGCTGTTGAAAAGTGACAAGAACCATATCTCTCACAAACTCCACATGAGTCTGGTGCTCTCTCTTTCTCACACCCCTGAAACGTTGCCGATAGGCTTCCGGTACCAACTCATAGGCCTTTAATACAGCAGCTTTCACTTTAACATAGACTCTACTATCTGCTGGACTTAATGCAGCATATGCTTCCTGTGCTTTTCCACTAAATACACATTGCAACAACAGGGTACGTTCTGTGTCTAGCCACTCACAATTTTCTGCAACCCTCTCAAACAAGGAAAAGAATGTGTCCAGATCTTTTTCATTGAATTTTGGCACCAGTCTTAACTTTGTACTGAGATCAGATCTAGGAGACATTTCACTAGACCCCACACTATCCCTGCCTGAAGTATCATTAAGTTTGCCATCCTTAATGAGATTCAGTTTATACTGTTCCAACTCTAATCTGGTCTGTTCTGTTTTAAATTTCATTTTTTCAAGTTCTAACTGTGCTTCAAGTTCCTTTTGTTGTTTATGTTTCTCATATTCCAATTGCATTGTTAACAATTCTTTCTGTTGTTCAAAACTCAACGCTGCGTTGGTCCCCTGGGCCTGAAACTCCTCTTTAAGTATTCCAGACTCCACCAAGTTTGCTTTCAAAATGGCTCTAATACTTTCTTTCAATCGTTTATCACCAATCTCAATTCCATAATGGTCAGCTATTTTCAAGAGCTGGTCTTTAGTGTATTGAGTGAGAAGGTGATCAGAAGGAGCTTGAAAAAACACGTCCACCGAAGCCATTATCAAAACCTAGATTTAAGGTATCATTAAAGCAAACAGTATAATCCACAATATATTTCCCCCAATTACTTTATGCAAACCTGCATTTAAAGAGACCAAAAATCATAAGGAGAGTTCCCCCCTAATCTTACCTATTAACAAAACTTACCTAACTAACTCAACCCTAGTCTTCTGGCAGTCACATATGGGGGGTACTTATGCACGCGAAACCTGTGGAGAGAAGAAAGCAACCAGCAAGTGGCCACTTTCCCCCAGCCACGGAGGTGCTCCCGAGCTTTGCTCTACCCACGTTCACCACCGGCCTAGAAATGAGAAAGGTGAACCTTCTAAATAAGATCCACCCCTTATCCTACCCGGGAAAAATCTCCTATAACAATGGCTCTCCTTTAACAGTCAACACAAAGGAAAATCTGGAAAATATAACAACGTGGTGGATTAAACAATCAAAAGGATCACAATTTACTCCATTAACCAACTACCAAAACCTCAACCCAGTCAAACATGTGTGAATCTCCCAATAAATGTACCAGTAACAAACACAGAGCAGCACCTGGAAAATCTACCACCCTGTACAAACAGTCCCAACTGAACCAACAACCTGGCACAAACTGACTGAAACCTACTAAAAAGTCTACATACTCTCCAAACTAAGTTGACGAGCCCCCATTTTGTCATAGCCCTGGCTCAGAGAGCAAGACAAAAGTGGGAGACCACACACTTTTAAAGTAACTTAACTGAAGTTTTATTTTAAATACATCAAAACAACTTAAAGGAGTCTGTAATCTGTAACATCAGTAATATATGCAGTGTTGGATGTAGATGAGGTGTGATGATGGTGAAACAAAGAAACACAAACCAAACAGGCAGCAGGTGGTCTGAGAGAGAGAGAAAGGGAAGGAGGAGCCAGCTAAATAACCTTGGCCCAGCCTTCCCAGAGGCAGATCCAATCAGTAGCTCCACCCATCTACCTGAACTGAGCCTGAAAAAAAACAAACAAACAAACAAATAACCAGAAGAGACGACGGGGTCGTCACACTGCCAACCTCTACACTGCCAAGGACTCCAAATTCCTTCAACTAGTTGTTAGCGTGGTCATCCAAATTGACAATTTAGTATAATTTATGAGACTAATTTGATTGATTGGCTATCTTTTCCCTTCCTAGAAGGGTGGTGCCCCGAGGTGATCTTGTAATTCAGATCCGATTATTTAATAATAAATAATTATTTTTGATAATTATTAATTATTCATGATAGCTAATACCCAGATATTGAGTGCCTTAATATCCAGGCCCAACATAATGGTGCCCCGTGTGAGGCAGAGTACTGTTGGCAATTATTCATAATTGTGCAATATTAATTTCAGCATAATTTTGGCCAAAGCCAAAAATATTTTTGAACATTTTTAGACTAGTCACAAGTCTTAACGTTCAATCCCACTAGTCTACCACAGGAGTGGATGTCCAGTTGTACTTACAAACAGGTGCAGTGTGGTGATAATTTATGAAATTCATAAATTGATAATTTATTAATAATTCGTTATTAATCACTACCGTCTTAAGCCCATTAGTAGTACATTAAGAGTTGCTTTTGCTGCTAGCTAATTCAAGTTGAACCTACTTTTCGTAGTTGTAAGAATTTTAGCATTTGAATACCACGTATTCATGCAATCCTGTCAAGCTGTTTCCTGTTAATTTAAGCGCTCCCCTGTTGATTTAAACCACAGCGTGCTACCGGCCCTGTGTGAAAGAACTTGTGCCGGCTGTCACTGCCATGCATTTCAGCCTAAGTAAGATAAGGAGTCTGAGATAGAGCCACAGTGTGCTACCAGCCCTGTGAAATATAAGTTATATACTTAGCTGCTACTAACACGTGTTCCAGCTTAAGTTAACTTTAATGATCACAACTCTAACTGTTACTGCCCTGCATTTCAGTTATTGCATTTTGAGTTTTGGGGAGTAGATTTGTATTTACTGTGATACCAAATGTGTTGTGCCCACTAGAGCCACTAGATGGTGCCATAGCTACCTTTCTAGCCTCTCTCTTAGAAGCTACATAGCTACTTAGCATAGCATTGCTAACCCCATTGCTTTGTTGTTGGTGTTTTTGACACCTTACCTCTAACCCACGTAACAATGGAGAACCCCTGTGTAGAGCAATTCATGTATTCCCTTGCACAGAGCCTAAACCCAGGCTACCCTGAATTCATTAACAAGTTCAATTTTAGTGAGTGTCAGGATGAGATAGATTCTCTGCTGAAGGACAGGTGTGATGCACAGACTGCATCCAAGGGCCCATTGTTAAGATGTTTGCTTCTGAACTTTCACAGGCAATCCAGCCTTGCCTATCAGAGCAAAGCAGCCTTAGAAAAGGAGGTAGAGTCCCTTAAGGCGCAAACTGCTTGTCTCCTCCATGAGGTACAAATGGCCAATAAGAAAGCTATGCGCTACTTATCAGACCTGCACTCTGCAGAACCCGATCTTTGTGCACACAAAGAGGAATTGTTAAGGCTTAAATCAGATTGTCTTTCCTCACCACAGTCGTTAAGCCAGTGTGATTCTAGCTATTCCGATTCACACTCTTCCTGTAGTGAAAGGTTAACGCCCTCTACAGTTAGAAGATGGGAACAATTTCCAGCCGACCATAAGTTCCTGGGAATGGAGTCAGCTCCTCAACCTCCTCTGAGGTTGAGGCACTTTGGAAACCTTGTGTTTATTTAAATTGTGCTATATAAATAAAGTGGATTGGATTGGATTGGAGAGACCGAGGTAACAGTTTCCTGACGTCCCATCTTTCTGATATAGACCATGAAGAGATTTGTAGTTTATCCTCCAGAAGATATCCTGCCCAATCCTCTTTTCAGCCTATGATGTATGACACTCCCATCCGTGCCCATCTCTCCGAAGGGGGGGGCTACAACACCACAGATTTGCTCAGCCCCCACCTTTCCGCCAGAGATAACTGTTGCACGTGATGCACCTGCCCGGACACCACAGTGTCCCTGCTTTGAAGTGATTGAGTTTCTTGCTCAGGACATTGAACATTTTGATCCAGACAGCTGTGATCATAATGTTGACAATTATGTTAGGGATTTAGACCACGCCCTAATTGATTTGCCCCATGCAACCCAAAGGGAGAAGATTAAACTTGTATGGAAAACAAGCTCTAAAGCTGTCCACAAGTTTATCCAGTCACAATCTCCCACAGTCAGAGATGACTACTCAGAGCTCCGTCAAGCACTCCTAGAAGAATTCTCTTCTACTGCTGATGAGATCGGCTCAATGGTTGCAGCTCTCCAAATTAAACATACCCGTCATGAGCATCCTAGAGATTACTACAAACGTTTGAGACATGTGTACTTTCAGGGCAAGAATGCACCAGGCTTAGAAGAAAGCTCCACCTTCAAGTCCTTATTCTTGCAGAACCTGCACCCATGTGTACGCACTCACGTTGTACTCATGACACGCCAAGGTGATCCCTCGATGCAGGACATCAGGAAGATGACACAGGTGGCTTGGGAAACGGTTGTCACTTCCAAAGCAAGAGGGAAAACAGTTGAGCCCTCCAGCTCAACCACCAGGGCATCACCCCGATCTGTCACCTTAAAACATCACCCTCACAACAGACCAAAGGGGGGTGATAAAGGGCCACACAGGGACACTGAGCGTAGCCGCCATGTCCGCCAACTTCCCAGAGATAGGCATTCACATAGTCGGAGCTGTAGAAAGCCTTATTCTGAAATTCTGGCCCTGCAGCATGGTCAGCCAATAGACTGCTCAGATGATGACCGCAGCATCTCTGAGTGCAGCTTAGATGGCCATGATTTAGCAGACAGTGACAATGCATCTGAATACCTCTGTGCCTCTGGCTACACGGAGCGTTACAGCCCTGAGCCACGAGTTCGGAAAAATGTAAGGCACCTCAGATTCAGAGTTCCTTCTTCACAGTGATAATAAGTCCATCCTTGTACTGCCAGTAGGTACTAAGTACTTTACTTTCTTTGCAGTTAAGTAGGCAAACTTGTTGATTTGTTAGCAACAGCAGCAAACTCCATAGTTTTCAACTCACTAATAGTCACACCTGCAACTATTAGCTGAGAAAAGCCTAAATTCTGATTGGACCCAGACCCACTGTCTAACTTTGCAATTACACCTGAACCAACTCCTTGGTAGTATTTTGTAATTGATACATGTCCTTATTCAACAAAATTTTTAGGACACATTCGAACAATGATACAGCCACTGACAAAGAAGATATTAAAATGTGATGACATCCTTCCACAGCAACATCTGTATGAAGGACAAAATTGTTATTCCTGTTACGATCAGACCGAGCACTGCATTGAATAATAATTATTCTAATGGGATCCAATGAGTAAACCACAAAACTCTTGGACATTTGAAAATGGTTTTATCATTGTAGGTGCCAATCTCTTTCTAAATCTTACCCTAACAATTTACATCACTGACATTCTCCTCTTTCTCACTAACACTGTTAGTAAATGTCCATGTGCTTATGTATATTTCAGTTTTCACCTGATGATTTTGTTTTGCTTAGCTAAGATAGTTAGCGTTTACCACAGCCCAGTTGGTTAACAGACTGCCCAGACGTCATTACTATGAATGAACTTTTCCAACTTGGATTATACATGGACACTTGTGCTCTCACGACCACACATCAAGTGAGATCGTGAGACCAAAGGGGGGAATGTTGGGACATGAACCTGGTGGTGAGCTATGGAAGCTCACCACGCATAACCAAGTTGACCACATGTTTTGTCTTTGTCTTGGAGACAAAGAGAAGCCCTGGAAACCCCAAGTCCCACAATCCTCCAGGTGTGAAAACTGACTCAGCAGTTCACTGGCTGACAGTGGCATGTGACCTCTGAGGTCATCAGGTCATATAAAATGCGCTGTCTTGGCCTTTGTTCTCTCTCTTCCGCTCTTCCGCTCTTGCTTCTTACCCTTCCTCAACTCCACACCTCCGTGTGGAGACCCCCAGCTGCTCGGCTGCAGCTGGGTGCCAGGTAGTCTGCTAACAAATAGCAACTACTCCGGGCCTGTTCTCTCCATACAGCAGCGAAGCAAGTTCCTGCTGAGGAATCTTCACCAGCTTTTAGCCAACAAACAGAAGGTTTGCAGGCTAAACCCCCAAACAACAGGAGCCACACGGCTAGTTAGCACAGAGCTGCTAACAAGCAACTTCAAAGGACTCAAGGAGCGACCTGGGCATAGTTAAGCTAAGCTAAGCTAAGCATAGAACTTTGATTTGATGTGATATTTGTTTTTATTGAGTTGTTTAGTATAGTGAATTGATGTTAGTTTAGATTATGCAACACATAGACTCAGGGTCTCTTGCATGCTAACTAACCACTCTTTTCCAAACCTGGTACCTAACAAAACCCTTATCACATTCCACACATCTACTGACCAGCACATGGTCTGAGCAGCCATTGTTTCCTTTGTGTTCAAGACCTCAAGGCTCAGCAGCCATCTTGACACACCCACATTGTCGGCCATCTTGGAACGCCCATAACCGGCGACCATCTTGGAACGCCCACAACTGGCAGCCATTTTCACACACACACACACACACTCACATACATACACACACACATGTAGAAAGTATTCTGTTTAGATTGTATGTTTATTTTTATTCTTGTTAATAAATGTCTTTTAAACATCCCAGTTGTCTGTTTAATGTTGCACAAGAATGAATACTGCCAACCTCTACACTGCCAAGGACTCCAAATTCCTTCAACTAGTTGTTAGCGTGGTCATTTTTGGTTATAGTTATTAAGTTAATTATTAATCACAAATCCAAATTGACAATTTAGTATAATTTATGAGACTAATTTGATTGATTAGCTATCTTTTCCCTTCCTAGAAGGGTGGTGCCCCGAGGTGATCTTGTAATTCAGATCCGATTATTTAATAATAAATAATTATTTTTGATAATTATTAATTATTCATGATAGCTAATACCCAGATATTGAGTGCCTTAATATCCAGGCCCAACAACAGTGTTTGTTCTTGTTTAGTTCCAGGCTTATTTCTGACAATCACAATCAAATGAATGTACAAGTAAACTGTATTGACTTGTGTCAGACACCACTGACATACATTTAGCAGGCCTTTAACAGTTAGTGACAAGAAGGTGTCTGTTTTAGACACAATATTAATACAAAGAATCACATTTTGGTTTCATGATCAATATTTGACAGTGGAGACTGAGCTCTGTTTATTTCTACATTTCATTATCTTTCAGACAGTGAAACATCAGAGACAGTCTACACTGATGAGTTTCAATCTGTTTCTGTGTCTCACTGATAAACTGATGAACTCTGCTTCATGTTGAACAGCAGTTAGGACTCATGTTGGATAGAAAATCATTCTGACTGTGTTTCTTCCTCCAGGATGGACCATGGTGGAGAGCAGTGGTTAAAACCTGGTCTGAGGAAGTGTAAGTTTGACTAATGATGATAAAACATCAAAGTGTCAGTTTGTCTTTAAATCCAAAGCTGATAGTTGTGGTATTTATTCATTCAAACATCACTGACAAGAGAATCCTGACTAAAAATATCATCATTAAACTTTCTATTAATGAACAACAGATCAGTGAGGAAAGAAAGAAGAAATCCATCAGATGTGTCAGATGATAAACTGCAGCTGTGTTGTGTCTTTTTCTCTCCATCAGATTTCTGTCAACTTGAAGTGGACACAAACTCAGTCAACAGATACCTCAAACTGTCTGACAACAACAGGAAGGTGACATATATGGTAGAGGAGAAGCAGCAATATCCTGATCATCCAGACAGATTCGACTGGTGGCCTCAGCTGCTGTGTAGAAATGTTCTGACTGGTCGCTGTTACTGGGAGGTTGAGTGGAGAGGAGAGGTTAATATATCAGTGAGTTACAGAGGAATCAGAAGGAAAGGATACAAGAATGACAGCTGGTTTGGAGGAAATGATCAGTCCTGGAGTCTGAGCTGCTCTCATCGTGATTACTTTGTCCGTCACAATAACATTAGAACATCCTCCTCCTCCTCCTCGTCCTCTGTCTCTAACAGAGTATCAGTGTATGTGGACTGTCCTGCTGGAACTCTGTCCTTCTACAGAGTCTCCTCTGACAAACTGATCCACCTCTACACCTTCAACACCACATTCACTCAACCTCTCTGTGCTGGATTTGGATTGTGGTCATCTGGTTCCTCAGTGTCTCTGTGTTCTCTGTAGGAAGGAGAGTCTTTGAAGTGACAGCAGCTTCAACTCTGAGCTTTAAATGTTGATGGTGGATGATGTTTCTCTTTGGTTTCCAGTTGAATCACTGATTGTGATTTGATCAGGTCAGAATATGTTTGGTCTTAGAAGTAGTGAAATGATCTCCTAACCACTGAACTCCTGGAAGAACTGGACTGACTTTGATGATGACTTCTATCTGGATAATCCTGGACACATGAAGATCAAACTGAGAGGTCTCATGTCTGAAACTGGTTCTTGTGAATTCAGCTCTACACGTATCCTGAAGTACAAACAGTATTACTCTATATTTTCCATTTGCTGAAGTAGAAGTTTTCCTGTTAAAATCTTATTCTACTCTGTGACCACACTGCTATCTAATCAGCCTTCATCATTTTACCTTGTGTAACTGTATTAATGTATTGCTTCATAATCAGTGATGTTTAATGTAACATGGAGTAGGCGACTTTTGTAAATCATAATTTAAATAATTCATCAGATGAGGAGAAATTCTGTTTGTGTCTCAAAGGCTGGTTTCCTCTGCCAGAATAAATCCCAGAAACTCAGGTAATACAGCATTGTGTTACTTTTGCACTGTCTCTACTACAGGGTTCCTGAGGGTCCTTAAAAATTTTCAAAATGTCTTAAATTAAAATCCAGGTAATTAAGGTCTTAAATTGCCTAAAATTTACCATAAATTTGCTGTAGGTATTAAATTTCCAGATGGTGTGTTTGCTGCAGATGGGAAAGCCTAGTGTCCCACCGTAAAACATCTAATAGCGTGTATTTGTTTGATTAACTTAGTAAAAATATCGTGTAGTAAATGAGAAACTCTGTGTGTAAATTTAACGACAAATGGATGGAAGAGGATTTATTTAGGAGGTGGTTGGCGCCTGCTGAGAATAAGAACGAGGCAATGTGCAAATTGTGCACAAAGACTTTTTGGTTAGGGACCATGGAGCTCAAAGCCGTCGAGTCTCATATGAAAGGAGGAAAGTACCAGCTGTACATGGCAGCAGCAGCTAGCCATAGCCAGGGCCAGGCTAATCCCTGCATTTAGGGGCACACTGGGGTGGCCCTGGAGTCACAGACCGGCCCACTTCATGTGTGGGGAGCCAGCCAGCAACACAAGTTTCATGTACACTGAAAAGTATGTACATCGGTTCCTCATATTATGTTTGATTTATTTATGTTTAATATACTGAATTACTTTTTGTTAAAGAAACATGATTTTTGTTTGTTAATTCAACAGTTTTCTTTAATGTTAAGTGTATTCAATTACTCTGTTAAACCAACATAATTTTTAAATGTTACTTTAAAGCTTTTTTATTCTTCTTATATTCAATTATCATCTGTTAAAGCAACGTAAGCTTTTTACATAAATTACACACACTGTTCTTCTGTTAATCTAAATGACCTGGACAAGTGAATCTTACACTATTAGTTATAAAGCTTTTGCATACTTTGCATGATCAAATTATTTCTGTGCACTAATTTCTGTTACTTAAATAAATCTATTTTGTACATCCTTCTGTCTGTCTTGGTTTGTTTTATTTTGTGCTGGTGTTTTTAGTAAAGGGGGCGGCACAGTGGAATAATGGTTAGCACTAAAGATCAGAGAAGTGAGTCAGGAATGTTTTCAGACTGTGTTTGTGATGATTGTGTGTTATATATTTTTGGCCTGCTACATGACAAGTCATTACCACATTTTAAACTTCTTTTAGACAAACATATGTAAAGCATTAGTCAGGATGCCCCAAGGTCAACATGTACTGATGCACTAGTTTTAAGAAATAAGAGAGTAAAGAAATGTAACTTGCAAAGTTCACCATTTATTTTAAAAACTCTTTCTTTGATCTTCTTTATAAAATAATAAACACAGAAATACAGTGCACGTATGTGTGCATGAGGGACAGTCCATTAACCCCTGACATGGGGCTGTAATCTGTTTACAGCTGCATACACTGGTGACCTGCAACAAAAGTAATAAACAACAAATCATTCAAAAATGAATTCTTATTTCACACAAGAATGAAATGCATTGACCTGAATGAATATCAAAAGTGCAACACCTTGTTGAAGTTGTGGACTCCCTCTTGTTCTCGTTATAATCAAGGAGGATCTTTAGTCCTCCATGCTGCTACTAAAAGCAGTGTCCCAATGCAGAGGACTAACGAGAAGCAAATTTTTTGTCTGTCTTTGGGGCAGTAGGAGACAAGAGAATGTGTCCTCTTCATCATCTGTCTCAGAGTGAAATGGGACATTCCCAGAGGACGCTGTATTTATAATCTCAGTTTGTTGTTTGTCGTCATCTTGTCCAGAATTAGAGACGAATCACAGGTGAGACATTAATGTTCACAAATATTTAGCTTTGACATTTGGTGTTGTTTAGAGGACGAATGGACATCAGAGACTGGAGACATTACACTGCATGTGTGTGTGTGTGATAATAAAGTTGTTGGTTCTGCTGGTTCATCAGAGATGTCCTGAGAACATCTGAACCAGTTTTAGCTAGTTCAGATGTTCTCTGGTGTTTCTGTCTGGAGGTATAAATAGTGGAGCCGCTGTGTTTACACTGACTGGCTGCTGTCTATTTAAGGCGGCTCCATGTATTTATGTCACATGTATACAGCGTGGAGGAGCTGGCAGGGCTCACTCGGCCTCTGTGGTTCCCTCAGGATCATTTTGGGCTCCAGCCGTTTGGACAGAAGCTTGGGTCGCTGGCGTCTCCAGCAGCGAGGATGACCTGAGACCAGAACCCAGACCCTGAAGGTTCCAGAGCAGAGCTGAGAAGAAACCAGAACCTGTCACTGAACACATCATCATCCGCTGTGGCTTAGTTGGTTAAAGTGCCTGTCTAGTAAACAGGAGATCCTGGGTTCAAATCCCAGCAGTGCCTTTTAGCTCAGCAGTGTTGTAGCTGGATGAGTTAGTTCCTGGTTGGTGTCAAATAAATCAGAGGGAAAACACAGGAAGTTAAACAAGACAAGAAACATTGAGGAAGAACTTTAGAAAATAAAAAACAAACAGGGTCACAGAAAACATTCACTGTCATCAACATTAACAACATCAACATAAAAAACATTAACAACAACAACAACATCTTCTGTAGAAGAAGAAGAAGCAGCTGATGACAAATCCCACAGTGATGAATCATGCTCCGTCACGCTGACTCATCTGATGATTCTGATCTGCTGCAGAAAGTTAAAGACCAGAGAGGAGGAGGAGGATGAGGAGGAGGATGAAGATGAGGGTGAGGATGATGATGAACAGGAGAAAGAGGAGGAGTGACTTATCAGTGTCATGGTTGACTGGAGGTGATCAGCTGAGTCAGTGACTTCCTGCTGAAGGAGGAAGGAGGCGTCACTGTGACTCTGTGATAAGAACAAGATGGCCGCCGCTGACACACACACACTGAGTTTTATAAGGTCAGATAAAGATGAAGGAGTCAGTGGAGGTCAAAGGTCAACATGAAGTTTTCAATATCTTTGACAAAAGAGAGAAAGAGCAGAGGGGATTTGAACCAACAACCTTCTGAACAGAACAGCAGCATCTTTATCCTCTGAGCCACAGACACGAGCAAGACCAACACAAACAGATGTTCCTCCTCATTGTCTCCTCCTCCTCATTGTCTCCTCCTCCTCATTGTCTCCTCCTCCTCTTTGTCTCCTCCTCCTCATTGTCTCCTCCTCCTCATTGTCTCCTCCTCATTGTCTCCTCCTCCTCTTTGTCTCCTCCTCCTCATTGTCTCCTCCTCATTGTCTCCTCCTCCTCATTGTCTCCTCCTCCTCATTGTCTCCTCCCCTTGTTCTTCCTCCTCCTCCTTTTTTTCTCCTCCTGCTCCTTCTGTCTCTCAGTACTGAAGATGGTCCACTGTGGAGCAACGCTGCATCGGGACGCAGGAGACGTGGGTTCAAATCTCTGGAGGTATGTCACAAACTAACCTGTGTGAGTGTGTGAAACTAAAAACCAAAACTAAAAACTCAAAAAACCTAAAACCAAACCTAAAAAACTAAAACCTTCAAAATAAAATCAAACCTTCGTTCGTCGCTTGCATTCGCGTCACTTTCATCTGTCGTCGATTTGTGACCTCCCTGACCTCTGAACCAGCTCCAGGTAAGTCCAGGTGTGTCGAGTAGCTAGCTTGAACAAAGCTAGCTAAGACGACATCTTTTTTTTTTTAAAGCTAGCTTGTTAGCGCATTAGCTTTCTGATCCAAACTAGATCAGAAACAAGCTGCAGTTACATGAACGCACAAATGTACATGAAGCGTTCACTGACTGTAGGAAATATCCAGACCTCAGCATCAGGTTCATCAGGTCACGGTGTTTGGAGATAAAAAGAGAATCAAACCTTTGACCTCGGCTCAGCGTCAGTGTGAAGCTCTGTGACTGGACGTTTGACAGTGAAGTGCATGATGGGAGTTGTAGTTGTTGTTGAGTAGAGTTTGAAAGTAGAAATGAACCAGATTTACTCTGAACCAGGATCACAGCTGATCTCTGGATACCTGAGTTTGTTTTAGACCACGCCCACATTTATGAGAGTGGGTGTGGCCAATCCTGACAGGTCAGACTTTCTGCAGACTGTCACAGGAAGAGTCAGTCTGTTGTTCAACACTCACTAGCTTCTTGTTCTTCTTCTTTTCTAGCACAGAAATTGTCATGACATTTTTGGGTCTTAAATTATATTTGTTGAGGTCTTAAAACGCATTAACTGACTATTAAAATGGTGCAAGAACCCTCTGCTGTTTCTGTATTTTCATTTTTATTCATCCAGTTTTTTCCTAGTTTTGTAATCACATACGTTTATATCAGAAATACATTCTACCACTAATGGCGCATTTCCACTAGCACGGTTCGGCTCGGTACGGCACGGCTCGGCGCGCTATTGCGTGTTTCCACTAGCACGCAGTACCTGGAACCGGGTACATTTTTGGTATCACCTCAGCCCTGGTTCCAAGCGAGCCGAAGCGTTACTAAAACGTGACGTCAGCCGACTGCCTTCCACTGATTGGCCGATGAGTGTCGTCACTGGAAGCGTCATAACCGCGCGACGACCGCCTAGAATGTAAATAAAAACAAGACGCGAGACAAGACACCACTTTTTACTGCTTTTTGACTTGGAACGAGATGGCTTCTCAGAAAAAATCCGCTCCTTGGTCGGTGGAGGAGGTCCAGACGTTCCTGACTCTGGTTGCCGAAGAACGGATTCTGAGGGAGGTCTTCCGGATTTGTACGTTGCTCGGCGCCGTGTAAATGACGTCACAGCGGTTTCGCGCAGCCATGTTATGACGACCCCGCCCACGTCGAGGAGGCACCAGTTGTAATGGAAACACAACCAAACCGAGCCGAGCCGTGCCGTGCCGTACCGTACCGAGCCGAGCCGTGCTAGTGGAAATGCGCCATAAGTAAGATCAAGGAGTCAAGTTTTCATTTGTGTCAAACACAGCAGTACCAGACCTACAAGAGGTCTCCTTCCACATCTGCCTGCTTCTGAAGCACACCTACTCTGCCTTGGAGGGACAGCGTTGATCAGCAGATCCAGACCCTTGTTGGACCTGAGCCTGGTACCTGCAGAGTTCTGGCTGGACTCACTGGAAGGTCCCATACGTTGGCTAACCTTTAACGCTGTTTGCTGTGGTGAGACTCAACTCTGATCATATAATCATTTGACATTATTTAGGAGACGCTGTAGATGAAGTTTATTCTGTGTTTTTCTTTCAGAGATCAGCAGGATCCCAAAGAACAAGCACTGACCAATATGTTTGACAGAGAGAACTGATGGGACTATTTCACTGATTATTACAATGAATTCCTCTCACTGGTGATAGCAGGACGTGTCTTTTAATACTAGTGATTGAGTAGTCTGATGGCCTGTGGATAGAAATAGTTTTTTAGTCTGCTTGGCCTTGCTCCCACACTCCTGTAGTGTCCTTCCTACTTGTTCTGGACTCAGCACCTGGAGAAGAAAACTCCTAGAAGTCTCAATCCAGATGAGGCAGAATTTAGAAACTATTAAAGAAGTCCCCAGCATCAGCACAAGAACATCATCTAAAGACAAATACTTTGTGGTCATCCTACTAAAGCAGAGCAGACTGAACACTGTGCATCTTTCAGAGGCTCAGCAGCAGAAGACTGACTGAGGATTTCCCTGCACATGTGGAAAAGAAGTTCCTCATTTAATGGCAGCTTCATTTCAAACAGGATCACTGATGGTAATCCAGTTAAAGTTTAGTGATTTGTAAAAATAAAGTCAGACTGTTTAATGACTGAATGAATTTACTGGAGGGAAACATGAAGAGAAGAATTAGAAATAATCTCCTGAATCCTTCAGTTTAATGAAGCCAGTTCAACCTTTAAAACAGAATGACTAAATGTTGATGGAGGGATTTCTGAAGCTCTCTGCTGAATGATCTGATTCCTCTACAACAGCGCCACCTGCTGGAAAACCTGCATCACAGCATGAAGACAGAGAAAAACAAAGAGTTTTATTTCCTGTTCTGAGGATTTCAGAACATGTCAGCACATGAAGGACAGACTGTTGACACTCTAAAGAAGTCTCTCCAACTCAGAGCAGCTTTTCACTTTCACAGCTGCTTACATTTATTCATTGATTAAAATGTAATTATTTCAGTAAACTCTCTCCAGCTGGAGTTACAACCTTCAAGACTGTATTCTTCTTGTTTTATGGTTTATTCTGAAGAGACCTTTTGTACAATTATTTACAACCATTTACAAAACTATCAGTCGTCACAATTAGTAATGTCTAAAGGTCACAAATCTCTCAAATCTCAAACCTCTCTTCTCTCTTTCACTGTTGTCACTCCTTAGACCGCATATTGCGTCACTCTCAAAACTTCTCCCTCTTCCTTAGCAACAATTGCCATTTAATTTTCTGACTGGTTGATTGCATGCATTTTTCCACCAATAGAAAAGAGGGTGTCAGTTTTTGGGTTTTTTTTTTTGTATGGTCTAGTGCTCTTTCCTCTTCCTCTTCACCGTCTCTTCCTGCTCTAAACACACACCCAGCATGATGACAGTATTCAGGAAGTGGCATGGCGTAAATGATTTATAATACGTTTAGTTTTACTCGGTCTATTAACACAATTTAAAAACTGGTCTATAGTTTGAAGTTAGCTTGCACTTTCTACATGAGTTGAAACAGAGACTCCTTTTTGCTTCTACATCATGGTCGTGTGATTTGGACGTCAACTCCAGATGCTTAAACTACCTGTGAACAGAAGAGAAGCAGCTTCTTTCCTCCACACATGAAGGTAGAAAGAGTCAGTAAATCAACCTGAGGTGAGTTCAGCAGGTGAGAGTCCAACATCTGTAAATGATTAACTGGATCATCATCATCTTTCTTCATCTTTAACTGAAACACGGAGGAAACGTGGCCTCAGGTTAGAAACCATTTCAAGTTGATCAAGTTAACCTGGTTTAAACATTTAATGTCATTTAAAAACGATGCAGACAAACTTCCAACATGTGGTGTTTGTAAATGACTTTAATCAAATGAGATCAGACTGGTTTCCTCTCTAACGCTGCTCTCCTGACTATTAGTTTCTGTTCATTTAAACCCAACCCACTCATCTAGAGGACAGATATCAGTAGATCTGCTTTAAGTTCTGTTTTTAAAAGTTGACACAGCTCAATAAATAAAATGAAAACTAAAAACTGGCAGGTCAGTTCAGATTAACAGATGTGTTGATAAGGCTGGTGTTATGGAACCAGCCTGTTAACAGTCAGACTGTTAGGAACTACTTTGAACCTCAGGATGTTTTGTGAATCTGGTTCTAGTTAGGGCCCGAGCACGCAAAGCGGCAAAGGCCGTATTGTTTTTCGAATGTTTATTTATTTTTTTTATTTTTTTCTTCAGAATCCTAAAAGTAAATCGCCTTTTTGACAGCCTAAAAGTACTCGAAAACTCACGGAAATTTGCCTACCCCCCAAAGTCGGGCGTAAAATTACGTATTTTGGGGGTCTCGCACAAGGGCGTAACAAAATGGCTCAACAGCGCCACCTAGATGTTTGTTTTCGGAGTAGCCCCTCGACACGGTTTCACGCACGTCTACAACATTTGGAGGGAGTATGTAACAGACAGAGACGCACAAAAAAGCCTCCTGGAGCCATAGTCCAACTCCAACAGGAAGTCCACCATCTTGCATCAAAAATCATATTTGGTCACAAGTGTGCACATTTCTACACCTCGTATTTGAACGAACTCCTCCTAGAGCTTTCGTCCTATCTGTTCGAAACTTGGCGTGTGTGTTCTTAAGGCTTTGACGATGAAAGGTTGCTCAAGCCGTATTCCTTGGATTTACTGTGGGTCAGGGGCGGGGCCACGAAATGTGGCGTGTTTTCATGAAAATTTGACGTGCTTTAACTTTGCGGAAAATACTCCAATCATCACCAAACCTCTGATATATAATGCCAGTCTGGCCTAGTACACATTTCCATAACAACATTTGGTGATTTTCAGAGCGCCACCTACTGGCGATAGAAACATTTAATTTTTACAAGATGACGTCCAGCTCGGACAATATCGACCTTACGGGGCTGAAACTCGGTGAAACTATCGGAAACAACTTTGGGAAGAAACCCTCCAAAAATGGAAACTTTTCCAGAAACTATGTAGACACGGTGGCTCATCAAAGTCAAGCATCCCGATTTTTTTCCAAAAAGCCAAGACTCTATTGAACTTTTAGGATCATTTTCAGGCAAAAGTGTGCGGCTTTAATATACTTTCTCAGAGCTTTCTGAAACTTTTTGAGGTCATTGAGAGCCGTATTCTCTAAAATTCGGCTGTATAATTAATTAGGAGGCGGGGCATATTTGCTCTATAGCGCCCTCTAGAGATTTTCTTTCAGGCAGCCCCCCCACAGTTTTCGACACAGAGTTATAGAACCTCAGCCGAATTGTAGACCATGGCAAGACTTACGAAATGTCTCTTGGAGCAATGGGTTAAAATTATCAGGAAGCGAGATATTTATGCATGAAA
This sequence comes from Planiliza haematocheilus, assembly GCA_005024645.1. Lineage (NCBI taxonomy): Eukaryota > Metazoa > Chordata > Actinopteri > Mugiliformes > Mugilidae > Planiliza > Planiliza haematocheilus. The sequence goes on along the minus strand of SRSE01000327.1, from coordinate 751,562 downwards.
ATCACCATTTTTGGTGATTCGGGCTGGTTGACAAGGGTTCATATTTGAACCAACTCCTCCTAGGGATTTTATTCAATTGTCTTGGTAGGTGTGTTCATATAGACTTCCTCAGTAAAACTTCTCAAAAGTATGAACCTTGAGGAACATGTGTGGCCGTGGCGCTCCATCAAATTTGACCCTATGATCCAGAACTCCATTGACTTTTTGGATCATTTTTTAGGCAAAAGTGTGCGGCTATCATATACTTTCTCAGAGCTGTCTGAAACTTCTTGAGGTTATTAAGAGCAATATTCTCTAAAATTCGGCTGTATAACTAATTAGGAGGCGGGGCATAATCAATCTATAGAGCCCCCTGCAAATTTTCTTTGAGGCAGCCCCGCCACAGTTTTCGACACAGAGTTATAGAACCTCAGCCGAATTGCAGACCGTGGTAAGACCTACAAAATGTCTCTTGGAGCAATGGGCTAAAATTGTCAGGAAGCGAGATATTTATGCATGAAAATCAAATGAATGTGAAACCTGTCCCTGTCTGAGTGATTCCCTCATATCTTTGCACGTAGTACGCAATTTTGTCCAGCAGATGGTGTCATTTCATCTGTTAAGTGAAGCATTTCTAAAAAGGGTTTCAGAGAAGTGTATTATTTAGTCATTATAATGTGCCATTATACATGGTCTTTGTGTGTGTTCATAAGTTAATTTTAAGTAAATTATAAAGTTGTAAAGAGATTATTTATTTATTATTTATAAACTAGATGTAAAAAGAAGTAAGAGATAATTAGACATACTTAAAATATATTCATAATTTTATATTGAATCATCTTTTATTGTATATATTTCAGTTTTACAGTAAACTTCAATTGGAAGTAACAAAATAAATCCTTGAAGCAAGAAGACTTTGCCTCTCATTGGAGAACTGTTAGCTGTCTGCCAAACTGCATACAGAATACATTCAGGGAGGGGAGAATATTACGCTCTGCCCTGGGAACTGCAGTGACCCCGTCCTTGCCGGTCACCGACGTTCATATAGACTTTCTGGGTAAGCATTATCAAAATTCCGTATTTTGATGAAAGTGTCGGGGTGTGGCCAAGTTCGATGTTCCGTCATGAAAGGGGAAGCACCTGCTGATGGGCTTGTCGTGCTTAGAAATTCACAAAAATTGGCCTAATGCACCAGAAGGTCAAATCTCCCACCCAACGTGCCGCACCCCCCGACGGGCACGGACGTGCGAGGGCCCGTCCAATGCTGCTCGCAGCTTTAATTTAGTTAAACAAAAAACTCGACGTTGTTTCGTCCTGTAGGCTTAATCATCATTCATTCATTCATCTTTGTCTGCTGGAGTCTATCCCAGCTGTCATCGGTCCTCCCTGGACAGGTCTCCAGTCTATCACAGGGCTAACACAGAGAGACACTCACCAATGAACCTAAGCAGCATGTCTCTGGATGGTGGGAGGAAGCTGGAGAACCTGGAGAGAACCCACACAGACACAGGGAGAACGTGCAGACTACACACAGAAAGACCCATGGATTCGAAACCTGGAGCCTTCTCACTGTGAGGCATCAGTGTTAACCACCTCATCACTGTGCCACTATTGACCAGACTCATTTTAGTTCTTTGACGCTATAATATTAGGATGTGACATCATGATTATTGACTGTTTCCACGACCATCGATCTGTGAAAATGCCCTGTACAAATGTGAGAGTAGATTTTTTTTAATAAATCAGTTCAGTGTATAATTCAATATTTGTTAGTAACTGGTGTAGGTAGAGCAGAGCATTAACCAAAAACCTAGAGGAAGTGTGGGCGGTCACTTTGACTAATGGCAGGAAGTGGAGACGTGTTGTCTATTTTCCTAGTCTATGGACCAGAACCATAGATTCACTTCATCTTCATGTCAACACCTGCTCATGAGAAAAACAAATCTGCATAAAAGGAGTTTAAAGTAAATTTAAAGAGGGCATAATATGTTCATTTAAATGTATCTAACAGGTGGAACAGTGGCGAGGTGGTTAGCCCTGATGCTTAAAAGTGAGACAGTCAAATCCATCTGGGGCCTTTCTGTGTGGAGTTAGCATGTTCTCTGTGTGGCTGGTTCTCTCCAGGTTCTCCAGCTTCCTCCCATCATCCAAAGACATGCTGGTTAGGTTCATGGGTTATTCTATACGTAAGTGTGAATGGTTGTCTGTGTCTCTGTGTTAGCCCTGAGATAGACTGGCGACCTCTCCAGGGTGTACTACAGCAGACGCTGTGACCCTTCAGGAATAAGCGGTTACAGAAGATGAATGAATGAAAATGTTTCTGTCTTTATTTTGATTCATTTGCCATACTGTATGTTCCAGCTCCATTTTAGCTCCTGTCTTAATAAAAACTGTTCATTTCCAGGTTAACATTAACATATGAGAGATTATTGATCAACTCTCAGATGGTGATGTGAAATGCATGACATCCTTCTAGACATGCTGTCTAACCTTCTTGTTTTAACACTCAGTGTTCTGTGACTATTTAAATCATGTGATTTTACTGGTTTGAGCCTCTGATGTGTTTATAGACTCTGAAGTTGAGGATGTGGCGGTGTGTGATAGAGTGATAGTTGCTGCTCTGTCCCCTCAGTCATCAAACGTGTGTCTTCATGATTGACTGTTTTTGAATATGGTGTTTGCAGGTGTACAGCTCATTAAGAACCTCTGAGTTAAAGAACAGTCACTCATGTGTTTTACTGGTGGATAAAAGATGAAGTGATTATAACATGTAACCTAGAAACTATGCAGTGCCAGAACTAGAGTGACAGCTTAGAAACAGCATAGCTGCATTTTACCGACTGTCATTGACACATCCATCATACTAGAGTCTGAGAGCTGGTCAGTGTAATTGTTAAAGACACATTTAGATGTTTATTTTTATTGTTTTGCCACCTTATTAAATCAACAAAACAATTCAGGTCTTCTCTATACAACAAAGCTCAGCTCTGGATCTACTATAACCTGAATGTTGACATCATAACATACTATGTGACAAGACTGGACCCGATTTAGGACTCAGTTGCAGAAGACAGTTAAAAAATGCAGGTTTTATTAATTGCAAAAAAAAAAAAAAACTTTCTCAAAGGGGTAGTCTGGAAAACAAAAATAGTCAACACAAATTCAACCATGGAGGAGGCAAATGACATGCTTTGTTGGAAGCTGATAAACTAAAAAAAAGCTCAAGAACTCTAGAACAAAAAATTCACTCCTTAGGAAGCAAAAACTAGATTAGGAATTGTTACACCCGCAAACGTAATAACTGCCCACAAACGTAATAAACCACAAACGTAATAAAAATCTGCAGCTTTGAATGTAATAATCCCGCAAATGTAATAAATTTCCCACAAACGTAATAAAATTTGCCTACTGCAAACGTAATACTGAATTTCCTGCAAATGTAATAAGTATTACATTTGCAGGAAATTATTACATATGTGGGAAAGTGAAAATCTGTATATGTAATAACTTCCCACAAATGTAATATGAGACAAAATAATGATCTTTGTGGTTGTTGTTGTTTATTTGTTTACTTATAAACCTGCCAATAGTGACTGAATGTTGACAAGCAACCCGCAGGTCAGGTGGGGCAGGTCAGAAAGTGACAGAGCAGTGTTCTAAGTTATTAATAACACACACACACAATTTCTTGCCTAAGGGTTGTAGCTGACTGAAATATCCCAAAGTTCATCAACTGGTCAGCAAGTGCCGCAAACTGGCAATCACCATCGGCCTGTGGATCCAGTTGTATGGAGAAACTGAGTGACCTGAACGACTCTAACCGGTCCTCACGTGTATAAGGCATCAAGTACTTTCTTTGGATTGACTTTTTTCGTCTTCGTTCTTCATCTCTGGTGACACTGCAGATGTCTTTCACCGAGAACCACTTGAGTGTAAAATCTGTTTTCCCTCGAGGTGAGAATTTAACCTTGTACTTTGACAGTCTCAGATTCCTCTTCATAATGACTCCATTCAGAATAGTGTGTTTCTTTGTCAATCTGTGGGTCTTGCACCTAATTCTTACCAAAACCTCATCATTAACATCAAAGATGGATGGAGGATTTGCGTTACATGCTCTGCGAACCATTCGCTCGTTACAATTCTTAGTTGCATTTTTTGCTCTTCTTCTCTTCTCTTTTCTCTCTTTTTCAAATAAATTCCTTTGTTTCTTTGAAGGAAGCACTGTGTCTTCATTATTCGTACAGCCCTCTACAATGTGCGGTGATGGTTGGGTGCCTTGATCCATCAGTATGTTATTGCTTTTACGGCCATAATAAACTTCGAATGGTGTCATCCAACCCAAGGGTCGTTTGGGATCTTCATTGAGGACTTGAGCATATTTAGGAAGTTGACTGACCCAGTTCACCCCTTGTCTCTTCATATGTATGAGATCATACAGTAACTTCTTTCGTAATGCCCTGTGCATTCTCTCGACTTTCCCTTGGCTTTGAGGGTGATATGGTGAGCTTTGGATTACCTTGACACGCATGGTTTGCATAAGCCGTTTTACTGCACCTTTGAATTCACATCCCTGGTCATGCTGTAAGACTTTAGGTGGTCCATGTTCCATGTAGATGTCTGCCAAATGCTGGGCGATTACACGACTGCTCTTCCCCTTTAATGGTTTCAGCCACACATACCTACTAAACACATCCTGGACAGTGAGGATATATTTGTAGATTGATCTGCCATGGGTAACTTTCCATCCTGTCATGTCAACTAGGTCAATCTGGTGTCTTGTCTGAACAGGTTTGGCTGTTATTGGCTTCAGAGGTGGTTTGTTTGGGAATTTTGCTCTCAGCAACTGGCACTGTCTGGATGAATCGAATGCTTGTTGAACCGTTTTCTCACTCAATCCGGAGTACTTCTCTCTCAGTCTGATGTTTACCTTTCGCGCATTCGAACCTTTGGTGGCATCAAATCCTCTCTTAGCTAGTTCTGGGATATCAGATTTCTTCACGACTACCCTCCCGTTGCACAAAACGGACTTTCCATCATCACTCAAGGAATACTTGTCCTGGTTTCTCCATACTCTGACCAAAGCTGACCGTTGAGTTTTCGTCCTGTCTGCAACTGGGACAGCAAATTCCCCCTTGAGTACCTGAAGTACAGTACTGTAGGTCTCATCATCCATTGGGCGTACGCCTTGTCCAGCACATATCATACAGAGTGTGGACAGTAGAATCAACGTTATGCGGAGATTCATCTTCGACCTGTGAGAACACAAATATGATTTGGTATAAATATCTAGAGCATAGAGCATGTGTCAATAGTAGGTAGGTGGGAAGCTGAATACCTGTTTTGTGAATTTTAAAAAAGCCATTGTGAATGGGTTGTAACCATAAGAAGAATTACTAATGAATGTCATGGCCCCTTTAGATTTAAATGTACCATCATTGAGAGATTATGGGAAGAACCTGAATTACTGGACATGGAAAACACTGTGAAATACACCGACTGTATTTTAGTTTTTTTTTTAATCCTCCATGGTCTAGCTCCACCACCTTTGCAGGAGTATATTAAAAGGAACGTGGGTAGTGTGACCAGAGCAGGCTCTAGGGGTGAGTGCACTGTTCTTTTAAGGAGAAGTACTTTTGGTCAAGTAACTTTTTCCTATCGAGCGACAAATTCTTGGAACTCCACACCAAGTGCCTGATCTACCCACTATTGCTTCATTTTCCAAGCATCTTAAACTTTGGAAAATCAAACCTGTTGCCACTAATTGTGATCATTTTTAACTTGTCCACTACTGCTGATTTGTTGTATGTTATTATCTATTGTATATTATAATGTTTAATTTTTACATGTCCACATAGTTGGGTACTCACAAATTATAACTGTTAATGAATTATTGTAGTATGTAATAAGTCTGCAATTCTATCATCTTTTATTCTTAGGCAGTAGAGCAATGTGCAATTCAACAAGCACTTTATATTTCTGTTCTAGTTCTCTCGGTATTATAAAATTACCATTGTTGGTATTTAATTATTGTAAAATGTATTGAGAATTGTGCAATTAAAATAGCACTTTATATCTAGTGTGCAATTGGGCAAGTTGCAATATAATACGCATTAAACACGTAACTTTGCATGAAAAAAATGCAACATCGACACGTTTGACAATCTAGCAGACTCAATTTTTAAGGTAGCGCAAAACCAGCGGTATTATATGAATCCATTGACACCAAATACATCATGCTTGCTGACCGGGAAATGAGTGAAAAGTTGTTGCAAAGTTGAACTGTTTTAGCGCGAAGTGACTATAGACTTTTATTTAAGCTGGCATGTGGTGCAGCTAATTATGTTGGAGTATCATGCTACATAAGAGGAAAAAAATACAAGAGGGACACTTTTGACAATATAGCGGACTGAGCTTTAAAACTACTGCGAAACCATCATATACACTATATTACCAAAAGTATTCGCTCACCCATTCAAATGATCAGAATCAGGTGTTCTAATCACTTGGCCTGGCCCCAGGTGTATAAATTTAAGCACTCAGGCATGCAGACTGTGAAACAAGACATTTGTGAAAGAATGGGCCGCTCTCAGGAGCTCAGTGAATTCCAGCGTGGAACTGTCATAGGATGCCACTTGTGCAACAAATCCAGTCGTGAAATTTCCTCGCTCCTAAATATTCCACAGTCAACTGTCAGCTCTATTATAACAAAATGGAAGCGTTTGGGAACAACAGCAACTCAGCCACGAAGTGGTAGGCCACGTAAAGTGACGGAGAGGGGTCAGCGGATGCTGAAGCGCATAGTGCAAAGAGGTCGCCGACTTTCTGCACAGTCAATTGCTACAGAGCTACAAACTTCATGTGACCTTCAGATTAGCCCAAGTACAGTACGCAGAGAGCTTCATGGAATGGGTTTCCATGGCCGAGCAGCTGCAGCCAAGCCACACATCACCAAGTGCAATGCAAGGCGTCGGATGCAATGGTGTAAAGCACGCCGCCACTGGCCTCTAGAGCAGTGGAGACGCGTTCTCTGGAGTGATGAATCACGCTTTTCCATCTGGCAATCTGATGGACGAGTCTGGGTTTGGAGGTTGCCAGGAGAACGGTACATTTCAGATTGCATTGTGCCAACTGTGGAATTTGGTGGAGGAGGAATTATGGTATGGGGTTGTTTTTCAGGAGCTGGGCTTGGCCCCTTAGTTCCAGTGAAAGGAACATTGAATGCTTCAGGATACCAAAACATTTTGGACAATTCCATGCTCCCAACCTTGTGGGAACAGTTTGGAGCGGGCCCCTTCCTCTTCCAACATGACTGTGCACCAGTGCACAAAGCAAGGTCCATAAAGACGTGGATGACAGAGTCTGGTGTGGATGAACTTGACTGGCCTGCACAGAGTCCTGACCTGAGCCGATAGAACACCTTTGGGATGAATTAGAGCGGAGACTGAGAGCCAGGCCTTCTCGACCAACATCAGTCTGTGACCTCACCAATGCGCTTTTGGAAGAATGGTCAAAAATTCCTATAAACACTCTCCTCAACCTTGTGGACAGTCTTCCCAGAAGAGTTGAAGCTGTAATAGCTGCAAAAGGTGGACCGACATCATATTGAATTCTATAAGTTAGGAATGGGATGGCACTTCAGTTCATAGAATGAGTAAAGGCAGGTGAGCGAATACTTTTGGTAATATAGTGTATCTTGAGATTTCAATGAATTCATCGATGCAAAATACATCATGCTGACTTACCGGGAAAGGGGTGAAAAGTTCTGCCAAAGTTGTAGCCTTTCAGTGCGTCTTCTTTGTTGTGATTGCAGTGTTTCTGCCGGACTGTGGGAGGAAGCCGGAGTACCCGGTGAAAACCTACGCTGCACAGGGAGAACATGCAAACTCCACACAGAAAGATCCCAGGCATCGTAACCGGGACGCGAACCGGGGATCTTCTAGCTATGAGGCAGCAGTGCTAACCACTGGGCCACTGTGCAGCCCCGGCCTTTGATATGCAGACATTAAATGGTTCAAACATTGGCTCTCATAAGCCACCAGCATAAGCTTGTAGCCATAGCCCTTAAAATTATGAGCATGACCTGTGTGTGTGTGTGTGTGTGTGTGTGTGTGTGTGTGTGTGTGTGTGTGTGTGTGTTTGTGTGTGTGTGTGTTATTAATAACTTAGAACACTGCTCTGTCACTTTCTGACCTGCCCCACCTTGCTTGTCAACATTCAGTCACTATTGGCAGGTTTATAAGTAAACAAATAAACAACAACAACCACAAAGATCATTATTTTGTCTCATATTACATTTGTGGGAAGTTATTACATTTACAGATTTTCACTTTCCCACATATGTAATAATTTCCTGCAAATGTAATACTTATTACATTTGCAGGAAATTCAGTATTACGTTTGCAGTAGGCAAATTTTATTACGTTTGTGGGAAATTTATTACATTTGCGGGATTATTACATTCAAAGCTGCAGATTTTTATTACGTTTGTGGTTTATTACGTTTGTGGGCAGTTATTACGTTTGCGGGTGTAACAGGAATCTTGATAAATATTATTATATTCTTAGCTGTGGCTTGTATAGAATCAGGCTGGGGTGAACGACGAGTCAAAACACTGGCACAAGACAGGGGAAGACGCAGACCATATATACAGGAGGGTAATGGGAAACGGGTGGAAATGATCAGGAATCAGGATTTGTAAAATGGCAACTGGACTAGTCAAGTATTTGTTAGAGAAGATGTTTCATCCGAGTAGCTTCTTCAGTTCTAGGGGACTGGTGGGAAGTCTGAGGTTTAAATAGGAACTCCTCCTGAATCTTGCTTGTTGTGTAAACAGCCAGAAATCAGTGCAGCTAATTTCCATTAACGACTGGGTACTTACCTGTTGTAGGGGAGGGGGACTGTTTCTGTCCCTGTCCTCTTCCCTATGAATGGTTCTCTAACGACTCTTGTCCGTCTGAGGCTCCAGTGTCCAGGTGTGAATGAGACTGAAACTTCTTGGGGACAGAAGTTCAAACTGTAAATAGATGTCAGATTAAATCTCAGTCCACCTCCTCTGTTTAGTGAAGGTTTTTCCAGTCTGACATAGATGCTTCCTTTACTCCTCTTTCAAACCATCTGTCTTCTCTGGCTAAGATTTGGACGTTGTTATCCTCAAAAGAGTGTCCTTTGTCCTTCAAGTGTAGGTGGACCTCTGAATCATTACCTGATGAGCTGGCTCTCCTGTGCTGGTACATGCGTTTATGGATGGGTTGTTTAGTTTCCCCAATGTACAAGTCTGTACACTCCTCACTGCACTGAACAGCCTACACCACATTACTCTGTTTCTGTCTGGGTGTTTTGTCCTTAGGGTGGACCAGTCTCTGTCTCTGTCTCTGTCTCTGGGTGTTTTGTCCTTAGGGTGGACCAGTCTTTGCCTAAGTGTGTTTCCTGGTTTGAAATAAACTGGAATACGGTGATTTCTGAAAATTATCCTGAGTTTTTCCGATACCCCAGCTACGTAGGGGATGACGATGTTCTTCCTTTTATTGTTCTCCTCCTCTCTGTCCTTTTTGGGGTATCTTTTTGAGCCTTTTACCCTCATGTCTTGAGTGCCCGTTTGATGTGTTTCTGCTCCTTCTCCTTGCTAACCAGTCTTGTGGGTACAGTCTGTGCTCTGTGCTGGAGCTCTGGTCTCTACCTCCTCCAAGTAGATATTGGTGGGGATACATGTGAAAAGGGAGATTACATCATAGGTGGTGATGGTTTCCTCTGGACCCAGTGCGATGGTACTAAATTTGTTGACGAAATCCCTGGAGTTTTCAATGTGGTGAGGAGTATTGCCGACCAACGTAGACAAGATGGTTGCCGGATGTTTAAATATTTTGATTGTAACAGGTTTCAAATGTTTTACAAAACATTCATCACATAAAGAAAATGAATGAATTCATTTTAAAGTGTCTAGAAGAGCAACAAATTCCAAATAAAGAAAAGAAAAGAAAAGAAAAGAAAAGAAAAGAAAAGAAAAGAAAAGAAAAGAAAATTATTCCCAGGAATTCATTCTTTGTATTAGATTCTACATCAGACTCCATGTGATTACTGTTTCACTCTGAACTGATTAGAAGGAACATGTCATTAGGGTTAGGGGAAGGGACACCACCATCTTTATGCAACATTTACTTTCCTTAATTCATATAAGAGAAGAAATATACCAAAATGAACACTATAAGACCATCACTTTGCACTACTTGCTTTCCTCTTCCCATTTTATTATTTTTAGTTTATTAAAAGTTTATTTTATTATATTTAGTTTATTAGTTGGAATGTAAAGGGTTTAAATGGGCCGGTTAAAAGAGCCAGAATATTCAATCATCTGAAGCACCTAAAATGTGATGTTGCATTTCTCCAGGAAACTCACTTGCTGGTAAAAGATCAACCAGACTTAAAATGGGGTGGGTGGGGAATGTGTTTCATTCCAATCTTAACTCTAAAACCTGTGGGACAGCCATTTTGTTTCATAAGAAAATTCAGTTTAAAACAACAGCAGTTATTTCAGACCCACAAGGAAGATTTGTGATGGTATCAGGGCAGCTCTATCACAAGCCTGTCGTTCTTGTTAATATCTATGCCCCAAATTGGGATGATGATGAGTTTATGGGCAAAATTTTGTCATTAATTCCAGATTTGAATGCAAAACAATTGATTTTTAGTGGAGACCTAAATTGTGTGATGGATCCAGTACTTGACCGCTCCAATTCTAAATCCACAAATCTCTCCAAAAAAGCCAAAGTATTGTCAGTTTGTATGAACCAGATAGGCTGTGTTGACCCTTGGCGTTATTTATTCCCACAAAGTAAGACATTCTCTTTTTTTTCTAGTGTGCATCATTCTTACAGTAGAATAGATTATTTACTCTGTACTCCTAGATATTGCATTCTATTCTGTCCTGGCTGACAGATAGCGAACAAAATGAGAGACCCAGTAGATGTCACTGAGGTTGCTTTACTGAATCTTCTATTTTTTTGTAAAACTGAAATACAAATGAAACATATACAATATGTTACAGTACAGAAATAAACACACATTACATCACAGTTAACATACACCATTATCACATAAATGCACCCTTATGTAAATTACCCCATACAAAACAAATAAAGCTCAAAAATGAATCAATTAGTCAAAGCAGCCTAACTAGCGTCTTGCTAACGGTTAGCTTCGCGATTAGCGTTAGCACAGTTAGCATTTCTCAACTCAAAATAAATGCCTCAAACACCACCTTAAAGGTTACAGTGCTGTGAATCAACTAAATAAACCAAGTGCATTCTACTCACTGTTGGTTCCACTGCAAGGCTCTGACACTGAACGCTCTGTGGTATGGAGTACGTGTAACTGATGCATTTACGATGGCTCTGGTACTTAAACTGCAGTAACACAAAATCACCACCAGGGGGACACTTAACCTCTTTTTTTTTAGTCACTGACAGGAGTCAGAACACATTCCCTCTTTATCAATTGGAACGTCCCCCCTGGAAATTAGATAGAAATCTCCTGTCCGATGACAGTTTCAGTGAAATGATATCTCAAAAAATAGATGAGTTTATAATTTTTAACAAAAAAGATAACATCTCCCCTTCACTCCTTTGGGAAACACTAAAAGTTGTAATCAGAGGTGAAATTATTTCATATTCAGCTAAAGTAAATAAAATGAACAGAACTAAACAAGAAGACCTTATTAAAGCCATACATTTGGTGGATGAGCGGTACTCTGTTTCTCCCACTCCTGAACTCTACAAAAAGAAGCTGGACCTCCAAACAGAATATAATTTGTTATCAACTGAGAAAACAGAACGTTTGTTATTGAAATCTCGAGGGTATATTTATGAACATGGCGACAAAGCTGGGCGTTTATTAGCACATCAGCTTAAGTGTCGCTCAGCCTCTCAGCAAATCCCACAAATACGGAAAGAAAATGGTGAACTGACTATTGACCCAGAAGAAATTAATGAAACATTTGCGTCATTTTACTCAAATCTTTATACATCAGAAGTGACGAATAGCTGCTCTGACATGGAACATTTCTTCAATAACCTCCAAGCTCCTTCTATAACAACTATTAATAGGACTAAAACTGAACTTCCACTAAATCGTATGGAAATTGTTACTGCAATAAAGGCGATGCAAAATGGCAAGACACCAGGCCCTGATGGGTATCCCATAGAGTTCTTTAAAAAAATTTCTGATAAATTGTCACCAATTTTACTTGATATGTTTATTGACTCCATATCTTGCGGGGTACTCCCCCAGACATTGACTCAAGCATCAATTACCCTTCTACTGAAGCCAGGTAAAGACAGCACAGAATGTGGCTCATATCGTCCCATTTCCCTCCTAAACTGTGATGTAAAAATTTTGGCAAAGGCCCTTGCCCTACGCCTAGAAACCACAATGCAGGATGTAATATCTACTGACCAAACTGGCTTTATTTAAGGCCGTCATTCGTTTACAAATATTCGTCGGCTCCTGAATGTTATCCATTCTCCTGCATCCGGGGCAGTACCTGAAGTGGTTGTTGCGCTGGATGCAGAAAAAGCCTTTGATAGGGTAGAATGGGAATATTTATTTGCTTCTTTGAATAAATTTGGATATGGCCATAATTTTATTTCATGGATTAAATTATTGTACTCTTCACCCCAAGCCTCTGTAACCACAAATGGTAAATGTTCACAACTTTTCCAACTGTCAAGGGGCACCCGTCAGGGCTGCCCCATCAGCCCATTACTATTTGCTTTGGCCATAGAGCCCCTGTCTATTACACTTAAAACAATAACATCAATTACAGGGATAAACAGGGGAGGGGGAGAGCACAGAGTATCTCTCTATGCCGATGATTTATTACTGTATGTATCTGACCCTGTTTCATGTGCTCCTCATATTATTCACACCCTAAGGAGATTTGGTGCTTTTTCGGGGTACAAATTAAACCTCAGCAAAAGTGAATGTTATCCGGTTAATGATTTGGCTCTGCAAATACAAGATGGTATTCTACCATTCAAAATGTCAAAAAATGGCTTTAACTACTTGGGCATTAATATAACAAGGGACATGCAAAGTCTTTATCAAAAAAATTTCTGTCCATTATTTGAGAAAGTTAAATTAGACCTGAAAAAATGGAAATCCCTTCACCTATCCTTAGCGGGGAAGGTGAACTGTATTAAAATGAATATCCTCCCAAAGTTTCTTTACCTGTTTCAGTGTATCCCACTTTATCTCCCTAAATCATTTTTTAAATCTATTGATAAAACCTTAATTTCATTCATATGGGACGGAAAGATGCCTAGAATACGGTTAGAACTGTTGCAGAGAGCTAAGACCCAAGGTGGATTAGGGCTTCCAAATTTTTGTAACTATTATTGGGCCTCAAATGTTCAAAAAATTATGTATTGGCTTCACACCCCGGACACAGATTGGTGCCAGCTTGAAGCTGTGTCTTGCACCTCCACCTCTCTTAGAGCGCTTGTCACCTCTAACCTCCCCCTCTCTGTCCCACAATATACTAACAATCCTGTAGTCATAAATACCCTCAAAATATGGGCTCAAATTTGGCTAACCTTTGGATTCAAAAACCTCCTCCATCTAAGCCCCATACACAATAATCACCGTTTCCCCCCGGCTAGGTTAGACTCAGAATTTACTCTCTGGCAGAATAAAAGCATCCTTTACTTTAAGGATATGTATATAAACTCTACTTTCGCAAGTTTTGATGATTTATCACGTAAATTTGGCCTCCCTAGGTCCAGTCTTTTTCGATATTTTCAAGTCCGCCACTTCCTTCAACATCATGAGCCTGACTTCCCCTACATAACATTGTCTTCATGTTTAGATGATCTCTTAAAACCCCCTTTCAACTCAAAAAAACTTATCTCAAGACTTAATGATTCTATTACTTCCTTTAAGAACACAACGCTGGCCAAGATCAGGGCAGACTGGGCAGGTGAGTTGGAGGTGGAATTAGAGGAGGAAACTTGGGCAAATGCTTTACTAAGAGTAAACGACAGCACTTCCTGTGCCAAATTGAACATTATACAATTCAAAGTCCTACACCGTATCCACTACTCTAAAGCCAGACTAGCTAAAATATATCCCAATGTAGATGCGAGTTGTGACAGATGTCGAAACTCTTCTGCTAGCTTAACACATATGTTCTGGTCATGTCCAGCCCTCACATCTTATTGGTCTATCATCTTTAAAACATTATCAGAAGCATTGAATATTGATCTTCAACCTAATGCATATATGGCTATCTTTGGTACTACGGATAGAGGACATACCACGATAAAGAAAAGTTATAAAACCATAATCGCATTTACAACACTGCTTGCCCGTAGAATAATATTATTACATTGGAAATCCAAAAATCCACCTAAAATAAATTTGTGGTTTAGTGATCTGGCACATTTTATACAATTAGAGAAAATAAAATTCACTCTCAGGGGATCTAAGATCAAATTCGTCTCTGTCTGGGGCCCGATTTTGAAGTATTTAGGCAAACTTGAAACCCTGCCCACCGGATTATCGTAAGGCAGTCATCCCGCAACTGGACTCATCATTGTGATTAAATCCATGTGAACCTTGTTTTATATAGTGCAAAGCTTCTATGTTAACAAACCTATGTGTTGTGCTCCTTCTTCTTCTCTCTCACCTCTTTTCTCTTTTCTTTCTATTTTTTTTTTCTTTTCTTATATATGTGTATGTGTGTGTATGTGTGTGTGTATGTGTATATATATATATATATATATATATATGTATATATATATGTGTATATATATATATGTATATATATATATATGTGTATATATATATATATGTATATGTATATATATGTATATATATATATATGTATATATGTATATATGTATGTATATGTATATATGTATATATATATATATATATATATATATATATATATATATATATATATATATATATATATATATATATATGTATATATATATATATATATATATATATATGTATATATATATATATATGTATATATGTATATATATATGTGAAGACTGAAGTGGTGTCCAATAGGTTGGTTGGGGAGGGGGGAGTGAGGGTTACAGTTAAATCTAAATATGAACATTGTGAAACTTCTGTAATTATGTACAACCATTTTGATGTTCAAAAAAAAAAAAAAAAAAAAAAAAAAAAGAAGGAACATGTCACTGTTAAAATGATATGTCTTGTGTTTGTAGGAAGATCTAACAGCAGAAATAAGACTCTCCTATATCCAGCTGTGTCCATGGAGAGAGACCAGTCTAAGAGTCAACCTGCTGACATCAAACATGGACAGAAGTCAGATGATCCAGGGTAAGAGAAGAACAAATACATTTATCTGTCAAACTGAGATGATTCCAATAACAAAATACAGAATGGACAAACTCAAAATGTGTATTACTCGGCATTGTGTTTTAACAGGGTCCCTCAGCAAAGACCAGATCCCTCTGGAATCACATCTGTGTCCATGAAGAGTGACTGGTCTATGGGTCGACTTATAGACTTCAAAGATGAACAGCAGTGTGATGATCCATGGTAAGAACAAAGAAACAATTTTCTACTAAACACAAGTATTCATGTAAACATGTCATGTGACAATTTAATGATCTAAAAAGAATGTAATCAGAATATGTTTTAATCTGGGTCTTAACAGGGATCAGCAAAGACCAGATCCCTCTGGAATCACATCTGTGTCCATGAAGAGTGACTGGTCTATGGGTCGACTTATTGACTTCAAAGATGAACATCAGTCTGCTGATCCAGGGTCAGAATGAACACAGATCTATTAATCATTATTCAGTTCTGTTCATTAGACTGTCATGTTTTAGTCCAGAGTTTATCTGTCATTTAGTTTCCTCTGTTCAAACACCACATTCAGTAATCAGAGCAGTGTTTGTTGTTCTCATCTTGTGTTTGTGGCATCAGTAAAATGATGATCATCACCAAAGTGTGTTTGTTAAAGAAGTTAGTTTGAATCAAAGATGTTTCTCCACAGACTTCAGCAGCAGATCTCAGTGGTTTCCAGTGATCATCATCACAAAGACCTGGACTCCATATTCATGGTGAGTAAATGTTCAATCACAGCTACTACTGCTAACCTCAACAAGCACAAACTAGCATTCTGCTTGGAGAAGTCTTCATGTTGAATGCTGTCAACAAGCAGCCTTTCACATCAACATGATTGTGTTCTGATCATTTAAGTTGGATTATTATTCTGTTCCAGCTGCTGGAGGAGAACATCATCAGTTTTATGAAGAACGAGCTGAAGAAGATCCAGAAGGTTCTGAGTCCAGATTACCCAGAATGCTTAGAGAGTCAGAGGGAGGATGAGGAGGTGTTGGAGGGTGAGGATGAAGAGCAGAGGAGGAGCAGCAGAGATTTATTTGTGAAGATCACAGTGAACTTCCTGAGGAGAATGAAGCAGGAGGAGCTGGCTGACTGTCTGCAGAGCAGTAAGAGGATTTAACAGCTTTAACTTGATGGAAAGAGGAAATGGAGGAAACATGGGAGAAGTTTCTATTTCTAGACTCTGATGTTAATATGATGAAAACATCTGAATCACATCTATGAATTCTTCTGGACTGAAAACAGTCACATGTGAATGTTATTAAAATGAATGAGTTCACTGATTCATTACATTTCTTCTTCATTCAGGAACTCGTGCTGCAGAGTGTGGACGTAAAGTTAAATCTACTCTGAAGGAGAAGTTCCAGTGTGTGTTTGAGGGGATTGCTAAAGCAGGAAACTCAAGCCTTCTGAATGAGATCTACACAGAGCTCTACATCACAGAGGGAGGGACTGCAGAGGTCAATGATGAACATGAGGTCAGACAGATTGAAACAGCATCCAGGAAACCAGACAGACCAGAAACAAGCATCAGACAAGAAGAGCTCTTTAAAGCCTCACCTGGAAGACATGGACCAATCAGAAGAGTGATGACAAAGGGAGTGGCTGGCATTGGGAAAACAGTCTTAACACAGAAGTTCACTCTGGACTGGGCTGAAGACAAAGCCAACCAGGACATCCTCTTCATATTTCCATTGACTTTCAGAGAGCTGAATGTGTTGAAAGAGAGAAAGTTCAGCTTGGTGGAACTTGTTCATCACTTCTTTCCTGAAACCAAAGAAGCAGGAATCTGCAGCTTTGAAGAGTTCCAGGTTGTGTTCATCTTTGACGGTCTGGATGAGTGTCGACTTCCTCTGGACTTCCACAAGACTGAGATCCTGACTGACGTTACAGAGTCCACCTCAGTGGATGTGCTGCTGACAAACCTCATCAGGGGGAAACTGCTTCCCTCTGCTCGCCTCTGGATAACCACACGACCTGCAGCAGCCAATCAGATCCCTCCTGAGTGTGTTGACATGGTGACAGAGGTCAGAGGGTTCACTGACCCCCAGAAGGAGGAGTACTTCAGGAAGAGATTCAGAGATGAGGAGCAGGCCAGCAGGATCATCTCCCACATCAAGACATCACGAAGCCTCCACATCATGTGTCACATCCCAGTCTTCTGCTGGATCACTGCTACAGTTCTGGAGGATGTGTTGGAAACCAGAGAGGGAGGAGAGCTGCCCAAGACCCTGACTGAGATGTACATCCACTTCCTGGTGGTTCAGACCAAAGTCAAGAAGGTCAAGTATGATGGAGGAGCTGAGACAGATCCACACTGGAGTCCAGAGAGCAGGAAGATGATTGAGTCTCTGGGAAAACTGGCTTTTGATCAGCTGCTGAAAGGAAACCTGATCTTCTATGAATCAGACCTGACAGAGTGTGGCATCGATATCAGAGCAGCCTCAGTGTACTCAGGAGTGTTCACACAGATCTTTAAAGAGGAGAGAGGACTGTACCAGGACAAGGTGTTCTGCTTCGTCCATCTGAGCGTTCAGGAGTTTCTGGCTGCTCTTCATGTCCATCTGACCTTCATCAACTCTGATGTCAACCTGATGGAAGATCAACAAACAACATCTCTGTTGTCTAAAGTCTTTAGAAACAAACCTAAACTAACACGTCTCCATCAGAGTGCTGTGGACATGGCCTTACAGAGTCCAAATGGACACCTGGACTTGTTCCTCCGCTTCCTCCTGGGTCTTTCACTGCAGACCAATCAGACTCTCCTACGAGGTCTGATGACACAGACAGGAAGTAGCTCACAGACCAATCAGGAAACAGTCCAGTACATCAAGAAGAAGTTCAGTGAGAATCTGTCTGCAGAGAGAAGCATCAATCTGTTCCACTGTCTGAATGAACTGAATGATGGTTCTCTAGTGGAGGAGATCCAACAGTCCCTGAGATCAGGAAGTCTCTCCACAGATAAACTGTCTCCTGCTCAGTGGTCAGCTCTGGGCTTCATCTTACTGTCATCAGAAGAAGATCTGGACGTGTTTGACCTGAAGACATACTCTGCTTCAGAGGAGGCTCTTCTGAGGCTGCTGCCAGTGGTCAAAGCCTCCAACAAAGCTCTGTAGGTGGATTTAGGAACTATTTGAAACATGATTCATTTAGTAAATGACAAATAAAACATTTGATGTTGATTCTTCTTCAGGCTGAGCAGTTGTAACCTCTCAGAGAGAAGCTGTGAAGCTCTGTCCTCAGTTCTCAGCTCCCAGTCCTCCAGTCTGAGAGAGCTGGACCTGAGTAACAACTACCTGCGGGATTCAGGAGTGAAGCTGCTGTCTGCTGGACTGGAGAGTCCTCACTGGAAACTGGAAACTCTCAGGTTGGTATTAAGCTACTGATTCATAAATCTTTTGTCAAATGTCAGTTGTTTGGATGATATTAAAAACTGAAAAAATATTCAACTGGTGTTTAGGTTACCACTTGGATTGTTGTATATTCTAGACATCTAGTATGAAGTTATTGTACATCTGAATCAAAAAGATGTGACATTAGGGGGCTGTTCCAAATTTTGTTCTATCAGGTGATTCAGGTTAGCTAGCATAGATGCTATCTCTCTGAAGGAAAACTGTTCAGGGACCAGATGAAATTAGAACAGTAGAGTGACTGTTTACAGGCTGCAACAGTCTGAACACTGCTCACAGCTGTGGACTATGAACGCACCATGACTGATGTCAAGTTGGTTAGTACAGCATGGGGCTCCTTCATAAGAACACTCGCATAAAATCACTGAAATTTGTAAATGTATTTACATTCAAACATGTTTAAATGCTGCACCACCTGAAGGATTATTGTTTGCACAAATAACCAATCTGGTATTTATGAAGTGGAAGATTGTCAGAAACAAAGACAATACTGAGAAAGGGCAAAGACCTGCTCATGAACACAAAGACTTCACAAACCTGATAACTGTTTGATACATGAACTACAGGCAATATAATGGTCTCAGAACATTTTTATTTGTAGTAATTTTGGAACTTTACAAACAACAACTGAATCAGCCATGTGGCTTTAATGTGCCCCTCATTTATACTGTATCTTCATCAAACTAAGAATTGTAAAGACTTACAATAAATCAAATGTAGGCAGTGTGACATAGGCCAGTTAAAATGAACTTAAAGCTATGTGTCCACTTGTGTCAGTCTGTTCAACTTATAGTTCTGTATGTTTATTGATACTGCTTGGAGAAATGGTGACACATGAGAACGTACTTCCAAATATTGGTCGAACATTCTTGAAAAAGTTTTAAACAGGGTAGCTAGCTCCATTTACCAAACAAGCTTAGGAATAGCTAATGCTAGCAGAGCACGCAGTGATAGCTAGCTTCTACCGGCAATGAAACGTCAACCGTCCATTAGTGACACAAAACACAATTTTAACTAATGTCTGAGGTGAAAATACGTACCTCTATATTTGGCTTTCTTCTCCTCCTCCTCTTTTCTCCATTTTCACCCTGTGCACCAGAAAATTTGTTCCTTTTCATTTTGAGAATTCTACGCAATCATAACGTCGGCATCGCATTGTCGTCACCCCCGTCCCCCGCCCCCCGCACATATAATATTTCCCCCCCTGCACATGTCATATTTTCATTTCAACATATGGATTGGGGCATGTCTATTTGTTTTAATGAGGTAATAAGGGTTTTATTCCATTTTATTTCGTTAATCAATGTTGTTGCTGAAGGGCACCACAAGAGGGCGACCCCCACCAATTTGGAGCCCTAGGCGGGCGCCTTGGTGACTTATAGGAAGGGTCGGCCCTGAGCAGACGTTTAGCTTCATGATTCTTGAGTCTTCTTTGGTGGCTGGTTCAACGAGCCGGATTCCACCGCTACAGTCTACATATACAGTGGTATGCAAAAGTTTGGGCACCCCTTAGGAAAATCATTGCATCAGTTTGTCACTTGCTGAGCTTTTGAAGCAGCAACTTTATTTTAACAAATGTTATACCTTATGGAAACAGAAACATCTCAGTAGTGAAATAATTTTCATTGGTCCAACAGAAACATTTTTATGTATATTTAAACAAAAATAGGCATGTGCATAAATTTGGGTACCCCAAAGATATAATTCCATTAATATTTAATAGACTCTCCTTTTGCTGCAAGAACAGCCTGTAGACGCCTCCTATAGCCACTGACAAGTCCCTGAAGTCTGGCAGGTGGTACTTTGGCCCATTCCTCCAAACAAAACGCCTCCAGTTCAGTCAGGTTTCTTGGCTTCCGTGCGTAAACAGCCTGCTTCAAATCAATCCATACATTTTCAATGATGTTAAGGTCTGGGGACTGGGATGGCCATTCAGATACAGATTCTTGAAAATTCTTGTCAAGAATCTGCTGATACTGAGAGGAATTCATGTGGCCCTCAACTTTAACAAGGTTTCCAGTCCCTGTGCTAGCCACACAGCCCCATAACATGATGGACCCTCCACCATATTTCACAGTAGGCAATAAGTTCTTCTCATGGGATTCAGTGTGTTTTTTTCTCCATGCATACCTCCTCTTGTTCTGACCAAATAACTCCATCTTAGTCTCATCTGACCACAGTATTTTTTTTCCAAAATGCTTCTGGCTTGTTCAGATGTGCTTTTGCATACCTCATGTGACTCTTCTTGTGACGAACACTCAGGAAAGGCTTTTTGTGCATCAGCCTTCCAAAGAGCTTTTCCTGGTGCAAAGTGCGCTGGATTGTGGAACGATGAACAACTCCACCATCAGTAGCCAGATGTTCTTGTAGTTCTCTGGAGGTGGTCTGTGGCTTGTCTGTGACCATTCTAACCATCCTTCGTCTGTGTCTTTCCAGTATTTTTTTGGCCTACCACATCTTTCCTTCACAATGACTGTTCTTCTGGCCTTCCATTTCTGCACCACATTTCTGACTGTGGAAATAGACATCCCAAACCTTCTTGATAATTTCTTGTACCCTTCTCCTAATTCATGATAATGAATTATCTTAGTTTCTTGGTCAGTGGAGAGTGATGATTGTTTGTTTATTTCGTATGAATGACCTACATACATATGTACATACGAAACGGATAGGTAAGAAGCCAAAGGCTTATGAGTAACCTACCCCCATTACAACTGTTACATTTACAATCAATCATGGTGTAGAGACAATATCACTAAGGTACTTACATATAATACATAGACAGGTTGGAAGACATGATCCAGTATAAGCAAACATTATTAAATAGGAAAATAAGAAAATAAGAAAAAAAGACGAGTGAGGGTTACTTTTGGCAAAATTCATACATAATTCATACCTCACACTTTATGAGAAATGAGGAATAGCTTTCTTCCAACTTATTAACGCATATTCATATCACATTTGAAGCAATCATCATGTACAGAACACACAAAGCCTTAAAGCTAGAGTTGTTTTGATGCCCCCATGTTGCCAGGAGCATAGGACAAGCACAGCCAGCAGTTGCCTCTGTTAAATAGCCTTTTTCATGATTGGTTTTACCTGTCTTTGTAATTGAAGGTCTCACTAGCTAATCAAAGCAGTTTTGGGCTGCAACATGTCAGCTACAAATCCCTACAGGTCTTGAAATCAATGTGATTAAAAGCGTGCCCAAACTTTTGCACATACCATTTTTTTACATTTTAATTTATTATAATAAAACTTTGTAATGATACTCTAAGAATTTTGGTCTGGAAAACACTCAAATATCTACATCTCTGTAGGAAATAAAATCTTGTTGCTATGATCATCTTTTATAAAGTTAGAGCAAATTATTATGAAATCTTAGAGGGGTGCCCAAACTTTTGCATACCACTGTAGATGATATATTATCAAGATCTTCTCTGACAAAGTGTTAATGAAAGACCAAGCTACTTAAAGTTGTTTCAGTAATAAAATGAGCAAAGCAATTGAAATCTAAAGAGGATTTAGGTGAGTCCTTTTCTCATAAGTTCATGTTGTCTTCTCCTGACAGATCAGCAGATCAAAACATTGAACACTGTATTCATGTCACGAAACACGAAAAGTCTAGCAAGGATGCTTTCAAGGATAAAAACATAATTTTATGAAAATTATGTTACTGAATGTTTCCACTGTTTTTCTGCAGATTCCATCTGTCTCAGTGTCTCATGTTATCCAGACTGACTCCAGTCTGTGTCTTTTGGTTGCTGAAGATACTGCTTTCTGAATGTTTAGGCTCTCTTTCTTACTGTGTATATTTCCTGTTTCAGGCTGAGCAGTTGTAATCTCTCAGAGAGAAGCTGTGAAGCTCTGTCCTCAGTTCTCAGCTCCCAGTCCTCCAGTCTGAGAGAGCTGGACCTGAGTAACAACAACCTGCAGGATTCAGGAGTGAAGCTGCTGTCTGCTGGACTGGAGCGTCCTCACTGTAAACTGGAAACTCTCAGGTCAGGATACAGCTGCTTGTTGATCAGTTAAATCCTGATTTAGGTTCATGTTGGTGCAGAAGTTCAACATCTGGAGGATTTTCCTTCTTCTTCTTGAGTTTCTGATATTTTTCTATCTCCAGTCTGTCAGGTTGTCTGATCACAGAGGAAGGCTGTTCTTCTCTGGCCTCAGCTCTGAGCTCCAACCCCTCCCATCTGAGAGAGCTGGACCTGAGCTACAACCATCCAGGAGACAAGGGAGTGAAGCTGCTGTCTGCTGGACTGGAGGATCCACTCTGGAGACTGGACACTCTCAGGTATGGACAGACTACAGGAGCTCACACAGTGTAGGTTTGTCAGTAACACTTAATAATGTCACACTATGAAGCATTATAAACATTTAATAAGCATTAGTCCTACATTAGTAGTTAATTAGTAAACAGTTTATAAATAAACTAAGAACTAAGTTAGTCTCTGAGAGTAGAAAGCGGGGCTCTGTGTGACACGCTGAGTCCAGGGAGGAAACATGACACCATTACTGCAAAATAAGGGTTTTCATTCTGATCCTTTTCATAACACATACTTTTTGTTATATCGTTATGCAGATGGACTTGCAGGAGTAAACTATTATAAAAAATAGCTTAAGCAATCATTGGCATCCTACCTGACCCTCACAAATGAGCCACAAACAAGTGCCAAGTTCGCTGAGATGAAAACACAAATATACTCGATAAGTAACCAAAGCAAAACATGATCTATGAACTATGATCTATGAACATAAACAGGTTCATTAACATAGATAGAATATTAATTTACATTTTGGTTTCATGATCAATATTTGACAGTGGAGACTGAGCTCTGTTTATTTCTACATCTCATTATCTTTCAGACAGTGAAACATCAGAGACAGTCTATACTGATGAGTTTCAGTCTGTTTCTGTGTCTCACTGATAAACTGATGAACTCTGCTTCATGTTGAACAGCAGTTAGGACTCATGTTGGATAGAAAATCATTCTGACTGTGTTTCTTCCTCCAGGATGGACCATGGTGGAGAGCAGAGGTTAAAACCTGGTCTGAGGAAGTGTAAGTTTGACTAATGATGATAAAACATCAAAGTGTCAGTTTGTCTTTAAATCCAAAGCTGATAGTTGTGGTATTTATTCATTCAAACATCACTGACAAGAGAATCCTGACTAAAAGTATCATCATTAAACTTTCTATTAATGAACAACAGATCAGTGAGGAAAGAAAGAAGAAATCCATCAGATGTGTCAGATGATAAACTGCAGCTGTGTTGTGTCTTTTTCTCTCCATCAGATTTCTGTCAACTTGAAGTGGACACAAACTCAGTCAACAGAAACCTCAAACTGTCTGACAACAACAGGAAGGTGACATATGTGGAGGAGGAGCAGCCATATCCTGATCATCCAGACAGATTTCATCACTGGTATCAGTTGCTGTGTAGAAATGTTCTGACTGGTCGCTGTTACTGGGAGGTTGAGTGGAGTGGAGATGTTTATATATCAGTGAGTTACAGAGGAATAAGAAGGAAAGGAGCCATGAATGACAGCAGGTTTGGAGGAAATGATCAGTCCTGGAGTCTGTTCTGTTCTGATGGTGGTTACTCTGT
Source organism: Planiliza haematocheilus (assembly GCA_005024645.1). Classification (NCBI taxonomy): domain Eukaryota; kingdom Metazoa; phylum Chordata; class Actinopteri; order Mugiliformes; family Mugilidae; genus Planiliza; species Planiliza haematocheilus. The sequence goes on along the minus strand of SRSE01000327.1, from coordinate 727,178 downwards.
CTGTCACAATAACAGAGAAACATCCATCTCCTCATCCTATGTCTCTAACAGAGTATCAGTGTATGTGGACTGTCCTGCTGGAACTCTGTCCTTCTACAGAGTCTCCTCTGACAAACTGATCCACCTCTACACCTTCAACACCACATTCACTCAACATCTCTATGCTGGATTTGGAGTCTGGTTACCTGGTTCCTCATTGTCTCTGTGTTCTCTGGAGGAAGGAGAGTCTTTGACGTGACAGCAGCTTCAACTCTGAGCTTTAAATGTTGATGGTGGATGATGTTTCTCTTTGGTTTCCAGTTGAATCACTGATTGTGATTTGATCAGGTCAGAATATGTTTGGTCTTAGAAGTAGTGAAATGATCTCCTAACCACTGAACTCCTGGAAGAACTGGACTGACTTTGATGATGACTTCTATCTGGATAATCCTGGACACATGAAGATCAAACTGAGAGGTCTCATGTCTGAAACTGGTTATTGTGAATTCAGCTCTACACGTATCCTGAAGTACAAACAGTATTACTCTATATTTTCCATTTGCTGAAGTAGAAGTTTCCCTACTTACTGTAAAACATCTAATAGCGTGTATTTGCTTGATTAACTAAAAATACTGTGTAGTAAATGAGAGACTCTGTGTGTAAAGTTAACAACAAATAGATGGAAGAGGATTTATTTAGGAGGTGGTTGGCGCCTGCTGAGAATAAAAATGAGGCAATGTGCAAATTGTGCACAAAGACTTTTTGGTTAGGGACCATGGAGCTCAAAGCCGTTGAGTCTCATATGAAAGGATGAAAGTACCAGCTGTACACGACTATGAAAAGCTTCATTTCACCACCAGAGACCCAAAAGGTTCTCCATACTGTGGTGAGGCACAATTCATTTCATAAGTCACGTCTTTGCTGCCATGTTCCCTGATTCTCAGCTTGCAGAGTCATTCACCTGTGGTGATAATCAAACGGCATATATCATCAAATATGGCATGGCTTCATTCATCAAGAAGGAGCTATCGAGCATCATTAGTGAGAAGCTGTTATCATGTTTGATGAAAGCATGAATAAAACCACAAAGAGCAAACAAATAGACCTTCATTTGTGGTTCTGAACTACTGATGATGAGACGGGCTCACACCATGTCATCTCCTGCTACTATAGGTCAGAGTTCATGGGTCAGTCCAGAGCTGCGGACATGTTGTTCTATTCAGGTGACAGTCTATGGTCACTATGACAACCTGACAGGTAACAACACATTAGCTCAGAGTTTAAGGAGTGGAACTGTTGGCAGTTGTGACCATTTGTGATTTTATGGCATGTTGTGTCTCAGTGTCTCTGTGTCCTCAGTGTCCTCAGTGTCTCATATGTCCACCTACATTCAGCTTTTAGTTTGACTTGTTTATATATTATCATCAGAAACTTGTCCAGAGTACAGTGTCCCCAGTGTCCCCCAGTGACCCCCAGCTTCCCTCAGTAGCCAGTCTCTGGTGTCTCTGGTTGGAGCGTCCAGTCCAAGCCTGTCATTTCCAGCACTACCAGGTCTTAAAGGACGCCCCTGACCCCTGCCTCCTCCTCACAGCCTGCTCTTCCTCCCAGCCTGCCATTCCTCCTCACAGCCTGCTCCTCCTCCTCACAGCCTGCTCCTCTGGTTGCTGGTGGTGGTGTGGTGGAGGTCTGAGGAGACCTGTTTCCTAATGTTTTTGGGGTCCTTCATCCATGCTCTGGGTTCAACCTCAGGACAGGAGCTGAAGTGACTCTGTCCGTTTTTCTTTTCCAATCCAAAGAAATATTTGGTTGATGTGTCCATCATCGTGTTGCTCTGGAACCGTGAGTGAACCAGTGCTCCTTGGGCCTTAGTGCCCAGTAGGTCTTTAAGACCTATCTTTTTAGACTTGAGGTCTTCATCATGACCTTGATTTCCAGTGGAATGTACTAAACTTTGTAATTCCACAGTTTCAGTATCCAGGTCGTTCATAGATCTGGTGATGTCCAGTGTGACATCTCCAAAAGAATCTAAAAACATCTTTAAAATGGAAATCATCCAACAGAGCAGTGTTAAGATGCCAGTCAGCACTCTAGACTTTGAATTAGAAAATAAAACATCACTAATGACTAAAAAGTGATCAGTAAAACCAACAGGCATCAATGCAACATTCTGCAGTCTTTAAAAACTTTAAAATGACGTTTAAAACAATAAAACTGATCCAGTCTAGCTAGAGAAATTACAGTGTGTCTCTAGTGTGGGCCCATGTGTACTGTCTTCTGTCTCCGTTCTTTCTTCTCCACACATCCACCATTTCATGTGTTTTCAATGTATGTTTTAGAAAAACCTGTGATGCAGTATGTGGTTCTAGATGGTTTCTGTCTAATGAATGATTCTCTGTGCAGTTAAAATCTCCTCCCATGAATAGAACATCTACAACATTGATTTTATCTAAAACTGAACTTAAAACTTTTAAAAACAAAACTGAAGTAGGAGCATAGACATTTAGAAAAAATACATTTAAAAGGTCTACCTTTCTTCTGACCACCAGTAGTCTGCCCTGCACCACCTGCTCCACCTCCATAGACATGCATGATAGACCCTTAGAGAACAGAATGGACACCCCCTCACTGGTGGAGGTCTTAAGTCTCAGCACTACGTCCTCACATTCTCTCTTCCAGTCAGACTCAATGTCACTGTGAGTTTCCTGAAGAAACATCACATCTGAGCCTTTAGCTTTCATCAGCTCATACAGCAGAAATATTTTCTCTGAGTCTCTTGCTCCATTTATATTTAAAGTGCTCAGTTTAAAGTGGCTCATAGTGAAAATAATAAAACTAGACAGAAACATTCTAATCTACTGATGTTAAAAGAAACTCTACTCATGCTCATCATTGTTGACATCAGAGGTTAGTTCCTGTCTGAGTTTCTATTTTTTTCATACTGAATATTTCTTGGTCAGTCAGTCCTCCTCTACCTTTACTATTCAGGTTCAGTCTGAATGAGTTACAGAGCAGCTCTTTATCTGACAAATATTCTTTGGTTTTAAGACCTTTCATGTGTTTTGTTCTTTGTAAAAAGCTTTGTAAAACCTTTGTAAAAACAGTTACTATCACTGTCCATCTCACTGTCCTCTGTGGTCACCTCTATGTCCACTGCTCCTTTTTTAGCCTGAGAGCTTCCACTGCTGCTTCTGGTTTGTCTTTTTAGCTGAGGAACCTTCATGTCCTCTTCATCTCCTTCTTGTCCTCTTCATCTCCATCATGTCCTCTTCATCTCCATCATGTCCTTTTTGTTAGCAGACTATCAGGTACCCACAATCAGCAGCCATCTTGACACCCACAATGAGCGGTCATTTTGACACCCACACAAACGCACCTGTATAAAGTACTCTGAAGTTAGATTGTATGTTTACTTTCATTCTTGTAATAAATGTCTTTTAAACATACCAGTTGTCTGTTTAATGTGAAGAGTGAATATTTTTCCCTCCTGGAATGATGGTGCCCCGAGGTGATCTGGTAATTCAGATCCAATTATTTAATAATAAATAATTATTTCTGATAATTATTAATTATTCATGATAGCCAATATTGAGTGCCTTTGTAGCCAGGGCCAACATAAATGGTGCCCCGTGTGAGGAGAACAGGCCCGCCGTAGTTGCTCTTTGAGCGAGAACAAAGGCCAAACAGCGCATTTTATATGACGTAATGACCTCAGAGGTCACATCCCACTGTCAGCCAGTGAACTGCTGAGTCAGTTTTCAGACTTGGAGGATTGTGGGACTTAGGGTTTCCAGGGCTTCCCTTTGTTTCCAAGACAAAACATGTGGTTAACTTAGCTTAGCTGAACATAGCTCACCATCAGGTTCATGTCCCAACAATGTCCTCTTCATCTCCTTCATGTCCTCTTCATATCCATCATGTCCTCTTCATCTCCATTATGTCCTCTTCATCTCATCACGTCCTCTTCATCTCATCACGTCCTCTTCATCTCTATCATATCCTCTTCATCTCTCAACTCAACTCAACTCAACTTTATTTATAAAGCCCTTTAAAACAGCTGTGGCTGACACAAGTGCTATACATAAAATACAACCTAAAAATATAAGACATCAAACACAAGAGACAATATAAAACAATAAAAACAATGTAAAAAAAATAATAAATGATAAACACTAACATCTCCATCATGTCTTCTTCATCTCCTTCATGTCCTTTTCATCTCCTTCATGTCCCCTTCAACTCTATCATGTCCTTTTCATCTCCTTCATGTCCCCTTCAACTCTATCATGTCCTCTTCATCTACATCGTGTCCTCTTCATCTCCATCATGTCCTCTTCATCTCCATCATGTCCACCACTCATGTCATCTTCTCTGATATCTTTTTGTTTAATCATTTTCTGTCCCTTAACTGTCCTCTTGGCTTACACCTGTCAATACCTGTCCTTCCTCACTCACCTGGCTGCCCTGCTGTTCTTTTCATATCTCGTCTCCTTCCATATTGTCCTTCTCTGTTGTACCCGTGTCTCCATTTTGTCCCTGTGTAACAGCTTCTCCTGGGCATGCTCTAATCACGTGTCCCTCTTTGCCACAGTTAAAACACTTCATATTATCCGATGACACAAAAACAACATAATTAAAATCCTCTCAATCTGAAGGCTACATTTAATCTTCCTTCTTATTGAGGATCATAAAGATCTGTCTCCTGTGAGACCACATGTTTCAATAGAGGAGATTTACAGCCAGTAAAGCGAGTGAACCTTTATCATTTTAGAAACTATTTTTCCGTGACGTGGAAGTTCATTTGACAAAGTAACTTTTCTCGCTGGTGATGCCAGCGGCAAGACAGAAACGAACGCATCCTTTACGACGATCCCGTTCTCCACTACCGTGTTGGCTTTATCCACAGTGTCTACAAACATCACCACAGCACTGTTCATCCTAGCAGCGGACTTCACGCTGTCATATCCGACCAGCTTCCCCACTTCCAGGCTGCACTTCTCCACCCAACAAAGGAATGATGCCGTGCTTCCTTGTCAGGCCTAGATCCATGCTGACCAACAAGACGCTGTCTCCAGCAGCGAGGATGACCTGAGACTAACTGGAAGGGTTACTGTCAGAGAAAAGCAGCTTCACATGCAGAGTCGGTGGCTGAATCTAGACGTCCTGATGGATCCTACACGTCTTTTTTGTCATATTTATTTTATTACATTCAGATGGTCTCAAGACATTTCACAGAATCCAGACCCTGAAGGTTCCAGAGCAGAGCTGAGAAGAAACCAGAACCTGTCACTGAACACATCATCTGGATCACAGACCAGACCTCAGACCCTGGTCTCAGATGACCCAGACTCACAGGCGCTGTGGCTTAGTTGGTTAAAGTGCCTGTCTAGTAAACAGGAGATCCTGGGTTCAAATCCCAGCAGTGCCTTTTAGCTCAGCAGTGTTGTAGCTGGATGAGTTAGTTCCTGGTTGGTGTCAAATAAATCAGAGGGAAAACACAGGAAGTTAAACAAGACAAGAAACATTGAGGAAGAATTTTAGAAAATAAAAAACAAACAGGGTCACAAAAAACATTCTCTGTCATCAACATTAACAATATCAACATAAAAAACATTAACAACAACAACAACATCTTCTGTAGAAGAAGAAGAAGCAGCTGATGACAAATCCCACAGTGATGAATCATGCTCCGTCACGCTGACTCATCTGATGATTCTGATCTGCTGCAGAAAGTTAAAGACCATGCAAAGAGAGGAGGAGGAGGATGAGGAGGAGGATGAAGATGAGGGTGAGGATGATGATGAACAGGAGAAAGAGGAGGAGTGACTTATCAGTGTCATGGTTGACTGGAGGTGATCAGCTGAGTCAGTGACTTCCTGCTGAAGGAGGAAGGAGGCATCACTGTGACTCTGTGATAAGAACAAGATGGCCGCCGCTGACACACACACACACTGAGTTTTATAAGGTCAGATAAGATGAAGGAGTCAGTGGAGGTCAAAGGTCAACATGAAGTTTTCAATATTGTGACAAAAGAGTGAAAGAGCAGAAGGAATTTGAACCAACAACCTTCTGAACAGAGCAGCAGCATCTTTATCCTCTGAGCCACAGACACGAGCAAGACCAACACAGATGTTCCTCCTCATTGTCTCCTCCTCCTCATTGTCTCCTCCTCATTGTCTCCTCCTCCTCATTGTCTCCTCCTCCTCATTGTCTCCTCCTCCGCATTGTCTCCTCCCCTTGTTCTTCCTCCTCCTCCTTTTTGTCTCCTCCTGCTCCTTCTGTCTCTCAGTACTGAAGATGGTCCACTGAGGAGCAACGCTGCATCGGGACGCAGGAGACGTGGGTTCAAATCTCTGGAGGTATGTCACAAACTAACCTGTGTGAGTGTGTGAAACTAAAAACCAAAACTAAAAACTCAAAAAACCTAAAACCAAACCTAAAAAACTAAAACCTTCAAAATAAAATCAAACCTTCGTTCGTCGCTTGCGTTCGCGTCACTTTCATCTGTCGTCGATTTGTGACCTTCCTGACCTCTGAACCAGCTCCAGGTAAGTCCAGGTGTGTTGATTAGCTAGCTTGAACAAAGCTAGCTAACACGGCAGATTTATTTTATTTTTTTTTAAAGCTAGCTTGTTAGCGCATTAGCTTTCTGATCCAAACTAGATCAGAAACAAGCTGAAGTTACATGAACGCACAAATGTACATGAAGCGTTCACTGACTGTAGGAAATATCCAGACCTCAGCATCAGGTTCATCAGGTCACGGTGTTTGGAGCTAAAAAGAGAATCAAACCTTTGACCTCGGCTCAGCGTCAGTGTGAAGCTCTGTGACTGGACGTTTGACAGTGAAGTGCATGATGGGAGTTGTAGTTGTTGTTGAGTAGAGTTTGAAAGTAGAAATGAACCAGATTTACTCTGAACCAGGATCACAGCTGATCTCTAGATACCTGAGTTTGTCTTAGACCACACCCACATTCATGAGAGTGGGTGTGGTCAATCCTGTTTTCTAGCACAGAAATTGTCATGACATTTTTGGGACTTAAATTCTATTTGTTTAAGTCTTAAAAAGCATTAACTGACTATTAAAATGGTTCAAGAACCCTCTACTGTTTCTGTATTTTAATTTTTGTTCATCCAGTTTTTTACTAGTTTTGTAATCACATATGTTTATGTCAGAAATACATTCTACCACTAAGTAAGATCAAGGAGTCAAGTTTTCATTTGTGTCAAACACAGCAGTACCAGACCTACAAGAGGTCTCCTTCCACATCTGCCTGCTTCTGAAGCACACCTACTCTGTCTTGGAGGGACAGCGTTGATCAGCAGATCCAGACCCTTGTTGGACCTGAGCCTGGTACCTGCAGAGTTCTGGCTGGACTCACTGGAAGGTCCCATACGTTGGCTAACCTTTAACGCTGTTTGCTGTGGTGAGACTCAACTCTGATCAAATAATCATTTGACATTATTTAGGAGACGCTGTAGATGAAGTTTATTCTGTGTTTTTCTTTCAGAGATCAGCAGGATCCCAAAGAACAAGCACTGACCAATATGTTTGACAGAGAGAACTGATGGGACTATTTCACTGATTATTACAATGAATTCCTCTCACTGGTGATAGCAGGACGTGTCTTTTAATACGACAACAAACAGCATGTGAGCAGCTAGAAATGGAAAGTTAGAACAGCAGGTGGATTCACAATTCAACAAGTTTATTGTCATAGACACAGCAAAGGTTCCACTGGGCAATGAAATTCTCCCTCTGAGAGTTCCCTTCACACTAAACTAAAATAAACAACTAAACTAAACTAACATGAAGGAAATAAACTTAGTCTAAGCTTAGAAACATAAATCAATGAAATCCTGTCAATACTGTCACAGTGGTAGGACAGTGCCAAAGATATGTGCAGATGAGGCAATGAGATGGTTTGTGTTAACAAGTTAAAAGTTGCAGTCAATGGGTGATGATTGAGTGATTCAGTAGTCTGATGGCCTGTGGATAGAAATAGTTTTTTAGTCTGCTTGGCCTTGCTCCCACACTCCTGTAGCGTCCTTCCTACTTGTTCTGGACTCAGCACCTGGAGAAGAAAACTCCTAGAAGTCTCAATCCAGATGAGGCAGAATTTAGAAACTATTAAAGAAGTCCCCAGCATCAGCACAAGAACATCATCTAAAGACAAATACTTTGTGGTCATCCTACTAAAGCAGAGCAGACTGAACACTGTGCATCTTTCAGAGGCTCAGCAGCAGAAGACTGACTGAGGATTTCCCTGCACATGTGGAAAAGAAGTTCCTCATTTAATGGCAGCTTCATTTCAAACAGGATCACTGATGGTAATCCAGTTAAAGTTTAGTGATTTGTAAAAATAAAGTCAGACTGTTTAATGACTGAATGAATTTACTGGAGGGAAACATGAAGAGAAGAATTAGAAATAATCTCCTGAATCCTTCAATTTAATGAAGCCAGTTCAACCTTTAAAACAGAATGACTAAATGTTGATGGAGGGATTTCTGAAGCTCTCTGCTGAATGATCTGATTCCTCTACAACAGCGCCACCTGCTGGAAAACCTGCATCACAGCATGAAGACAGAGAAACATTTGTTTTTTTCTGATGGGAAAAAATAAGATAAAAATAATAAAAGTTGTATTTCCTGTCAGAGAAGTTTTTCAGATTTACAGCTGCTTGCATTTCTTCTTTTCATTAAACGTTTGGGATTAATTATAATTTACAAAATATATAGAGAAAGAAAAGGTGAATCTTTTTAATTTAAAGTATAAATATTAGATTAGATTGAAATGAAAAGTAAAATGTAATGATTTCAGTAAACTCTCTCCAGAGCGAGTTACAACCTTCAACACTGTATTCTTCTTGTTTTATTGTCGATTTTATTCTGAAGAGACTTTGGACACACCTCATTTCCTCTCCTGTACAAAGTCCAGGTGAGTTTAAAGCCCCGCCCATTAAAACTACCTGTAAGCAGAAGACAAGCAGCTTCTTTCCTCTACACACGAAGGTAGAAAGTTAGTTTGAACTTTCTACACAAGCTGAAACGGAGACTCTGAGACTGTGTCTTGCTGCTACATTGTATTAAACTGGTCGTGTGATTTGGACGTCAACTTCAGAGGCTTAAACTACGTGTGAACAGAAGAGAAGCAGCTTCTTTCCTCCACACACGAAGGTAGAAAGAGTCAGTAAATCAACCTGAGGTGAGTTCAGCAGGTGAGAGTCCAACATCTGTAAATGATTAACTGGATCATCATCATCTTTCTTCAACTTTAACTGAAACACGGAGGAAACGTGGCCTCAGGTTAGAAACCATTTCAAGTTGATCAAGTTAACCTGGTTTAAACATTTAATGTCATTTAAAAACGATGCAGACAAACTTCCAACATGTGGTGTTTGTAAATGACTTTAATCAAATGAGATCAGACTGGTTTCCTCTCTAACGCTGCTCTCCTGACTATTAGTTTCTGTTCATTTAAACCCAACCCACTCGGCTAGAGGACAGATATCAGTAGATCTGCTTTAAGTTCTGTTTTTAAAAGTTGACACAGCTCAATAAATAAAATGAAAACTAAAAACTGGCAGGTCAGTTCAGATTAACAGATGTGTTGATAAGGCTGGTGAACCAGCCTGTTAACAGTCAGACTGTCAGGAACTACTTTGAACCTCAGGTGAATCTGCTTCTAGTTTAGTTAATGTTTATATAGTTATTACCATCTAGTGGACAGATGTAGAACTACATCATCTCATATGGATCATGTCAGTCAGGTAAGAGAGAGGAACGAGGAAACAGTTCCCTCTGACTGCAGGGAACCTCCCACTGGTTAAACTGGTTTTAACGTCACTCTGATGTGTTTACAGACTCTGAAGTTATGAGGAAGTGACGACGTCCTCAGATCAAATCCAGGACTGATGAGAGAGAATGAGCAGCTTCTTCTCAACACATGAAGGTGGAAAGTGTCTGAAAGTCGACCTGAAGTGATTCAACAGGTGAGAATCCTACCAGAGAAATCTGGAAATGTCTCAGCTGTTCCAGAATTCATTCTTTGTATTAGATTCTACATCAGACTCCATGTGATTAGTGTTTCACTCTGAACTGATTAGAAGGAACATGTCACTGTTAAAATGTTATGTCTTGTGTTTGTAGGAAGATCTAACAGCAGAAATAAGACTCTCCTGTATCCAGCTGTGTCCATGGAGAGAGACCAGTCTAAGAGTCAACCTGTTGACTTCAAACATGGACAGAAGTCAGATGACCCAGGGTAAGAAAAGAACAAAAAAATGTCTCTGACAGAGATAGGACTTTAAAGTTTGAAGATTCCAATTACAAAATCCAGAACGGATTAATTCAGAATGTGTATTAATCTGCTTTATATTTTAACAGGATCCATCAGCAAAGACCAGATCCCTCTGGAATCACATCTGTGTCCATGAAGAGTGACTGGTCTAAGAGTCTACCTCCCGACTTCAAAGATGAAGAGCAGTCTGCTGATCCAGGGTCAGAATGAACACAGATCTATTAATCATTATTCAGTTGTTTCATTAGACTGTCATGTTTTAGTCCAGAGTTTATCTGTCATTTAGTTTCCTCTGTTAAAACACCACATTCAGTAATCAGAGCAGTGTTTGTTGTTCTCATCTTGTGTTTGTGGCATCAATAAAATGATGATCATCACCAAAGTGTGTTTGTTAAAGAAGTTAGTTTGAATCAAAGATGTTTCTCCACAGACTTCAGCAGCAGATCTCAGTGGTTTCCAGTGATCATCATCACAAAGACCTGGACTCCATATTCATGGTGAGTAAATGTTCAATCACAGCTACTACTGCTAACCTCAACAAGCACAAACTAGCATTCTGCTTGGAGAAGTCTTCATGTTGAATGCTGTCAACAAGCAGCCTTTCACATCAACATGATTGTGTTCTGATCATTTAAGTTGGATTATTATTCTGTTCCAGCTGCTGGAGGAGAACATCATCAGTTTTATGAAGAACGAGCTGAGGAAGATCCAGAAGGTTCTCAGTCCAGATTACCCAGAATGCTTAGAGAGTCAGAGGGAGGATGAGGAGGTGTTGGAGGGTGAGGATGAAGAGCAGAGGAGGAGCAGCAGAGATTTATTCGTGAAGATCACAGTGAACTTCCTGAGGAGAATGAAGCAGGAGGAGCTGGCTGACTGTCTGCAGAGCAGTAAGAGGATTTAACAGCTTTAACTTGATGGAAAGAGGAAATGGAGGAAACATGGGAGAAGTTTCTATTTCTAGACTCTGATGTTAATATGATGATGTAGGGTAACATACCCTTTTTAAATGTCTCGTTGGGGCACCACCTCCTGTTATCGTAGGAAGAACACGGTTTCAATCAGTTTATCAGTCTCAATTAAGTAATTTGCATATCTGAAGGATGAATCCTTTACTACAATTTTTACCAGTCATTCTCTGCTGTAAACAACACCACAAACAACTTCTAAAGTGTGAATGAATATTTATTTAATAAAGTGACAACTACGAGTAAATGAGGGAATAGAATATATGCATGGTTAAATAAAACGAATATGATAAGGTATGGAATTATTCATTTCTGGAGCGATGGTGAGGGATGGAGATGTTTTAAGATTTTATCTAAAAGGGAATGGATTTGATACCTAATCTAATCAATCTTCTCTAAAAGATATTAGTAGGGAGTTTCAAAGTAGTGACACCAACTCTTTGTCTTAAGCGGTAGGAACGATTCAGCCTACTTTTCCGTAGAGTCTTCTCGGCGCCAGTGATGGCGGAGCGTTCGTGTGACGAGTTGGTGACGATAACGGCACAGCTGATGCGGGCCTCTCTTCGACCGGTAGACAGGACTCGTTGCTTGGTCTGCAACTCCAACACCCAGCTTCGCTTGAGAGCGTTGTAGGTGTTCAGTCAAAGAGAGTAGATGACACTTGGCAATGTCTTTGTGTTTGAAGAAAGAATCCGGCTCATCACGTCTTCTTGATGTCGTTGCTATGGCAACAGCTTCTTGGTTTCTTGAAGAGATTGGGTCTTTCTCTGATATCCCAACTGTCTACGCTGGCTAATTTATAAACGATGACGGTTAGTACTTCGGTTCGTAGAGTATAAAAATTAACAAAGCTAGAAAAATATTTAAGTCACTATAAAAATTGTACGTCGGGGAAAAACATCCGATGAGAAACAAACAGCTTGAAATATTCAAGTTGTTCTTAAAACAAAGTTACTAAGTTTAAACGTGACTAAGTACGTAAAGAAGAACTAAAACGTAAACGAAAAATAGAAATTAAAACTAGAATGTGCTAGAAAGTGGAAAGTCAGAAAGTGAAAAGTGCAAAAGAAAAGAAAAGTGCAAAAGTGAGTACAAAGGTAAAGTGAGTAAAAGAGAGTGCGGAGAAAAGGGAGCGTCTCTCTGGTTTTATGAGTTAATTATTCAGGGCATGTTTGGATCGGGTTTCCAAATTCTTCGCGCGGAAGGTGAAGAGAACGCCTACTCCTTTGTCTTGAGATGCCTTATTGCCTGATCTTCTTAACCTATTTTATATTACTAAATGTAACCATTCCATCACTCATCATGACTTGTTAGCAATGTTTTTCGTATGCGACAACACTCAACATTACAACACGACAAGATGACGTATCTGAATGGCATAATCAAAATAACTCAAAAGCATTAATAAATGAATAATAAAGTTCTCTTTACAGTGACATTTTGCTAATACTAAAGGTTGGTTTCTAAAATAACGATTCCAATAGTTATGGTTTCATGTAAAAGCTATACTATTAGTATAAGAACATATCTAAAGTTCTACATGCTTTAACTTCAACAATGATTAAAAGAGAGAAAATACTTTTAAAGATAGCCACTTGATGGCAATGTTGATACTTCTTTTCTGTGACCAATTATATGAATTTGGGCTAACTTTATCGTACAATGATCAAAATAGTCTCATTGTGTCAAGGCAGGTGTCATCATTGCAGCTCTAAATAATTGATCGAATGTTTTCGTTTTATTTTGAAAGGGTCCGTTTGACTTCCTGTGTTGCTATTCACGGCAGTTGTTTTCATGTTTCATCAGAAGCACACAACCCATTGGTAAGCTGCATTTAGTTAAAAATAGATTGATTATAATGTATGTCTTATTAGTATAATGTGTTGCACTGTTGAAATATTTTCGAAGCGCGATGTAAAAATGTGTGTGAGCACTCATAATTAGCGCTAGCTCGCGGTTAGCGCTAGCTTGCGTTAGCATCGCCGCTAGCTCCCATTAGCATGCTTGGTTAATTTCATTAGCTTTGGGAGGCTAGCACTTGGATTGGCCTTGCTTGTGTGTAGCTGTTAATGTTGATCAAACACTGTTTGAGGTTGTGAGTTGCTGTGTTTGCTGCAATTGATCACTTTAAATTCATAAGAAAACGTTTAAAAGAGTTAATGTTTATTTATTGTGAAAAAGATAATAGTTATTTTATAATTCACAATTTTATTAATAGTTTTGTAAGTAACCTGTTATGTTTGGTTTACTCAATCCAGGTTTATGACCTGTGGTCACCTGTGGTCATTTAATATAAAAAATAAAAGAAGACCAAGGATAAACACGAGTCATTGCTTCAGTGTGCTTCCTGTTAAGCCTTTTCGGAGGGCTGAATTTTAAAAATCCGAACAGTCATAAACCACGGTTCCAGCCCTACAGAAAAATAGACTGGATAACCTTGAAGCACGGACAAAGAACCAAGACCAGAAGAAAGTGAAAGACTGTTGAACCAATCTGATTGTAAGCTAATAGCCCTTCATAATACTGTCTGCTCATCTGCTAACTTGTCAGCCGAGAAAATAAATAAGCTAAAGCCAGAAGGAAGGAAAAAAGTCTACAAGTCCTGGAAAACCAAGAGACTATTTAAGTCCAAGAGGCATAAAAGCTGTACTTTCTGTCAACGCTAGAATAGTTGGTAACATCAGAATCAGAATCAGAATCAGAATCAGAAAGGACTTTATTGCCAAGCATGTTTGTGCATACAAGGAATTTGCCTTGGTGTTGGTACGCATAAAAACAAAATAGAATAGAATAAAATAAAATAAATATAGAAACTATATTTAAAATACTAAAATACAAAAACTACAAAATATATACACAGTGTATATATATATATATATTCCACCAGAACTGTGGGGTGATGGTGAGACTGATGTGTTCATGGGGGGGGCTTGGTATTGTTCAGCAGACGGACTGCGGATGGGAAAAAACTGTTCGCCATGCGAGTGGTCCTACACTCGATGGATCGCAGCCGTCTGCCAGAGGGGAGTCTGTTGAATAGTCCATGTCCAGGGTGAGAGGGATCAGCCACAATCTTAGCTGCACGCTTCAGAGTCCTGGAAGCGTACAGCTCGTCGAGAGACTTCAGACTGCAGCCAATCACCTTCTCTGCACAGCGAATGACACGCTGCAGTCTGCTCTTGTCCTTAGTAGAGGCTGCAGCATACCAGGTGGTGATGGAGCTGGTGAGGATGGACTCAATGATGGCCGTGTAGAAGTGAACCATCATTGTCTTTGGCAGGTTGAATTTCTTCAGCTGCCGCAGGAAGTACATCCTCTGCTGTGCTTTTTTGATCAGGGCGCTGATGTTCAGCTCCCATTTGAGGTCCTGGGAGATGATGGTGCCCAGGAAACGGAAGGACTCCACAGTGTTAACTGTAGAGTCAGACAGGATGATGGGGAGGAGTGGGGCTGTGTTCTTCCTGTAATCCACAATCATCTCCACTGTTTTGGAGGCGTTCAGCTCCAGATTGTGGCGGCTACACCAAGTCACCAAGCGGTCAATCTCCAGTCTGTAGGCGCTCTCATCTCCACCTGAGATGAGCCCGATGAGGGTGGTGTCATCCGCAAACTTCAGGAGCTTGACAGACTCGTGACTGGAGGTGCAGCTGTTGGTATACAGGGAGAAGAGCAGAGGAGAAAGGACACAGCCTTGAGGGGAACCAGTGCTGATGGTACGGGAGTCTGAGATGTGTTTTCCCAGCCTCACATGCTGCCTCCTGTCAGACAGGAAGTCTGTCTGGCAGCATCGAAGGAAGAACTCGAGACTCTTAAGCAAAGGCGTTCAGCAGCTCAAGCCGCTTTCACCAGAAGAGCCAACCATCTCACTTCCAGGGTAAATGCACTGGGAGAAAGTGAAATGATAAGTGAGTGGAGGAGCTTTAAATCGGAGCACTCAAAAGTAAGAGACGCAGGCTTTGAGTATGCGACAGCTCTGAGAGAAGCAAATGACGAAGAGGTGGCGGAGCACATCGACGCAAAAACGGAAGAGTGCAGCCACAAGTTTGATGAAACTGAACAAATCGTCCTAAAGAGCTTCTGGACCAGGTTTGCTGAGGAGGCAATCACCACCATTGCCACCGAGGCTGCATCAGCCATGGACCAGGCTGAGACAACCGATTATCATAAGATAACTGTGAAACAACGCGACCTGATGAATAGAAACCTGGAGCGGGAGATCTTCGAACTTGAAAAAGAGGTTAATAAATGGATGAATTTGATTCCTAGACCCAGGGTAACAGAGTCAAAAGAATGTATTAGAAAGCTAAAGAAACGTCGTGAAAAACTTTGGGATGAGTGGACGTGGCAAGGTGATACTCAAGACTGGGTCCTACCTGGTATTGAAGAGAAAGAGCCAGGTGAAGCAAAAGAACAAAACCAAGAAGGACAGCAAAGCAAGCCTGGTCAGCAAGCAACGTCTCTTGGTGCTCAACCCAGCCCTGACCTATTCAACCCTGGGAACATTCAACTGCCTGTAGGGGGCATCCAGCCTAGCTTACTGAGCACTTCCCCAAATATCAGCTATGGTGCATTTCCAGATGCTGCAAGCATGCAAGATGGAACGTTCAGAGCACCGCAAAGTGGTTCTGGCATGATCCCAGGGACTTACAATGTCAAGCCCCTGATTAGCCTGGAGAGGGCACGCTTGCCTACATTTTCCGGCGACATGAGGGATTATTACCGTTGGAAAGCTGAATGGGAAGACTTGCAAAGGCTAGGAAACCCACACGGATTAGAGAATGTGAGGAAATTCCACCTTTTAGGCAGTTTAGACGACAAAGTCAAAAGGGACCTTGTGTTGTCCAGTTGTGTATCCACCGCCGACGTATTCAGAGTCCTGGACAATAAATATGGAAACAAGCCAAAAATAGTGCTGTTGATCTCAAAGGAAGTGCAAGAGCTTCCCCCAATAAGGGGAAACCAGCCCAGAAAGACAATTGAACTGATTCAGGCTGTGGAGAGAGCACTTCATGACCTTCAGATCCTGGGGGAGGAAGATGCTGTAAAAAATCGGATAGTAGCTCAGTCGATTGAGAGCAAGTTGCCCGATTCCCTGAAAGAAAAGTGGCTAACACACAAGAACGACCCTGCAAGCGGATTTTCATCACGCAATCATTTTGACTGTTTACTGCAGTACCTGAAAAGGCAAGAAGGCATTCTTGAAGAATTAGATCAGCTGCAGTCACAGCCCAGCCCAGTGAACAAACCTGAGCAGTTTAGAGAAAAGAAAGCATTCACTAAGGCTACATCGGGAAACTCTCAAAAGAACTCTCCATCAGATTTATGTGTCGTGTGTGGAGATGATGTGCATGCAGGCAGACTGTTTGCTTGCAAAGTCTTCAAAAGGCTCAATTTGCCTAGTAAAAAGACTTACCTGAAGAAAATAGGAGCATGCTTCAAGTGCTTGCGCCATCATGGTGAAGATGGCAATTGCACCCTGAGGTATCTTTGCTCAAAAGAAGACTGCCGAGGAGAAGGGTCCTCAGATCATAACTACCTGCTCTGTCCAAAGCCACCAATCAAGAAAGGGGATAAAACAAGGGGAGAGCAGAGTGGTCTAAAAGTGGAAAAAAGAGGATTCGGCCTAACTGACAAACAAGAGGAGCTTCTTGCTAAACTCTCCCCAGAGCTGAAAGAAGAGTTTAAGGAAGCTTTCTCAAACAAAGTTTCAACGACAGTATGCGCCAGCAGCAATAATAAACCGAAAGAGTACCCAGTCATAATGATGCTACTGGAAGTGACTACAAACTCAGGCCACCTGGTCGGCACTTTAATCGATCTTGCATCAGATACAAATTACATTTCAATTGAAGCTGCTGAGCGTCTCAAGTTAAATGGCGAGAACATCAAAATGATTGTCCAAGGAGTTGGAGGAATGGAAAAGACAGTCACTTCTAAAAGGTATACTTTGAGGCTTAGAATAAAAAGCCCCAAGGGTACAGTGACAGAACACAAACTCCTCTGCTACGGCTTGAAAAACATTGCAAAAGTAAATCAAGCAGTTACGCCGGAGCAACTACAAAAATTCTTCCCTGATGTTGCAGCTAAGGATTTAATCCGACCTGAGAAGATTGATCTTTTGATAAGTCATAGGGAAGGTCGTCTGGTCCCACAGCCAATCAAAGTGGTGGGAGACCTTGTCCTTTGGGATGGACCCCTGGGCAAGACTGTTGGTGGAACTCACCCTGAGCTTTTTGAAGAAGTGGACCTCGCAGTGCACAGGTCTGACACACACTTTGCGAGGTCAATGAGAACAGCTTCAAGGGTGTACAGAGAGGTCCTTGTGGACCCAGCAGGATCTGGCGAAGCTCAGGTGGAGAAAGGAGAAACAATCATCCGGAGTGCTGCTGCTACAAACAAAGACATTTTTGAGTGGTTCAAATGGGACAGTGTTGGTGCTGCCTGTAATCCTCAATGTGGTGGCTGCAAATGTGGGAGATGTCCTCCTGGAGGTAAAGAAATGACGCTAGGGGAGGAAAGGGATCTAGAGAAAATCAAAGAGTGCCTCACCTATGTGCAAGCGGACAAGCATTGTGGAACCCCTCATTGGGACGCTGCTTACCCATGGAAAGGAGACCCCTTGACACTTCCTGACAACCGACGTGCAGTGGAGGCAACCTTTCTAAATACGGAGAAACGCCTTGAAAGGGAGCCAAAATGGAAAGCTGCCTATAGAGAGCAAATCCATGAGATGGTTTCAAGAGGAGCTGCCGCTAAACTCACTAAAGGCGAAATTGATAGATGGAAAGGACCGACGTGGTACATCAGTCATCTAGTCGCTCCTAATCCTCACTCAACCACTACTCCTGTAAGAATTGTTTGGAACAGCAGCCAAGAGTTCTTGGGGGTAAGTTTGAACGACCTCCTGCACAAGGGTCCAGATGTACTCAATCCAATCAGAGGAGTTCTTCTGAGGTTCAGAAGTCGACTGCATGCCGCCTTGGGCGATGTAAAGAAAATGTACAACTCTGTTTGGCTAAAGGACAAAGAAGTGCACCTTCACCGTTTCCTCTGGAGAGACTGCCCGGAAGATGATATAGAGGTCTTTGCCGTCGTCAGGGTCAACATCGGTGACAAACCCGCAGGCTGCATAGCTCAAGTTGCTATGAGGGAAACGGCAAACCTGCCACAGTTCACTGCTATGGTTGAGGAACGCCGAGTTTTGGTAGAAGACAGTTATGTTGATGACATCTTGACATCCCACGATGACATCAAGATGCTGGAACAACTTACCAAAGGGGTAGAAAAGATCTTAATGGCTGGAGGCTTCTCCCTTAAACCATGGATCTTCTCTGGCCAAAGTGGGAGGTCAGGAACCGCTGCCAACTCCAGCAAAAGTAAGGCAGCTATTTCTGCAACTAACACTCTGGTATTGCCTAACCAAATGCAGGATGAAGAAAGCAAGGCATTAGGAGTCGGTTACGAACCAGAGACCGACAAACTTCGCATTTTGACTTCCATTAACTTCTCAAAGAAGCGGGGCAAAATGAGGACGGGACTCGACCTGCGTGAGGATGAAGTCAGAAGTAACACTCCAAATCCCTTGACGCGTCGAGTGTTGTTAAGTCAGATTGCTGCGCTCTACGATCCCATTGGCCTAGCCACACCAGCTAAGCAGAGAGGGGTGATACTTGTGAGAGAATCTTATCAAGAAGCTGGGAAGGACAACATAACCAAAGATACTTGGGATGATCCTCTTTCTCCAAGACTCCGGGAGGCGTCTATAAGACTCTTTGAGGAGTATGTGAGACTTGGTCACGTCAGGTTCGAGAGAAGCCTTACACCACCAGGAGCCATAGGCCGCCCAGTGGGCGTCACGTTTTCAGATGGAAGTGAGGCCTCCTACGGTGCGGTCCTTTACCTCCGGTGGGAAACACAGAACGGAGTCATCGTAAGATTGGTTGAGTCGAAGGCCAAGCTTACCCCCCTCAACCAGAAAGGGGATGTGATTAAAGCTGAGTTGTGTGGAGCTGTCTTCGCAAGCCGTCTTAGAAGGTACTTCGAAAAACACTGCCGCATCGAGGTTGCACACTGGATTCACTTTGTAGACAGCCAAACAATCCTGGGAGCGATCCAGAAGGATAGTTACGGCTATCAAACCTTCTTTGCGAATCGCATTGGGGAAATCCAGAAGGCAGGACCAGTAGAAGACTGGAGGTGGGTTGAGGGCAGTCTCAACATATCGGACATCATTACAAGGGGAGCATCTCCTGAGGAGCTCGATGAAGAGTCAGAGTGGCAAAAAGGTCCTGAGTTCCTAAGATGGCCAGAAACTGAGTGGCCAGTGAAGACAGCCAGCGAGGTGGTGACCACCGTTGCTGATGACGTCAAGAAGCTTAAGAGAAAAGCTTTCTCAGCTGCAGTAACCAGGGCTCAGTCAAAGAAAATATCTGACCCCAGCGAAGCTGATATTAGCGTAAACTTGGAAGACTCATCAAGTAAAAGTCAGGGTCCATTTCCAGCAGCAGAGAAACCAAAGAGAAAACCCTGGGGTATAGATCTTGTGCGTCTTGTGGAACCCAAGCGCTTTAGTACCTTGTCAAAGCTGTGTGGTACCGTTGCCTGGACTCGACGAGCTGCAGAATCCTGGTTGAGGAAGAAATGGCAGATCTCAGATCCAGCAAAGTGGGAGGCAGAGTTTTCAAGGCTGTCTGCAGAAGAAAGAGTAACAGCCTTTCAAGACCTGGTCCTTGCAGCCCAGGATGGTGTGGAATTTCATGACACGACTCTAAACCGCCTGGTTGTGTTCAAGGATGTCAATACAGGACTATTACTGTGCGGTGGTAGAGTCCAGTCTTGGAACGAAGACGGATCAGCAATACCGTTAATCCCTTTCCATTCATGGCTGGGGACTTTGCTGGCAAGAGAAGCTCATGAGTCAAATCATGAAGGTGTTGCTGCCACACTTCTGCGTACAAGAAGAAAAGCCTGGATAGTGCAAGGTCGGAGAACAGTCAAGAAGGTGATAAATGAGTGTCTCATTTGTAAGAAGCAGAGAGCTAGATTGTGTCAGCAAGTGATGAGTGACCTCCCCCTGGAACGAACCAGCAGAGCAAACCCATTTGAGTACACCACACTGGACCTCTTTGGCCCCTTTGAGGTGAGAGATGCTGTAAAGAAGAGAGTCAAGAAAAAGGTCTGGGGAGTAGTGTACTGTTGCATGGCTTCTAGAGCCGTCCATGCCGATCTTGTCGATGACCAGTCTTCTGAAAGCTTTCTTCAGGCTTACTCTCGATTTGCTGCTCTAAGGGGGCATCCAAAGAAACTATGGTCGGACAGAGGCTCAAATTTCGTGGGTGCTAGGCCTGCACTGAGAGAGCTACACAGACATCTCGCCTGTTTGCAGAAGGCATCTGTTGAGGATATGGTTGCCAAAAATGGCACACAATGGCAGTGGGACTTCCATCCTGCGGACGCTCCTCATAGAAATGGAGCAGCTGAGGCAGCAGTTAAGCTTATTAAGAGAGCTCTTCACAGCCTTTGTGGATCAACCAGCTACTACACCTGGGGAGAGTTCCAAACCCTTCTTTACTCAGCAGCTAACTTGACGAACGATCGTCCCATTGATGCCAAAGCACAGGAGCAAGAAGACGCAGTGGAGTATTTGACTCCTAACTCCCTTATCCTGGGACGCACTGGACTGGGAGGAGATATGCATGGAATCAACATGGAAATTCACCCTTGGCGGAGGCTGAAGGCGGTCCAGGCTGGAATAGACAAATTCTGGTCAAAGTGGAGTGAGCTGGCAGGTCCAAACCTGTTCATTCGGCACAAGTGGCACAGAGTGGAGAGGTGCGTCAAGGTTGGAGATATTGTCTGGTTAGCAGACCAGAATGCTTTGAGAGGACAGTTCCGGCTTGGTCGAGTCGTCGCTACATATCCTGATAAGAAAGGGATTGTCCAGGACGTGGACTTGAAGATCTGCATGGGATTTCCCAGCCCCCATGTATCAAGGGTTCGGAGAGAAAACTCTGATTTGCCTACGACCATCGTCCTTCGCAGGGATGTGCGGAGGCTGGTGATCCTGATTCCAGCTGAGAGTCAACAAAAGTAAGATAAGTCCTTGCTAAGGGTTACCTGAGAGACTTTATTGTTTAGGTAATAGGTAACCTTGGAAGGCAACTGAGTGATTAGAGGGCAAACCGTCACTCAGTAGGAGGAAAGGTGGTGGTGCCTCCCTCCTTAGTTAGCTTTGTGTTCGCATTAAATCTATGAGGAGCTCCAATCTACGAGATACCTACTGAGGGACTCTAATGACAGTTAACTGTGGCCTCTTTGGATCTTTGATCAATCGGCCAAGTGGGAGGTGTCAAGGCAGGTGTCATCATTGCAGCTCTAAATAATTGATCGAATGTTTTCGTTTTATTTTGAAAGGGTCCGTTTGACTTCCTGTGTTGCTATTCACGGCAGTTGTTTTCATGTTTCATCAGAAGCACACAACCCATTGGTAAGCTGCATTTAGTTAAAAATAGATTGATTATAATGTATGTCTTATTAGTATAATGTGTTGCACTGTTGAAATATTTTCGAAGCGTGATGTAAAAATGTGTGTGAGCACTCATAATTAGCGCTAGCTCGCGGTTAGCGCTAGCTTGCGTTAGCATCGCCGCTAGCTCCCATTAGCATGCTTGGTTAATTTCATTAGCTTTGGGAGGCTAGCACTTGGATTGGCCTTGCTTGTGTGTAGCTGTTAATGTTGATCAAACACTGTTTGAGGTTGTGAGTTGCTGTGTTTGCTGCAATTGATCACTTTAAATTCATAAGAAAACGTTTAAAAGAGTTAATGTTTATTTATTGTGAAAAAGATAATAGTTATTTTATAATTCACAATTTTATTAATAGTTTTGTAAGTAACCTGTTATGTTTGGTTTACTCAATCCAGGTTTATGACCTGTGGTCACCTGTGGTCATTTAATATAAAAAGTAAAAGAAGACCAAGGATAAACACGAGTCATTGCTTCAGTGTGCTTCCTGTTAAGCCTTTTCGGAGGGCTGAATTTTAAAAATCCGAACACATTGTGATCGTTAGCACTTCCTGAACAACAATATATAACTTACCAGGTTATTGCAATTTCAATAGTCATAATATCAAACATAGGCTCTTTTTAGAGAGGAGAAAAACAGATAAGAGTCTGGTTCTGTGAGGAAGTTATTTACGACCCCTTATCTGTTCCACTTCCTTGGTCACTCTTGGAGAGGGGAGCAAGGAAGTGTTTGGTATATTTGCATGTGTGTGTGTCTCTGAAAAGGAAGAATTAGTACATCACAAGCTTAAAACATAATAATAAACATAATAAAATAACATTAATTCTTCTAGAGTTTACCCATATGAAGTGAAAGTAATTTAATTCAGTCTTTGTAGTCCCTGATATCGAATGAATGTTCTTTCGATTCAGAACTAATTAGTCCAGAAACCAGAGTGGAGAAATTCCACAGGAGTGTAAATCTGTATATTTTGGCTTAGGTGACGTCCAGAGCCTCAGGAAGTTCCGATAGCGTGGGCCTGTCCAGCATCTGGGCATGGCACATTTATAGCTATAGGTGAAAAGGTTGATCTGTTAGGAGAGTTCGAATGCAAAACAACTCTGTAAATTTACATTCCAGAGAGGGGGGAAATTAAGAGGAGCTCAGGTTCCTACAATGAAAACATCTGAATCACATCTATGAATTCTTCTGGACTGAAAACAGTCACATGTGAATGTTATTAAAATTAATGAGTTCACTGATTCATTACATTTCTTCTTCATTCAGGAACTCCTGCTCCAGAGTGTGGACGTAAAGTTAAATCTAGTCTGAAGGAGAAGTTCCAGTGTGTGTTTGAGGGGATTGCTAAAGCAGGAAACTCAAGCCTTCTGAATGAGATCTACACAGAGCTCTACATCACAGAGGGAGGGACTGCAGAGGTCAATAATGAACATGAGGTCAGACAGATTGAAACAGCATCCAGGAAACCAGACAGACCAGAAACAAGCATCAGACAAGAAGAGCTCTTTAAAGCCTCACCTGGAAGACATGGACCAATCAGAAGAGTGATGACAAAGGGAGTGGCTGGCATTGGGAAAACAGTCTTAACACAGAAGTTCACTCTGGACTGGGCTGAAGACAAAGCCAACCAGGACATCCTCTTCATATTTCCATTGACTTTCAGAGAGCTGAATGTGTTGAAAGAGAGAAAGTTCAGCTTGGTGGAACTTGTTCATCACTTCTTTCCTGAAACCAAAGAAGCAGGAATCTGCAGCTTTGAAGAGTTCCAGGTTGTGTTCATCTTTGACGGTCTGGATGAGTGTCGACTTCCTCTGGACTTCCACAAGACTGAGATCCTGACTGATGTTACAGAGTCCATCTCAGTGGATGTGCTGCTGACAAACCTCATCAGGGGGAAACTGCTTCCCTCTGCTCGCCTCTGGATAACCACACGACCTGCAGCAGCCAATCAGATCCCTCCTGAGTGTGTTGACATGGTGACAGAGGTCAGAGGGTTCACTGACCCCCAGAAGGAGGAGTACTTCAGGAAGAGATTCAGAGATGAGGAGCAGGCCAGCAGGATCATCTCCCACATCAAGACATCACGAAGCCTCCACATCATGTGTCACATCCCAGTCTTCTGCTGGATCACTGCTACAGTTCTGGAGGATGTGTTGGAAACCAGAGAGAGAGGCGAGCTGCCCAAGACCCTGACTGAGATGTACATCCACTTCCTGGTGGTTCAGACCAAAGTCAAGAAGGTCAAGTATGATGGAGGAGCTGAGACAGATCCACACTGGAGTCCAGAGAACAAGGAGATGATTGAGTCTCTGGGAAAACTGGCTTTTGATCAGCTGCTGAAAGGAAACCTGATCTTCTATGAATCAGACCTGACAGAGTGTGGCATCCATATCAGAGCAGCCTCAGTGTACTCAGGAGTGTTCACACAGATCTTTAAAGAGGAGAGAGGACTGTACCAGGACAAGGTGTTCTGCTTCGTCCATCTGAGCGTTCAGGAGTTTCTGGCTGCTCTTCATGTCCATCTGACCTTCATCAACTCTGATGTCAACCTGATGGAAGATCAACAAACTACATCTCCGTTGTCTAAAGTCTTTAGAAACAAACCTAAACTAACACGTCTCCATCAGAGTGCTGTGGACAAGGCCTTACAGAGTCCAAATGGACACCTGGACTTGTTCCTCCGCTTCCTCCTGGGTCTTTCACTGCAGACCAATCAGACTCTCCTACGAGGCCTGATGACACAGACAGGAAGTAGCTCACAGACCAATCAGGAAACAGTCCAGTACATCAAGGAGAAGATCAGTGAGAATCTGTCTGCAGAGAGAAGCATCAATCTGTTCCACTGTCTGAATGAACTGAATGATGGTTCTCTAGTGGAGGAGATCCAACAGTCCCTGAGATCAGGAAGTCTCTCCACAGATGAACTGTCTCCTGCTCAGTGGTCAGCTCTGGTCTTCATCTTACTGTCATCAGAAGAAGATCTGGACGTGTTTGACCTGAAGAAATACTCTGCTTCAGAGGAGGCTCTTCTGAGGCTGCTGCCAGTGGTCAAAGCCTCCAACAAAGCTCTGTAGGTGGATTTAGGAACTATTTGAAACATGATTCATTTAGTAAATGACAAATAAAACATTTGATGTTGATTCTTCTTCAGGCTGAACAGTTGTAACCTCTCAGAGAGAAGCTGTGAAGCTCTGTCCTCAGTTCTCAGCTCCCCGTCCTCCAGTCTGAGAGAGCTGGACCTGAGTGACAACAACCTGCAGGATTCAGGAGTGAAGCTGCTGTGTACTGGACTGGAGAGACCTCACTGGAAACTGGAAACTCTCAGGTCAGGATACAGCTGCTTGTTGATCAGTTAAATCCTGATTTAGGTCACAGCTCTCGGGAAGAAGCTGTCTGTCAGTCTATTGGTTGTGGTTTTGATGTTCCTGTACCTTTTCCGTGAAGGAGCAGGTACAGTCCCCTGTGCTGTCCTCTCCACCCGACTCAAGTCCTTCTTGTTCTGTGCTGTGCAGCTGCCGTACCACACA
The DNA here is from genome assembly GCA_005024645.1 of Planiliza haematocheilus. Taxonomy (NCBI): domain Eukaryota; kingdom Metazoa; phylum Chordata; class Actinopteri; order Mugiliformes; family Mugilidae; genus Planiliza; species Planiliza haematocheilus. The sequence goes on along the minus strand of SRSE01000327.1, from coordinate 701,887 downwards.
GTCACACTGAGGCAAAGGATGCTTTCAGTGGTTGCTCTGTAGGAGTTAATGAGCAGTTATTAAGAGAGTCCACTCCTCTTCAACTTCCAGAGAAAGAAGAGTCAGTGTTGGACCTTCTTCACCAGGAGTGAAGTGTTAACAGTCCAACAGAAGTCATAGGAAATGTGGATGCTCAGGAACTTAATGCTGTCCACTCGCTCCACTGCCTCCCCATGTAAGCAGATCAGTCTTTCTGGTCTTCCTGTAGTCCACTATGACCTCCTTGGTCTTGGTGATGTTCAGGATAATGTTATTCTTGGAGCACTGAGTCAGATTCTGGACCTTTCCTCTGTAGTGGGTCTCATCGTTGTTGGATATGAGACCCACCACAGTGGTGTCATCCGCAAACTTCACAACCATATGCATGGGGTGGGTGGCAGAGCAGTCATGGGTAAAGAGGGTGGAAAGGGCAGGCCTGAGTACACAACCTTGTGGCGTACCTGTGATGAGGATCAGTGAGGCAGTGGGACTCCTCTATCCCCACCACCTGGGGTCTGTTGGTGAGGAAGTCCCTGATTCAGGAGCAGTGCAATGGTGACAAACCCAGATTATGGAGGTTCAGGGCCAACATGTCCGGGAGAACAGTGTTGAAGGGTAAACTGAAGTCCACAAATAGCATCCTAACATAGATGTTGGGATACTGCAGGTGAGTCAGGGCCGTGTGAAGTGCTAGTGAGACAGCATCCTCCTTAGGACGGATCTCCCTGTAGGCAAAATGTAGGCTCTCCAGGCCAGCAGGGATGGCGTCCTTGATGTACTTTAGGAGGATCATCTCGAAGCACTTCATGATGATTGGGGTCAGAGCAACGGGACGGTAATCATTGAGGCAGGTGTTTTTGAGGCAGGTGTTTTTTTTTTTTTGTGCACAGGCACAATGATGGAGGACTTTAGGTAGACCTTGGAGAGCTGCATGAACGGGTTGAAGATGTCCAGAAAAACTCCTGCCAGTTGGTTAGCACATCATTTCAAGGTCCGACCCGACACCTTATCTGTACCTACAGCCTTGTTGGTGTTGATCCTCTGTCAGGTTTACGACCCGCTGCAGCCACCTCAACAATCTACAGTGGTATGAAAAAGTTTGGGCACCCCTCTAAGATTTCATAATAATTTGCTCTAACTTTATAAAAGACGATCACAGCAACAAGATTTTATTTCCTACAGAGATGTAGACATTTGAGTGTTTTCTAGACCAAAATTCTTAGAGTATCATTACAAAGTTTTATTATAATGAATTAAAATGTAAAAAATGGTATGTGCAAAAGTTTGTTAAAGTTGAGGGCCACATGAATTCCTCTCAGTATCAGCAGATTCTTGACAAGAATGTTCAAGAATCTGTCACAAAGTTGAAGCTACGCCGGGGTTGGATTTTTCAGCAGGACAATGATCCCAAGCACTGTTCAAAATCCACCAAAGAATTCATGCAGAAGCACAAGTACAATCTTCTGGAATGGCCATCCCAGTCCCCAGACCTTAACATCATTGAAAATGTATGGATTGATTTGAAGCAGGCTGTTTACGCACGGAAGCCAAGAAACCATACTGAACTAGAGGCGTTTTGTTTGGAGGAATGGGCCAAAGTACCACCTGCCAGACTTCAGGGACTTGTCAGTAGCTATAGGAGGCGTCTACAGGCTGTTCTTGCAGCAAAAGGAGGGTCTATTAAATATTAATGGAATTATTTCTTTGGGGTACACAAATTTATGCACGTGCCTATTTTTGTTTAAATATTCATAAAAATGTTTCTGTTGGACCAATGAAAATGATTTCACTACTGAGATGTTTCTGTTTCCATAAGGTATAACATTTGTTAAAATAAAGTTGCTGCTTCAAAAGCTCAGCAAGTGACAAACTGATGCAATGATTTTCCTAAGGGGTGCCCAAACTTATTCATACCACTGTATTAACTCAGAAAGAAGACACAGAGTCAGCAGTCTTGTCATACACATCGATGAGGATAACGAACAGAGATGCACTCAGGTACAATCTCCGAACATTCTGGGTTGTTCTCATTCGCTCCTCTCTTTTTATTGTGCTTAGGGAGGTCCCTGGTTACATAGGTGCAGTTAGTCTATTAGGGAAGACAACTCTCTATTTTTGTTAGTTACACATAACACAGGTAGTGCTCAAGGTCAAAAGAGGAACTCCTTAAAGACGGGAAGGAATGTGTTCAGCCATGCTCCCACAGCTGGAACTTCTTCAACACTATCCTCCCTGGCACAAATCAACTCAGAAAACTCTAACATTCTCCTCAACGTGGAGGTCACTTGGTGCTGCTGCAGGACAAGAGGCTGATGTTGCACCTTTGGCTGAGGAAGGTGTACAGTAATTCTGCTGCTTGGAGAGTTGAAGCATGCGAAGAAGCTGTTTAAGTTGTCAGGCAGAGTGGAGTCATGGCTGACCTGCTGGTCACTGGGCTTGTAGTCAGTGATGGTCCTGTGTTGCTGTCATTGAAGTGCTCCTCAATGCGCTGCTTGTAAGTGTGTTTTGCCAGCTGGATGCTTTTTCAGTTCTTTCCAGGCCCTGCTATAAGCCAGCCTGTCTTCTGATCTATTGGCTTCATCCCGAGCATTTAGCAGGGACCTCACTGCCACCCATGGCTTCTGGGTAGGAAAGGCCATGATTGTCTTTGTGGGCAGGACAGCATCTGTACAGAAATTACTATAGGACAGTACAGATGATGTATATTCCTCTAGAACAGCATCTACTTTGAGCACTCCCCAGTCTGTGTGCTCAACGCCTGTTGGGGGAAGGTGTTGAAGATGTCTGTCAGCACCTTGGAGAGCTGGTGTGTGCAGCCCCTCAGCATCCACCTGGAGATGTTGTTGGGACCAGCAGCCTTGCTTTGCTTTGCTCAGAGCAGTCCTGTAAGGTTGAGGAAGCCTCCTCAGTCCAAACCTAGATGGTTCTGATTGTAGGTTTGGTCCTGCAGATCAGAGGTCTGTATGCAGGGATCAGTTCCACAGAAATGTGATCTGACATTCCAAAATGAGGAGCTGCTGTAGCCTTGTATGCTCCTGTGATGGCTGGGAGGCTGCTATGATCATAACAGAGCTGAGTTCTCTAACCAGTTTAAACGGTCTGCACTTCACTGCCAGGTATTCCAAACCGGGGGAGCAAAAATTTGCAGTTATGTTCGTAGCTGTACACCACGAGTTGTGAATGTACAGTGCCAAACCTCCACCTTTGGTCTTGCCTGAAGCTGCTGTCCTGTCGGACAGAGAGCACTCCGCTGGCTCCACTGCTGCGTTGTGGATGTTGTTATTCAGTCAGGTCTCGCTGAAGATCGCTGATGTCCATCTTACATGAGACAATCCTCAGTTGAATCTTGACGAGTGACCTGGTGTTAGCGAGGAGGAGACTGGGCAGAGCCAGTCTGTGTGGCTCAGGATGTAGCCTAGCACGCAGTCTGCTCTTGCCCCACTTTTGTTTATGTTGTGTCCTCCATGTCCTAGGCCACAGAGGGGGATGTCAAGGGCCTCAGTGGTCTGCAGTAGTTTGGGAGGATTAAAATCTAGTTTTCCCCCAATTCCCCCAATTCAGCGTTTAACATACTGGATTAAGGCTTTGAGAGCCTGAAATATGGGTGAAAACACAAACAAAAAGACAAATAAAAACATAAAAGCCGCTGCGTGCACCTGTGCCGCCATCTTGGTTCATACTAATATAAATTAAATCAAATGTGTCAATTGTATTTTTCAGGCTGAGCAGTTGTAACCTCTCAGAGAGAAGCTGTGAAGCTCTGTCCTCAGTTCTCAGCTCCCAGTCCTCCAGTCTGAGAGAGCTGGACCTGAGTCACAACAACCTGCAGGATTCAGGAGTGAAGCTGCTGTCTGCTGGATTGGAGAGTCCTCACTGTAAACTGGAAACTCTCAGGTCAGGATACAGCTGCTTGTTGATCAGTTAAATCCTGATTTAGGTTCATGTTGGTGCAGAAGTTCAACATCTGGAGGATTTTCCTTCTTCTTCTTGAGTTTCTGATATTTTTCTATCTCCAGTCTGTCATATTGTCTGATCACAGAGGAAGGCTGTTCTTCTCTGGCCTCAGCTCTGAGCTCCAACCCCTCCCATCTGAGAGAGCTGGACCTGAGCTACAACCATCCAGGAGACAAGGGAGTGAAGCTGCTGTCTGCTGGACTGGAGGATCCACTCTGGAGACTGGACACTCTCAGGTATGGACAGACAACAGGAGCTCACACAGTGCAGGTTTGTCTGTAACACTTTATAATGTCACACTATGAAGCATTAGTAAACACTTATTTTATCATTTATTAAGCATTAGTCCTACATTAAAAGATCATTAGAAAGCAGCTTATAAATGCAACTATAAATGATCCATTCATAAGCATCTGTTTGATAATTTTTAATAATTTTAATCATTCTTTATAAATGATTAGTTGGTAATTTAACAATTCAAAATTAATGTTTTTACAAAGTAGTTATTAAGGAGTTTTCAGTGGTCCATAAGACAATTTACAATGTGTAAGTTAAAGGAATAATAAACTATTTAAATGTAAATAAATGCATCTCATTATTTACACACTGTAAACCCTAATAAGTTCACAAAACTCAAAAATTATTTTGTAACAGATTACACAACAATATTTGAGTGATGTTTTCAAATTTTTTAAGTTTACATAAAATAAAAATTACTTTTGCAGTTGCCTTAAATTATCTCAGCATTATCTTATAAATATTGTTATTTCTCAACTTATAATTGGGAGTAATTCACTTAAAAGTTTTAATATTTTTCAACTCATATAATGCCGTAAATACACTCAAAATGTTCAATATTCTTCAACTCATAATCTGGGAGGCATGCACTCAAAATTAATTCTAAACTTAAATATTGATGTCGGCCCACTACACAAATATAATCAGCTAATAATGTTAGAAAACATGAAAGTGACACCACAGTGACAATTTAACAACGTTTTTTATTCAACACAATGTTCTTTTTTAAAGGCACGAATCAAAGGACCTCAGTCAAAACAAAGTGCTTGTTATAAATTAAAATGTAGGGAAAAGGAAATGAAGAGGGCCGTATCAGTTGTGTCATCTGTGACGACTATCAGGAGAGCCACCGGAGTGTCAGTGAGGTCTGGACCATCTGCTGACTACAAAACACAAATAATACAAGAATGAGTTCAGTCCCTCAAGGATACAAATCATGCTAATGATGTCTAGACATTAGTGTCACTTAGCCTGCAACTGAGCTACATGTTTAAACTTTCTTTACATATGCTTATATCTTATGTTAGTTTCACACCTGTCTGTTAGCATACTTTTTGTTTAGTGGAATGCTTTATACTTACCATTTCTTTACATGACAGTTTGCAGAATAACAACTCAAGTAAACTTCATAAACAGGTCCTGGGGGGTATTCCAGAAAGGAGGTTCAACAAACTTTTTCCCCCCCAGAAAATGTCTGCTTCCTCTTTTCTCCTCTGTTGCCATGGTGAATCACAGTATCAGAGCTCCATTGATGGTAGCTTTTTACTAGTTGTCAGGCACGAGCTCAACTCAGAGTTAACATACTGTGAGTCGACTTACCTAACTCAGATCAGTTGTTCTGGAACTGAAAACTCAAGAGTTTTTAACTTCACAGAGTAAGTCAACTCAGTTCAAGGTTAGGCTCAGAGTTTGTTGAACCTGTTTTCTGGACTAACCCTCTGGAATGATGAAACACAGTTTCTCTCATCTCAGGGTTCACGCTGAGTCTTCGCATAACCTGCTTTCTGGAATACCCCTCTGGTTCTCCTAGAGTTCTCTGAGTAATGTCTTATGTTTAAACTGACAGAATAGCTAGGCAAAGGGATTGATCGTGAGGTCAGTACACTTACATTACAGGTCTTGAAGAACTTGGAGGCATCTTCATGCAGGTACACAGGAAAGGCACGAAGGACGAGGGCCGTCTAATGTTTATATCACGTTGTTCCTACATGGACAAAAAATATCCATTACAACACTTCTTTCTGATAGAACATATCTTGTCAAGACGTCTATCTCTGATGAGATGACAATGTTGTGTTGTATGTAATGTGTGTGTTGTATGGTACTCAAGGCGCTTTACTGTGTAAACACACAAAAAAACATTTGTTAATAACACTATGTCATAATAAATCCTACCTGAACTATTTCGAGATGATCTCACAACCACACACTTCTGAGCCTACGAAGAGATACAAACACAGGCCGGGTCAGCATCATGTTATTGTTCGTTTCACACAGCTCGACAACATAAAATATTGACGGTGTAACGCGGTAACTTATTAAAATATAAATACTCACAGTACGCACGTGCTATTACCGGCGAATAGCAAAATGAACAACCTGGAAAACAGGGATAATGTTATGCTTCAGACCATAGACATTGACTCATGGACTCATGGACCTAACAGTGACTCCAATGTTAATTTCCCGGGCAAACATGCATTATGGGAAATGGAGTTTATCCAGGAAACCCGCTCATACCGTTACAGTGTTGTAAGATGAAGTAACGTAATGTATTTGTCACATTCAAAGTTACAATTACTTGGATTTGAACTACCTACAACAAATATTCACTGTGTACATTGCACAAATGCATTCCCAGTTCAAAATTTAAGACTATTTTTAAAAAAATAACAAACAAAAAACCGTTAGCTTACTTACCAAATCAGGGCTGATGATAAGACGGCGCTTCAGAAAACGAGGGCAAAAAGACTAATGAAAAAAATTGAGCTGGTGGTGATTTGAAGCGGGGGATAAAAGTGCGCATCGCAAACAAATAAAAACGAATTTAACGGTGTTCCACATCCACACGGGCTGGCCAAAACTTCTCCGCATCAAGGCAAATTCAAGATGGTTGACTCAGTTTACCTGAGGGAGAGATAAGACCCACCCACCAGAACGTCATGACGTCGATAGCGTCATGATACTACTGTATGGTTCCTAAACTTTTTGAGTGTTCCACACAAAATATTGAGCCCTATTCAGTTAAAGTGGCATAAATCTCAACAGAGCTCAATACTTTATAGTTTGGTCAGCTGCATAACGACATTTGACTGCTATGACCTTACAAGTTATAAGCTAGTACAGCTGTTTGGGATTACAGTGCATGTATTAATAGTTACTAATTGTGTTAATAGATGATTTGTAAACATGGTTAATTAAGGTAGTTCTCAACCATGTATTGATTGTTAGTAAACTGAATGTAAAGTGAGGGCTATTTATGTCTTATAAAGCATTTATAAAGGCTCAGTTAACAGGAAATAAAGACAAATACAACTCAGTGATACAGAACATCCATATATTTATTACAACTTTACATTCAACATTTAACATTATATTGTTACTGCTATTGAAGCAATAGTTTAACAATTTAAAGTCAAATCTTATTATTTAGAAAAACATCAATATTAAAGTGAACACATCTGGGCTGTACCAAGGAATCAGTGATGAAGTGAAGACTTTCAAATTGTTCTCTGCACTGACCAGAAGTCCTGTTAGTCCAGCTCTTCATCTCATGTTGGACGTCACTGCAGCCTGTCTGGATCAGCTGGAGGAAAACTATACACAGACAAATAGACATGTCAAATAATGTTATATAACATACTGAATATAACTCTTAGCACTGTTCAACAGGTCATCATTTATTTAAGGAAAAAGGCTGAACACCACAGTCATCAGATTCTGTTCTCAGTGTGACAGTGTTTGTTCTTGTTTAGTTCCAGGCTTATTTCTGACAATCACAGTCAAATGAATGTACAAGTAAACTATATTGACTTGTGTAAGACACCACTGACATACATTTAGCAGGCCTTTAACAGTTAGTGACAAGAAGGTGTCTGTTTTAGACACAATATTAATACAAAGAATCACATTATGGTTTCATGATCAATATTTGACAGTGGAGACTGAGCTCTGTTTATTTCTACATTTCATTATCTTTCAGACAGTGAAACATCAGAGACAGTCTATACTGATGAGTTTCAGTCTGTTTCTGTGTCTCACTGATAAACTGATGAACTCTGCTTCATGTTGAACAGCAGTTAGGACTCATGTTGGATAGAAAATCATTCTGACTGTGTTTCTTCCTCCAGGATGGACCATGGTGGAAAGCAGAGGTTAAAACCTGATGTCAGGAAGTGTAAGTTTGACTAATGATGATAAAACATCAAAGTGTCAGTTTGTCTTTAAATCCAAAGCTGATAGTTGTGGTATTTATTCATTCAAACATCACTGACAAGAGAATCCTGACTAAAAGTATCATCATTAAACTTTCTATTAATGAACAACAGATCAGTGAGGAAAGAAAGAAGACATCCATCAGATGTGTCAGATGATAAACTGCAGCTGTGTTGTGTCTTTTTCTCTCCATCAGATTTCTGTCAACTTGAAGTGGAAACAAACTCAGTCAACAGGTACCTCAAACTGTCTGACAACAACAGGAAGGTGACACATGTGAGAGAGAAGCAGCCATATCCTGATCATCCAGACAGATTTGACTGTTATCAGCTGCTGTGTAGAAATGTTCTGACTGGTCGCTGTTACTGGGAGGTTGAATGGAGAGAAGGTGTTAATATATCAGTGAGTTACAGAGGAATCAGAAGGAAAGGAAACATGAACGACAGCTGGTTTGGATTGAATGATCAGTCCTGGAGTCTGAACTGTTCCGATGTTGATGGTTACTCTGTCTATCACAATAACAGAAGAACATCCATCTCCTCCTCTGTCTCTAACAGAGTATCAGTGTATGTGGACTGTCCTGCAGGAACTCTGTCCTTCTACAGAGTCTCCTCTGACGAACTGATCCACCTCTACACCTTCAACACCACATTCACTCAACCTCTCTGTCCTGGATTTAGATTGTGGTCATCATCTGGTTCCTCATTGTCTCTGTAGGAAGGAGAGTCTTTGAAGTGACAGCAGCTTCAACTCTGAGCTTTAAATGTTGATGGTGGATGATGTTTCTCTTTGGTTTCCAGTTGAATCACTGATTGTGATTTGATCAGGTCAGAATATGTTTGGTCTTAGAAGTAGTGAAATGATCTCCTAACCACTGAACTCCTGGAAGAACTGGACTGACTTTGATGATGACTTCTATCTGGATAATCCTGGACACATGAAGATCAAACTGAGAGGTCTCATGACTGAAACTGGTTCTTGTGAATTCAGCTCTACACGTATCCTGAAGTACAAACAGTATTACTCTATATCACAGTTACTCATTGTGTGGCTCGCGAGCCACATGGGGCTCGTCAAGCTACAATTGGCGGCTCGCATGGTAGCTTACAGTATCACACTGCCACTTGCCTTTGAATGCAATCCAATATTTACCGGCAATGCTACTTAAACTGCCATCTCGTGGCGATAAGTTGTAATACATTTCACGCAGCTGAATCACGGAAAGCGCGAATGAAAGTGGCCATGTGGCATTGTTTACAAAACTCGACCGCAACGCACATTTGCAGGCAAGCGACGTAAGCTCTGCTAGCTAGCGTAAAACACAAAATGGACTGGTTTTTAATAAAAAAAGAGACAGAAGAGCTCATTAAAATAAATCTGGTCTCAAATGAAAATATATTGGCCGTGTTATTTAGTTTTTGTGGGATGTCCAATTTATGTGTAGAAATGCACAAAGGTGACTTAGTATAGTATGAGTGGCTCGCCTTTTGATTTTGCACTGCCAATGTGGCTCTTGTGAAAAAAATAGTGAGGATCACTGCTCTATATTTTCCATTTGCTGAAGTAAAAGTTTCCCTGTTAAAACCCAATTCTACTCTGTGACCACACTGTGATCTAATCAGCCTTCATGATTTTACCTTGTGTAACTGTATTAATGTATTTCTCCACAATCAGTGATGTTTGATGTAACATGGAGGAGGTGACTCTTGTAAATCAGAATTTCTCCTTACCTGATGAATTATTAAAATTATGTTTGTGTCTCAAAGGCTGGTTTTCTCTGCCAGAATAAATCCGAGAAACTCAGATTATACAGCATTGTGTTACTTTTAACACAGCTAGCCATAGCTGGGGTCAGGCTAATCCCTGCATTGTTTGCAGCACGACCTAACGTTACAAGTTCAGACGCCACCTCTCAGTCGACTATGAAAAGCTTCATTCACCACCAGAGACCCAAAAGGTTCTCCATACTGTGGTGAGGCACAATTCATTTCAATCTAACGAGGACATAAGTCACGTCTTTGCTGCCATGTTCCCTGATTCTCAGCTTGCAGAGTCATTCACCTGTGGTGAAAATCAAACGGCATATATCACCAAATATGGCATGGCTTCATTCATCAAGAAGGAGCTATCAGGCAGCGTTAGTGAGAAGCTGTTATCATGTTTAATGAAAGCATGAATAAAACCACAAAGAGCAAACAAATAGACCTTCATTTGTGGTTCTGAACTACTGATGATGAGACGGGCTCACACCATGTCATCTCCTGTTACTATAGGTCAGAGTTCATGGGTCAGTCCAGAGCTGCGGACATGTTGTTCTATTCAGGTGACAGTCTATGGCCACTATGACAACCTGACAGGTAACAACACATTAGCTCAGAGTTTAAGGAGTGGAACTGTTGGCAGTTGTGACCATTTGTGATTTTATGGGATGTTGTGTCTCTGTGTCCTCAGTGTCCTCAGTGTCTCATATGTCCACCTACATTCAGCTTTTAGTTTGACTTGTTTATATATTATCATCAGAAACTTGTCCAGAGTACAGTGTCCCCAGTGTCCCCCAGTGACCCCCAGCTTCCCTCAGTAGCCAGTCTCTGGTGTCTCTGGTTGGAGCGTCCAGTCCAAGCCTGTCATTTCCAGCACTACCAGGTCTTAAAGGACGCCCCTGACCCCTGCCTCCTCCTCACAGCCTGCTCCTCCTCTAGCCTGCTGCTCCTCCTCACAGCCTGCTCCTCCTCCTCACAGCCTGCTCCTCTGGTTGCTGGTGGTGGTGTGGTGGAGGTCTGAGGAGACCTGTTTCCTAATGTTGTTGGGGTCCTTCAGCTCCTGTCCTGAGGTTGAACCCAGAGCATGGATGAAGTGACTCTGTCCGTTTTTCTTTTCCAATCCAAAGAAATATTTGGTTGATGTGTCCATCATCGTGTTGCTCTGGAACCGTGAGTGAACCAGTGCTCCTTGGGCCTTAGTGCCCAGTAGGTCTTTAAGACCTATCTTTTTAGACTTGAGGTCTTCATCATGACCTTGATTTCCAGTGGAATCTACTAAACTTTGTAATTCCACAGTTTCAGTATCCAGGTCGTTCATAGATCTGGTGATGTCCAGTGTGACATCTCCAAAAGAATCTAAAAACATCTTTAAAATGGAAATCATCCAACAGAGCAGTGTTAAGATGCCAGTCAGCACTCTAGACTTTGAATTAGAAAATAAAACATCACTAATGACTAAAAAGTGATCAGTAAAACCAACAGGCATCAATGCAACATTCTGCAGTCTTTAAAAACTTTAAAATGATGTTTAAAACAATAAAACTGATCCAGTCTAGCTAGAGAAATTACAGTGTGTCTCTAGTGTGGGCCCATGTGTACTGTCTTCTGTCTCCGTTCTTTCTTCTCCACGCATCCACCATTTCATGTGTTTTCAATGTATGTTTTAGAAAAACCTGTGATGCAGTATGTGGTTCTAGATGGTTTCTGTCTAATGAATGATTCTCTGTGCAGTTAAAATCTCCTCCCATGAATAGAACATCTCCAACATTGATTTTATCTAAAACTGAACTTAAAACTTTTAAAAACAAAACTGAAGTAGGAGCATAGACATTTAGAAAAAATACATTTAAAAGGTCTACCTTTCTTCTGACCACCAGTAGTCTGCCCTGCACCACCTGCTCCACCTCCATAGACATGCATGATAGACCCTTAGAGAACAGGATGGACACCCCCTCACTGGTGGAGGTCTTAAGTCTCAGCACTACGTCCTCACATTCTCTCTTCCAGTCAGACTCAATGTCACTGTGAGTTTCCTGAAGAAACATCACATCTGAGCCTTTAGCTTTCATCAGCTCATACAGCAGAAATATTTTCTCTGAGTCTCTTGCTCCATTTATATTTAAAGTGCTCAGTTTAAAGTGGCTCATAGTGAAAATAATAAAACTAGACAGAAACATTCTAATCTACTGATGTTAAAAGAAACTCTACTCATGGTCATCATTGTTGACATCAGAGGTTAGTTCCTGTCTGAGTTTCTATTTTTTTCATACTGAATATTTCTTGGTCAGTCAGTCCTCCTCTACCTTTACTATTCAGGTTCAGTCTGAATGAGTTACAGAGCAGCTCTTTATCTGACAAATATTCTTTGGTTTTAAGACCTTTCATGTGTTTTGTTCTTTGTAAAAAGCTTTGTAAAACCTTTGTAAAAACAGTTACTATCACTGTCCATCTCACTGTCCTCTGTGGTCACCTCTATGTCCACTGCTCCTTTTTTAGCCTGAGAGCTTCCACTGCTGCTTCTGGTTTGTCTTTTTAGCTGAGGAACCTTCATGTCCTCTTCATCTCCTTCTTGTCCTCTTCATCTCCATCATGTCCTCTTCATCTCCATCATGTCCTTTTTGTTAGCAGACTATCAGGTACCCACAATCAGCAGCCATCTTGACACCCACAATGAGCGGTCATTTTGACACCCACACAAACACACCTGTATAAAGTACTCTGAAGTTAGATTGTATGTTTACTTTCATTCTTGTAATAAATGTCTTTTAAACATACCAGTTGTCTGTTTAATGTGAAGAGTGAATATTTTTCCCTCCTGGAATGATGGTGCCCCGAGGTGATCTGGTAATTCAGATCCAATTATTTAATAATAAATAATTATTTCTGATAATTATTAATTATTCATGATAGCCAAGATTGAGTGCCTTTGTAGCCAGGGCCAACATAAATGGTGCCCCGTGTGAGGAGAACAGGCCCGCCGTAGTTGCTCTTTGAGCGAGAACAAAGGCCAAACAGCGCATTTTATATGACGTAATGACCTCAGAGGTCACATCCCACTGTCAGCCAGTGAACTGCTGAGTCAGTTTTCAGACTTGGAGGATTGTGGGACTTAGGGTTTCCAGGGCTTCCCTTTGTTTCCAAGACAAAACATGTGGTTAACTTAGCTTAGCTGAACATAGCTCACCATCAGGTTCATGTCCCAACAATGTCCTCTTCATCTCCTTCATGTCCTCTTCATATCCATCATGTCCTCTTCATCTCCATTATGTCCTCTTCATCTCATCACGTCCTCTTCATCTCATCACGTCCTCTTCATCTCTATCATATCCTCTTCATCTCTCAACTCAACTCAACTCAACTTTATTTATAAAGCCCTTTAAAACAGCTGTGGCTGACACAAGTGCTATACATAAAATACAACCTAAAAATATAAGACATCAAACACAAGAGACAATATAAAACAATAAAAACAATGTAAAAAAAATAATAAATGATAAACACTAACATCTCCATCATGTCCTCTTCATCTCCTTCATGTCCTTTTCATCTCCTTCATGTCCCCTTCAACTCTATCATGTCCTTTTCATCTCCTTCATGTCCCCTTCAACTCTATCATGTCCTCTTCATCTACATCGTGTCCTCTTCATCTCCATCATGTCCTCTTCATCTCCATCATGTCCACCACTCATGTCATCTTCTCTGATATCTTTTTGTTTAATCATTTTCTGTCCCTTAACTGTCCTCTTGGCTTACACCTGTCAATACCTGTCCTTCCTCACTCACCTGGCTGCCCTGCTGTTCTTTTCATATCTCGTCTCCTTCCATATTGTCCTTCTCTGTTGTACCCGTGTCTCCATTTTGTCCCTGTGTAACAGCTTCTCCTGGGCATGCTCTAATCACGTGTCCCTCTTTGCCACAGTTAAAACACTTCATATTATCCGATGACACAAAAACAACATAATTAAAATCCTCTCAATCTGAAGGCTACATTTAATCTTCCTTCTTATTGAGGATCATAAAGATCTGTCTCCTGTGAGACCACATGTTTCAATAGAGGAGATTTACAGCCAGTAAAGCGAGTGAACCTTTATCATTTTAGAAACTATTTTTCCGTGACGTGGAAGTTCATTTGACAAAGTAACTTTTCTCGCTGGTGATGCCAGCGGCAAGACAGAAACGAACGTATCCTTTACGACGATCCCGTTCTCCACTACCGTGTTGGCTTTATCCACAGTGTCTACAAACATCACCACAGCACTGTTCATCCTAGCAGCGGACTTCACGCTGTCATATCCGACCAGCTTCCCCACTTCCAGGCTGCACTTCTCCACCCAACAAAGGAATGATGCCGTGCTTCCTTGTCAGGCCTAGATCCATGCTGACCAACAAGACGCTGTCTCCAGCAGCGAGGATGACCTGAGACTAACTGGAAGGGTTACTGTCAGAGAAAAGCAGCTTCACATGCAGAGTCGGTGACTGAATCTAGACGTCCTGATGGATCCTACACGTCTTTTTTGTCATATTTATTTTATTACATTCAGATGGTCTCAAGACATTTCACAGAATCCAGACCCTGAAGGTTCCAGAGCAGAGCTGAGAAGAAACCAGAACCTGTCACTGAACACATCATCTGGATCACAGACCAGACCTCAGACCCTGGTCTCAGATGACCCAGACTCACAGGCGCTGTGGCTTAGTTGGTTAAAGTGCCTGTCTAGTAAACAGGAGATCCTGGGTTCAAATCCCAGCAGTGCCTTTTAGCTCAGCAGTGTTGTAGCTGGATGAGTTAGTTCCTGGTTGGTGTCAAATAAATCCGAGGGAAAACACAGGAAGTTAAACAAGACAAGAAACATTGAGGAAGAATTTTAGAAAATAAAAAACAAACAGGGTCACAAAAAACATTCACTGTCATCAACATTAACAATATCAACATAAAAAACATTAACAACAACAACAACATCTTCTGTAGAAGAAGAAGAAGCAGCTGATGACAAATCCCACAGTGATGAATCATGCTCCGTCACGCTGACTCATCTGATGATTCTGATCTGCTGCAGAAAGTTAAAGACCATGCAAAGAGAGGAGGAGGAGGAGGAGGAGGAGGGTGATGAGGAGGAGGATGAAGATGAGGGTGAGGATGATGATGAACAGGAGAAAGAGGAGGAGTGACTTATCAGTGTCATGGTTGACTGGAGGTGATCAGCTGAGTCAGTGACTTCCTGCTGAAGGAGGAAGGAGGCGTCACTGTGACTCTGTGATAAGAACAAGATGGCCGCCGCTGACACACACACACACTGAGTTTTATAAGGTCAGATAAGATGAAGGAGTCAGTGGAGGTCAAAGGTCAACATGAAGTTTTCAATATTGTGACAAAAGAGAGAAAGAGCAGAAGGAATTTGAACCAACAACCTTCTGAACAGAACAGCAGCATCTTTATCCTCTGAGCCACGGACACGAGCAAGACCAACACAAACAGATGTTCCTCCTCATTGTCTCCTCCTCCTCATTGTCTCCTCCTCATTGTCTCCTCCTCCTCATTGTCTCCTCCTCCGCATTGTCTCCTCCCCTTGTTCTTCCTCCTCCTCCTTTTTGTCTCCTCCTGCTCCTTCTGTCTCTCAGTACTGAAGATGGTCCACTGAGGAGCAACGCTGCATCGGGACGCAGGAGACGTGGGTTCAAATCTCTGGAGGTATGTCACAAACTAACCTGTGTGAGTGTGTGAAACTAAAAACCAAAACTAAAAACTCAAAAAACCTAAAACCAAACCTAAAAAACTAAAACCTTCAAAATAAAATCAAACCTTCGTTCGTCGCTTGCGTTCGCGTCACTTTCATCTGTCGTCGATTTGTGACCTCCCTGACCTCTGAACCAGCTCCAGGTAAGTCCAGGTGTGTTGATTAGCTAGCTTGAACAAAGCTAGCTAACACGGCAGATTTATTTTATTTTTTTTAAAGCTAGCTTGTTAGCGCACTAGCTTTCTGATCCAAACTAGATCAGAAACAAGCTGCAGTTACATGAACGCACAAATGTACATGAAGCGTTCACTGACTGTAGGAAATATCCAGACCTCAGCATCAGGTTCATCAGGTCACGGTGTTTGGAGATAAAAAGAGAATCAAACCTTTGACCTCGGCTCAGCGTCAGTGTGAAGCTCTGTGACTGGACGTTTGACAATGAAGTGCATGATGGGAGTTGTAGTTGTTGTTGAGTAGAGTTTGAAAGTAGAAATGAACCAAATTTACTCTGAACCAGGATCACAGCTGATCTCTGGATACCTGAGTTTGTTTTAGACCACGCCCACATTTAGAGAGTGGGTGTGGCCAATCCTGACAGGTCAGACTTTCTGCAGACTGTCACAGGAAGAGTCAGTCTGTTGTTCAACACTCACTGGTTTCTTCTTCTTCATTTTCTTCTTCTGCAGAGGAAGATTCTGCAAGCGCTGGAACCCATTCCCAACGAGTAACAGCCAACCGTCTCCCCCAGCAGCCGTGTATTAATAACCAGGAGGACGGAGGATGAGGAGAAATCAAGAGTGGAGTGTGAAGTTGAGCGGAGCAGCAGATGGTCTCAGAGATTAGATCTGACCTCAGATCAGAGCCACTGATGTTATGTAAGTTGCGGTGGGCCTAAAAACCATCAACTGTCTATTAAAATGGTGCAAGAACCCTCTACTGTTTCTGTATTTTCATTTATATTCATCCAGTTCTTTCCTAGTTTTGTAATCACATACGTTTATGTCAGAAATACATTCTACCACTAAGTAAGATCAAGGAGTCAAGTTTTCATTTGAGTCAAACACAGCAGTACCAGACCTACAAGAGGTCTCCTTCCACATCTGCCTGCTTCTGAAGCACACCTACTCTGTCTTGGAGGGACAGCGTTGATCAGCAGAACATCCTGAAGACACAGCTTTATATGAAAGTTAAAAAGTTTGACACTAACTAAACACCAGTTAAGAATTTGACTTGAGTCATCAAGATAACTTCACTGACAGCTGAGTCATCATCAGAAACACACAGTTTAAATGCTGCTGGTTGAAAGCTACATTTAGTTCCTGATACAGAGACGGTCTGAATCCAGTCCAATCCAGCCTAGAGACAGACGTCAAGGACAAAATATTACAGGACACCACCTGGAATCTGGTTATGAACCACATGTGTGACTTAAGATGAAATCATGTTTGGATTTATTTTATATACAAAGACCAAAATATAAGAAGGTCCTGTTATGTTCATATAAATGATTGTAGGATTCTTAACCGCTGCAAATTGTCTCAGTATTTTTAATTAATAACATTTATCAAACTAAATATCTAAACATGACCTTTGCAGCTGGTTTCACTTTAAGGTTTCATGACTTATCTTCTATAACTCATGGTTCCTATTCAGCTCCAGTATTCATTCTTGATGGAGGAATTCAGTATTTCATGTTACCTGGATTTATCTGGTCTCCACTCCATGGTTTGGTCCATGATCCTGGTTATAACAGTTTTATTAGAAAACAGCAGATAAACAACAGTGTCTTGTTATTTTTCCTGTTTACTTAATAGTAGTTAATGTACACATTTATAACCAATCAGGATCAAGGATTCTGAAAATAAAACTATTCATATATTCTCCATAACACCTTTAATTAACTTAGTGAAAGACAAATTATCTCAAATAAAATGTTACACTTGTACAGTTTTTCATCTTTTTTAATATGAACAAACAGTTTGTAGTAAAGTCATGCTTGTGTCTGGCAGCTGACTGAGCTCTTTGTTAGTTTCACTTTTTGTCAGGTTTAACTTTTCAGAATTCTTCCTTATTTTACTTCATGTTTGTCTCAAAGAAGGTTTCATTCTGACGGCTCTTTCTACTTTTGTCAGGTTGTAAAGAATCAGTCATTTATCCTCTGGAGGTGAAGCTGTCCATCTAAAGCTGCTTTTAATCTACTCTTTCCATCAAGACAGAAATGATCATCTAGCAAAGTAAGTTTTCATCTAATTAAATATGAAATCTGTTTAGATTCTAGTTTGAGCTTTTCTTCACACTGCAGTGTGTTGTATTGTGTTTTGTTTCATGGACTGTAACACACAGAAGAGTGTAGTGAGGAACAAGATGATGTGCGATATTTCTCCCTATAATTATAATCTTCAACTTTCTAGTAAATAAGTAAATCAATCACTGCCTTCATGAGTTCCTGATCAAGTATGATCTGTATCACTACATAACAATCAGACAGCAAAAGAGTATGAACAACATAGGAGAGTAAAGACATCTCAAAGGAGGACTGGATGTTAGAAGACAAATAACATTATAAAATAAAACAACTATTACTGCTTAGATGCTTTGTTTCAGTTCCCTACATGGATCATGTGATTACAGCTCGTTTCTCTGGTTGTGTGATAATCACATGCTAAAGCTAACTGGACACTTCCTGTCAGTGAACTGTTCCCTGAATTAGAAGGACTAAACACTCTCTGCAGCAGCTGTAAACTACAAGACAACATCTATTTAAGCTAAAGTGATTCACAAAAAGCCTGAATGCTCTGTGTTTGATTACCTCAGAGAAATAAAAACTAATGTGTTCAGTGATTAGAGATTAGAGATTTTCTTTATTAATCCCAGACTGGGAAATTTCTGATGTGAATGATGTTAAAATAAATGAATGAATGAATGAATGAATGAATGAATGAATGAATGAATGAATGAAAGGTTGTTGTTGTGTGTGAAGGTAATGATATCGGTGTGTAAAAGGAGAACTTCTAGCTATTACAGCACCGCTAACATTTAGCCCAATGCTATGCTAGTTTTCTGTGTTATCAGAGCTGATGAAAAGACTAAAGAAGAATGACTCAGCAGAAAAGAACAAACTGCAGATAATGGTCTACAGCAGCTTGGAGGAAGTGCCTTGAGTTACATAGATAGCTTTCCTACCTTCTCTTGGCCGCATGTTTTTGTGATCATCCTGTGGACATCCAGTCTTTCCTGTGTTGCTGAGCTAACCAGAGTGTTGTTTGTTTCTTAAAATGGACCCAACTGTTGACTGTATTGAGAGCAACATTGCAGAAATGTAAATGTCAGACTTGATAACAACTCCAGAACTTTAACCTGCTTAAATGTTGAAGAAATAATGAAGGAACATCCCACATCTGAAACCAGAAACTGCTCCTGAGTCGACTTATATTTAGAGTTAGACTTTATTCATCCACAAGGGAAATTGCTTGGTCACAGTAGCTCAGTTGCATATAAACAAACACTCTTGAGAATCACAAGTGAAAAGAAATATAGATTTAGATACTCAAAATAATAATAAATAATTAAAATGAAGATAAAATATAAGTAAAAATGTACTAAAATAAAAAAAAGGTGTATTGTTTTTGTTACAAAATTTACATATAATCAAATGCAGAAGAAAATGCGTCCAAATGAAAGTAGGACCCAGAATTCCACTATCCATGTAATCTTCATGTAGTTAAAATGAGCCTTGATTATATTGTGAGAAGGTTTCAGCTGCAGAGACTCAACTCTGATCATATAATCATTTGACATTATTTAGGAGACGCTGTAGATGAAGTTTATTCTGTGTTTTTCTTTCAGAGATCAGCAGGATCCCAAAGAACAAGCACTGACCAATATGTTTGACAGAGAGAACTGATGGGACTATTTCACTGATTATTACAATGAATTCTTCTCACTGGTGATAGCAGGACGTGTCTTTTAATACGACAACAAACAGCATGTGAGCAGCTAGAAATGGAAAGTTAGAACAGCAGGTGGATTCACAATTCAACAAGTTTATTGTCATAGACACAGCAAAGGTTCCACTGGGAAATGAAATTCTCCCTCTGAGAGTTCCCTCACACTAAACTAAAATAAACAACTAAACTGAGCTGCTTACATTTATACTTTTCATTAAACATTTGTGATTGATTGTAATTTACAAAAATACAGAGAAAGAAAAAGGAAAGAAAATGTGAATCTTTTTAACTTAAAGTATAAATATTAGATTTGATCTATCTATTAATCACCTATTAATTGATTAAAATGTAATTATTTCAGTAAACTCTCTCCAGCTGGAGTTACAACCTTCAACACTGTATTCTTCTTGTTTTATGGTCGATTTTATTCTGAAGAGACTCTGGACACACCTCATTTCCTCACCTGTACAAAGTCCAGTTGAGTTTAAGGCCCCGCCCATTAAAACTATGTGTGAACAGAAGAGCAGCTTCTTTCCTCCACACACGAAGGTAGAAAGAGTCAGTAAATCAACCTGAGGTGAGTTCAGCAGGTGAGAGTCCAACATCTGTAAATGATTAACTGGATCATCATCATCTTTCTTCATCTTTAACTGAAACACGGAGGAAACGTGGCCTCAGGTTAGAAACCATTTCAAGTTGATCAAGTTAACCTGGTTTAAACATTTAATGTCATTTAAAAACGATGCAGACAAACTTCCAACATGTGGTGTTTGTAAATGACTTTAATCAAATGAGATCAGACTGGTTTCCTCTCTAACGCTGCTCTCCTGACTATTAGTTTCTGTTCATTTAAACCCAACCCACTCATCTAGAGGACAGATATCAGTAGATCTGCTTTAAGGTCTGTTTTTAAAAGTTGACACAGCTCAATAAATAAAATGAAAACTAAAAACTGGTCAATTCAGATTAACAGATGTGTTGATAAGGCTGGTGTTATGGAACCAGGAAGTGAATTCTGGTGAAATAATAAATTAATCTGTTTTTTAAATACTTTAAATTAAATACTTTAATTTGTTTGAATATCTAAAAGAAAATAAAAACTATTAAAAAATGTCCTGGCACATGATTACATGCAGCATTTAAAGATGATAGAGTCAAAGTATAAACAAAACACAAAAAATAAAACTTTACATTTTTTCTGTTGACTAAAACAAAAACAGAAAGTTAATATGAGACTTAACTTTCTACTGACTGATTAAAAAAACAGTGTAACGAGTCAAAAACCAAAACAATAAACCAGGAAGTAGACTCCACAGTGACAGCTGGTACAGGTCTCTCTGGTCCATGGATCATTGTGTTCAGACTGAAAAAAAAAAAAAAGAAGAACAAAAGCTATGGCCATTTATTGTTTATTCATGTTTCAAACAATTAATTACACATTCTTGTCATTTTAAAAATCGTATATTATTTATTCTTGTTGTACCAAGCACTATGCTACAACAGGCTAGAATCCAGAGTACAAAGTGATAAATTTCACATTAAACCTGCACAGACAAGCTCTAAGTTAAGTTTATTTTGGTGAAAATGAAAAAATGATTAATATACTGAGATATTTAGTCAAAACTGAAGATGGGACTTCCGGTAAGGAGTAGTAACAAACAGCAGCATAAAATGGAGGCTCCCAGACAGCTTTATTTTCCCTCAGAAAAAAAAAAAAAACACTGGATAATTACACACACAAGCTACCATTATAGCATGAAATGGGGAAACAAAAGACAGATGAGAAGTAATTCAAGATGTAACCCGAGACAAGACAATAACTCGCAGTCGGAAAGTGAAGGTACAGCTAATGTTACCATGCTAGCTCAGCAAGAGGCTATGGAGGCTATCCAAACTAACATAAGATTCAGGACATCTGTGTGGATGTGAAGAAAGAGGTCAGCGAAGCAATAAGAAAACTCAAGAGCAAGCTGGGGGACTTCTAAAACTAAATGGTATTTCATCTGAGTTACGAGAAATAATGGACAGAGTTGAGGCCACAGAGCAGAGAGTGGCCGACGTGCAGGAGAGTCACATGAAAACTTTTATAGATGGATTTTTCAAAAGTGAACTGTCTCTCACCGAGACCCCCCCTCAGTATTCAGCACTGCCACCAGTCATTGGGACCCAGACCGCAGCAAGGTGCCAACCCCAGATCCGTGCTTGGAGTATACAACTAAAGAGCAAGTGCTCCACTCTGCTTGGAGAAAGAAGGAGATTCACTACAGTGGAAGAAGAGTGTTCTTTGAGTAGGACTAGCCGACAGAAATATACATGAAAAGAAAAGCATACACCTTTATCAGAAAAGCTCTTAAGGAGAAGGACATTCGTTTCCATGTGCACTTACTCTGATGTTAACCTGTCATAGAGAATGGGTGGCATAGGGAGGGGCACCTTCAAGGTTAAGGGATTCTCCTCCCAAATTATAAGTTGAAATCATACTTCATGGATGGAAGTCACTGATGTTCACTATGTGTGTTGGGTTCATATGTTATGTTTGGTTTTGGTATACAGACAGATGTTTTGATGATTTGATCACCTATGGGTGTTTGACTGTTAAGGTAAACTTGATTCTTTTCAACAAGTGAAATGCATCATCATGAATACAGAGTAATCACTATTAATGTTAATGGGCTAAATATCGCTAAATGAAAAGTGAGAAGCAAAATATAATCTGACACAGGCAGCTGAATCAGTAGCTGTGTCAGATTTCTTATCATCTCTAAATTTACCGTCAGTAGTGTTGGGACATGAACCAGGTAGTGAGCTATGGAAGCTCACCATGTATAACCAAGTTAACCACATGTTTTGTCTTTGTCTTGGAGACAAAGGGAAACCTGGAAACCCCAAGTCCCACAATCCTCCAGGTGTGAAAACTGACTCAGCAGTTTACTGGCTGACAGTGGCATGTGACCTCTGAGGTCATCAGGTCATATAAAATGCACTGTCTTGGCATTTGTTCTCTCTCTTACCCTCTGACTCTCTTCCCAACTTCAACTCCACACCTCCACATGGAGACCCCCAGCTGCTCGGCTGCAGCTGGGTGCCAGGTAGTCTGCTAACAAAGAGCAACTACTTGCAGGCCTGTTCTCCTTACAGCAGCGTTCCTGAGGAATCTACACCAGCTCTTTAGCCAACAAACAAAGGGTTTGCAGGCTAAACTCACAAACAACAGGAGCCACATGGCTAGTTAGCACCGATCTGCTAACAAACCACCTCAAAGGACCCAAGGAGCGGCTGGTTTCCCTCCATCGTCTGCCATCAGGAACATACAGCAAGGACTACAATTTTTCCCAGTTTAGCCTTCCATCAGGAATTGCCAACTAAAGGAGCAACATACCAGAAATGGACTTTCCACCAACTGATAGTATGACCTGGGCATAGTCTAAGCTAAGCTAAGCTAAGCATAGAATTAGAAAGGTTGATTTGATGTGATATTTGTTTTTATTGAGTTGTTTAGTGTAGTGAATTGATGTTAGTTTTGATTATGCAACACATAGACTCAGGGTCTCTTGCATGCTAACTAACCACTCTTCCTCTAACCTGGCACCTCATACAACTCTTATCACATTCCACACATCTACTGACAAGCACATGGTCTGAGCAGCCATTTTGCCTTTGTGTTCAAGACCTCAAGGCCCAGTGGCCATCTTGGAATGCCCACAACTGGCGACCATTTTGACACACTAATGTCTATTTAGTGGTGCTGTGCATCGCATAGCCCACTACTGACCCATATAGCAAAGCTATAGGGCCAGTAGTGGGCTGTGCGATTATTATTCCCACACGTTTTCTGTCGCTAACTCGTCCCGCACAGTTCATCACACATACACGAATAATACATCAAAACGTGCGGCTCGATCGGAGCGGGTGTGCTATTACTTTTCTAAGTGATCCGTCCAACGGGGCGAGAATAATCGGGCGAAAAGCGGCCGTGCTTCGGAGTAAAAAAATGCTTGGAAGTTTGTACGAGGCACGGGAAGTGTAGCTTCGTTTTTCTGAAAACGGCGTTGATGAACTTTTGGAAAAAAGTTAAAAAAATCATCATTTATAATGGGGCCTTCATCGAAATTCTGAAAAAAAAAGGATTCAATCTCTCGTAGCGTCCACAGTTTTTGAGGTAGAGAGATAAAAACTACATAAAAACGTAGGGATTTTTGTTGGCTTTCAGATGATGTGGGGCTTATTTGCGTGGGAAGTACGGTTTGGACAGCAGGCTCCTCCGAGCGAGGAGTGCACCGACAGCTTTTTGAATTTTTCCCCATGTGTGTGTATGTGGAAAGCGAGAGGGATTTTTCGCCGATTTTTCGAGTCGCATACTTTCTTTCTAAAACGACTACAGCCACAATTTTGGCAGCACGCGCATGGGAACAACACTAAATTGTAGAAAACCCTTGGCCGACGCTCACGATGTGTTCGTTTTCCGGATAGGACTTGTAGTTTTTGATTTAGGAGCATTTGTTCGGAAGGCTCCGACTGGGGTTCACTTTTTTTTTCGACGTTCCTCAGACACAGGCAGAGGTGAGAGGCAGAAGGAGACTCCAGCAGCAGGTGCCCCTGGTTACCATGACAACAAGGTCACACATGCAGCAGAAGAGGAGCACACAGAAAGTGGCGGGAAAACTCTGCTAAAACATTAAAAACAGCCAACCCATTACTGCAGTACTGTAGGGGGGCAGAACCTGGTGATGAACCCTTGGAGCAATTTAATACATTTGATTTTAACGGGAGCCATTCACCACACACACTTCATCGGCACAGATCAAAATTTCCGCAGGAATTTTCTAGTTAGTGGTGCTGTGCATCGCATAGCCCACTACTGACCCATATAGCAAAGCTATAGGGCCAGTAGTGGGCTATGCGAAGCACTACTACAGCCTCTGCTATAGCAACTGCGAGGATAAGATTAGGTGAAAAATTGTAGCATGTTAGCATCGTAGCATCGTAGTGTTGTATCATATCATCTTAGCGCAAACTGCTGCCGACACAGCCCCACTCTCGCGATTTCCCGCAGGGGAATTGTCTAGTTATACAATGCAATTATACTTGCATAACAGCTAACATCAAGGCAGACTTAAGTCATTGGTCCTTATTACCAACAAATATGTACATCCGGATAGACATAATTAAGATGAACATGCTGCCCCGTCTCCTGTATTTCTTCCAGTCTATGTATTGGATGGAATAGGATGATATCTACTTTTATCTGGGCAAAACAAAGACCACGGATTAGATTTCAGACACTACAGATGCCCAAAGTTAAAAGGGGAAGTTTGAAGATTATGACAGAGCAGTACAGCTGATTGATTACATATTTATAGGACTCTGTCCACTACCTCTAGCTCTCAACTCTCAGAATCAAAAGTTTACAGACCAAGAACCCAGCTCAAGGGCAATGTTGGAGAGTGTGTGGTGATATATAATGTTAGTACCTGGTGGAAGTAGTGCAGAGCACAGCATTAACCAATCACCAGTGAGTCTAGAGGAAGTGTGGGCGGGGCCTAGATGACATGGCTCCACTCTCAGACAGTACTGCTCACAAAACTCACAAAATGGTGCCACCTGTATTGTATACTAAAGTCAGTTTGACCAATGGGATGAAGTGGAGATGTGTTGTCCCTTTTTTTTTTTTACAGTCTATAGACTAGAATGATACCACAACACCTGTTAATAAGAAGCAATTCTGCACTAAAAGACTTTAAAGTAATTTTAAGAGGCTATACTATCTTTATTTACATGTTTCTAACTTTATTTTAAGGGGTTTAATCAAAAAGACATGCTTTCATTTAAAAAAACTCATTCATTTGCCACATTGTGTGTCCCAGCTGCATTTTAGTGCCTGATCATTGATCAAATGATCAAAATTGATCATTATTGAGTTAAGACTAGGATATACCAGATTACTGATCAGCTTTCAGGCTGTTACTTTATTTCTAAATTGTGGTTTTGGACTCACTGAAAAGTTTTTCCATGTAAATTCTTTTCTTGTACCTCAGCACCATGGGTGCACATGCTTTCAGTTGCTCAGCACCTGGACTCTGGAGCTCCCTCCCCCCTCACATATAACAGTCAGACTCCATCTCACTATTCAAATCACAACTCAAACCTCATGTGTTCAAATTGTCTTAATCTCTATAACTGGACCGTGCTTCTTACATAGACTAGTGTCCCTGTCCACTGTTTGTTGTTTTAATATGTTTTTATTCTCTGTTAGGTGACCTTGGCTACCTGAAAGCTGCCATAAAAATAAAATGCATTGTTATGTCAAGTTTGTATTGATTTTTGTTTTTGCATCTACATGACATCATCCACATTATGTCTCTTTGTTCAGTCTGACCTTCTTCTTTTTTTCATTCAGTGTTCTGTGACTATTTAAATGCATCATGTGATTGTTAGACACTCTGATGTGTTTACAGACTCTGACGTCCTCAGATCAAATCCAGGACTGATGAGGGAGTAGTTTCTTCTCAACAAGTGAAGGTGGAAAGTGTCTGAAAGTCAACTTGAAGTGAGTTCAACAGGTGAGAATCCTACCAGAGAAATCTGGAAATGTCTGAAATGAAGTATGATTTGTCTCATCTGAGTGTTTATTTTATATCTATACTGGGCCTGTTAAGATGAAATAAAAATGGATTTTCACTTCTTCTATATCTCCTGAATATATTGAGAATTAAAAATAAAAAGGAAAACCAAAGCCAGAAACTTATCTCCATGTGATTACTGTTTCACTCTGAACTGATTAGAAGGAACATGTCACTGTTAAAATGTTATGTCTTGTGTTTGTAGGAAGATCTAACAGCAGAAATAAGACTCTCCTGTATCCAGCTGTGTCCATGGAGAGAGACCAGTCTAAGAGTCAACCTGTTGACTTCAAACATGGACAGAAGTCGGATGATCCAGGGTAAGAAAAGAAAAAATGAATTTCTCTGACAAAGATAGGACTTTGTATTTAATCGTTTCAAATTCTAAAGACACCAGGAAGAATTGATTCAGTATATGTGGTGTGTTAATCCAGAAGTTATGTTTAACAGAATCCATCAGCAACCACATTCCTCTGGAATCACATCAGTGCCCAGGAAGAGAGACAAGTCTAATAGTCCAACACTTAACTTCAAACATGGACCACGGTCTACTGACCAAAGGTCAGAAAAGAAGAAATGCGTTCCTCTGACAGAAATACGAATTTGTATTTAAGAACTGAGGACTTCAATTATAACATAACTCAGAATCTGTATTAATCTTCTTTATATTTAACAGGATCCCTCAGCAAAGACCAGATCCCTCTGGAATCACATCTGTGTCCATGAAGAGTGACTGGTCTATGGGTCGACCTATTGAATTTAAAGAGTCAGCTGATCCAGGGTCAGAATGAACACAGATCTATTAATCATTATTCAGTTGTGTTCATTAGACTGTCATGTTTTAGTCCAGAGTTTATCTGTCATTTAGTTTCCTCTGTTAAAACACCACATTCAGTAATCAGAGCAGTGTTTGTTGTTCTCATCTTGTGTTTGTGGCATCAATAAAATGATGATCATCACCAAAGTGTGTTTGTTAAAGAAGTTAGTTTGAATCAAAGATGTTTCTCCACAGACTTCAGCAGCAGATCTCCGTGGTTTCCAGTGATCATCATCACAAAGACCTGGACTCCATATTCATGGTGAGTAAATGTTCAATCACAGCTACTACTGCTAAACTCAACAAGCACAAACTAGCATTCTGCTTGGAGAAGTCTTCATGTTGAATGCTGTCAACAAGCAGCCTTTCACATCAACATGATTGTGTTCTGATCATTTAAGTTGGATTATTATTCTGTTCCAGCTGCTGGAGGAGAACATCATCAGTTTTATGAAGAACGAGCTGAAGAAGATCCAGAAGGTTCTGAGTCCAGATTACCCAGAATGCTTAGAGAGTCAGAGGGAAGATGAGGAGGTGTTGGAGGGTGAGGATGAAGAGCAGAGGAGGAGCAGCAGAGATTTATTTGTGAAGATCACAGTGAACTTCCTGAGGAGAATGAAGCAGGAGGAGCTGGCTGACTGTCTGCAGAGCAGTAAGAGGATTTAACAGCTTTAACTTGATGGAAAGAGGAAATGGAGGAAACATGGGAGAAGTTTCTATTTCGACTCTGATGTTAATATGATGAAAACATCTGAATCACATCTATGAATTCTTCTGGACTGAAAACAGTCACATGTGAATGTTATTAAAATGAATGAGTTCACTGATTCATTACATTTCTTCTTCATTCAGGAACTCTTGCTCCAGAGTGTGGACGTAAAGTTAAATCTACTCTGAAGGAGAAGTTCCAGTGTGTGTTTGAGGGGATTGCTAAAGCAGGAAAGTCAAGCCTTCTGAATGAGATCTACACAGAGCTCTACATCACAGAGGGAGGGACTGCAGAGGTCAATGATGAACATGAGGTCAGACAGATTGAAACAGCATCCAGGAAACCAGACAGAGCAGAAACAAGCATCAGACAAGAAGAGCTCTTTAAAGCCTCACCTGGAAGACATGGACCAATCAGAAGAGTGATGACAAAGGGAGTGGCTGGCATTGGGAAAACAGTCTTAACACAGAAGTTCACTCTGGACTGGGCTGAAGACAAAGCCAACCAGGACATCCTCTTCATATTTCCATTGACTTTCAGAGAGCTGAATGTGTTGAAAGAGAGAAAGTTCAGCTTGGTGGAACTTGTTCATCACTTCTTTCCTGAAACCAAAGAAGCAGGAATCTGCAGCTTTGAAGAGTTCCAGGTTGTGTTCATCTTTGACGGTCTGGATGAGTGTCGACTTCCTCTGGACTTCCACAACACTGAGATCCTGACTGATGTTACAGAGCCCACCTCAGTGGATGTGCTGCTGACAAACCTCATCAGGGGGAAACTGCTTCCCTCTGCTCACCTCTGGATAACCACACGACCTGCAGCAGCCAATCAGATCCCTCCTGAGTGTGTTGACATGGTGACAGAGGTCAGAGGGTTCACTGACCCCCAGAAGGAGGAGTACTTCAGGAAGAGATTGAGAGATGAGGAGCAGGCCAGCAGGATCATCTCCCACATCAAGACATCACGAAGCCTCCACATCATGTGTCACATCCCAGTCTTCTGCTGGATCACTGCTACAGTTCTGGAGGATGTGTTGGAAACCAGAGAGGGAGGAGAGCTGCCCAAGACCCTGACTGAGATGTACATCCACTTCCTGGTGGTTCAGACCAAAGTCAAGAAGGTCAAGTTTGATGGAGGAGCTGAGACAGATCCACACTGGAGTCCAGAGAGCAGGAAGATGATTGAGTCTCTGGGAAAACTGGCTTTTGATCAGCTGCTGAAAGGAAACCTGATCTTCTATGAATCAGACCTGACAGAGTGTGGCATCGATATCAGAGCAGCCTCAGTGTACTCAGGAGTGTTGACACAGATCTTTAAAGAGGAGCGAGGACTGTACCAGGACAAGGTGTTCTGCTTCGTCCATCTGAGCATTCAGGAGTTTCTGGCTGCTCTTCATGTCCATCAGACCTTCATCAACTCTGGTGTCAACCTGATGGAAGATCAACAAACTACATCTCTGTTGTCTAAAGTCTTTAGAAACAAACCTAAACTAACACGTCTCCATCAGAGTGCTGTGGACAAGGCCTTACAGAGTCCAAATGGACACCTGGACTTGTTCCTCCGCTTCCTCCTGGGTCTTTCACTGCAGACCAACCAGACTCCCCTACGAGGCCTGTTGACACAGACAGGAAGTAGCTCACAGACCAATCAGGAAACAGTCCAGTACATCAAGAAGAAGTTCAGTGAGAATCTGTCTGCAGAGAGAAGCATCAATCTGTTCCACTGTCTGAATGAACTGAATGATGGTTCTCTAGTGGATGAGATCCAACGGTCCCTGAGATCAGGGGGCCTCTCCACAGATGAACTGTCTCCTGCTCAGTGGTCAGCTCTGGTCTTCATCTTACTGTCATCAGGAGAAGATCTGGACGTGTTTGACCTGAAGAAATACTCTGCTTCAGAGGAGGCTCTTCTGAGGCTGCTGCCAGTGGTCAAAGCCTCCAACAAAGCTCTGTAGGTGGATTTAGGAACTATTTGAAACATGATTCATTTAGTAAATGACAAATAAAACATTTGATGTTGATTATTCTTCAGGCTGAGCAGTTGTAACCTCTCAGAGAGAAGCTGTGAAGCTCTGTCCTCAGTTCTCAGCTCCCAGTCCTCCAGTCTGAGAGAGCTGGACCTGAGTAACAACAACCTGCAGGATTCAGGAGTGAAGCTGCTGTCTGCTGGACTGGAGAGTCCTCACTGTAAACTGGAAACTCTCAGGTCAGGATACAGCTGCTTGTTGATCAGTTAAATCCTGATTTAGGTTCATGTCGGTGCAGAAGTTCAACATCTGGAGGATTTTCCTTCTTCTTCTTGAGTTTCTGATATCTTTCTATCTCCAGTCTGTCAGGTTGTCTGATCACAGAGGAAGGCTGTTCTTCTCTGGCCTCAGCTCTGAGCTCCAACCCCTCCCATCTGAGAGAGCTGGACCTGAGCTACAACCATCCAGGAGACAAGGGAGTGAAGCTGCTGTCTGCTGGACTGGAGGATCCACTCTGGAGACTGGACACTCTCAGGTATGATTAAATTAGGTATGATTATGTTTGTCATTTATAAATTCAAAATGAATGTATTCACAAACTAGTTTTTAAGGAGTTTTCAGTGGTCCATAAGACAATATCACAAAGTGTAAGTAAAGGAATAATAAACTATTTAAATGTACACATGCATCTTATCATTGACACATGTATTAATAGTTACTAAGTGTGTTAACAGATGGTTTGTAAACATGTTATCTTACTGTAATACATGGTTAATTAAGGCAGATCTTAACCATGTGTTGATTGTTAGTAAACTTAATCTAAAGTGAGGACTATTTATGCCTTATGAAGCATTTATAAAGGCTCAGTTAACAGGAAATAAAGACAAAGTGGTACAGAAAATCCATGTATTTATTTCAACTTTACATTTAACATTTAACATTACATTGTTACTGCTATTCAAGCAATAGTTAAAGAATTTAAAGTCAAATCTCACATTTAGAAAAACATTAATATTAAAGTGAACACATCTGCGCTGTAACAAGGAATCAGTGATGAAGTGAAGACTTTCAAATTGTTCTCTGCACTGACCAGAAGTCCTGTTAGTCCAGCTCTTCATCTTCATCTACATTTCGTTATCTTTGAAACATCAGAGACAGTCTATACTGATGAGTTTCAGTCTGTTTCTGTGTCTCACTGATAAACTGATGAACTCTGCTTCATGTTGAACAGCAGTTAGGACTCATGTTGGATAGAAAATCATTCTGACTGTGTTTCTTCCTCCAGGATGGACCATGGTGGAGAGCAGTGGTTAAAACCTGGTCTGAGGAAGTGTAAGTTTGACTAATGATGATAAAACATCAAAGTGTCAGTTTGTCTTTAAATCCAAAGCTGATAGTTGTGGTATTTATTCATTCAAACATCACTGACAAGAGAATCCTGACTAAAAGTATCATCATTAAACTTTCTATTAATGAACAACAGATCAGTGAGGAAAGAAAGAAGAAATCCATCAGACGTGTCAGATGATAAACTGCAGCTGTGTTGTGTCTTTTTCTCTCCATCAGATTTCTGTCAACTTGAAGTGGACACAAACTCAGTCAACAGGTACCTCAAACTGTCTGACAACAACAGGAATGTGAGACGTATGAGAGAGGAGCAGCCATATCCTGATCATCCAGACAGATTTTTCTACTGGTATCAGCTGCTGTGTAGAAATGTTCTGACTGGTCGCTGTTACTGGGAGGTTGAGTGGAGAGGAAAGGTTGATATATCAGTGAGTTACAGAGGAATCAGAAGGAAAGGAGGCAAGAATGACAGCAGGTTTGGAGGAAATGATCAGTCCTGGAATCTGACCTGTTCTGATGATGGTTACTATGTCTGTCACAATAACAGAGAAACATCCATCTCCTCGTCCTCTGACTCTAACAGAGTATCAGTGTATGTGGACTGTCCTGCTGGAACTCTGTCCTTCTACAGAGTCTCCTCTGACAAACTGATCCACCTCTACACCTTCAACACCACATTCACTCAACCTCTCTGTCCTGCATTTGGGTTTTGGTCATCTGGTTCCTCATTGTCTCTGTGTTCTCTGTAGGAAGGAGAGTCTTTGAAGTGACAGCAGCTTCAACTCTGAGCTTTAAATGTTGATGGTGGATGATGTTTCTCTTTGGTTTCCAGTTGAATCACTGATTGTGATTTGATCAGGTCAGAATATGTTTGGTCTTAGAAGTAGTGAAATGATCTCCTAACCACTGAACTCCTGGAAGAACTGGACTGACTTTGATGATGACTTCTATCTGGATAATCCTGGACACATGAACATCAAACTGAGAGGTCTTCTTAGATATAAAAGAGTTATGGGAGGGAAAAAAATGGTTATTCACTGCTTTGCTTCAGCTTTGCTCACTAGATAAGATACATCACTCTCATATTTCACCTTGAAGATACCAGTTAGAGCCGCCCTCGGTTACACATTGAAAACTACTGATACACAAAAGGCAGCACTCCTGCTATTGTGGAGCCCAGATAGAATAAAACCTCTATGTACACTTAGTTTGGGGCTTCTCTTCTCCTACCCTTATAGTGGTTAAGTTGAAGTCTCAGCGCTGACTCTGTACCTATTATCTGCTTGCCAAATAAACTGTTGATTGGAGAGAAGTTGTCGGGTAATCTATTCATAGTCGAACTAACCTTTCCAAAAGGTATAAAGAACCTGGGCTGGGGACTTTTACTTTTGGGGGGAGCTGGTGGACACCAAGCATGTAGGACGTGTTGCCCTTTTGCTCTGCAAGTTTGTGTTTATTTTAACTTATTAACACCATTTTCACTAGTTTGGCCGGTCCACAATTTTGACAAGTATTTGGTCAGTTTCGGTGTGTTTTGGGGAATTTTCAACCGACAGTGGCAGCTGCACGTGGAAACTTGGCTTGCACATGCCGTGTTAAGGCTGCTTCCTCGACTGAGCCCGCATCTCCACCGAAGGTGGTCCTGGATCCCCAGTGTGCGCCCAATGTGGATCACCTGCAGATCATGTTAGACCAGTTGAAAGGGGACATTTGCATCTCAAAAGATTGTCCCAACAAAAACAACATATCAAGAATTACAACCTCGGCTGTACCTTCTGGGTCTCGTCTTGAGCCATTATGCACATGCTCATCAAAGTGGAAACAGGCTCTTGCAGGTTAGCTTTCAGGCCACTGATGTCCTCTGGGTCCATATAGGATTAAGTCTTACTGTTACAATGTGCAACAAGGAGGTAGGACCAAAAGCAGAACATGATCTGATCTGAGAAAAGATCTACATAAAGTTAATGGTGAATGCAAAACATCTACTGTAATGTGTTTCTTATTGTGTTAACTCTCTGTGTTTATTGTTGTTACGTCCCAGTCTAGGGGTGTAAGGGACTAACATAAAACAAGCAGCCAACGACTAATTGTGCTAAAAGGTGACCCTTTTATTGCTCACCACGCACACAAGTGAACAAGTGAACAATTCTATATACAAAAAAAAAACAGAAAATGAAGCTGCTCTTCAGGGTGAACCAAAGGCCAAAACAACAAACAAAACCCCGCTAGCAAATTCCCCAAACTTTAACTAAGGCCTAAGTAAAAATAACACAAACAAAAAGACATTGGCTATACTTAACTGCCTATCTTAACAAAAACAGGAGAAAACGTTCAAAAAATAAAATGGCGGTTCATCCTTACTGCTTCCAAACAGTTCAATAACGAAAAACAAATGTCTTCACGAAAAAAAAACTCCACGTAGGACCTATTCACAAAACACACAATAATTGCACTACTAGTAACAACAAAGCACGCACACCACAGCTCTAACAGAAGTCAGGGGAGGAGAGATCTCAGGTGCCGGCAGGTTGTCCATTTAAATTGGCCGAGCCCCCCGAACAGCCAATCCGGAGCTTCAGCTAATTCCGACCAGCCACGCCTCTGAACAAAGATCTCCAGCTGATGTCTCACTCCTAGTAAAAATAAAGCACTGTTCATAACACTCCCCTCACCAGAGAAAAAATTTTCCCACAGAAAATCGTTTACATAATATGACTTCTCGACAGTGCATCAGCCATCACGTTTTCACTCCCTTTCTTGTGTCTGATGTCTAAATTAAAATCCTGGGCCAGCAGGGACCAACGCATCAGCCTTTGGTTCGCATTCTGCATTCTGTCTAGAAATACCAGAGGGTTGTGGTCGGTGTACACTGCTACGGGGAGTGGGCTGGAACCGATGTACACCTCAAAGAACTGTAGAGCCAGCAACAACGAGAGAGCCTCTTTCTCAATGGTGCTGTAGTTCCTCTGACGGGTGGTGAATTTCTTTGAGAAATAGCAGATGGGATGGTCGATCCGGCGGGAGAAGTCCGGAGCCGCCAGGATAGGTGTGCTGCAGAGGAGAGCTTTACAGGATTCAAATGCATGTTGACACTCTGATGACCAAATTAAAGTTTTCTTATCACTAGTGAGGCTAGTCAGTGGAGCAACTACATCTGCAAAATTACGACAGAAAGCACGATAATAGCCAGCCATCCCCAGGAATCAGCGCAGCTCACGTCTGGTCTGGGGTACTGGGTACTCCAGGATTGCTTGAATTTTAGCATCTACCGGCCGTACCTGACTTTGACCCACCTGCTTGCCAAGGTAAGTAACGGTAGCCTTACCGAATTCACACTTTGCCAAATTCAAAGTGAGGGCAGCCTCCTCTAGCTTCTTAAAGACTACCTCAAGTGTGTTGATGTGCTTCACCCAAGTATCAGAATAGACTACAACATCATCCAGATAAACTTCACAATTTTCCACAGACGAAAGGACTAGGTGCATTAGCCTCTGAAATGTGGCAGGTGCATTTCTGAGTCCAAAGGCCATCACTAGATGCACTCAGACCATCACTTTCAGGAGTGTACATAGACGGAACAACAGATGTGACAATGGCTACAGTAGGGGGCGCAGCAGAGGCATCAGCAGCATTGCTGCGCAAGAATTATGGCTTTAACATGTTCACGAGTCACTCTAGTCTTGCGTTGGCGGTCAGGGGTACTCAAAACATAGTCAGTTAGACATCGGGAGAATTTTCAGACTGAATCCAAAACTTTTATGGATGACTGTCTGAAACTGTCAATAAATGAACCTAAGTTAATAACACGTATCTATAATATTCTCTTGTTATCAAGTCCCTTCCCTGCCGATGTGCATAGATGCAAGTGGGAGAAAGAATTTGGCGAACCGATCACGGATGACCTATGGGATAGAGCCCTTGAGAAGATCAACACCTGCTCACACAGTGCAAGACACTGTCTCATTCAATTTAAAATTATACATATGCTCCACTTCTCAAAGGAAAAATTACACAATATATATCCAGAAATATCACCTCTATGCGAAAAATGTAAATCTTCTATTGCAACCCATCTTCATAGCTATGCCCTATGCCCCAAAATTTATTCTTTCTGGTCTGGTGTTTTTAATATAATGTCCGAGGTTATGAGGTTTGTGATAAAGCCAGAACCTTTACTTATCATTCTGGGGGTATGTCAACCTGCTATGTTCTGTTTCTGTGTATGTGTTTTGTAATTACTTTGTAATTACTCTGTATGTTGTATTACAAATGCCCAATAAAAATACATGGAAAAAAACAAAAAAAAAACATAGTCAGTTTCACTAAGCTTTTGCTCAATTACGTAAGGACCACAAAATTTCGCCTGTAGGGCTGAACTGGAGATTGGGAGAAGGGCCAGCACCTTTTCACCAACCTGAAAATCTCTCTTAAGAGTTTTACGATCATACTTTTTCTTCATCTCCCCCTGAGATGCCGCCAGCGTGCTGCGCGCCACCTCACAAACTTGGTGCAATCTCTCCCTGAACTTGCTCACATAATCCAGTACACTAGTCGGAGAGCTAGGGGTGCCAGACAGGAACTTCTTTCTCAATAGACGGAGTGGACCACGCACCATGTGTCCAAATACAAGTTCTGCAGGGCTGAAACCGGTGGATTCCTGCACACTTTCTCTCACAGCTAAGAGGAGAAAAGGCAAACCTTCGTCCCAGTCCCTACCAGTCTCGAGACAGTACTTCCTCAGCATAGATTTCAGTGTCTGATGGAAGCATTCAACTGCGCCCTGAGACTGCGGGTGATAGGCGCTCGATTTCCTGTGCCTAATGGACAAGGTTGAAATAACCTGTGCAAAAAGTTTGGACACGAAATTGGTTCCCTGGTCAGTTTGGATGTATTTGGGCAGCCCGAAAGTAGAGAAGAAGCTAATGAGAGCTTTGACAACAGCCTTTGCTTTTAATGTGCGCAGAGGAATGGCTTCTGGGTAATGAGTGGCAGGGCACATTATAGTCAACATATACTGATGGCTGGACTTCGTTTTAGGAAGCGGACCCACACAATCCAGAATAATGTGCTCAAATGGTTCCCCGAGCACTGGAATAGGCTGCAGCGGAGCGGGAGGAATTTTCTGATTAGGTTTTCCACTGAGCTGGCACACATGACAGGAGCGACAAAAATTAACCACATCTGACTTCAACCCAGGCCAAAAAAAATAACGCAGGATGCGATTGTATGTTTTTCTAATTCCTAAGTGACCAGAAGAGTTATCGTGAGCAAGGCTGAGGACTTGAGGATGAAACGGCTGGGGCACCACAACCTGCTCAACTGAATTCCACCCCAAATCACCAGCAGCGGGCGGGTGCCAATTTCGCGTTAACACGCCTTCAGCAGCGGAATACAGACAGGGAGTTTCGGATTGTGAGGTTGCAGCAGCAGACCCTGGCTAGTGTAGGATCATCTTGTTGTGCTTTAATGAATACATCCCGGTCTACATCAAGGGCTAACTCCACCTCCGCGGTAAGCACGTTATTTGAGACCTTCCCATCTTGAATATCTGCTGGCAACTCCGCCTCTACTGGCGTATCAGCAGTGCACATGAATGCGTCGGACAAGTTTGGTACCTCTTCATACTTGCGTGCTTGCGCACGAGTCACAGCACAGACCGGAAAAACAGAAGGTTGACTGTCCGCAGCAGACAAGTCAGAATCAAGCACTGGATTCTCAACCACTTCAGGTGTTGGAAAAACTCTATTACCAGCTAAATCATTGCCTAGAATGAAAGCGACCCCGCGCACAGGCAAACGTGCATGCGTGCCAACCTTCACAATGCCGGTAACGAGTGGTGAGCACAGAAACACAGTTTGCAGTGGCGCGCGTAAAGGAACCATCTTCACCCCCCACACCAGAGCATCAGAACCACTAAAAGAGCTGTCAGAAAAAGGCAAAACACCATGTAACAACAGGGACTGATTGGCTCCTGTATCCAGTAGGATCGTGATCGGTACTTGGTCTTTCCTGTCACCCTTGAGAGAGACCGAACCCTTGGAAATGAATGGTTTGTAACAGTTGTAGAGAAACATACACTCTCGTTAGGGCACCACCTCCTTTTATCGTAGGAAGAACACAGTTTGAATCAGTTTATCAGTCTCAATTAAATAATTTGCATATCTGAAGGATGAATCCTTTACTACAATTTTTACCAGTCATTCTCTGCCGTAAACAACACCACAAACAACTTAAGTGTGAACAAATATTTATTTAATAAAGTGAAAACTATGAATAAATGAGGGCGTTAATAGAATATATGCATGGTTAATCAAATAAACGAATATGATAAGGTATGAAATTATTAATTTCTGGAGCGATGGTGAGAGATGGAGATGTTTTAAAGTTTAATCTAAAGGGAATAGATTTTATTCCTAATCTAATCAATCTTCTCTAAAAGATATTAGTAGGGAGTTTCAAAGTATGACACCAACTCTTTGTCTTAAGCGGTAGGAACGATTCAGCCTACTTTTCCGTAGAGTCTTCTCGGCGTCGGTGATGGAGGAGCGTCGGTGTGACGAGTTGGTGACGATAACAGCACAGCTGATGCGGGCCTCTCTTGGACCGATAGATAGGACTCGATGCTTGGTCTGTTTCTCCAACACCCCGCTTCGCTTGAGAGCGTTGTAGGTGTTCAGTCAAAGGCAGTAGATGACACTTGGCAATGTCTGTGTGTTTGAAGAAAGAATCTGGCTCGTCACGTCTTCTTGATGTCGTTGCTATGGCAACAGCTTCTTGGTTTCTTGATCCGTCAGAGAGATTGGGTCTTTCTCTGATATCCCAGCTGTCTACACTGGCTAACTTATGAACGATGATGGTTAGTACTTCGGTTGGTAGAGTATAAAAATTAATAAAGCTAGAAAAATATTCACGTCACTATAAAAATCGTACGTCAGGGAAAAACATCCGACGAGAAACAAACAGAGCTTGAAATATTCAAGTTGTTCTTAAAACAAAGTTACTAAGTTTAAACGTAAATACGTAAACGGAAAATGGAAATGAAAGTCCAAAAGAAAAGTGAAAGTGCAGAAGAAGTAAAGAAGTCAAAGAAGTGCAAAAGTGCGAAAGTCCCAAAAGGTAATGAAGTGTAAAAGTGCGGAGAAAAGGGAGCGTCTCTCTGGTTTTATGAGTTAATTATTCAGGGCGTGTTTGGATCGGGTTTCCAAATTCTTCACGCGGACAGTGAAGAGAACGCCCACTCCTTTGTCTTGAGATCTCTTATTGCCTGATCTTCTTAACCTATTTTATATCATTAAATGTAACCATTCCATCACTCATCATGACTCGTTAGCAATGTTTGCGTATGTGACAACACTCAACATTACAACATAACAAGATGACGTATCTGAACGGCATAATCAAAATAATTCAAGAGCATCAATTAATTAATAAACTCATGTTCTCTTTACAGTGACAATTTGCTAATACTAAAAGGTTGTGTTTCTAAAATAACAATTCCCATAGTGATGATTTCACAATAGCTACTAGTATAAGAACATCTAAAGTTCTACATGCTTTAACTTCAACAATGATTAAAAGAGAGGGAAAATACTTTTAAAGATAGCCACTTGATGGCAATGTTGATACTTCTTTACTGTGACCAATTATATGAATTCGGGCTAACTTTATCGTACAATGATCAAAATAGTCTCATTGTGATCGTTAGCACTTCCTGAACAACAATATATAACTTACCAGGTTATTGCAATTTCGATAGTCATATTATCAAACATAGGCTCTTTTTAGAGAAGAGAAATGCAGATCAGAGTCTGGTTCTGGGAGGACGGTATTTATGACCCCTTATCAGTTTCACTTCCTTGGTCACTCTTGGAGAGGGGAGTAAGAAAGTGTTTGGTATGTTTGCATGTGTGTGTCTCTGAAAAGGAAGAATTAGTACATCACAAGCTTAAAACATAATAATAAACATAATAAAATAACATTAAGTCTTCTAGACTTTATGAAGTGAAAGTCATTTAATTCAGTCTTTGTAGTTCCTCATATCGAATTAATTCTTCTATTAATTCTTTCGATTCAGAACTAATTAGTCCAGAAACCAGAGTGGGGAAATTCCACAGAAGTGTAAATCTGTCTATTTTGGCTTAGGTGATGTCCTCAGTATTAGGGAGTTCCGTTAGCGTGGGTCTGTCCAGCATCTGGACATGGCACATTTATAGCTATGGGTGTAAAAGGTTGATCTGTTAGAAGAGTTCGAATGCAAAACAACTCCGTAAATTCACATTCCAGAGAGGGGGAGAATTGAGAGCACGTAAGGTTCCTACACAGTCATCTATGCCGTCATCTCCAACAGCGTCTGGGCTAACAGAAGACAGAGCAGGAACAGAATTAACAAAACCAACACTTTTCGGCTTTTTGGGACTGTGATTTCGTTCTTTGCTCTGGAGTGCAGGACAATCGGCGATGAGATGTCCAGTCTCGTGGCAGTAAAAACATTCACGGTTGTTGGAATTTGTGTTGACCCGCTGCACATTTTTAGGTGCAGGTTTTGGAACGGCACTTGGGATATGTTCACGGCGCACAGACGGGAAAACAGCACGGTGAGTTAGAACAAACTCATCAGCCAGCACAGCAGCTTTGGACATTGTATCCACTTTTTGTTCATTTAGGTAAACCACAATCTTTTCAGGAAGACAGGACTTAAACTCCTCCATCAAAATTAGTTCGCGAAACTCAGGTAAAGTCTGCACCTTGCTAGCCTTACACCACTTATCCAGCAGAACAGATTTCTCCCGTGCAAACTCTACATAGGTATGGCTGACAGACTTTTCACATGCGCGGAATTTCTGGCGATATGCCTCAGGGACCAATTCATAAGCTCGCAACACAGTAGCTTTTACAACATCATAATCCAGACTTTCATCAATAGACAAACTCGTACACACTTCCTGCGCTTTTCCGCTTAGCTTACACTGCAACAGCAAGCTCCACACATTTTTTGGCCAACCCAAAGTTGCTGCAATCCGTTCAAAGGCATTAAAATAGGAATCCACTTCACCTTCTCTGAACGGTGGGACCAAGGCAATATGCTTGCTCATGTCAAATTGATCAGAAGGGGAGGTGGGGAGACGCATACTCACAGGGGAGGTAGTTTGACGAGGAGATCTCTCCAGCTCCATGGCCCTTACGCGGAGATGCATCAGCTCAATCTCTCGCGTCTTCAATTCGAGCTCCACCTCTTTCAGGCGAAGGGCCAGCTTAAGATCCTCCGTGTCCGCCCGAGAGCTGAGCGGCACTAGGAGTCTCTGCTCCCGGCTCTGACTCTGCCCGGTCATCCACGGCAGCAGCAGCCTCCGCGCCACCGTCCCCGACTAAATCATCTGCTTCAGGCTTTGGCCTGGCAATAATGCCGCGCTCCACCAGCTGTTCTGATAAACAGAATTTAATTTCCGCCTTGCGCGCGGTTAAAGGGACCAAAACATTGTAAATCTGCCTTTGTACATTTTTCTAGTTTATCCAAAGACGGACTCTGCGTAAACTCATCCATGTCGAACACCGTGACATGGCACTCCCGTACACACAACAGTCTAGCCAATACCGAAAAAGGAAAGAAACAGACGAGCCCCCACTTTATGTTACGTCCCAGTCTAGGGGTGTAAGGGACTAACATAAAACAAGCAGCCAACGACTAATTGTGCTAAAAGGTGACCCTTTTATTGCTCACCACGCACACAAGTGAACAAGTGAACAATTCTATATACAAAAAAAAACAGAAAATGAAGCTGCTCTTCAGGGTGAACCAAAGGCCAAAACAACAAACAAAACCCCGCTAGCAAATTCCCCAAACTTTAACTAAGGCCTAAGCAAAAACAAGTTATGTGATACTCGCGAGGAGAACGAACAGAGATTGTGCTTAGGGAGGTCCCTGGTTACATAGGTGTAGTTAGTCTACAAAGGGAAGACAACTCTCTATTTTCGTTAGTTACACATAACACAGGTACTGCTCAAGGTCGAAACAGGAACTCCTCAAAGACGGGAAGGAATGTGTTCAGCCATGCTCCCACAGCTGGAACTTCTTCAACACTATCCTCCCTGGCACAAATCAACTCAGCACACCGAAAACAAGTCATATCAGGGTCGAACTGACCCTTCACAGTTCAAGAAT
The DNA here is from genome assembly GCA_005024645.1 of Planiliza haematocheilus. Lineage (NCBI taxonomy): Eukaryota > Metazoa > Chordata > Actinopteri > Mugiliformes > Mugilidae > Planiliza > Planiliza haematocheilus. The sequence continues at coordinate 660,625 of SRSE01000327.1, read as the reverse complement.
AGGTCAGCACATAGCGTGTGATTTGTGCAAGCAGTTATACAGGATAAATGTGAAAACAGAAAACTCTAACAGTAGCCATGGTTTGCTGCTGAGCGGGCCATACAAGCCAGCAGCGTTTAGTTAGGTATGTTTTACAATGTTTGAAATATCCTCTGCTGCTCAATGGGCTTGCAAGCCAGCAGCTTCTAGTTAGTCTAGGTAGAATATAGGTTATTGGTCATATCACATGACTGTAGACTTGGTAGGGCCTCTCAGTCAAACAGGGCCTCTAAATGTGTTTTGCCTGGGATTTTGGCACAAGGGATTGTAACATCTAATCCTGTGTATTACTTAATTCATCCGAGTAGCTTCATCTGTTCTAGGGGACTGGTGGGAAGTTGAGGTTTAAATAAGAAACTGTGGACAACCCATCAGAAACTGGATTGAATTGTTTCTGTTAAACGACCAGAAACTGGTGCAATTTTTGGTTCAGCTCTATATCACAGTCTCTTTGTTATAAAACTAGTGTTCATGGAGTGTTTCTATGTATAAATGAACAGTAGTGGTCCCAGAGTCAAACCCTGCAGTATTGCCTTGGACACAATGAGGAAGTTAGAGGTGTTAGTTTACTTTTGCACATCACAGAACGTCAACACTGTATCTCCCTATAAGAACAACTGTTTTAGACAGTGTGACATTTATGAGAAGGAGGAAGACGTACAAGCATGATGGATGACTTCAGATTAAACTGCTGTCACTGATGATATTGATGCTTCAGTTTACAGGTAAGGATTCACTAACTTGAATACTTGTATATAAAAAGTGGATGATATATGATGAAGAGTCTCTAATATGTAGCTGAGATGAGCTCAGAAAGGTTGTGTTGATAGTCCAGGTTCACTATGCTGAATGAAGCACTGGAGTGATGTGTATATCAGCAATAATATGAAGATCTCTAACAATTCAATCAATTGAGTCATATAGATGGGATTCAACATGTGGCTTTGAACAGACATGGGCCTATTGAAGAATAAAGATTCATTCAAATTGAGGTCCCTTGATTAATTTGAAATCAAATGCTGCACTCAGATGAATTAAAATCCTTTAAATTAAGATTTAAAATGTATTTGATTCTCACCATTATCTGTTTTACTGTTTGTTTTTAACGGATGTTATGAATATCTTAGAATCTTAGAACAGATAAAGTCATTATAGTAGGTGACTTTAACATCCATGTTGATGTTGTCAGTGACAGCCTTAGCTCTTCATTTATATCGTTATTAGATTCAATTGGCTTTTCTCAGAATATAAATGGATCAACTCACAGTTTTAATCACACCTTAGATCTGGTATTAACATACGGCATAGAAACTGAAGGTTTAACTATATTTAGCCATAACCCTCTTTTATCTGACCATTTTCTCATTACCTTTGAATTTACTATAATGGATTACGCAATAACTGAAGAGACATTTCATTATAGTGGATGTCTATCTGATGATGCTGTAATTAGATATAAAGAATTAATTCCTTCTTTATTCATCCCAGTGCCATGTGTCAATGATGTGGACGACAGCAATCACAATTTAACTCCTGCACTATTAGATGGTTTTGTCGATGGCACTGCAGCATCGCTTAGTTCAGCTCTAAACTTAGTTGCTCTTCTGAAAAAGAAGGTCATGAATCAGAGGAGACTAGCTCCCTTCACAGTTGCGCTGTTTAAAACAGGCAGCCCGAAAGCTAGAAAGAATTTGGCACGACACTAATTCTGAAGAAGCTCACATAGCCTGGAAAGATAGTTTAACGACTTATAAAAAAGCTCTCCGTAGTATTAGAACAGCGTACTATTCATCATTAATAGAAGAAAACAAGAACAACCCCAGATTTCTTTTCAGCACTGTGGCCAGGCTGACAAAGAGCCACAGCTCTGTTGATCCATCTATTCCTTCGGCTCTGAGTAGTAATGACTTCATCAGCTTCTTTACCAATAAAATTGTTGATATCAGAGAAAACATTCAAGGCATCCTTCCTCCAGCTGTCAAAGATGTAAGTACAGTGACTTTAGAAATCTGTGTTAGACCTTATCAACATCTGGAATCCTTCTCCCCAGTAGATCTTCTCGAGCTATCTTCAACAATTAAAGCATCTAAACCATCAACCTGTCTTCTAGATCCAATCCCAATTAAACTGCTCAAAGAAGTGCTTCCATTAATTAACACCTCCATATTGAACCAGATAAATTTATCTTTATTAACAGGATATGTGCCTCAGTCTTTTAAGATTGCTGTAATTAAGCCCCTACTTAAGAAAGCCACTCTAGATCCAAATGTTTTAGCCAACTATAGACCAATCTCCAACCTTCCTTTTATTTCCAAAATTCTAGAAAAAGTTGTGTGACCACTTAAACAGGAATGGTCTGTTTGAAGAGTTTCAGTCAGGTTTTAGAGTTCATCATAGTACAGAAACAGCTCTGGTTAAAGTTACCAATGATCTCCTCATGGCTTCAGATAGTGGACTTGTCTCTATACTGGTTCTGCTAGATCTTAGTGCTGCATTTGACACTATTGATCATAATATTTTACTACAGAGACTTGAAAGTGAGATCCAGATTAAAGGAACTGCATTAGATTGGTTTGAATCCTATCTGTCTGACAGATTCCAGTTTGTTCATATCAACCATGATTCCTCTACTTATACTAAAGTAAGTTATGGCGTTCCTCAGGGTTCTGTGCTAGGACCAATACTCTTCACATTATACATGTTACCATTAGGGAAGATTATTAGAAAACATGGCATAAACTTCCATTGTTACGCAGATGACACCCAGCTATATTTATCTATGAAACCAGATGAAACTAATCAGCTGGTTAAACACCAAGCATGTGTTAAAGACATAAAGGCTTGGATGACGTGTAATTTCTTACTCTTAAACTCAGACAAAACAGAAGTTATTGTATTTGGTCCTAAACATCTCAGAGATTCCTGATCTAATCACGTGGTTTCTTTGGATGGCATTACCTTGGCCTCCAGTACTACTGTGAAAAACCTTGGTGTTATATTTGATGAGGATATGTCCTTTAAATGTCACATTAAGCAAGTAACCAGGACTGCCTTCTTTCATCTACGTAATATCATCAACATTAGGAACATCCTGTCTCAGAGTGACGCTGAGAAACTAGTTCATGCATTTGTGTCTTCCAGACTGGATTACTGTAATTCATTACTGTCTGGATCCAAATAACTCTTTAAAAAGCCTCCAACTGATTCTAAATGCTGCATCCAGAGCATTGACAGGAATTAACCAGAGAGATCATATTACTCCAGTTTTAGCTTCTCTTCACTGGCTCCCCTTAAAGTCTAGAATAGAATTTAAAATCCTCCTCCTTACATACAAGGCCCTCAAAGGCCTAGCTCCATCATATCTTAAAGACCTCATTGTACCATATCATCCCAACAGATCACTTGGGTCTGAAAGTGCAGGCCTACTTGTGGTTCCTAGAATTTCAAAGAGTAGAATGGGAGGTAGAGCTTTCAGCTATCAGGCTCCTCTCCTGTGGAACCAGCTCCCAGTTTGGGTTCGTGAAGCAGACAATGTCTCTATTTTAAGGTCAGGCTTAAGACTTTCCTTTTTGATCAAGCTTATAGTTAGGGCTGGACTAAACCATCCCTTAGTTATGCTGCTATAGGCCTAGGCTGCTGGGGGACAATGCACCAAACACATGTTCTCCTTCTTTCTTCTCTCTCCTCTCTCGTGTCCTCCACTTTCTTTTTCTCTGGCACAGAGCTCCTCCCTCTAAATTCCTATCTGCTACTAGTCATGACATTCTGTGCTATTACTATGTAGAATGTTTACTGCTGCTCTCCCTTTTTCCAAGTATCTCTGGCCTGGAGTTGAGTGTTTCCTGTGGAGCTCCATACTACATCTGTTGTAGTGGTCTCATCATTCTGCCCAGTCTCCATGAATCCTGCTGTTATCCACTCCTACCTGAATGAACAATTCTCTAACCTGCCTATGATTCCTCTTACATTTTCTTTTTTTGAACAGTCTGTTTATTGAATTTTGCATTTTACAAAACCAATAATGATCTAATTACATATCAAAATACAGTGTACCTCAGAACAGAAGCCCATTTTTGCGAGCCTGGCTTTAGTGTAGTGGGCTCGATGAAGGATTCGACATTGCATAAAGCTGTGACCAGCACATATCAAAGACTTATGTACTCTCCGCAAAATCTCTTCCCAAGTATCATCACTAATCACTTCTCCCAAATCTGTCTCCCAAACTGTTTTAAGTACAGCAGAAGAGCCTGGACAAAGATTATAAATATTGGAATAAGTAGAGGAGATTGCCCCCTTTAAGGACGAGAGAGGCTTCAGAAAAATCTCAAAATCTGCAGACTTGGGAAGAGCAGGGAATCCTGGGAATGAGCCACGGACAAAATTTCGGACTTGGAGGTATCTAAAAAAATGTTCTTTAGGAAGCAAGAATATATTTACCAGTTGTTGAAAAGAAGCAAAAATAGAATTAACATACAGGTCTTTCATAGTTTTTATGCCCAGCCTAGCCCATATAGAGAAGATGCTATCCAATAGCGATGGGGGAAAAATAGGATTTGATGCAAGTGGAGCCTCAGATGAAAGAGTTTGAAGACCAAAATGACGTCTAAACTGAGTCCATATCTTAATACTGGAGGCAACTATCACATTCTTAGTATAACCAGAAGTAGAAAAAGGCAAGGGCAAATACAATAACGCTTTCAATGACGCCGGCTGAACTGAGTTTGCTTCCAAAATCAACCAAGATGGGGGGGTCTCAATATCTCCGTAACTAACCCAATAGTTCAGATTCCTAATATTTGTTGCCCAATAATAGTAAAGAAGGTTTGGTAACACCATTCCGCCCAAAGCTTTGGGCCTCTGTAAAACCTGTAGACGCAACCTAGGAGTTTTCTTGTTCCAAATAAAATCTAAAATAGGACTGTCTACTTTACGGAAAAAGGAAAGAGGGAGGAAGATAGGAATGCCTTGGAATAAATATAAAAAGCGCGGAAAGATGTTCATTTTAATTGCATTGATTCTGGCAGCTACGGAGAGATTTAGTAGGGACCATCGCTCAAAGTCTTGTTTAATCTTGGTGAGCAAGGAGAGGAAATTTTTCTTATAGAGATTAACCAATGTTTTGGCAACATATATTCCAAGATAAACAAAGCCATCGTTCGCTACCTTAAATGGCAAATTTTGAAGTTGAAGTGAATTATCATTTACCTCTCCGTTAACAGTAAGTATTTCACTTTTAGCAAGATTAAGTTTATATCCAGAGAATCTACTAAATTTGTCTAGGACTGAAAGGGCTGCAGGAATAGAACGTGGCAGATTAGACAAAAGCAGCAGAAGATCATCTGCATACAGCGCCACCTTCAGCTCTACACCACTTCTAGTTATACCACATATATCAGGATGAGACCGCAAAGCAATCGACAGAGGCTCCATCACGATAGCAAATAAGAGCGGACTCAACGGGCAGCCCTGCCTTGTAGAATGATGTAAGCGAAAGTATTCCGAATTTGTGCCATTTGTCCTGACCATGGCCTGAGGAGAGGCATATAATAACTTCACCCACGAAATAAATTTTTCCCCAAAACCAAATTTTCCCAAAATAAAAAAAAGATAATCCCACTCTACTCTGTCAAATGCCTTCTCGGCGTCCAGAGCTACCAGTGCCTCCGGGAGAGCACCTGAAGGAGGATTATAGACTACATTAAACACCCTTCTAAGATTAAAAAAGGAGTGTCTATTACGTATAAACCCAGTTTGGTCCAAAGATATAATTGTAGGCAAGACAACTTCTAAGCGTCTGGCTAATAACTTGGACAATAGCTTAAAGTCGGCATTCAGCAAACTAATGGGACGATAAGAACCACATGAAAGTGGGTCTTTACCTTTCTTTAAAAGCAGAGAAATGCAAGCCTGATTTAGGGTATGGGGAGGTGTGCCTAAATTATAAGAATCAGTAAACATCTCTAACAGGTGCGGGGCCAGTTGTTTCCAGAATGTTTTATAAAACTCGGCCGGAAAGCCATCTGGGCCTGGACTTTTATCACTTTGTAATGATTTGACTGCCGCCTCAAGTTCAACTGCTGTGATAGGACGTTCCAGTTCAATTCCTCTTACATTTTCTAACTGTCATGTAACATCATTAGTTTGAATCATAGCATCCAACTTGTATGCTTTAGTCAGATATGTGTATTTATGACAGATGTATGTTTATCTTGCTGTTCTCTTTCTCTGTCTGTACCCGGCTGGCCTTAGGCAGATGGTTCCTCCATATGAGCTGGTTCTGCTCAAGGTTTCTTCCTGTTAAAAGGGAGTTTTTCCTGCCACCGTCGCCTGCAGGCTGCTCTGGGGGTTTCAGGCCGGGTCTTGTAAAAAATTTAAGAACTATAGTCATAATTAATTGGAGCTGTAAAGACCATAGCGGGGGAACATCCATGTAGTTTTTAGGCAATTATGTGGAAGAAACCCAAAGTTATGACAGTTTACATTTTGAAATGGGGTCAAACTGACCCCGTAGACAACAGGGAGGTTGAGAATGATCTGATCATTCCTATTTTACTACATAATTAAGTCAGTGTGTCTGGAACAAATCTTTATGTTCCTGTTGCTGCTCTTGGAGGCCATTTTCTCTTTTATTTTTACCTTTGGATGGATCCACTTTTCCATCCTGCCTGAGGTTTTGCTTGTGATCTGGCTGCAAAAGCACAACAAAGAATATTAAACCACTTGAGGGCTTGCTGTTGTCGAAGGAGGAACGTATTCCTCTCCTTCACCCCAGGTTCTTTCTACCTATTGGAAAGGTTAGTCCAACTACGAATAGAGCACCCAACAACTTCTCTCCAATTCAACAATTTATTTGACACGCAGAGAATAGGTACAGCATCAGCGCTGAGACTTTAACTTAACCACCTTAAGGGTAGAGAAGAGAAGCCCCGGACACAGTCTGCACACAGGTTTTATTCTATCTGGGCTCCACCCGGGACCAATAGGAGGAGCACGGCCTGTCGTGTATCAGTGGTTTTCTATGTGTGGCCGAGGCCGGCCCTAACTGATATCTTCAAGGTGAATTATGAGTGTGGTGCCTCCTATCTAGTGAGCAAGCTGGATAATCACATATCAGGGAACAGTACAAGAAGGAAAGAGGACACTTCTTTCAGTCCTGTACTGTTTCCTTCCTTAACTCTTTTATATCTAACAAATCCCCCTGTTGGCGTGCCTTAAGGACACGCCACCCCTGATACTGGCCTATCATCTAATTTCAAAAACGGGTGTATGGATGCAGAATAAGCTATATGTGTAACCTGAGCCTCCTTCCAGCGGTCACGTGAACGTGTTCCCCCAGACACGTTGCCATCTCTCCGGTAGACTCAGGTTGTGTATGTAACAGCCTGGAAAATCAACTAACATTGGCTATATCTATAAAATAATGGATACATATAACCCTAAGGCAGAAAAGCAAGCATGAGGGCGAAATACTATTCTAACATTGTGTGATCAGTTATTGTAGACCCTAACTCAGACATCATCTTCTATGTCAGATTCCTCTTCGTCAGATCCTGGATCGTTCGAATAGATCAGAGGCACTCCCTCCGATAGGTTCATCTGATAAGCTGGAGGCGCTCCTTTTAACTCCACATTCCCCAGCGCCTTGTCCATACATCGCACAATGAGTGCCCTGATACAAGGAATGCAACAACAGCCACACAAAACACGCAACGAAAACAATGGCTAATGACGTGGCTACACTAGCTACTAAGTTGCCCCATTTTCCTAAGAATTTATCAAACAGGCCAATTAGGGGATCAGAGACCCCAGAATGTTATTCTAATTCATTTGGGAGGGCTTTGAGGCCTCTCAGGGTTTAGTCAGAGATCCGTCAGGGGCGGTGTTATTGGGGACAAACTGATTTTTTCACAACTTTGAATCAAAAAGATCTCGAGATATTTATACTTCAAACTAGACGTTGTCAATTTGCATATGATCCAGTCACTTTCCATCCATTGGTTCTTGTTCCTCTCGTATGATGTTTCATATCTATTAGCCTTCACAACAACAATGGGACCTTGAGAAGGTCATCACAGGGACGGCTGAGCTGGTGCCGACCTGTTTTGTCTTGTGTGAGCAAAAGTATGACAATCAGTACTTAAGAATTTCTCCACTATAGGAGCAAACGGGGCACAGAGACACCACTTCCAAATAACATTATCTGTTACTAAGGTCATTCATTTCATCAACATTCTGTCATGCTAGCCAGCACTCAGAAAATTTCCACTACAATACGTACAGTGCATTTCTCCTGTGTCAGCCAGTATCAATAATTAAATAATCAATCATAACAATCAAATTTTGAGTCCCCCTGTTGAGATATTTGTTTCACTTGGAATGGTTATATTTGGTAACACATCACTTGACTGAGTTTGTAACTTATCTATCATATTCTGCCATAAAAATTACAGGACGATTAACAGACCTCCCGCTACAAAGCAGGCCAGCGTAGGCCACGACCCAAAGGTCAACATTTTGTTCTTCCTCTGTTTCTTATCTATGTCCCTTAGGTGCTTTCTGATTTCTCTAAGGTTTATAGCTCCACTCTCCCTCTTTTATCTCCTCAGATTTTTGTTTCATCACATATTTTAGCCAGTTGTTAATTAATTGACTGATTAGTTCTCTCTACCAGCCCCTGTGATGCTGGGTGGTAGGCAGACCCAAAGCGGTGCTGGATCCCAGAGTATTTTTCATCTTCTTTCAAGGTCTCCACTGTAAAATGAGTCCCATTATCAGAACGAATACATTCAGGGACACCATAGCGGGGTATCAAGTCATAAATTAGCCAATTTATAACTTCTTGAGCTGTTTCAGTTTTGGTGGGTTTTGCTTCCACCCATCAAGTAAAAGTATCAACGCAAACAAGCAAATATCTACAGCCCTTTACTCTTTGATTCATCCCCATGTCAGTAAAGTCAATCACCACTTCCTGCCATGGTCTGTTTGGGACAGGGAATGCTCCCATCCCCGTCTTAAGAGTCGCTCGAGGATTAAACTTAGAGCAACTGGAACAAGTATCTACAAAATATTTACACACTCTGATAGATAGGGATGCCACCATGTTTGTCCTATCATCTCAGCAAGTCTTCTTCCTGATTGATGTCCCCGTTTGTGTCCTTCCTCGCATAACATCATCAGCAAGGTAGGGGAGGCTACAATTCTCCCATCATGTGACCTCCATGTGCCTGTTGTTTTACATTTAGTGGCACCTTTTTCAACCCACGCCTGTTTTTCATGGGGGGGCTGCTTCATTCTGCATGCTCAACACTTCACAAATTACCTTTTGTAACATGTTTCCATTTTGTTCATCATTTGCTTCATTTAATGCCATTTGTAAGGTTCTACTGTTTTTCTCCTCATAGCCAGCCACTCTTTTTGCTGCTGCGTCCGCAGCATTGTTACCTAATGCTATCATACCTGTCCCTGTTTGGTGTCCTGTACATTTTATGATAGCTGCCTTACGGGGCTTGGAGAGAGCTTCTTGTAGTTTTATCATCTGATTCATGTGTTTCACAGGTTTACCAGTATTAGTGAGGACATCTGTTCTTATCCATTGTTTTAAGTCTACATGTACGACTTTCACAGCATAAGCAGAGTCAGTGTAGATATTAACCTCTTTCCCTTCGCTCAGTTCACAGGCTCGGGTTATAGCTATAATTTATTATTATTATCTGAGCTGACATAATGCACATTTGGTTGGAGTAGTATTTCCTGCATTCTGATGGTTCTTTGTTGACTTAAAGTAAATTTTTGGCTTGAGATGTAGCTTGTTACTGCATGGTTTGTGTGCACTGTAATGTCCTGTCCCCTTGTGATGTGAGCTGTCCCCTTCAGTGCTTTAGCTATAGCACATAGTGCTCTGGTACAGGTAGGATGGCCTTTTTCCACTGGTTCTAGTTTAGTGCTATAATAGCATAACACTCTCCTCCCTTGAGCTCCGGGCTGCCATAGTACAGAGCTCACAAAACCCTCTTTTCTTTTACATCCAATTCGAACATTTTACCCAAATCAGGAGCAGAGAGCTGCTGTTTTAGTACAATGAAGGCCTCCTCTGCTTCTTTGGTCCATGTTAAGTTTGCTTTGAGATGGCTGTGACCTGCATTAGTAAGAGGTGCATTAGTAATGAATTTTCAGTCTCAGTGTATGTGTATTGTTTCCCTTTAAATTTATAGTCCAGATTAGAAAGCATCGTGTAAGAATTTGGTGCTTCAAAATGTGAGGCCTTCAGTCCTGCATTTATTTTTGTCTCAGATCGTGCACCAACCTGTGGTCCACCTTCCCTGATTTAGCCACCGGAGAAATTGGAGTTTTAAAATAAATCAGATTTGTAAGTTATCAGTACTCCAGATTTTAGCAGGCCTTGAATCGTCCCCCTAGCAGGTATTGAGGTTGATTTATAACCTCAGGTGTCTTCATTTATAGCCTGATAGGAGGTATGCTTGTACAGTGTCCCACATCATAAGGTCCCGTAGCCCAAACTTTATCAGGTATCTTTTCGAGGAGTTTAGTGGCCAATTCTTAATCAGTATTTTCTTTGCCATGTGTCCTGCTCTTCTCTACCTTTTCTAACTCACACCTGATTAGGCCGTGGTGTTCCAGTTTGTAGCATTTGCATGACGGACTGACCTCCATTAAAGTAGTCCCTGTTGCTGTTTGCCAATCAAGTGCGTCTTTAGCTTGTTTCACCATAGGTCCCAGGATTTTAGCTTCTCCCCCACTCACTATCCTTAGAGTAATGTGGGGAAACATTTCAGGTCTTAATTTATACAATATGTTCAATTCTTCAGGTAGTTCAACAGCAACAGACACCCCCTTGTTCGCCAATATAAATATTGTCCCATTTTAATTTAGGTTTTGGTTCTTCACTTGCAAATTTATTCTTGAGGATGTTTAGTGTTGTTTCCCATAATTCTTCATAGTTTTCTACTTCCTCACTTTGCTCGGGCAACGTAGATAATTTAGAGACATGAGCAGGATCTCCCAGGTCCTGATATGAGGCAGATGTTGTATCCAAACATGCCATCGCTTTATCACATCAAATAGAACAGTTTGCTCTGGTTCATATAACTTTCCCCACCATACCAAGGTATTACTTGTACTGTAGGAACTGTGTGGAACATTTGAGTATCTATGTCCGTATGTGTTCTGATAATCTTATCGTTAGGGAAAACATCCTCAGTAGAGTGGTGAGAACAGACGACTGTAGCTCCCATTTCTGTGATCAAATCTCGAGCAAACAGATTTACTGGGTGTTGCTACTGCATTAAAAACTCATGAGTGAATGTGAATGCTTTGCTTCAATGACACCGTCTTTCCCTTTCTGGCTTTGACAGTTAACTTGGAACATGTGACCAATAAACCTTTGAAACTGTAACTGCTCCATTCCCTCCTTTGATGTATTCAACATTGTTTTTATTTCTTTTAAAGCCTGCTTAGCAGCCTCCCCCGGCGTGGGTTTTAGTTCATATGTAAACATACTTTCGGTTATATTTACTGGTGGCATCTGCACAGATGGATTATTTGGCCTATATTGGTTGTTAGGGTTTTCTTGTCCTGTTTCTTCCATCGTAGTTCTAGCTTTTGCATATAAATATTCAGGCATCAATTCACTAGCTTGCGCCCTTGGTGTTGTGTATAGAGATGGTACAAGACCAGGTGACTCACCGGTAGTTGCGATGGTAGTCTCACTTACATCGGGCTGGTTCTGTTGTTTTTCTTCTGTTTGGACCATTTGCACTGGAGAGCTGATGTGTCTAGCGCTCCAGTGAAGCTGATGTGTACGTTTCATATGCTCTACTATCTTTTCCTTTTTCTTTTGTTTCCTTCCCTTTGATAGTTTTCCTGCTTTTTCAGTTTCAGTTGTCAATAGGTATATTTTATTTTCGAGGGTCTTTAAAAAGATTTTTTTTTTTTTTTTTTTTTTTTTTGCTCCGTGGCTGTCGGAGGGGGGCCCCCAAATCCCCGAACAGCCCGTCAGCTCTCATATCGTTACACCACTTTTTAAAATCTTTCAGTTCTCCTTTGGCCTTTATTTTCTGGGAAGGATGGTTTCATTATTTCTCTCCCTTTCATTAAGCAGGCTCCCAATGACCCTGGTTCTAATGGTTCTGACACACTCATTCTCTTTCACACGATCTGGTCAGCTGAGAAATGCGGCACGCTATGTCCAAAGTACTCAGCCCCAAAAGACAGATCACGTAAGGATTCAGTCTCGACACCAGAACTTATTCAGACCCTTCAAACAGCCTACTTCAACAGACAGTGAATCTTGTGTTAGCACCGTTAGGTTTCTGTCCACCCGCTGCTTCAGCGTGCTCTCTGGATCTCACACACAACAGTAAATACACAAAGACAACAATACACTTATTCCCCCGTTTTATCTTTCCCTGGTACCGTAAAAATGTATTTCTATCCCTACTAGTCGCTTTTTACACCCAAAATATTTTCCACCCTCCTCAAATGAGGAGATTTATAACTCAAACTGTTGGACTGGGGGCTGATCAGACCCTTCTCTTATTACAACACAGAGGGGTCGCTTTTTCATTAAGACACACAGGCCGTGAGGGCCTGAGAGTTTAAATGAGGGCCCTTTAAACCCACCTCTTTAACTTTTCTCTTTTATCTCTATGCCGTACAAATTTTCTGCGTTTATATCTCTTTTAAAACAACACTACTGTTGGATCATACTCTCACAGCCAAAGAATGTCTCGAAAGACATGCAGAAATTGGTTTAAAAAGGTTTTCTGCTTACCTATTATTTAAATGCGGCCGCTGGCTGTAAGAGACGTTCCTCCAGTGTAACTATTCCTTTCCAGGAATCCCGGACGAGCCCCCAATTTGTCGAAGGAGGAACGTATTCCTCTCCTTCACCCCAGGTTCTTTCTACCTATTGGAAAGGTTAGTCCAACTACGAATAGAGCACCCAACAACTTCTCTCCAATTCAACAATTTATTTGACACGCAGAGAATTGGTACAGCATCAGCGCTGAGACTTCAACTTCACCACCTTAAGGGTAGAGAAGAGAAGCCCCGGACACAGTCTGCACACAGGTTTTATTCTATCTGGGCTCCACCCGGGACCAATAGGAGGAGCACGGCCTGTCGTGTATCAGTGGTTTTCTATGTGTGGCCGAGGCCGGCCCTGTACAGATGTTAAGTACAATATCACATATGGTCAAGAGGTGGCGCCGTTGAGGTGTGTTGACTGGGTTTTAGGAATATAGAAGAAGAATGTGTTATACCTGTTGACAAGCACGAGTAAAGGAAGCTGTGTGGAGTTTACACAAAGTCTCTGGAGTCTGCTTTCGCACATATAAACGCTACCACAACATGGTGTCAGAAATAGGCGAACCTACTGTGGGTAAAAAGTGGGTGTAGTTGAGTTAAGTGAGGCTGAAATAGTCCAGCGGAGGTCGTCATTGTTTACCTGGCCGGCGCGCAGGCTAAGCTACGCGAGGCTACGGAGAGCACGGTGAGCACGGTGAGCAGCGGATCCGCACCGGAGCCCGGATAAGGACGGGAGATGACAGACCAGATTTTCTCCATCGCGCCTCCTGGCAGCTTCAACTTCGAGGAGCCCAGCTCGTGGCCGCAATGGTTGAGACGGTTCGAGAGGTTCAGGATAGCCTCGGGATTGAGCGGAAAAGAGGACGGCTATCAGGTCAACTCCCTACTGTATGTGATGGGCGAAAAGAGTGACGACATTCTCACTACGTTACCACTAAGCGACCAACAGAAGACAGTCTACGCAGAGGTGACAAAAGCCTTTGATGAACATTTTGTGGGTAAGCACAATGTCATTTATGAACGTGCTAAGTTTAATAGCAGACATCAACAACAAGGCGAGTCTGCAGAGAACTTTATCACAGATGTGCATAAGCTGGCAGAGCACTGCAAATTTGGTGCCTTAAAGGAGGAAATGATAAGAGACCGCATAGTGGTCGGGATAAGAGACTCCAGGCTGTCAGAGAGACAGTTAGACCCAGAACTGACGCTGGCAAAAACAATAACCCAGGTCAGGCAGCAGGAAGAAATAAAGAAACAACAGCAACTGCTACGAGGGACACACACAGAAATTAAAGGTGCTAATGTGGATGCCATAAACACAAACAGAGGGAGTACACAATATAGGCAAGCTCCCCCACGCAGACCAGAGCAGTCTATGTCAAAGCCAAGCACTGTAAACAAGACATACTATAATGAGAAATGTAAAAGGTGCGGCAAAACGCCACAACACCCCTGGAAACAGTGCCCAGCCAAAGAGGCCGAGTGTCGGAAATGCAAAAAAAAGGGACATTTCGCTGCAGTCTGCAGATCGTCTCAAAGAGTGGAAGCTATAGTGGACAGCGACACAGAAGATGACATAGCTTTCATGGGGACAGTTAACACAGAAGGAATTGAAGAGGAGTGGTTAAAAGAAATCAGCCTCAACGGAAAGAAGGTAACATTTAAACTGGACTCAGGAGCCTCAGTTACAGCTATTCCATCTTCCATGTACTCGAGAGCACGTGATGGCAGGTTGAGGACACCACCTAAAAAGATTAAAGGTCCAGATAACTGTCCATTGAAGGTTTTGGGCATCATGAAAGCACACATTAAAACTGAAAAAAGAGAAACAAGGCAGGATGTATATGTGGTGACAAACCTGGTGATGCCACTAATAGGACTTCCTGCTTTAATAAAGCTGAACCTGGTTCAACAGGTAGCTTCAGTACAGGAGGAGAAACAAGAAGCGAGCCATCAATACAGAGCTATGTTCCCAAAAGTGTTTTCAGGGCTGGGAAAGCTACAAGGAAGCTACGAGATAAAACTGAAGGACGGAGCAATTCCTTATGCTCTCTCGGCTCCGCGCAGAGTTCCATTACCTATGAAAGAAAAAGTTAAAGAAGAGTTAGACAGGATGGAAGCAATGGGAGTCATAAGAAAAATTGAGGAGCCAACTGAATGGTGTGCGGGGATGGTGGTGGTCCCCAAGCCAAATAAGAAACCCCGCATTTGTGTGGACCTTACCCGACTTAACGACAGTGTGTGCAGGGAAAGACACATACTGCCTGCAGTTGATGAGACACTGGCGCAGCTGGAGGGGGCAAGAGTCTTTTCGAAATTAGATGCAACATCTGGTTTCTGGCAAGTTCCTCTACACGAAGAATCACAGCCTTTAACAACTTTTATTACCCCCTTCGGAAGATATTGCTTTCAGAGGCTCCCCTTCGGCATTTCTTCTGCGCCTGAGCATTTTCAGCTGAGAATCTCACAAATAATCGCAGGGGAAAAGGGCGCTCTGTGCCATGCGGATGACATCCTAGTCTATGGAAAAGACAAAAAAGAGCATGATGAAAGACTGCAGGAAGTACTGAAAAGGTGTGAAAAAGCGGGCCTCACCCTCAATGAAAAATGTGAATTTTCAGTGGAAAAAGTGAAATTCCTTGGACACAACATAAGCGCATCAGGAATCGAGGCTGATCCAGACAAAATCAGCGCCATTAAAAACATGCCAGAACCTCGCAATGTGGAGGAGGTCCGCCGGTTCATGGGAATGGTGAATTATGTTGGCAAGTTCTCACCCAGCCTACCAGCTCTCACAAAACCCCTACGTGACCTGTTAAAAAGTGACAGCACATGGACATGGGACGCACAACAGAAAACAGCCTTTGAAAAAATTAAAAAAGAGCTGAGTTCCCCTCCAGTCCTTGCACAATACAGTCCTAAGAATGAAACAATAGTATCGGCAGATGCATCTTCATACGGACTTGGGGCGGTCCTCCTGCAGAGGCAGACTGATGGTAGGTGGAGACCTGTTGTGTACATATCACGGAGCCTGACGCCCACAGAGGTCCAGTACGCACAAATAGAAAAAGAAGCACTAGCGGCAACATGGGCCTGTGAGCGACTCAGCTCATATCTGCTAGGCTTGGAATTCACAGTGAGAACCGATCACAAACCTTTAATCTCGCTGCTTGGTTCTCGGTCTTTGGATGATCTACCTCCAAGAATACTTAGGTTTAGGCTAAGACTGTTGAGGTTCAACTACAAAATCATACATGTCCCGGGAAAACAACTTGTCACTGCTGACACTCTCTCAAGAGCCCCCCTGGGAATGGAGGACAGAGAGGCCAATAGCAGCTTGCAGAAAGAATGCTGTGCATACATTGATCACATTCTACACCATCTCCCTGCCACTGACAGTAAACTAGCTCACATCAAGGAAGCTCAGAGCACAGACAGCGTTTGCAGGCAGCTGAAAACATTGACAGAAAAAGGCTGGCCATCTCACAGGAGAAGCGTTCCTGAGCATCTTCTGCCATTCTGGGCGGAGAGAAACGACATCAACATGGCAGAGGGCCTGCTTCTTAAAGGAACGAGGATTCTGATCCCTGGATGCATGCAGCAGGAAATGATGGAAAGGTTGCATGAAGGCCATCAGGGCGTGACGAAGTGTGTGGCAAGGGCACAAGGATCCCTATGGTGGCCAGGGATAACAAGACAGATTAAAGAGATGGTGGAAAGGTGTGAAATCTGTTGCCAATATTCACAGACAAAGACAGAGCCTTTAATGACCACGCCCCTACCAGCACGACCATGGCAAAAAGTGGCAGCGGATATCTTTCAGTGGAAGAATGGACATTATATCGTGGTGGTGGACTACTACTCCCGATACATTGAAGTAGCAAACCTCCCGACCCTGACAACATCTACGACTGTGGAGCGACTGAAGGTAATCTTTGCAAGATTTGGAGTGCCTGAAATCTTGGTGACTGACAACGGGCCGCAGTTTGCTTCCACAGACTTTGCCACTTTTGCCCAGGACTATGGTTTCAACCACACGACCAGCAGCCCTCGCTATCCCCAGAGCAATGGAGAAGCAGAGAGAGCTGTCCGCACGGTTAAACAGCTGCTCAACAAAAGTCCAGACCCTCAGAAAGCTCTTTTGGCTTACAGAGCTACACCACTGGCCCACGGGCTGAGTCCAGCGCAGCTGCTGATGGGGAGGAGGATAAGATCAACAGTTCCTACCACTTCACAAGCGTTGAAACCAGCCTGGCCAAACCTCAGAGCTTTCAAGGAAAAAGACAAAGAACTAAAAGTGAAGCAGAGAAAGTCATTCAACCTGAGACACAGGACAAAAGACTTACCAGTTCTGGTTCAAGGACAGAGAGTGTGGATTAGAACAGCGCAGACCACAGCTACTGTTCAGGGACTGGCTTCAACACCAAGGTCTTACACTGTGGAAACAGACCAAGGGAGCTTAAGAAGAAACAGGGCTCACCTGACAGTGCTCCCTGAGAGAAGTCTGTCCTGCTCTGATGAGACAGAGACTGTCCCAGGGCAGACAGATTCAGGTGAAACAGTGACCAGGTCGGGAAGAGTTTCCCGCCCTCCAGATAGACTGGATTTGTGAACATTCTAATTGACCAGAGAGTTTTCCCTGGTCTTTGGGAAAAAAATGTGTAGACCTAACAGGTTGTTGTTCCTAAAAACATGTGTGTTATGTTGGGTACTAATGTTATTGGATGTGAGTTGAACATGCTCAGTTATGAATACCTGGTGATTAAGACAGAAGTAACTATCATTTTGGAATTATTTTATTTTGAAACAGTTCAATCTTTAAAGTAAAGAAAAGAGGTTTACAAGCTAAAAGGGGGGGATGTACAGATTGTTTTGGGTTTTGCTCAAACCATATACGACTGACTTCTGCACATGGACTGAAAACCCTTTGGTGAACCAGTGTTGAGTTATGACGTCTAACATTCTTCTTTTTGACACGTGGTCCAGTCCATGTGTTAATTTTGCAAAGTGAGGAAAGATATGTTTTGGCAGGAAGGGTTTGTTGTTGGGTCCTCGTCACACTTCTTCCTTGAGTGTGGCACTGATGTGTCTCTACGGCACCTTTTCATGTGTTGTGGCAAAGGAGCAAAATGGCATCTAGAAGAGCTGCAACCTTGGCATGGTGGAGAATGGGTTTTCCATCAGATAGATCACTCATGTTTGTGAAATAACATTGAGTCTCTGTTGCCATGGTTACCATCTAGTGTTTGAGCCAGCGCAATAAGTTAGAACTGTCTGCAGGCAATTTGACATAACGTCTTTCCTGGGTGTATATTAATTGTTGTTGTGCATGATTTTGGTCCATGACCATGGTCTGTGTGAATACTCCATTCTGATTGCCCGGAGGGTGGACCACTTCTCCTGTCAGTGGTCATAATGATGTGGCTGATTGGTATATACAACCTGTGTATATGTTTATATTCAGGCTTCATCCAGTCGATCAGACTGAGTGTGTTGTGATTCTGCAGGAATTAAATCCACTACACGTCAACACCAAGTTTATTTTTCACCAAAGAAAAATCACAGACGTCTCTGAGTTTAGAAACTGATAAAAAGTCAACTATATAAAAACTACATGTGTTTTTTTTTTTAAATATACACAAACTTTAACCAAACGCTCAAACACTTCCTATAAAATGAGCATCAGGGAGGATGAAGGGGGGTCATCTCCTGGCGGCCCGCTGCCTCTCCAGCAGCAGCACCACCAGGCGGCTCTTGAGCGAGGCCAGCTTTCCGGCGTAGTTCTGCTGCAGGACGGCGCTGAGGCGGAGGCGGAGGAGGCGCAGGAGGCCCGACGAGGAGCGGCAGTCAGAGACGTTGAGCAGAGAGTGGAAGAAGTCCAGCCACAGGTCGCTGTGAGGATTCCTGGAGAAGACGTGGAGACACTTCAGGTTAACATCAGGAAACACTTCATCTAACCGGTTCTTCAGGAGTTCATCTGTCACCTTCTAAACACGCCGTTGGTCCTCCACACGCCGTCGTCGTTGGTGACCTGCATGTACGTCCCGAACAGCAAACAGTAGACAGTCCCTGCTATCCCAAAGTAGTCGGTCTGAAAACAAAGAGCAAGACACGTTTAAAGTCTCCAGGTCCAGGCGCTGAGAGATCATTAAATGCACTAAAACAAACAAGAACCATGTGGAGTTGTCTTTATTTACTGGTCCAGGACCCCTGGAGATCCACTGTGGTCCCCTTTGACCCCCCCCCTCCCCTGGTCTAGAGGAATCTGGATCAGTCCTGACCTGGTAGCTCCACGGTTTCCCGCTGAGCATCTCTGTGCACTGGAAGCCCGACGTCAGACACTTGGCGGTGAAAGCAGTGCCTTCTGGGAAAAGCTCCATGTCGATGCTCTGACCGAGGTCGATGAGGACGAGGCCGTGGTCCACGCTGTCCTCGTCAAAGCACCGGTTCTCCAGGAACCTGGAAACGAACGCAAGGAACAAAGAACGTTTGAGCTTCAGGGCGATGATTTGTTTTAGCCTCCTGACGTTGTGTTTAGGTTGAGGAGAATTTAAAAGGAAACAGATGAAGACGAACCAACTAAAGTCAGAATAATGTTAAGAGGACACATCAAAATAAGTCTAATCCTTTTAATTTATTACTTAAAATGTCATATTTGACATTTATAATTAAGACTTTTCTCAGTGTCAGCCATGCAGACAGAGCTTCATTACAAAATATATGTGGTTCATGTTGTTTTTGAACTTTTAACATTCGACGTTGCAGCTTTTCAAATGTTTTAAACCGTCCAGAGGCAGTTTTTAAGTAGAATGAATGAATTTTATTTGTTCTCTTGTGTCAGATTAAACCGAATGTCTTTGGATTTCAGAAAGTGGTCGGAACAAACCAGCCCAGATAGAAACATGAATGATGAAAGGACCCAGGAATGAGCCCTGAGGGACGCCATGAGCTAGCAACAAATCACAAACTCTGACAGAAACACTGGGAGAAGCTCAGATCGGATTAATCAGTCGGCTCCAGAGTCTGATGAGTTGTGGTTTCGTTACCTCTCCCCCAGCAGGAAGTTGTCCGGTTTGATGTCGGCGTGGATGACGTGGACGGCGTGCAGCTGCTCCACCATGTGAAGGATGCAGACGGTGAAGTACATGACGAGAGGCTGAGGCATCACTTTGTCGCTCAGGTTCTTGTAGATGTTCACTGCGTTCTGAACGAATCAGTAAAGAGTCGGTTTAAGGTTTAAAGCGTCAGTAAATAAAAAAATGCCTTAAATTAATCATCTTCGATATTGAGTGACGCATGGTTTATTGTCTGTGGCGTGGACTGACCAGCAGGGTGCCGTAGTTGTGCAGCTCGCCGAGCAGGACGCTGCCGTTGTTGAAGAGGTGGGCCGAGCGGAGGCTGCTGTAGAGGTGACGGACGTCGGGCTGCAGCCGGGCGTCCAGCTGAGTGTTGATGTAGAACTCCCAGGGGTTGGCCGGTTTCTGGACCTGCAGCAGAGACGAGATAAAACAAAATAAATAAACATTTTTCTCCCCTTAGCTGGAGATTGAGATGAAATTAGCCATTTCACACGAGATCATGTCGCTGGGTTTCTGCAGGTTTGAGCAAGTGAAATTTAAGACCTTTTTAAGACCGTTATAGGTTACATAAAGACTTTGTAACACCTTTTTAATACTATTATAGATTAAATTTAAGAGTTTAAGACCATTATAGGTTAAATTTAAGACCTACTCGAAGAACAAAAAATAAGAGACACAGACTTACTTTCAAAATAATAAAAAGTATTGTCATTCAACTATCAACTACCCTCTAGATGTGATTTAACATGGATTGTGACATGTCCCAACTTCCTCCATCCAGTGCACAGATCTGTAATGTATTTCAGCGGAATTAAACGGCAAGTAAAACGTCACAGCCAGTTTCTCGTTTTACGTGACGACATAATCTCCCCGTCTCGCTTGCGCCGTACGATCGTACCATACTGGTGCAGCAACACATTACAAACCGGGCTGAACACCGCATTCCACTTCCAGGTCTCATTTGTAGTTTAATTTAATTTATATTTAATAAAGAACTACACAGGAACACACGGAACCAACGGAACCAACTGTGAATGCCACCAACACACTGAACGAATGAAGTGGTTAATGGACGTAAGGCTTTAAGACTTGACCAATTGACCGACAATATAAAATATGCTCGTATTTAAGTCTTTTTGAGGTCCTGATCATTATCCCGTGTTAATCGAAAAAACGTCCAAGAAGAAGATAAAAGAAATATTACACTTGATTCAGTAAAATTAGCCAATAGGCCTAATTGGAGTCCATCAGATGCTAGAGCAGATGCTAATGGAAATGCTATTAGTGATACAAATGGTGATGCTAACTACTAGCATGTCAGCGCTGCTTTCCATTGGTGTGTTTCCGCTCATATCGTCCTCTAGAACCAAAATAGGTAGATTTCCAGGAATGTTTCGCTCTCAGTGGGTGTTAGCATCCTTTAGCAGTGGTTAGCATCGCATGCTAACGTAGGTGAACCTCTAGGATTAAAAGTTAAATGAGAGTCCAGCCGTTTCCAGTCCGTGTTAAGAGGCTCAGGAGTCGTTCAGTACCAAATAAAAGATGACGTCTTTTAAGTACACAGGTAAACATGATCCTTATCGACCGTCTCACCTTTAAAACCATCTTCTCTGAGGTCGTGGGGTCGGTGGCCTGGTAAACCGTCGCAAACGCTCCCTCCCCCAGGACACAGTCCACCCGGAGGGATGCCTTTCCTGTCAGAGGGCAAACATTCAGAAGAGTTAAAGGCTAACAGGTGAGAGCCAGGCTAGCTGTTGATGCTAAGCTAACCATGGTACCCATCTCCTCTCTTACCCATGCTGATGGTCATCTTTGGGCTGATGCTGGGCATGTTACACTGCCAGGTGATGCAGCGGGGGTGGGAGGTGAGAGGAGGGGTGAGTGTGGAGAGCAGATGGGAGATCAGGTTACTGTCCCAGGGATCCGACACCAGCTGAAGTGGGGCCGTACTGGACGTCCTGGGTGTCCTGGGCGTCTTCATGGATACGTCGGCGCTCGGCCTCAGTCCTCTGTCTGGACTCATCATGGGCTCGTCCACACAACTCATCTGCACCGGGCTCATGGGCACGTCGGCACAGAGGGGCGGCTGCTCCGGAGTCATGGGGACGTCCCGGATCTTGAGTCGACGGGGGCTCAGGAAGGCGTCCAGGTCTGTCTCTACAGCGGCCTCCGGGCTTCTGACGACCAGCCAGTCCGGTTTGAGAGCGCACTCTGGGCTCATGGGGACGTCGTTCGGCCGGTTCTGGGCTGGTTCTGAACCGGCGGCTTCCTCCACATCTTCCCTGATCTTAAAAGGCTCGCCTCTGGGCCGTGACGAGACCAGGGAGAGGCCCCGTTTGGGAGGCTGCTCCGGGCTCTTGTAGACCTCCCAGCCCGGGCCCGAGTCGGCGTGACCGAGCGTGTGGTCTCTGAAGGAGAGCACGGTGGGGGGAGGGGGCTGCACCATGGTGATGGAGGAGGTGGTGAGGCAGTGCTGGGTCGTGGCCAGACCCTCGCCCATGATGGTGCCTTGTCTGGCGGAGGACGGCGCCGCCAGTTTACTGACAGCGGATTCATCACATGGACTCTGTTCTATGATGGGGCTGAAGGAGACAATGGCCAGTGGTCATAATGTTGTGGCTGCACTGCAAACCTTTCAAAATAAAAGCACAGAGTGGTTACCTGAGTTTTTTGCTCTGACGTCTGATGAAGTCGTCGTCGTCGGCGCCGCCACCGTCACAGTCGTTCTCTAAAGAAGAATTCACCAACGAGAGTCAGATCGCGTCGAGGCTCGTGAATAACAAACGTTAAGCTGAAGAGCAGGCGCCGCCGTACCTTGGTCCTGGAAGAAGCCCAGAGGAGTCTTGTGCGTGAACGGCGTGGAGACAAACTGGGCGAGCATGGCGAAGTCCGTGGTGCTGTTGGGACACGCCGCCAGGGAGTTGAGGGAGTTGTAGCGAGCGCCCCACGTGGTGCTCTCGTCCGGCATCAGGTCTCCTGGAGGCGTCTCCTGAGCAGAGAACACAGACGGTGAAGCTCCGAGCACAGACGTCGGTTCAGCTACAGTACGAGCGCAGAGCTCAGACTCACGTTGGGCTTGTCTGCTTTGACCACGGGGATCTCAGCCAGCGCCCGGCTTGGTTTCAGCTTCTCGACCACAGGAGGAGGAGCAGCACTGGACAAAAAAACAGCAACACTTCACGTCTTTTACTCAACGCTGGTCAAACGTTTCTTCAAGATCAAGATCGATTTTAAAAGCTCAGCTCCTCGTTTACCTGCCGTTTTCTTTGTCGTTGTCGTCCTGGAATACGGTGAACGGGGTTGTCGTGGTCGGGGGCTTCGCTAACGAGGGGACGCCTCCTGCTAATGGAGAAAGGAGAACGAAGTTAGTTCAGGGTCACGACAGATCCAAAACAAACAAACTCAAAGAAGAACAACTGTAGAGTTTCTTGAAGAAGCTACTTGGATGAAACGTCTACAATAAACTGTATTTAACTAAATATATGACAGTAGTCCCTCGCTATAACGCAGTTCACCTTTCGCAGATTTTGTAGCGCCATTTGCATTTTTTTTACGCATTGTTTCCTGCCTCCTGATTGGCTAAGGGACTGTAGGCTATTGTCAATGTCCTCCTTCTTCGGAAAAGAAATGCAGTTAATGTCTTCTATGTAAGTTTTGAAATTCACAAATTCATCCCGCGGGATGAATTAGACCCTCTGACGGGCCAGTTTTGGCTCCCGTTCCATACGTTTGACACGTATAGACTGTAAATAAAGATGGAACAGCTCCTCTAAAGTGAAGCAAGTAGAGCTCCCCCTGGTGTCTGGAGGCTGCAGTATAGGTCATAGGCTCCACCCCCTCCATGTTAGTGGGCGGGGCTTGGGCCAAACTAAAACACTAGAATACATGTTAAATAATCTCTTTTCTTGGATTCTTGGACGTTAGTATAATGTTGATGAATGCTTCAAGTCATTTTAGCTCAGGGGCCACATTCAGTCCAGTTTGATCTGATGGGGGCCGCACCAGTATCATAATGATATAATAACCTATAAGACCAGACTCTGTGTTGGGTCGGCAGTTATGTCCGACACTGCTGACCTAGACTCCTCGTTCATAAATGAAGAATATTTTCACCGTTTCTCGAGCATCTGGCGTCGAACTCGTTCTCGGCGGCGTGGTGCAGCATGGAGGCGTTGCTGAACGGCTCTTCTAGAAACGTGGGGGCCTGGAACATGTCCATGATCACACCTGGGTCCAGACCAGGACGGGTGGACGGGAAAACAAGAGAATGAACATAAAACAAACGAGGCACTGAAAGCGTGATAAGAAGGGAAGGACGTGTGTGAGGTGCTCACCCAGTGCTTCCCGGGTGTTGACCGTGGGCGACGGCAGCACCCGTGACGGTGTGGCTTGAGCGAAACCCAGTGAAGTGTTAGGAGTGACGTGGGACAGGTTAGATGTGTGTCCCTGTGACACTGAGAGAGGAAGAGATGAAGAGAGGAGGTTGGAAAAGGGAATTAAATAAACAGAAGAACAGCCACCAACACCTGACTCCACCTACCATCTAGTTTCTCCTCAGGCTCTGCCGTCTGCTGGACGTCACTAAGACAAAGAAAAAAGACAAACAGATGACTACTGCGCTCTGCAGGGTAAGAATGTTCACTACTATGTACGATAGCACTTCAGATTCTGCTTGCTTTCCACAGCGTTTGATCACTTCCTGACTGTAACCTGGAGCTACTCACTGCTGTGTGTTGTTGAGTCCATCACCAGGGGAAACGACCGGTCTCTGAAGCACCGAGGCCTGGACGGCGGGCTCCTGCTCAGTGGGCTCCGCATACTGTAACAGATGATGGCTCCTCTCCGCCAGGACGGTGGCGTCATGGGATGGGTCTGACCTCTGGGTGGCGCTGCTGTGGCCCTGCTGCTGCATGAAAGTCGGCTCGGTGTGTAACCTCAAGCCGAGAGAGCGCCGGCTGCTCAGTCTGTCCGAGGGCCGAGGACAACCGAAGGACAACGGAGGAGGATTCAGAGCGTTGGCTGCTTCTGCTACAGGAGGCTGCAACGATGAAAACCAGACTGAAATAAACCGTGCTGTTGTATTTGAAACAAAAACTAGAGATGACGACAAAAGTTTACTAAAACCTGATGAGAACCCCAGAAGAAGACGATGAAGTAGTTGCACACTTCCTAAAACTGAAACCTCTCTCCACTGATGGTTGGTTGGTGGTCAAAGGCTCCAGAGAAGATGCTAATGGAGATGCTAGTGGTTATGACTATGGCAAAGCTAGCTAATGGAGGGCCAACACTAATGGCTATGATTATTGCAAAGCGAGCTGTGATGCTAGTGGAGACGCTAATGGTGATCCTAAAGCTGATGCAAATGCTAACAGCTAGCATGTCAGCGCCTCTCTCCATCAGTGTGTTTCAGGAGATGCTAATGGCGACCCTAATGCCAGTGCTTATGGTTATGATTATTGCAAAGTTAGTAATCCTAGTGGAGATGCTAATGGAGATCTGAATGGTGATGCTAACAGCTAGCATGTCCGTGCTGCTCTCCCTCAGCTTATTTCAACTCGTACAAATGTATAAAACTAGACCAGGTAGATTTCTAGTAGCGTTTTGCTCTAAGTTGGTGTTTGCAGCCTTTAGCAGTGGTTAACATCACAGCATGAAGGTTCTGGGTTCTAACGTTAATCGTGGTCAAACATGTCATTGTTGTGTCTGAATAACATTCATTAGGAAAGACCTGATGTCATTCTGTCGTAGTAATAATAATAAACATCTGGAGAGACGACACATCTGTTCAGTCTGACCTTCTGAGAGGAAGCCTGTCCGGCGAACTCTCCACAGATCTCCAGCTCCTGGTTAATTTTATCCAACAAGGATTTAATGTTGAGGATTCCCTCCTCCTGCTCCCTCAGCGTCTTCTCAGCTGAAAGCAGAAATAAATAAATAAATACAGATGTGACAATAGAGCTGAGAATAGAAGCTTGAATAGGAGCAGCAGACTCACTGATTTCCCTCTGCTCCTTCTCACGTTTCTCTCTGAGCTTACGGAAGTACTTCTCCGCTCGGACCTCCTCAAAACACAACTCAGACCCTTCACAGACCAGTTCCTCCTTCATGTAGGCGGACACCGTCTGGACCCCGGAGCTCTGGATCTTCCCAGACGTCTCGGAGCGGGAAACTCTGAGGAGGAGAAATAAATAAAAGCCTAGATTATAACTCTAGAGTTCAGGTTCTCCTCAATACTCTGTGTTCATCTTTGTGTCTGTCCACACAGGAAAAGAAGTGGTCGACGAGCCAGAACATTATGACCCTGAACAGAAGATGGAGCTTCCTCCAGGTCTCCATGGTCCAGATCTGAGCTTCCATCAGAGGTCAGCATGGACACCCTGACTGGTCTGAGATCCACCGACTGTTCTCACTCTTTTCTATCAGAACCAGAACCAGATCAGAATCAGTTCCTCCTCCTTCTTTCCCTTCCCTCCCTCAGTTCTGGAGACCGATCCGTCCGGCCATCACTGAAACATTTCTCTTCCTCAGATCTGAGAACTAAACGTTCAACTCGTTTCCTGATGCAGGAGCCATAAGAACCAGATAGTCGGGGGTCATAATGTTGTGGCTGATCATACTCACACATCATAAATCATCATTTATAATCATAACCATAAAGATTTTAGACCCAGCTCTGTGTTGCACTGACTGGTTTCACATCCACTTACATTATGGTCATTTTATTTGCAGCTGGTTTGGATGAGGGATCCTCTGACGCCTGAAACATGAACACAGACGGTTAGAGACTCTGAAAACAAGACTTTATCTAATAATAATTATTACTGGAGACTCTGAAAACAAGACTTTATCCAATAATAATTATTACTGGAGACTCTGAAAACAAGACTTTATCTAATAATAATTATTACTGGAGACTCTGAAAACAAGACTTTATCTGATAATAATTATTACTGGAGACTCTGAAAACAAGACTTTATCTAATAATAATAATTATTACTATAGACTGAGACTGAGAACAAGACTTGTTATTTAATTATTACTACAAAGACAAACTCACCTTGTCCTGGGACGTCTGGGGAGCTGACGTCTGGCTGACTAAATGAGTGACCTGACCTCCAGCTAAGACAAGATTAATATAAATCAATCAGACAGGAGCTGATCAAACATTAATAAAAAAGAACTAAAGTAAATACTTTTAATTAGTTGAACATGTTCTTACCTGATGGTTGCGTCTGACTCCTGGTTCTTGACTGAAACTGTCTGTAGATTAAAGATTTATATATAAATTAAACGTTAGAACAGCTACAGATCTCTTCCTCCTCCTTCTCATTCCGCTTTTCTTCTCCTCCTCCTCCTCCTCTTGCTTCACCTATCCTTCTTCCTTCCGGCCTGAGGAGACAATGACCTGTGTCTTTGTGTTTACCTGTATTCGTGGAGAACAGTCTCGGCCGGCTGGGCTCGGTTCTCCAGAGCTTTCTGGTAGACGGCGTCGGCCTGCTCCCTCATGCCCCTCTGTTCAAACTGCTTGGCCCAGGCCACGTAGAGGGCGGCGGTCCTGGTGCCGACGCCCTTACTGAAGACGTGGCTGTACAGCACCACGGGGTCGGAGTAATAGCTCGCCTGGAAGACACAGCCAACGTTAAGGATGAAACTACAGACCGGCCACGTAACGACGGAGCGTTTCATTCAGACTCACGCATCTAATGCAGTAGTTCACGTATCTGACGTCGTCTGCGTATCGATCAACGTCCAGAAACCTCTGGACGAGGCTGTCGAACACCAGCGACATCCCGCCGGCGCCGTCTGCAGGTAGACTCTGCTCCAGGTACGCCACAAACCTGAGGGATTAGAGACAGGATGAAAGTCTGATGGTGACACAGAGGAGCTCATCATCTCTCTGGGGAAAAAAAAAGACTATTCATCTTTGGATCTCTCACAGTGGAAGTTGTAACAAAGACTGAAAGGCTGAAGAACAGTTTCTATCCACACGCCAGCCGCCTGCTCAACTCTTTAAGAGCCTTAACTGGACTTAAACACTTTATTCATGTAGCTGCTAAATACTGTAAATGTATGTACATATAAAACTACACCCCCTCTAAGTTTACCAGTCTATATTTTTATTTGTGTGTTTTATTTTAATTTTATTTCTTTATTTATCGGTGTACATCACACTTATGTTGCTTGTGTGAAACTACTGTTTACTGTAGTACTTATATTTTTTTTTATTACTGGCTGTAGGTACAACAGTACATTTCACTGTGCATTGTACTATGTATAACTGTGCATGTGACAAATAAAACCTACCTACCTATGTAAGTGAAGAGGAGAAGAAGGAGGAAGAAGAAGACGACGCTGGAGGGCATGGTAAGGAGGGGCATCAGGAGAAGAAGAAGAAGGAGGAAGAAGAAAAGGAAGAGGAGGAAGGGAAGAACAAGAAGGAAAAGAAAAGATGACCAAGGAGGAGAAGGAGAAGAAGAAGGAAGACTGAAAATCAGAAAAAAGGAAGAAGAAGAAGAAGAAGGGGGAGAATGAGGAACAGAAGATGAAGGAGGAGTAGAAGTGGACGGGTAAGGGGGAGAAGAAGAAGGAGGAGTAAGAGGAAAGGGAAAATGAGGAGGGAGATAAAAATGAGAAAGAAAGGGTGAGGAAGAACAAGAAGGAAAAGAAAAGATGACCAAGGTGGAGAAGAAGAAGGGGAAGAACAAGGAGGAGTAGAAGGCAGTGAAGATGAAAAGGAGGAGGACTGAAAATCAGGAAAAAAGGAAGGAAGGAAGGAAGGAAGAAGAAGAAGGAATCACAGCTTAACTGAAATCTCTAAAGCATCCTGATGATATTCATCATTTACTATTAAAAGGAGGATGTTTATTAACTAAAAGCTGATACTTTTCTCGTTGCTGGACTTATTAATGAACCGACTGATCATTGTCTCTGTGGCTGAAGCTGAAGAAATGATGCACATGAATTCATGGCTTCATTCGTTCAGTCACACCCTCACAATGAATCTGAGGCTCTGATTGTAGGGATTTAATAAGAATACTTGAGAGAATAATGAATAATGATGTAGAAGACACACAGGTTTATAAAAATCAGTCTAAAGCATCCAGAGATTTATTTTACGATTAAAGGAGGATTTTAAAGAAAGTAATGTTACGCTATTAAAGGAACATGGAGGTTTTTGACATGATGCCACCTGTCAGCTCTGTTTCAGCGAATCAAAATGAACTAATGATGCATATAAATTCATATTAGATTGTTGGATGACAACAATAATTAACAAACTGTTGTTTATACACATGATTTTATGTTGTTGTCATTGATGCACACCGTTTTCTATGACTCCAGGGTTGTTTTAATGTCAATTTATGTCATTATCCTTCAAGTCAACACGTTATTTATTATAATTATTATCAATATACTTATTTATTTGCAAGAAAACCTCTCGTTTAGTGGATTAAACAAAACTTAATCCATATAAATACATTAATAGCTAAATAAACGTTGACTCACTTGTCCCATGGCTCCAGAGGATCGGGTCCCGAGTAGGAGCTCAAACTCTTTTCAAAACACCTGAAATAAATTAAAAATAAATCCATAAACGTACTCTGAATTAAAGGAAACCGGTGTCATATCTCACGGTTATGTGTTTTTTATAAACTAGTCATTACACACGGAGACGGTGAAGCTAACCGCTAGCAGGAAGCTAACACCGGGGAGACGTTAGCGTTTCATTAGGACTTACTGTAAATACGCAGCGACGTCCATTTCACTTTAAGTTTAAAAAAAAAATAATAAGTCCTTAAAGTTGACAAACATGCGTGAATCTATTTGATTTGGTGATCCGGCTCACTTTATGAATACATTTATCTAGTTTGGAGTCAGCATCGCCTGCTGTTGTTTCTTTCATCCGAGTTAATGCAGCTGCTCCTACGGCATTTGAAATTTCGCGCTCAGCCAATGGCGTTTGACGTTGCGTCTGGAAGCCACGCCCCCTCTGATGCGTGACAAAGGGGGCGTGGTGGAAGGGGAAAATAAATAAACCGATGAAAGTGTAAAATCTTACATTTAATTTTAGCTTTTTACAATTAATAACAGTAAAAAAATATTAGATGATGTTTTTTACAAAATGACGTGAATATTAACACATTTATATAAATACATATATTAATAAATGTATTGGAAAGAAACATTCTTATCTAATTTCAAACTATGACGACTGCTTAGCCTCTGCACTATTAAAATGGAGTTACCCCATAGTCTGGTATTACTTGGAGTATCTGTAATGTATTGTTGTTGTTGTTTTGTGTGATTGTTTTAATATTTATGAGACTACCACTTGGTTCAAGTCCATTTTCCACCTTTGCATCTTTGCAGCTCTATATAACCCTATACAGAGTGCAAGAGGAACGGGAGGTTGAATCTGTTTCCACAAAGACTAATGGAGGCAATAAAAAAATAATGAAAAACAACTGAAATATTTATACATTTTTATATATTTGAGGTATTTACACAAATAAAAGTGTCTGACTGGACAAAAACTATGTTGTTTGCTAATTTACAGTGTTTTCGTTCAATAAAAACACTGTAAAATAGTGCTACTGTTTATAATTATAGTCCATAAAGTAGTTTAAAGAGTAAGTCATTGTAGATTCATGTTGAGCAGTCCAAAATCAGAAATGCTAAGTGTAAATTTTTCCCTAAATTAACAACAGATGTAGTAAAGAAGTTAATTATGAAGTAAGTGAGTTGATTTGTGTGTTAATATAGGAAAATTGAAAATGTACGTTCTATTTTCCTCTAAATAAATGTTTTTTCATGATTACTCTTTAGAATAATACTTTTTTTTAAAGCATTTTCGGTTTGGTTTTTAAAAATAAAAGTTGACAAATAAAGAGAAAACGACAATGTTACTGAAAACGTATGTGTAATTTACACAATGATTGTAGAGAATATAATAAATAATATGAGATATATTTATGATAATTGGTCAGAAATGAAGCCCACGGGTTGTATGAAATAAGAGCTGGTATAGTTACCTTAGAGTGAGCTAGTATATGTGAGTATTTAAGTAGAGATGTGCTGATTATGTGAAGATTTACCAACGTTTGTTTTTATTTTTTAGCTGGATATCTGAAACCAGAGCAGCCCCTGAGAAGCAGTTCAAGAAACCCCTTAGACGGCTAGTCAGAAGCAGAGCTCGCGACGTTACGTGGCCGCCATTTTGTTTCGCCGGGAGTAAAGAAGCCAACCGTAAAAAGCACCGGTGTGACTATTTTACCCCCCTATTTCAATTGGATCACTTTCAACACGGCGGATCAGCATCGTGCACCCGACTTCAAATTTGCATGGTATGTACGCACCGAGCCTGCTCCCGGGGAAAGGACCCGCCGTGCGGTTGTTTTTTCCCCCTGCTTTCTTCGCACGCTAACCGCTGGATGCGGCGCTCGACCCGGCTACCGTTAGCAACAGCAGCTAGCCGGCATTTTGAAAAAAAACGGGCCCGCTTTGGATAACGCTCACTTGAACGGACGTTATATTCGAGGGTAACATGCACCGACTTTATAGGGATGTCATCTACTGGATAGAGTAAACGTTTTATGTTTATGTTTTATTATTTTTGTCCTGGTAGAGGTTGCGATCCAGCACGGCGGCATTTGGGCCTGTGATCTGCACGAGCCATGTATGCTAGCTAGCTAGCTAACAGAGGCGTGGTGGATGTAAATGAAAACCTTACAGGCTGTTTTTTCTTTTTTGTTGCTGGGGTGATTATTTATTCATTACTACGTCCCTCTGCAGGGCAGGGTGAGGGTAGTATTACGGAGCCCTCCGCTCCGCCATGTGTGCATCCTCCTTTGAAGGCGCCGTCCATGTGTTTGTTTCAGTTTCGTAATTTCGGATAACGTCGCGGGTTTGTAAACGGTGAGCGATGGCGCCAAACACGCACACGTAGCCACCCTCGTCTCAGCTGCTGTTGTTGTTGTCGTCCGTTCTGCTCAGATGTCAGATGGAGACATGGCCACCGATCATGTAAACGGGAACGGGACGGAGGGCACGGAGGGGACGGAGGAGCCGATGGACACTACAGCGGCGGTGAGCCACTCGGAGCACTTCGAGGCTCTGCTGGAGGCTGGTTTACCTCAGAAAGTCGCCGAGAAGCTGGATGAACTTTATGTAGCAGGTAAGCTCTGGCGCTCACCTGTGCACGTCTCTGCGTGTTTTGGCTGCGCGCGCATCACAGCGTCACTTCAGGGTTTTGTCATCGTGGCATTGTTTTGGTTCTTGACTCTCGGGACTGTGCAGCCTCTGCTCTCTTCCAGCTGATCAGGTCACATGACAGCACTGTTTAATGTTTGTCTGATGCATATTCACATCCTAACAGACTGAAGTAACTGTAGTAACTCAGAAAAAACACAAAGACGAGTTAACTTTGGTTCAGACACTTTAAGGTCAGTGGCCGTCGATAACGGTAAGCAATAAAAACATAAATGCATAATAAGTCTGTGTAAGCTGTAGTTTTGATGTAATTATACGTCATATGTGCATTTTCACTAATCTTCTGAGGCCGTCTAAGAATAAAACCACTCATATTAGAGTCTTAACATGTGCAGCGTGCATATATACAACTTCTATTGTTTCTATTTTTTTAGTATTTAATGCTTTTATCTCCTGTGTGCTGCTGCCTTTAAACTTAAACGTCTGCAGATTTCTCCTCTGTGGCACAAATAAAGGGTTAACTGCTTTTATTTTATCTTATGCACATCACACGTGACATTTAATAACTTTCTTTGATACGTCTGCTTCGTTTTTTAGCTAAAGTAGTTGATTTAATCACGTCAGCAGCAGAAAAAGGACGTTTAACCTCGTTCTACTGTGTCGCTGCAGCTTTTCTCCGTTTATAAATTCAGGCCTGAGCTGCCCAGACACATGTTTTTTCCAAGGTGCATATATCTTCTTTATTTGCACATTAAACCTCAGACTGAGTATTAAAGGAGGAGGAGGAGGTTTCATATAGACGCTGGACTGAATGAGTAAAGGAAAGGTTTGATGGAAGCCAGCTGGCAGAAACAATAGAGCAGCTGCTTGGCCACGTTACTGTCTGAGCAGGAGCAACAAAGATCCAGAGACTCACATGGTATTGATTGGACCTGGACCGGGCCTCAGTCTCACTGCTTTGTAGCTTTATAATAATTATTAGTTTTCTGTTCAGATGCACGAGCCTCAGCTATGGTGCACGCCGTGCTCACACTGACTGTGTTGTTGTGTTGTTCAGGCCTGGTAGCTCACAGTGACCTCGACGAGAGGGCCATCGAAGCTTTGAAAGAATTCAACGAGGAGGGAGCGCTGCAAGTGTTGGTCCAGTTCAAAGAGAGCGATCTGTCACACGTGCAAGTGAGTTTAACGTTAACAGTGTTACAGCTCAGTCCAGTCTTTGATTTATTAAACACAAACTAACAAATTGAGCTTCAAAATAAAATGTCCAGCTTTCTAATTCTTCTTCTTCTCCCTCCTCCAGAACAAAAGTGCCTTCCTCTGTGGGGTGATGAAGACGTACCGGCAGAGAGAGAAACAAGGGACTAAAGTTTCAGACGCCACTAAAGGACCAGACGAAGCTAAAATCAAAGAGCTCCTGGACAGAACCAGCTACACGCTCGACGTAACGACGGGCCAGAGAAAGTACGGCGGGCCCCCACCAGAGTCCGTCTACTCCGGGGCCCAGCCCACCGTCGGGACGGAGGTCTGACTTCATGAATGATAAAATAAAAACATCATCAGACGTAATGAACGGAGCTAGACTTTAATGTTTATGCTTCCTTTCTTTTCTTCTGGTAGATTTTTGTGGGGAAGATTCCTCGCGACCTGTTTGAGGACGAGCTGGTTCCTCTCTTTGAGAAGGCCGGTCCCATCTGGGACCTGAGGTTAATGATGGACCCGCTGAGCGGTCTGAACAGAGGCTACGCCTTCGTCACCTTCTGCACCAAAGATGCAGCTCAGGAGGCCGTGAAGCTGGTAGGTCGCTCAGCGGGACGTAGGGACGGGATCGTGTCCTCTGCTTTAGTGGAATAAGTGGATGTCATCTCTGCTTGTTGGTCGTTTGAGGCAGGTGTTGTTTTTATTTACCGCTGTCGTCATGTTCTTCTTCTTCTTCTTGTCCCAGTGTAATAATCATGAGATTCGTCCTGGCAAACACATCGGGGTGTGTATCTCTGTGGCCAACAACAGACTGTTTGTTGGCTCTATTCCCAAAAGCAAAACAAAGGAGCAGATCGTGGAGGAGTTTTCTAAAGTCACAGGTAACGTTTTCCATCCTGGAGCGGTCTCTTCTCCCTCAGAGCTTTTCTCTCCCGCCTCGCTCAGTCTCCGTCTCTGCTTCTCGTCCAGAGGGTCTCAGCGACGTCATCCTCTACCACCAGCCCGACGACAAGAAGAAGAACCGCGGCTTCTGCTTCCTCGAGTATGAAGATCACAAGACGGCGGCCCAGGCCCGGCGGCGGCTCATGAGCGGGAAGGTCAAGGTCTGGGGCAACGTGGTGACGGTGGAGTGGGCCGACCCCATCGAAGACCCCGACCCAGAGGTCATGGCCAAGGTGAGGTGCTCCTCCTCCTCCTCGCTGTAGAGATCCACCGTAGCCACGTGATGCATGAACTCTTCTTCCTCTTGTTGCAGGTGAAGGTTTTATTCGTGAGGAACCTCGCCAACGGTGTCACGGAGGAGATCCTGGAGACGTCCTTCAGCCAGTTTGGAAAACTGGAGCGAGTCAAGAAGCTCAAAGACTACGCCTTCATCCACTTTGAGGAGAGGGACGGAGCCGTGAAGGTACGGGAGTTAGTTTAATGACGAGTGAAGTGAAAGGCTGAACAGACGTGAACCTGTTTGTTTGCTTCCTCAGGCGCTGGACGAGATGAACGGGAAGGAGCTGGAGGGAGAACCCATAGAGATCGTTTTTGCAAAGCCACCAGATCAGAAGAGGAAGGAGCGGAAAGCCCAGAGACAAGCGGCCAAGACGCAAATGTAAGAGTGTCCCCATCAGCTCAGGCTGCCTTTATAAAGACAACAGACTGGTTAGACGGGACCAAACGTCTCCAAGAAACCAGGCCAGGAGAGTTTGTTGGAGACGTTTTAGAAAATTCAAAGCGATGATTTAAAAGATCAAACGTGGATTCATTCAGGATGACACAGGAATCAGCTGTCGCTCCCGTCCCATCCTGAGCCGTGACTGTCCCTCCACCCTGTCCCACCCTTTACTCTGTTGTCCAGCTTGTCCCCTGTAGCATGTTTCATTAATCACAGTCAAATCACGGAGGATGCCTCAGAGATTTAGGCCACACATGCCTCTAATTTCCGTCCCGCTGATTATTTCACGTCCCTATTACGTTACCAAGTTAAACTAACTCCTGTACCACGGGACTCCTGCGAGAAACTGCTTCAATCTATTAGAAATCTCACGAGAGATTAGTAGAACATGAAGCCAAAGACAAATGAAAGATGAGGAACTAGAGCATACGTGTCAAACATATGGCCCGGGGGCCAAAACTGGCCCGTTAGAGGGTCTAATCTGGCCCACGGGATGAATTTCAAAACTTACATAGAAGACATTAACTGCAAATTTTCCAATAAAAGTAACTGCTATTCATAAGGTTCACACAGATTTAGTGGATGTAACGTAACACTGAGACCTAGAATTAAACAGAAACTGCATTTCTATTTCATAAGAAACGTCCGGTCATTAAATGTAAACGTTTTCAAAATAATGTTCTTTCAAAGGGAAACATTTGGCGTTGTCGTTATTTATAAGTTAATATGCCGTCATGTTTTTGGTCCAGCTCTGAACTAGAGGAACATTATGACGGAGACACTGACTGAGTTTACATGGTCTTTAGTGTCTCAGCTTTGAGCTGATCCAGGATATGGTGTTTACACCCAGTTATTCATATCCTCATATACATGATAAATATTAGTAACCTGTTTTCTGATCTCTGCATCCTATCTGAGCATGCATGTGTTACGTCTTCTTACGTCTTTTGTTAACAACAGACAGTGCGGTGGTAAACCAGCATCATGTAGCTTTTCTGCATCTAAACGTCGTTATGTTTAGTTTGTTCATTAGTTTAAGACATAATTCAGTCTCTTTGTCGCTCCAAGAGTGAGAAGTTCTCGTTGCCGCCATGTTGATTGTTTATCTAGTGCGTCACTGACGTCACTGTCCATGTGCAGACAGTGGACAGCCGTCAGAGATCAGGATAAGGTGTATACATGGACAAACACTAAAACAGGATCCTTCAAAAACCCGATCTAAACCACGACACTAAAGACCATGTAAACTCAGAGTTTCCCATATGATGTTAACACTGTAGTTGTCTCACCAGGGTCTAATGTTCTCCTCCATGGTCTCATAGTGAATCTAAAATATTTATGAGCGTCTCAAACAACGCTGAGCTTGTGTTCTTCTTCCTGTTGCTCCTCAGACCCTCCACCCTCATTGGTCGCCCACCTGCTCTGTCCTCAATGTCTCTTTGACTTTAGACTGTGGAGATTTATAATTATATAAAGAGGTGATCAAACCCTGGAGGAGTCGACTCCTAGCTCAGCTTTACAAGAAAGTCAACTATAAATTAGATTCATTCTCTGGGTCTTTATTTAATTTTACAAACATTTGCTTGTGTTTAGTTTTACTGCGGATGAACTAGACGATTCAGCCGCCTGTAAACATCACATGAACACAACAACATTAGCTTTAGTCTGAAGGAAAACTGTTCCAATTGATTTAAATGAACCTGCACCTTGTTCTAATCTAATCATTCTTCTTTCTATCTTCTATTTTTACTGAGTATCTGACAATAAACGTCTTAAATCATCTTGAACTTTGAGCGATGACGACTCTGCAGGAATCGTTTTTATTTCATGAATCAATCACAGATGTTTCCTAAAGTTTTTAACGTTCCTGTTGTTTAACGTCCTCTCTTCTGTCTCTCTTGTCTTCAGGTACGATGACTATTACTACTACCCTCCTCCTCCTCACATGCCTCCTCCCGGTAGGGGGCGGGGCCGAGGAGGCAACCGAGGCGGCGGCTACGCCTACCCCCCCGACTACGGCTACGGCTACGACGACTACTACGACTACTACGGCTACGACTACCACAACTACCGGGGCGGCTACGACGACCCCTACTACGGCTACGACGACTTCCAGGTGCCGAGCCGAGGGCGGGGCAGCGGCAGCAGGGGCGCCAGGGGCGGAGGAGGAGGCGGCTCGCCGGCTAGAGGAGGACGAGGCGGCGCCGGCGGGGCACCCAGGGGCCGGGTCAACTTCTCCCAGCGCGGCGGTGGCGGCGGACTCGGACCAGGCCGTGGAGGAGGCGGCGGCGGCGGGCGAGGCGCCAGAGGAGGCTTGCAGCCGAGAGGGCGAGGAGGGGTACGTGGTGCTCGGGGTGGCCGCGGTGGAAATGTAGGAGGAAAGCGCAAAGCTGACGGGTACAACCAGCCAGATTCCAAGCGGCGCCAGACCAATAATCAGAACTGGGGCTCTCAACCCATTGCTCAGCAACCGCTCCAAGGTGGTGATCATTCTGGTAACTATTCCGGTTACAAATCTGACAACCAGGAATTTTATCAGGATTCTTTTGGGCAACAGTGGAAGTAAACCAGTAGATAACAAAAACCCGTCTTTGTTTTGTTCTTTTTGTCTTTTTTTATTTAGAGACTTGATCTGATTGGCCCTCAGTCCCATACGGTTGCCTGCATATTTTTTTTTTTTTTTTTAAGCAATTTTTTTTTTTTTTTTTTTTCTCAAAATTTGGTGACAACATCTGGCAAGATATTATCTTTTTTTTTGTACATATTTTAATTAATCCGCTTGGACTCGAACCAAACTCACACACTCCCACCTGTCTCTCTGGCGAACTGGTTTTATTTCATTTTTTATTTTTGGAGAAAGAAAAAAATAAAAAAAAGATGCTCATTAAAAGATTTTCCATAACACATTTAAAAAAAAAAAAAAAAAAAACGAAAATTTTTTAGATGCAGATATGTGCTGGAGCTGTCTATTTGGCTTATTAGCTTTAATGTATGTTTTTAGACGTTCTGGTTTTCATGTTTTAAGTCGCTAACGGCAACAACGAAGAAGAAGCATATGTCTCCTAAACCTGTATTTAAAAAAAAGAAAAAGAAAACGAATGGAAAATACAATTTGTATTGTCTCAGAGTTAATGCGTGTCTTGTTATTGAAAAGAGATTTAAAAAAAAAAAAAAAAAAAAAGAGGACCGTCGCTGTCCTATTTTTTTTTTTTTTTGGGCTTTTACATTTTTGGGCTTGTATTCTTTGCTGTTTGTCTGCTTTAATAAACATTTACACGCTACACGTGTACGAAAAAACTTTCAAATTGTGTTGCAAATTCATGTTTCGGAAAAAAAAAAACTCTCTTCAAAATTGCCTTCCAAAATTTTTTTAAGGCTCCTTGTGGAAGAAACAAAAAAACAAAACTAAAAAGGTTTGCTGCCAGTGTCGGCCACGTGCTGCCGCGTCACCTCTACGCATGCCGTCACACTTCCTCTGAAACGCTCCCCGTGATCACAACAAACACATCCATCCACCAATTGGTGTCTGTCACCGTTTTGTTCATCTAGTGTCGGGGAGGGGTGAAAACACCAAATTATGAACAAAATTATAAAGAAAAGAAGCACAATTTGATATTTTAACGACCTCCGTGTCCCAGAAGGATCTACCTGTAGCTGAAGGCCTGGATACTAATCTTGCATGTTTTTAATTACGTGGAGGTTTGATGTGCATGACTCGCTTCTACTTTTAATTTATTTGCTTTTATTAGATTTAAAAAAACCAAAAATGGCTGCTCTTCTCTTCTCTAAACCCTCCTCCTCCTCTTTGCTCGTCTAAAGCTCGTCTCACCTGCCGCCTCGTCTTTCTTGCTCGTCGTCCTCTTTCTTTTTTTGACATGTGCATGCAGCGGGGATTTATTTATTTATTTATTTAACTATGAATCTGCCTCTGCTGTGGTCAGAGGCTCTAGGAGAATGTTTGCAGATGTGATCCCTTTCCTGTTTTCGGTTCTCTAATTGCTTCCTTTTGTTACCTGACTAGCAGGAAAAAGGGGTCGAGGCTGGTCCTGACGCGTCGCTATGAGGACCGACCGGCGCACGGCGTCGAACGCGCTGCAGCCCGCCGGCCCGACGGAAACGGTAAGGTCCACCCGACCACGGTGGCCCAGAGGTATTCCAGACCCTTCTTGCTTTTTATTTTTATCATTTTTTATTTTTTTTAAAGGAGGGGAGCAGAATTTTTGCCCCCGGTGGAAGATAATCAGAAGAGTGAGACATGTAGGAGTTTACGACGGACATCCTTCTGGAAGAGGCTTTGCACTTTTTAAAAGAAAAGAAAAAAAGTTTGGAGTGGTTGAGTAGAACTTTTCTTTTTGTTTTTTTTTGTTTTTTAAATGATGGACTAAAGGTGATTAGTCTGTGATTATCAGAGCTGGAGGTCGGGGCATTCCAGAAAATGAAATGGTTTGTTAACTACCTCGGTTTTTATTTCCGTGGACGGACGTCGCAGCCAAACAACGGAGCACTTGATGAACTTTTAGTCCTGGAAACGAAGCCTGGACACAAACTAGTAAAAACCTAAATGCCTGGAATAAAAAAAAAAATAAAAAACAAACCCGCCGTCACTCTTTGTCTTCCACGATGGGACGGCGGTCTTAACTCTTTCTTTCTGTGGTGGTGGTGAGGTGAAGCTGCCTGGCCCTGCGTCCAGGCCTCTGATAATCAAACGTCATCATGCCGTCATGTGTGAACTGGTTGGCGTCTCGTCTGCTCACGTTAGACTGGAAAAGAGAAAAAGGTTTCAGCTGGTGAAGACGTAGCTCACTTAGATTTGTTTTCATTGGGTTTGTGTTGAATGTGTTTCTCTGCAGAGCCATGGAGAATAAAAACGGTGACAGGTGCTGGTTTGACAGCTCGTTAAATGTCAGTTTGATTAGATTTAATTCACCTGGCCTCTTCATTAGGTACAGTGAAACCATTAAAACACAGGTTTAGAGCTGGACAGGTGTACCTAATGAAGTGGCCAGCTGTCTCCTCTGGTGTTTGCCTCAGGAAATCCTCACAAACCACGCTGACTGAAAGTAGAACCTTTAGCTCCTCCTCCTCCTCCTGTGGCATTCTGGGAAGTGTAGGAACCTTTTAGCAGTTTCATTCTTTGGTTTCTCTTTGGAAGCGTTTTAAACTTCATCGTAGTCTCTGCCATTTGATTTTCGTCTCGTCTCACGTTTAGCGTTCTTCCAGTTCAGTCAGGACTGTGCAGCTTGTTCTTCCTTTTATTTTATTTTTTTTATTTTAAACGACTTGTTTTGTGGAAAAGAGCCAGATTTAAAAAAAAAAGAGAAAAGAAAAAACAATAATCATAATAGTTTTTTTAAGAGTCAAAATGTTTTTTTTTTGTTTTTTTCCTAACAAGTGTTTGCACTCGTCTTGCAAATGAAATGTTTTATATTGTACAGTGAGGTGAGTTAAACCTATTTTTCTAATAAAGTTATTGACTTTGGCCTGTTTGTCCTTATTTTAATTAAATGTGTTAATGTCTAATGTGTGTTTAAGAAAAAAGAAATACACAGAAAGAAAATTAAAGCAACGTTTCAGCTGTTTAATGATGTTTTATTACAACATTAAAGTTAACATTACTTTTAAAATAGATCAGCTTGTCTTGGATTAAAAAAAATAAACAGTTTATATATTTTATTAACATTTCCACAAATCATATCAGTGATAGAAAGTGTTTTCAGAATAATAAATCTAATTAAAGTATAATTATTAATGGTTTAAGTTGAGTTTAGTGACGCTGCTAAATTTAACCCAAACGAATGGATCGACCAACCGGAAGTGACGTGGTTTGGTTTGGAGGATGCCAGGTTTGAAGGTTTAAACGCTTAATACGCTTCACTGACGTATATATGCTCACTTATTTAAATTAAATAATTAAAACGCTTTAATAATATTTAGGCATATAGGCAGGTTTAGTGTAATTTAACGTCATTAAAATTAAAATAGCCCCAGTCTAATTTAGAATTTACATTTTAACGGACAGAAATTTTGATTTTGAATTTGTTTTTTGTTAAAGACAATTAATTACAAGAATAATTTAATCTAATTTATTTATAAACGACAATGTTACGCTGCTAAACTTGATTTAATAATTATTATTTTCCGTGTATTGTTACATTGTTAACTTAAACATCCCGCGGATGTGGCAACCCACGCTAGGATTTTAAACATTCCATCCGGAAGTCAGGGACTCGGACTGGACGTCAAAAAAAATAAAAAAATAAATAAAAACATGGAGTGAAAAACTTTTGGAGCCGAAGACTGCAGCTCGTGTTTGGGACCAGTTTGACGAAGAGTGGAGGACACTGTTTGAGGACAGGATGTGTTTCGTGTAGTTTTTAGTTTTTAACCGCAGTGAGTTGAGCCGTTTTGACCGTTAGCTAAAAAAACAGCTAAAAGTGCTAAGTGTGTGCGACACGGACTTTTTAAAGCGCTAATGTCACTCTGCTCCGGCTTTAATGTCGACTAAAGCGTCTAAACGCGCGTTTAAAGCGTTAAGCCGTGATTATAAAGTGTTTTTATTCCGCCGTTGAACAGGCCCGTTGACAGGATGGCAGGTATTTTGACGTACGTGGAGGATTTGAAGCGGGGGCTGAAGGTTGACGTCCTGCGGGAAGCCGGGCGTCAGTATCCGGTCTCCTGCTTTCTCCTGCTGTCCATGGTGTCGCTGACGGTGCTGCTCAACAGGTCTTTTATTTATTTCTCTGCCCACGCTTTACTCGTGATTATTTTTTACAACGTGAATTGATAAATGGCAATAAAAGGTGTGATTACCTTCCCGCTGGGTCACGGGACGTGTCGCGGGGCGTTAACTGTTCCTCCTGTAGCTCCCCTGTTCAGAAGTCGCCTGAGAAATGTAATGTTTTTTAGGATTTCTTCATCCTCAAAGTAATTCAGTCAACTATAAAGTCACATGTAATGATTTATGATGAAAATAAGCCGCTAATAGATAATTCGGCATAATAAAAACATAACAGGGAAACTAAAGTGTTGTGTAATTACACGATAGCCAGCTGTTTATAAATGTTTATTACTCTGCACACTGTTTACGTATGATTATCTTTACAATATAAACATACATATCAGTCGTAGATGTCATGATAAAGCCGGTTATGTCACGGGAAGTGGTTCTGTCCTCCTGTAGCTCTCTAGTTCAGAAGTTGCCTAAGAAATGTCACGTTTTTAGGATTTCTACATCCTTAAAGTACTTAAGTTATATGTAAAGGTTCATGTCATGATGCATGATTAAAAGAAGCTGCTAATAGATAATTCAGCATAATAATAATAATAATAATAATAACATAAAATAAAGTTTATACCTGGTGATTATTGTAAAGCTTTGTAAAGCTGCCGAGGCCAGTTCTTATTATTTTAAGGTTGTCAATCAGTTAAAACAACCGTCCCACCTGTAAATACCAACAGAAGGTGTGATTATGTGATTATCTGAGTGGTTTGGTCACGGGACGTGACGCAGGACGTCTGCTGTTCCTCCTGTAGCTCCCCAGTTCAGAAGTTTCCTGAGAAATGTCACGTTTTTAGGATTTCTACATCCTCAAAGTGATTCAGTTAAATGTAAAGGTTCATGTCATGATGCATGGTGGAAAGAAGCTGCTAATAGATAATTCAGCATAATAATAATAATAATAATAATAACATAAAATAAAGTTTATACCTGGTGATTATTGTAAAGCTTTGTGTCTTTGCACATGACTGCTGCCGAGGCCAGTTCTTATTATTTTAAGGTTGTCAATCAGTTAAAACAACTGTCCCACCTGTAAATACCAACAGAAGGTGTGATTATGTGATTATCTGAGTGGTTTGGTCACGGGACGTGACGCAGGACGTCTGCTGTTCCTCCTGTAGTTCCTCAGTTCAGAAGTTGCCTGAGAAATGTCACGTTTTTAGGATTTCTACATCCTCAAAGTAATTCAGTTAAATGTAGAGGTTCATGTCATGATGCATGGTGGAAAGAAGCTGCTAATAGATAATTCAGCTTAATAAAAACAATAAAATATATAAATAAAGAAGCTCTATAGCTGCTGTTTATTGTAAAGCTTTGAGCTGCTTGTTTCTTGGTTAAAACAATTAACTGACAATTATTTGTTCTAAGTGTTTTAAAGTTTGTGGTCTAATGCATCATTACAGACTTTTATAGCGTTATTATCTCTAACAGACTTTCATTAGTTTAGATAAACTAAACTAAACTGGGCTTAGTTAGAGACGTTTGAGATAACGGCTGTAATCAAAGTGTTTAAACGTTTTAAATCCTGCATCCTGAGGCTCCTTCAGTGTTTTAGCTCATGATCTTCATGTCTCTGCAGTTACATCCACATCCTGATGATCTTCTGGTCTCTGCTGGCTGGTGTCGTCACTTTCTACTGCTCCCTGGGACCAGAGTCTCTGCTTCCAAACGTCCTTTTCACGGCGAAGCCAAGGACCAGAGTACGTCGTTGAGCCGATTTAAAACCTGAACGCGTCACAGACGTGAGCGCGCGTCGTCGGTAGTAACGCAGACGCTTGTTTTGTGTCCGGCAGCGTCAGGAGCAGGAGCTGTTTCCTCTGGGCCACAGCTGTGCCGTGTGCGGGAAGGTCAAGTGTAAGCGCCACAGGTACGATCACCTGAGGAGGAGTTTAGTCTGGTGGGTTAGAAGATTAGAGCAGGTAAGAGGCAGGTGTGTCTGTGTGGAGGTCTGAGGGGGAGGGAGCGATGCGTTCAGGAGCAATCCTCCACCAGTAGAACCTCAGTAGAACCTCCGTGTGTTTACTGCTCACAGGCCCACGCTGCTCCTGGAGAACTATCAGCCATGGCTGGACCTGAAGGTTCATTCAAAGGTGGACGCGTCCGTCGCAGAGGTAACGTCAACACCTGCTTCCTTTAGCAGCAGTGACCTCTGACCTCTGACCTCTGGCCTCGTCTGCCGCCTCCTGTCTTGCAGGTGTTCGAGTTGGTCCTGGAGAACTTTGTGTACCCGTGGTACCGGTAAGAAAAGCTCCGCCTTCTTTTAGAGAGAGAGAGACACGTGATGAAGGAGAGTCCGCTGATTAACGTCCTCCTCTTCCTCCGTCTCCAGGGACATCACAGACGACGAGGCGTGCGTGGACGAAGTCAGGATGACCTTCCGCTTCTTCGCCTCGGTGCTGGTGCGCCGAGCTCAGAAGGTTTGAAAAGCTTAGATTTAATGGAGGAGTGTGTGTGAATGTGAGGAGGAGGAGGAGGAAGAAGAAGAAGATGACGAAGGGGAGAAAGAGCAGATGGAAGAGGAAGAGGAAGGAGGGGGAGAATGACGAAGGAGACAGATTAGGTGGAGGAGAAAGGAGGAGGATGAAGATGAGGAAGTAGGTGCAAGAAGATAGAGAGGAGGTAGAGAAAACAAGGAATAAGAGGAGGATGGGAGGAGGGGAAGGAAGAGGAGGAAGAGGAGCACAAAGAAGATGGGAAGGTGGACGGAGAAAAAGATGAGAGGAGCGTGGTGAGGAAGAGGAGTAGGAAGGAGGTTCAAGAAGATGGGATGAGAGGTGGAGGAGGGGAAGGAAGAGGAGGATGACGATGAAGAAGAAAGGAGGAGGACAAGGAGGATGAGGAAGAAGAATAGGAAGGAGGTTTAAGAAGATAAAGAG
The DNA here is from genome assembly GCA_005024645.1 of Planiliza haematocheilus. Taxonomy (NCBI): domain Eukaryota; kingdom Metazoa; phylum Chordata; class Actinopteri; order Mugiliformes; family Mugilidae; genus Planiliza; species Planiliza haematocheilus. Next base: position 615,958 of record SRSE01000327.1, on the reverse strand, counting down.
GAGGTCCAAGCCCCGCCCACTAACATTAAGGGGGCGGAGCTTGTGAGCTATACCACATCCAGACACCAGGGGGAGCTCTACTTGCTTTGTCTTCTGTGGTCTGGACCAGAGTCCATTAGATAAACGAGCCGTTTAAGGCAATAAACACAGTGAACTGTTTCCTGTTGATCACGTCTGATGTGTCTTTGTCTTATTGCGTCTTCTCGTCTCTGGACAGGTTGACGTCCCTTCCGTGTTCGCAGACAAAGTGATGAAGGCTGCGATGAAGCACATAGAGATCTTGGCCAAAGCTCGAGGACGAGGTGAGAGGACGAGGACGACCTCGTGTCTATTGTCAAGCCAGTCAGTGTGTGCAGGTGTGACGGTGATTGTCTCCGTCCAGTCAGCGGCGTGGACGGTCTGCAGCAGGCGGCTCTGGAGGAGTACGGCGCCGACCTCCACGTAGCTCTGAGGAGCAGAAAGGACGAGCTGCTCTACCTGAGGACGCTGACGGAGATGCTCTTCCCATACGTCATGCCCCCCAAGGCCACGGACTGCAGGTCAGCTGCTTGACCTTTGACCCTGTGGTGACTCTGTTGACCCTGTGGTGACTCTGTTGACCCTGTGGTGACTCTGTTGACCCTGTGGTGACTCTGTTGACCCTGTGGTGACTCTGTTGACTCTGTGGTGACTCTATTGACTCTGTGGTGACTCTATTGACTCTGTGGTGACTCTGTTGATTGACCCTGTGGTGACTCTGTTGATTGACTCTGTGGTGACTCTGTTGACCCTGTGGTGACTCTGTTGACTCTGTGGTGACTCTGTTGACCCTGTGGTGACTCTGTTGACCCTGTGGTGACTCTGTTGACCCTGTGGTGACTCTGTGGGGACTATTGGCCCTGTGGTGACTCTGGTGACCCTGTGGTGACCCTGTGGTGACTCTGTGGGGACTATTGACCCTGTGGTGACTCTGTTGACCCTGTGGTGACTCTGTTGACCCTGTGGTGACTCTGTTGACCCTGTGGTGACTCTGTGGGGACTATTGGCCCTGTGGTGACTCTGGTGACCCTGTGGTGACCCTGTGGTGACTCTGTGGGGACTATTGACCCTGTGGTGACTCTGTTGACCCTGTGGTGACTCTGTTGACCCCGTGGTGACCCTGTGGTGACTCTATTGACCCTGTGGTGACTCTATTGACCCCGCGGTGACTCTATTGACCCCGTGGTGACTCTGTTGACCCCGTGGTGACTCTGTGGTGACTCTGTGGTGACTCTGTTGACCCTGTGGTGACTCTGTTGACCCTGTGGTGATCCTGTGGTGACTGTGGTGACCCTGTGGTGACTCTGTTGACCCTGTGGTGACTCTGTTGACCCCACGGTGACTCTATTGACCCCGTGGTGACTCTATTGACCCTGTGGTGACTCTGTGGTGACTCTGTGGTGACTCTGTGGTGACTCTGTTGACCCTGTGGTGACTCTGTTGACCCTGTGGTGACTCTGTTGACCCTGTGGTGACCCTGTGGTGACTCTCCTGACCCTGTGGTGACTCTATTGATCCCATGATGACTCTATTGACCCTGTGGTGACTCTATTGACCCTGTGGTGACCTCTGACCTTTGTGTTCAGGTCTCTGGCTCTGCTGCTGAGGGAGGTGATGGCTGGGTCTGTTCTCCTTCCAACCATGGACTTCATGGCTGATCCTGTGAGTATCTGTCTGTACAGCTGTCTGTCAGCCACAACATTATGACCACCGGTATGATGTTAGGAGGAAAAAAAACAGGTTTGAGACTGGGACCAAGAATCACTGAAGAAGATGGAGAGGTAGAGGAGGAGGAGAATGAGAAGGAGGTGTAAGAAAATGGAGTGGAGAAAGGAGGAAGAGGAGGAGTAGGAAAGCGATGAGGAAGAAGAAGATGGAGAGGAGGAAGAGTAGGAGGCAGGGTCATGGACCAAGGTGTTGACTCCAGATGTCAATCCATCATCTAGTTGGTCTGATCTATGGAGGCTCCTCCTCCTCCCCATCTTCTTCTTCATTCTCATTCCCGTCCTCCTCCTCCTCCTCCTCCTCCTCTTCCTCCTCCTCTTCCTCCTCCTCAGTTGTAGTTTCTCTAACTCTGTGTCTCTGCTGATGTTTCAGGACACTGTTAACCTGATGGTTCTCATATTTGTTGACGACACTCCAGTAAGTCTCAGAGTCGTAGTATTGAGTTACTTTAGTTACTCTAGTTACTTTAGTTACTCTAGTTACTCCAGTAACTCTCTCTCTCTCTGTCTCCAGCCTGAAGCAGCCACTGAGCCTCCGTCTGCACTCGTTCCATTCTTACAGAAGTTTGCTGACGTCAGGAACAAGAAGCCGTCAGTGAGTATCTGACCAGCAGAGACCTGTTTGTTAGTGTCTGCTCCTCTTCATGACCAGGAGTGTTTGTCACTCTCTGCTCCTCTTCATGACCAGGAGTGTTTCTGTGCCTCCTCCAGGTGCTGAAGCTGGAGCTGAAGGAGATCAGGGAGCAGCAGGACCTCCTCTTTCGTTTCATGAATCTCCTGAAGCAGGAAGGAGCCGTGCATGTGCTGCAGTTCCTCCTCGCCGTCGGTAAGAGCCACTGTCAGTCATCAGGTCTGTGAGTAGTCTGGGTTTTACCTTCAGCTGCTCCTCCTCCAACGCCTCCTCGTCTGCTGGTTTCTCCCTCCAGAGGAGTTCAACGATAAGATCCTGAGTCCAGAGCTGAGCGACGACGAGCTGCAGCGTTTACACGGCGAGGTGCTGCACATCTACGAGACCTACTGCCTGGACGAGAGCATCGACAAGATCAGCTTTGACCCGTTCATCGTGGAGGAGATCAGAAACGGTGAGACGTTCACGTCAACGCCACGACCTCAGAACCTTAAACCCCGCCCATCTCAGAGCAGAACCTTTAGAACCGGAGCAGCTGCTAACGGTGAAGCTAATAGCAATGCTAATAATAATACTAAAGGTGATGCTAATGATGATACTAAAGGTTGACCCTAATGGTGAAATCAATGCTAAAGGCAGTGGCTAAATAGATGCTAACAGTGATACCATATGCAAAGCTAATGCACAAATAGCAATGGCGGTGCTAATGGCAATGCTAATGGCGAGGCTAATAATAATAATATACTAATAATAATAATAATAATAATGCTGATGCTAAAGGCAGTGACTAAATTAATGCTAATTGTGATACTAAACATGAAGCTAATGGTGATGCTAATAATAACACCGGTGGCAGTGCTAAAGTCAGTGGTGCTAAATTGATGCCAACTGTGACACCAAATGCAAAGCTAATGGTGATACGTAAATAGCAGTGGCTTTGCTAATGGTGAGGCCAAATCCATGCAAACAGTGATACTAAAAACAAAGCTAACGGTAAAGCTAATGGCTAAACTAATGATTACACTCATGACGATGTCAGTGGTGATGCTAATGGTGATGCTAATAGCTAGCATGTCAGTGCTGCTTTCCATCAGAGTTTCTGTTCGTATCGTCCTCTAAAACTAAAACGGCTAGTTTTCTATGAACGTTTAGCTTTGGTTAGCCTTGGTTAGCATTGGTTAGCATCACAGCCAGTGTCTGTGCTGCGTTCCCTCTCTCGTAGACGTTGATGTTTTCGTCTTCTTCTTCTTCCATCAGTGGCTAAAGGTCCGTACGGTGACGTGGTGAAGCTGCAGACGATGCGCTGTCTCTTTGAGGCCTACGAACACGTCCTGTCTCTGCTGGAGAGAGTCTTCACACCCATGTTCTGTCACAGCGACGAAGTAAGACGCACATTTAACATTTATTTACAGTCGGATTCATGTTTACAGTCTCCTTTAGGGATCTCAGACCACAGATGATTAATTAAATTATTTTAATCTTTATTTCAGTACTTCAGGCACTTGCTGATGGGAGCAGAGTCTCCAGCGAGGAACTCTAGAGTCAACAGGTTTGTGAGCTGATCTCATTTAATGTTTCACTTTGTAAAAACAGAAGGGATGAAAGTAACTTAATTGTTAACAGTCAACAGCGTTGAAACACCTAAACTTTATTCTTGAGAGCGTTCACCGTTAACTTTCCTCTTCAGAAAAGTCCAACTTTTATCAGGACGTAACGATTCTCGTCTTATTCCAGAAATAGCTTCAGTTCAGACGAAAGCCGGTGAGTAGAGGTGTTGAGCACGAGTCTGCTGCTGCTGCTGCTGCTGCTGCAAACAAACAAACAAACAAACAAACGATGCATGAAGATACAGAACATCTGGAGGCTGCACCGTCAATCAATGCAGAGACAAAACCTTTAACAGACCTTTAACGCCTCACGCTGCTCTGAGACGCTGGTTCACGCTGACGCTTGTTGCACGCCGACTTTTTAACCTGACGACTACACGGACTTTAAGAAAGTCTTTAACTGTGAGGAAAGATGTGGAAGATTTGACTCGTCTTGTTGAGATTTAACGTTAGAGAAGGTCTAAGCTTTCTCTACCAAAACGACCTCTTTGTGAATATAGTCAGATTTTACTGAAAGTAGATGAAGAGAACCCAATGAAACAGAAATGTTATACTTTAGTATGAGTTTATTTGAGAAAATTAACAATTAATACATCAACTAGATGTTGACTTTGACTTGTTCCTAAACATTCATCTGGTTCTTCTTTAACTGTTCTCTTGTAGAACCACTTGTGTTCTTGGTTCTCCTTGTCTTGATGCATGACCCAGTTTCTCTTCACATTCAGCTCATGAACAGATGTCCTGACATTTTCTTTTAGAGTTCAGACCTTAAATACTGGTTAGCTATAAACTGAACCCTAAAACCAAAGAGAACCGGATTAGAAGATAATGTCGAGGTCAAGATGAATGTTTAGGAACGGCCAAGTCAAAGTCCTGACCTTAATCCAATAGAAATGTTGTTGTTGGACCTGAAGCAGCAGTTGATGTGAGGAAACCCACCAACATCTCAGAACTGAAGCTATGAAGCTGCTGTAGAACACTGATCAGCTGGTACCAGGAGGAGGACACAGCAGATACTGGAGAAACAAGGCTTCCCTGACTGTTACCAGCTTATTTTTCCAGCTAATTAATTACTAAATCACTTTTTTTAATGTGGAAACAAGATTGAAACCACACCACTGGTCTGCTGCATGAACTCTCCAGGACGGAGATGATCAAACGTTCTGTGTCTGCTCCAGAAACACGTCCAAACGAGGGGAGACGTTCGGCATCAGCAGGATCGGCAGCAAAATCAAAGGCGTGTTCAAGAGCACCACCATGGAGGGGTCGCTGCTGCCGCTGCCCAGCACCATCAACGACATCGACGACGACGTGGTAAAGAGGAGACACGCCTTCCTCCAGCTTATCAAGGGTTTTTTTTCTTTAAAGCTGTCTTTGATGTTCTCCTGCAGGTGGAGGAGGCGACCGTCGTGATGGAGGACGACTCCCCCGTCGAGCCCGTCAGCTATCAGGGCATCCAGAGGAACCTGTCGGCCTGGAGGATCTCCATCCCTTTCGTCGACATCTACGACGACGAGGTCAAGAGAGAGAAGGTCCCCGTCTTCTGCATCGACGTCGAACGCAACGACAGGAAGCATGGTGAGTGAACGGAGGAGGAGGAGGAGGAGGAGGAGGAGGAGGAGGAGGAGGAAGAGGAGGAGGAGGGGGAGCAGGAGATGTTCTTGTACTTCTTCTACTAATTCTTCTAATTCTTCTACTAAATCTTGTAATTCTTCTTCTTCTACTTCTTCTAATTCTACTTCTACTAATTGTTCTACTTCTATTAATTCTTCTTCTAATTCTTCTAATTATTCTACTAATTCTTCTTCTTGTACTAAATCTTCTTCTTCTTCTACTAATTCTTCTTCTTGTACTAAATCTTCTTCTTCTACTAATTCTCCATGTCAGATACCTGTTTATCTTGGACATCGTCATAATCTATCGTTGTGCACATTATACAATCAGAAGAAGATTTGAGATTTGGCCCAACTGCACACGGTATGTTGGCTCCAGTACCACAGTATGTCCACTAGATGGAGACAAAGATCTGATTGGACCGGTGCCCTCCACAAAAAGGTTCATGGACGAGGAAGTAGTTGTGATCATGTCTGATCCATGTAGAGTCAACATCAGGTTAAAGAGTCTCCAGGATGGACAGGAACATGGAGAACCAAGATGGAATCAGTGTGGACCATGGAGACAATCAGAGACAATCAGCTGATGGACATGTGTTTGTCTGGAGGTTGAATTAGACATTAGTCTAAAGGTTTAACTTGACTTTATCCTGATTTGTCGTTGTTCTTCTTTACAGTCGGTCATGAAACAGAGAAGTGGTCGGTCTACAGGAGATACCTGGAGTTCTACGTTCTGGAGTCAAAGCTCACTGAGTTCCACGGTAACATTAGATCCTTCTACTCATGTAGTTCCTCTAGCTTTCTAGTTGGTCTTTATTTATTTATTTTGTTTTTTCCAGGCACGTTTGCAGATGCTCAGCTTCCATCCAAGAGGATCCTTGGACCAAAGAATTACGAGTTCCTCGAGTCAAAAAGGGAAGAGTTTGAGGAGTATTTACAGGTACTAGAAGAATCACGTTTGTTCTTCTTCTTCTTCATCTCCTCCCGTTTCTTCTTCTTCTACTGAATGATTGTGTGTGTGTGCAGAGACTCCTGCAGCATCCAGAGCTCAGTAACAGTCAGCTGTTGGCAGACTTCCTGTCTCCTCACAGCATGGAGTCTCAGTTCCTGGACAAGATGCTTCCTGACGTCAACCTGGGTACGATCATCAGCCACACCACATCAGTCTGGGTCCAGGTTTATACACACCACATCAGTCTGGATCCAGGTTTATTCACACTACATCAGTCTGGGTTCAGGTTTATACAGACCACATCAGTCTGGGTTCAGGTTTATCCAGGTTTATACAGACCACATCAGTCTGGGTCCAGGTTTATACAGACCACATCAGTCTGGATCCAGGTTTATACAGACCACATCAGTCTGGGTTCAGGTTTATACAGGTTTATACAGACCACATGAGTCTGGATCCAGGTTTATACAGACCACATCAGTCTGGGTTCAGGTTTATACAGACCACATCAGTCTGGGTTCAGGTTTATACAGACCACATCAGTCTGGATCCAGGTTTATTCAGACCACATCAGTCTGGATCCAGGTTTATACAGGTTTATTCAGACCACATCAGTCTGGGTTCAGGTTTATCCAGGTTTATACAGACCACATCAGTCTGGATCCAGGTTTATTCAGACCACATCAGTCTGGATCCAGGTTTATACAGGTTTATTCAGACCACATCAGTCTGGGTTCAGGTTTATACAGGTTTATACAGACCACATCAGTCTGGGTTCAGGTTTATACAGACCACATCAGTCTGGGTTCAGGTTTATACAGGTTTATACAGACCACATCAGTCTGGGTTCAGGTTTATACAGACCACATCAGTCTGGGTTCAGGTTTATACAGACCACATCAGTCTGGGTTCAGGTTTATTCAGACCACATCAGTCTGGGTTCAGGTTTATACAGACCACATCAGTCTGGGTTCAGGTTTATTCACACCACATCAGTCTGGGTTCAGGTTTATTCACACCACATCAGTCTGGGTTCAGGTTTATACAGACCACATCAGTCTGGGTTCAGGTTTATACAGACCACATCAGTCTGGGTTCAGGTTTATACAGACCACATCAGTCTGGGTTCAGGTTTATACAGACCACATCAGATTATTTACATCTATTTTATTTCATTTCTTCTAATTCTTGTTGTTCTTGTTCTTTTAATTCTTCATGTCAAACAGCCCATTAATACATTAATTAATATAAGTTTATAACTTTATTTTATCACGTCTTTTGTTTTACAGGGAAGATTTTCAAGTCCGTCCCTGGAAAGCTGATGAAGGAGGTGATGATCCATAAATACTGTCCAGACACGTGTCACTGCTCAGCAGAACCCATCAAACGTTCTTGTTCTTGTTCTGCAGAGAGGACAGAACCTGGAGCCGTTCATCCAGTCCTTCTTCAACTCCTGCGAGTCACCCAAACCCAAACCGAGCCGGCCGGAGCTGACCATCCTCAGCCCCACCACGGAGAACGACAAGAAGGTGAGACAGGCGGCGGACATGTTTCAGGTCTCAGCGGGTTTTACCTCTGGTTCCACTACAGGAGACAACGTATTTTATTCAGCCTCACGCTACAGCATGGCTCTGCTGTGTTTATTATCTGTAGTACCACCATTAGACCACTAGATGGAGCCAGAGGAGCGTGTATGTTGAGGAGCAGGGCTTCAAGTCACCGTGTGGTGGATAGTTGATGTAGGATCTGAACCTTTCTCCTGCAGCTCTTCAGTAACCTGTTCAAGAACAACGGCAACCAGCTGAGGACCAGGAGACCCCACCACAGGTTTCTGGACATGGTCCCTGTGGACGGCATGTACGACTACATGATGTATGTGGGTAAGTGTCTGATTGGTCGGAGGATAACTACGGAGGGCTCCACCAGAGACAACAGTCCTATTAGTTTATTTAAAACCTTGATCAGAGAGGAGCTGGAAAATGTTTCAGTTAATATCAAATCTTCATTTAAGCTTCAAAGTCTCTCTCCTAACGTCTTGGTTGTGGCTCTCAGGTCGGGTGGTGTTCCACATCCCAGACTGGCTGCACCACCTCCTGGCCGCGGGCAGGATCCTGCTGAAGAACACGTTTGAGGCCTACATGGACCAGTACATGCAGACCAAGCTGGACAGGGTCCTGCAGGAGCACCGCATGGTGTCCCTCATCACCCAGCTCAGAGGTAGAGTCTCATCAGGACCATAGACGCGGTCCTTCGTCTCTCAGGTGTCTCTGGACGGTTCGTCACAGTTTTATTGACCCAATCAGCCACAGACGACGAGGTCTGGATAAAACCGTCACAGAGTTTAAATCTGTCTGATGCTAAAAAAGTCACTTCAAAAGATGGTTACCGCTCACTCCCAGCTAACAGTAGCTCTCCCTAGCCTCCTAGCTAACAGTAGCTCTTCCTAGCCTCCTAGCTAACAGTAGCTCTCCCAGCTAACAGTAGCTCTCCCTAGCCTCCTAGCTAACAGTATCTCTTCCTAGCCTCCTAGCTAACAGTAGCTCTCATTAGCCTCCTAGCTAACAGTAGCTCTCATTAGCCTCCTAGCTAACAGTAGCTCTCCCAGCTAGCAGTAGCTCCCTAGCCTCTTAGCTAACAGTAGCTCTCATTAGCCTCTTAGCTAACAGTAGCTCTCATTAGCCCCTTAGCTAACAGTAGCCTCTTACTTATTTTTTTTATTCTCTTGTTTTTCTTGGTGCAGATGCAGTTTTCTGTGAGAACAGTGAGGAGAGAACCGAGGAGGACAAACACGCCAGAGCCAAGCAGACGTTTGAGGAGATGATCAAATATCTACCAGGTCGGTTCCTACATTAATGAAGAACGTGACGTCTGGTAGAATCTGAATCGGTCTGATGACGGTGTTTGATTTCAGACTTTGTGGTGAAGCTCATCGGAGAAGAAGCCAAACGTGACGGCGTCCAGATGCTGTTTGACGGTTTGCAGCAGCCGCTCCTCAACAAGCAGGTGAAGGTCAAGAGATAAATATAGATAAATATAGATAAACATAGATGACTGTAGGTGTTGTGTTGTTTGTGTAGTTGTATAAATATTAATCAGGATGTAACTTGTTCTCTCCTCAGATGTCGTACGTTCTGCTGGACATCGCTGTGCTCGAGCTATTTCCTGAACTGGGCAAGGTGAATATTTTATTTAGAAACTAGAGTTCAACATGTGTCTCCACCTGGTCTTAATGTAAACGTGTCTCCACCTGGTCTTAATCTAAATGTGTCTCCACCTGGTCTTAATCTAAATGTGTCTCCACCTGGTCTTAATGTAAACGTGTCTCCACCTGGTCTTAATGTAAACGTGTCTCCACCTGGTCTTAATGTAAATGTGTCTCCACCTGGTCTTAATCTAAATGTGTCTCCACCTGGTCTTAATGTAAATGTGTCTCCACCTGGTCTTAATGTAAATGTGTCTCCACCTGGTCTTAATGTAAATGTGTAAGGAAGTGGAAGGAAGGAAGGAAGGAAGGAAGGAAGGAAATTAGGAAGGAAAAGAGGAAGGAAAAGAGGAAGAAAGAAAGGAAGGAAGAGAGGAAATAAGTGAAGGAAGGAAATGAAGACATTAAGGAAGTAAGGAAGGAAGGACAGGACAGGACGGAAGCAGGGAGGGTGGAAGAAATAAAGAAATCAAGGAAAAATGAAGAACGGAACGAACAAAGGCACCAAGAAAGAAAGGAAGGAGGAAATAAAGGAGTCAAGGAAGAAAGGGAGAGCAGAAAACTGTAGGAAGGAAGGATGAAGGGAGGAAGGCTCAGAACCATGATCAGCTGTTTGTTGACTTGAGGACATGAACCAGATGTAAAGTCAAAGACTCAGATTAGATCAGTTTCCTCTTCTTTAACGTCTGAACATAAAACTGTAGAGGACATCTCTGATTGTCTCCCGTCTCCTCAGCAGGGACACAACGACCTGTTCATCATCTGAAGGTCAGCGCCGCGTCAACAACAGTCAAGTGCAATAATCTGAAGCTGTTCATCATTCCATGTACATGAAAGCACTAATAAAGAGATTTATTTATTCACCTCAGTCTCAACCTTATGATTGCTGATTCACATTAATACATACACCGTTAAGCCCCGCCCCCAGACCATCTGATTGGCCCGTCAGATCTGTGCTGGAGCAGAATCAGTTCCCAACGGAGAAGCTGGAGGTCAGCGTCCAAAACAAGGAGTTTGTTGGCGGAGCAGGAGGGTGGGGGAGACGGGGGAGACGGGGGAGACGGGGAAGGTAGGGGAGACAGGGGAGTGAGTGTCTCTTCCAGAATAAAGACTCATTGTTTCTGTAAATGGGTTTATGGGTGGAGGAGTCGTTTCTATTGTTTGTCTACAAACAAAACCACGTCCTCACCCAAGGACATACCAGAGACAGTTTTTCTATGATCTACCAGACCTCTGTGGTTCTGTTTAGTTTCAGCTCATAAAAGACAAAATGAACGAGCAGACGATCAGAGAAGACGAGTCACTGAACAAACCAGGGCTGGAGTAAAAGCTGCTGCCTCTACTCTATCAGAGGAGGAGGAGGAGGTCTGAACAGAAGCAGAGGGCTAAGTCTTGTTGCGCCGGCGCCGTCCTCGTCCGTCCTCCACATGAAAGGACGGTTTTCAGCTCAGTCCTGAATGTGTCTCTTTTCTTGTCCTTGGCGTCAGCTCCCTGCGTTGGCTGGTGCCAGCAGCTGTGCAGAGACTAATAAGGAGTTCCTGAGCATTGGCAGGCGGAGGACGTTCCTCACAGAGGAGGCCTTGTTCAGGACGCACTTAAAACACAAGAAGAAGAAGAGGAAGCTTCCTGAGATCTTCTGCTAATTACTAATTAAAGAATCCTTCAGGATTTATACGTTACAGACTTTACATTAACATCTGATCACAAGTGTCCACCCAGGACACATGGAGGACACGTGGGAGTCGGTCACATTTGACGAAGCTGCTATGGTTCAGCTCTAATCTGAGGATCCTTCCTGTGTCGTTTCCTCCCATCATCAAAACATGGTTGCTAGGCGCCAGGTCAGGTTGACCTACTGTGGCAGCTCAGGACTAACCCTCCAACCATCCATTACATTAAGACCAGGTGGTGACACGTTTACATTAAGACCAGGTGGAGACACGTTTACATTAAGACCAGGTGGAGACACGTTTACATTAAGACCAGGTGGAGACACATTTAGATTATAGAACAGGTGGGAAAGACGTATTAGTTTTAATAAAATGAGTAAGTACAAGGAACGACCCGGGAGCATCAAACATTTTCAACCTTTCAAGCAGAAAACGTCTAAAAGATCAGAGACGTGTTTGTCGGTTGTTTTCATTAGTTTATGTCATTTAGTTTGACAGATTTCCATGTTCATGCTAACCTGTTAGCTTCTGTGGCTTAGACGAAGCGATCAACAGTTGGTAGGCTAACAGGTTAGCGGGCTAACGCTGGTAGGGTTCCTGAGATCACCACTGGTCTGAACTAAGAGAACATCAGATAAAACAAAAGACAGAAAACAAACATGTGACCTGCTCACTGGAACATAATAATCTGGAGACTCTGGGTTTAAACTATACGTCTTTGTTCCACGTCTCTAGTGGTCGTTAGAGGAACTGCAGCGTTAGAGCGTCCCTCTGAGGATGTGGTTTGGTTTTGTCCAACCTTGGTCCACGTGGAGTTTTAATGGTTTGGACACTTTCAGTTCCCGTGGAGTTCATAAAAACACACGCTAGATAAAAATGTTCCCGTCCTCTTGTGTCTGTTCTTGGTGAATTCACGAGCTCCCACGCAGACTCCAGAACAGCACCAGAGAAACCAGTACCACCAGAGGAGCAGCGTTCGCCTGGAGACCAGAGGAAGAGCTGAACACCTTGATTCGTCCTTCAAGAGACGGATAAACCTTCTTTCTTTTTGAGATGTAGTTGGCCACAACGGAAATGTCCAGATCTCCTGGAGGAGAAAAAAGACGCGTCAGAAAATAACTCATCAAAAGAATCAAAGTCTCTGTGAAACCAGTCTCACCGCTGTTGTGGCTGAGCTTCTCGTCTCTGATGATGGAGAATCCGTCTCCGCCCTTCACCAGGTAGGACGGCAGCACCACTTTGTAAACCGCCTCGTCTTGGACCGGTTCGTAGCTGGGGACTCTGCATTTAGTGCAGAGGATGTTGAGGCTTTTCACTCTACTCCCTGGAAGTTTGGAGACGTCGTACTCTACGTGGAAACCTGTAGAGGACACGAACACGCCGTCAGTGCGTTAGAAGACACTAAGGTTTACCATCTTAGCTTAGAGTTAACATGCTAACATTTGCTAACACGCAATGAGTGGAGCACGATGAAGAGAGAGCTCAACACACGGCAGCTTAACAAGAAACATGCAAGAAACAACAAAGGAAACAAAGGATGCAGCGAATAGTCGGCCACCGAAAAAGGCCGAAAGACTTTTATCACCGAGACATCACGGCAATTTTGTAATTGAATTATTCTTTGAAACCAATTAAAACTTTGAAACTAAATTAATATTAATTTAAATTGCAATGCATTGACTTTAGTGAGGGTAGTACACAGTCACAGTCATGAATGCAGTGATACTAATAACTGTCATAATAATTTATTTCGGTCTTTTGGTTTCGGCAAAGAATTTTCATTTCAGTGAATCCTTAAAGAAAATGTTTCCTAAAGTCTCTAAAACATTTTTAAATATTATTTATGTCGTCAATCACATTATTTGAATTGACAACCTGAAAAAGTAAGGAATCACATGATCAGGATGTTAAAACATAAAACTGAAAATCTTTATTTCAGCATCACTGACGAGTCCTGATCTGGTCCTAAATGTCCTAAAGTTGGTCTCCTGTGTCTTCCCAAAGGCTGTCCTCGTCTTCTCCCAGAGTCGTTAATGCAGTGCCTACTACAGGGACGTGGTTTAGGTTTTCAAATCAGAGTGGAGCTGAAGCCTAAAACCGATCTGATCTGCCCTGATGTTGATCGGGACATCTCTCATTTTTATATTTACTGGCTTTTCATTGGCTAACGGCTTTTCACATATCGTCATAATTCAAAGTTTAACCCAGAGATGGCGCTGTAGGGAGCAGACACAGTAAACCAACCAGTCAACTAACTCTACACCCAAAACCACAAATATCAGCTTCACCAAAGTTGATGCTATTCTTCCTCCAGGTGCAACGATCACGTCTGCACTAAATCTAACGTCAGTCCGTCCAGAAAACGTCGAGCTGTTTCATTCTGATCGTCCAACAACGATCAAACACACACGTTGAGACGTAGAAAAAGCAGAATACCAGACACTTGGAGGAATTCTCCAGAGCCGTTGCCGTATCGTTTGACCGAGTGTTCAAAGACATTCCTCAGCGTGGATCCTTTCAGCTGCACCAGGTCAAAGGTTCCCTCGAAGGGTAGAACCGAGAACAGGTCCTCCATCGTGATGGAACCTGCAGACGACACAGCACAGGTGCAGTTTTATGACGTTTGTCGGACACAAAGAGAAGAGCCCAGCGTTCAGTGAGTCGCGTTCCCGTCACCGCGCTCTGTTTGTGTCTGAACTCACCGTTCCTGGTGTGTTCATCGATGGACGCCCGGATGCCTCCTCCGTTGGTGATGCAGGCGCTGACGTGGTTCCACTGGTGCTCATCGGAGAACCTGATGTTGTTGTCGAGCTGCAGAACCAAAGGAAAGTTGTTCTTTTTTTTCTATGTTTCATTAGGAACTCCTCCGGCCTGAACCCAGCGAAGGTTTGCGTCTTTAAGCATTTCCAAAAACCAAAACTAAAATAAAAGGGAAAGGACTTATGTGATTTTTCTTCGAGGACAATAAGGAAAAGTGTAAATTACAGTTTGAAACGTCTTCTAGAAACTTTTAAAGTCCAGTTGTCCTTGTTTCAGCTTTATTTTGTTGGATAAATACCTGCAGACGAGGCTCTAGGGTCTTTTTTTCGTGGTTTTCTGATAATTTGATCTAATTCTCATTAATATAACTGATTTCTCACTCAACATGACAAATTAACCAATTAGCAATTAACCAATTAAAGGAAGTAGTTCCAGGGCCAGTGGTGAGTTTCCTTTAATAACAGCCTCCGGTCTGCTCACCATGGCGTCACAGATGAGGTTTCCCAGGTTGCATTCCTTATAGCGACAATCTCTGCCTCCGTTCAGGAAAACCAGAGTCTTTCCCACCACCTGAGCCGAGTAGTTGGCCAGACTCTTCTTCCACTCCTCCACCTGAGCCAGAACCTCTGGGTCTGTAGAGACACGTTATCTGGTGTCACGAGGTTCTGATGTCAAAACAAATATCTAGTTTCTAAACGTTACATAAAGAGTCTAAAGATGCACATCTTCTTGGACGGTCAGACCTGGTCCATCTCTAAGTCCCTGTGTCTCCACCTGGTCTTAATATAAATGTGTCTCCACATGCGTCCTAAGCCAGGACTGAGATCTGATCTCAGTTTGTCTTTCTGTAAATGACCCAGCCAGGGAGACTTTCATCCCTCCAACCAATCAGAGACATTTAAACGGATCAGGTGACGTGTATGTCCGTCACATTAAGCTCCACCCACATGGTCTGACTGGCCCAGAGTGTGTCCTACGTCACGTGATGGCGTTGTCCTTACCTTGCTGGATGCTGCTGTCCAGGAGGATGGGGTTTCCTGATGAGTTCACTACATTCCCTGCGTCATCAAAAGTCACCTTTAGATAACCCAGATATTTTCCAAACGCGTACGCCTGCACGACAGGAACCTGCCGCCCATCCTCTGACGTCACCATGAAGGGATAACGACCCTCGGGGACTTCAATCGAAGGGGGCTGTCCTGGAAAACATGAAAAGTGTGTGGTCAGAATCAGAGGGTCCTTTGTACTGACGCCTAAAAACTGTTTAATCAGTCTGTCTCAAAAGATTACAGAATAAAAACCATTTTTCAAACTCTTTCAAAGTTGTTTTGAAAAAGTCAAATCCTGACGTCTGGAACCAAAATGAAGAATTGATAACTTACAACATAGTTCTTCAAATCGTGCAGCTTGGAAATAATTTTATTAAAACAATCTGTTCAGTTACACTTAAGAAAAGAGTTTTACTCCAGAAACCTGACAAACAGCCAAAGACACAGAAATAATTTACAAGCTTCACTCAATAAATCACAAAAACAAAAAGTCTTAAAGACAGTTTAGACGGTTTATTCCAAGTCCCTGTTCTGCTAAGTTCAGTCGGTTTGGAGGGCGTCCTTCTCTGAGTCATCTACGCACACGTGGTGTATTTTTAGAGTCACTCACACTGACTCACACTTTCTGAGGACGACTCCATAGCTGCAGGGAACCAACAGGTTTTAGTCTGTGATGGTCCTCATCCACAAAACAAGCTGAAACAAGGACAACCTGGACAAACTGGACCTGATGGGTTGACTCAGTTCCAGGTGGACACCCACACATGTTCCTACAGTGACGCCAGAAAGTAAAAACAGGAACTGAAAGCTCTGCCCACATGGAATTTATTCAAGCACAAACATCTTGCAGTTCCTCTAATGTCCACTAGATGCTGGCTCTTAAAGTTTAAACACTGACAACTGGACCAGAGTCAGTTTACAACCTGGAATATAAAGACTCTGACAACAGATCTACCCGTCTGAACTGAACTAAGGTTTACAGAATATAAAATAATAACTGGTGATGTCGTTGAGGTCTTGGGTAAAACAGTGACAAGCGGAGTCCGGTTTGAGTTTTCTTGACCTGAATCACAGGAGAACAACTTCCCAGACATCTGTTAATCATTTCACAGAGTCATCCAAGTTCAGACTCTGCATTACATGGAAAATGTGACAATGCTTCTTTCAACAAGTCTGCACAAGTCCAACAGTAACTTGAGGAGGTTGTAAACTCGGTGGTGGTTCATCAGGTCCATCAAAGTCTTCTCTGCTGGCTTAAACCTGTGTGGCACTGTGGTGCTTCTGTCAGTGTAGCTTAGCATTAGAGCATTTATCTAATCATTAACCAACTTTAACCAATCAGGTTTCTAGTTGTTTCTAGTAGTCCAGGTATTCTTAGTCGGTCTCTGTGGCCTGTGACAGTAGCATCACAGAGCCACTATGTTTAAGCTAAGCTATGCTCATCTGTTGCTAGCTGCACAACGTTTTGATAGATATGTTTTGAAGCCACCATGGAGGAAGGAGGAGAGGATATCCATGTGGTTGCAGATCTTCTTAGAAAGACATTTTCACTTTGGACTTTGAAGGAAAAGCTGGATATTGTGAGGAAAGGCCACCCAACCCTGGAGCTAGCTAGCCTGACCCAGCCGAGTTCAGGTCAGCAACTATGAGCACTAAGAGGAGTTTCTCAAGTTCTGGTGATTAAAATTAATTATATTTACATCTGTTATGTATATTTTTGTTGTATATTGACGTATGTGGCGCAGGTGGCTGCAGTGAAGATGCTACGTCCTGTTTACTGCGTGTCCGTGTGATGTTGATGGTTTCTATAGCAGTGGCGTCATAACGTTTAAGTATTAAGACGTGTTTCCAGTGAGGTCGGAGGTTGTTGAAGGACTAGGTGGAAAATACACGTCCTCCACAGTCTTTGATCTATGAACCAGTCGTTGCTAACAAGCTAAATAAGAGAAGCAGTTTGAGGTTTACGCTAGTGTCCAAACACGAGTCCAGTGTGTACACACAGCATGAGGTCATGTGACATTAGGACCTGAATGCATCACTATCAGCTTTCAAGGACGCTCCTCTGTCCAAACAGTGACTAAGTGATCCACAGCGCTGCACAAAAAAAAATCTTTCCCTGAGGCCTGAAGTCCAAAGCGGCGGCTGACCGCGGAGGCTGTTTATCGCCGTTTATATATAACGCTGCAGAGTTATTTATGGCGGCCAGGCTCGTGCCGACAGCGTGTTTACTCTCCAGTGACAGGAAGGAGAAGACGCAAAGTTTCCTCTCGTCCAAGAGCAGAAGACACAGCTCACTGTCGGAGGCCGCCAGAAAATGAGATGCAGGAATGTGAGTTATTCTGACTGAGAGTCTGCAGCCACGACCTCCAGCTCATATACGACTGGATGGACGTCTGTGAAGGTCTCCAGTCATCCAGCTCATAGAGTTTAATCTGTGACGGTTAGAGTCTGTTAACGACCAGGTACCCTCCTGTGATTGTAGATTTGATCCTGGTACTCAGACTATTCATTTATGTCTGGAGAGTCTTGGTTTTACTGGAATTAAGACCAGATTTAGAGACGGGACGTTGGATGATCACGTCAAAGTGTCTCTAAATGTTTGTGATCGGATCAGGCATCGTCCAATCAAATGTTTCCTGGCGACTTGATGATTCTACTTTATGCTACGTTCACACTAGAGGTGTCGACACTTCATTGTCTACAGGAGACACTTGTTGGACCTCAAATCAAAACTGCAAACCCTTTAACCTAAATAAAACCCAGAGACACTATGTGAATACTTCCTACCTGTAAAGAGGAAAGTGTTGGTGTGTCCGCCGATGACCACGTCCACTCCTTTGACCCTCTTGCCGATCTCCTGATCCGTGGCGAAGCCCGAGTGTCCCAGAGCGATGATCTTTTTGACGCCCAACGTCTCGAGCTTGTTCACCTTCAGCTGCAGCTCGTTCACCTCGTCCTCGAACTTCAGGTGTGTTCCTGTTCAGAGACATCGAGGCTGAAAAGCACGAACCGAACCTCATCCAGAAACCAAGCGGACGCATTCCCGCCGGTCGTGGGACGAGACAAAGAGACTCACCAGGTTTGGACAGAGCTGGAGTTTCCCGTGAGGTGTACCCCACCACGCCGACCTTCTCACCTCCAACATTTAGGATCTTATAGGGTAAGTAAGCTTTGCCAAACGTGGAGGACAGGGTCTCGTCCGGTTTGATGTTGGCGCTGAGGACGGGACAGTTGATCTGTTCCATGAACGGCTTCATGAGGCCCTGCACGCCGTTGTCGAACTCGTGATTCCCAAGAGCCTTGAAACAAAAACAAAGATAAATGAAGGACTTGATGCCTTCCTGTTGGTTCCTGTAGGTCATTAGTGGAGGAACTGAAGGGTCTGGACGTACTTCTTCAAGTTAATTTAGTTTTATCAGCTTTAATGACCCTCACATCCTCTCTGTCCCTGTTCAGTTTTAAATCTGATTTAGAAACAAACCGACCCGCCGCGTCTTCTGGTGATGAGCTCACGCTGCAGGATACGTTTCTTTAAAGTGAAACAGTTTTCATTCTTATCCACTAAAGTGGCTCATAGATTAACAGGCTCAGAGGGCAGACAGCTGATCAATTAAACTCATTAAATGAAAGAGGACCCGTAAATCAGCCTGGAGGCTTTCAGAGGGGGGGGGGTAGACAAACACGAACCAGGAGACTGGACCAGACTGAATGTTAGGACCATGATTTAAAAGGTTTAAAAATTATATCTCCAGGTTTTATTAGACTTTATGTACAAATATATGTGATTAATATATCTGGTCTGGTCTGGTCTGGTCTGGGTTGGGTGGGGGTCGGTCCTACCATGGCATCGTAGCGCAGCAGGTTCATGAAGTGCGCAGCTTCGGCTCCTTTGTAAAAGTTGAACCACACTGTCCCCTGGAACTGGTCCCCTGCGTCCAGGAGGAGGACGTTCCTCTCGGAGCCGCGGATCCTCTTCACCTCCGTGGCTCTCCGGGCCGCGCCGCCGTAGCACCCTGCTCCGCTGCTCCTGCCGCCGCCGCCGCCGCCGCATTTCCCCGAGTGCACGCTGGTCTCCTCCACGCGGGCGTGCACGTCGTTAGTGTGCAGCAAAACAAGGTCCCAGGCCGCCGAGGGGAGCACGGGGGATCCCAGCAGCAGCAGAAGGAGCGGGAGGAGGAGGAGGAGGGAGGAGAGGGAGAGCCGCCCGGGGAGAAGCGCTTCCATCGGATCAGGACGCGCGTAAAGAAGTGGAGCCGGTGGAAGAGTTCTCCTCCTCTCTGCTCCTAATGCTCCATATGTGTCTGCTAATGGAAGAAACGACTGAGAGAGAGAGAGGAGGAGGAGGAAGGAGGGAGGGAGGGAGGAGGAGGAGGAGGAAGGTTGGAGCTGCTTTTTAAACAAGCCCCCCCTCCCCTCCACCTCCTGTGACTTCCTCACATGAAAACATGAGGTTTCATTGGTTTACGCAACACACACACGGTTAGAAACAGAAGTGAGGAGGAGGAGGAGGAGGAGGAAGAGGAGGAGGAGGAGGAGGAGGATTAACTTCATTCTTCAATAGTTTATTTAACAGGTTCACTGAAATAAAAATAAAGAGCGTGGAGACGAGTCTGCACAAGAACACAGCACCTGGTCAAACAGTGACGGAGCTCAGGAGGATGAAGGGCGATGTTCCAGAGGACGGTGAAGACTGAAGGTCTAAAGGTCACGTAAGGAACGTTTGACCCAGAGACGAGATGGAACAACAACAAGACACATGACCCCTGAGGACACGTCAACGCGTCACAAGAGTCTGTTTCAGACAATGAGTCACGGTGATGGAGATAATCAGTCACTTCTTTGGGTTAAAGTGAAATGTGTTCATGTTCCCCAGACGGATGATTCTCTGGGGGAGGAGGGGAAGTAACAAATCAGAAAGAGGAAATCATGGTCCCCAGAGGATTGATCGTCTACCACCTGTGAACAGACTCAAGAGAAAGAGGAACGAGTCAAACTAAAGGTCTCTGATCTCTGAGCTGGTTCCTCATCTACACTATAAAAACAAAGACGTGTTTGACTCGTAGAACTTGTTATTAAAATAAGTTAATGATTAAATATAAAAGTTTTACACAAACACTCAAAAGTCTCAACCATCTACACGTTTGGAGAAATCTGTGGAGCCACAACATTATGACCATCTTGCTCCAGTTCAGTGTTCTGCTGGGAAACTTCTGGACCTGGCTTCATTCATTGGTGTGGATGTTACTTAGACATGTAGCACCCACCTAGACCAGACCAGGCACCCCCACCCCATAGCAATGACACTCCTTGATGGCAGCAGCCATCCCCAGCAGGATGCAGCCACAAAAACACTTTAGGAAGAAGAACAGCACAAGGTGTTGACCTGGCCTCCACATTCACTAGATCCCAAACTGATCCCTGAAGCATTGGTGGTATAGTGGTGAGCATAGCTGCCTTCCAAGCAGTTGACCCGGGTTCGATTCCCGGCCAATGCAGACGCCTTCATTTAGCATTGTGATTTAAGTTAGAGGCCCCCACACTGCAAAAAAACAAACTCTTACCAAGTATATTTGTATTTCTCATTACACTTAATATAAGACACAATTACCTAAAGAGGACTTGTTTTAAGACAATATGTCTTAATACAGAGACATTTTCACTATTTCCATTGGCAGATTTTTTTTTTTCCAAGCAAAAATTGTTTGAAAATCAAAAACTGCTTGACAATAGGCAAAAAAATCTGCCAATGGAACTAGTGAAAATGTCTCTGTATTAAGACATATTGTCTTAAAACAAGTCCTCTTCAGGTAATTGTGTCTCATATTAAGTGTAATGAGAAATACAAATATACTTGGTAAGAGTTTGTTTTTTGAAGTGCACCCCGTCCACTAACACCACAGGACACCCTCAGAAGGACCATGTCCATTCTCTCACGAGTCACTACAAGAGAATGACATGCACAGGGTTAGGCAGGTGGTCATAATGTTATGGCTGCTGGGTGCTGGTTTTGGTTCCTGTTCTATTTTTAAACACTTTTCACACTTTCACACAGCTTCTGATTTCACTTGATCTTTGTCTTCATCACAAAACACACAAAATAAATTCAGAGTGTTAACATTTAGCTTTTAAATGAGGTGGAGGCTAACAGAGCTGGTTTAGATTAACCACAGGAAAACAAACTCTTTGTCCTGGCCCGCCCTCCTCCTCCTCTTCCTCCTCCTCCTCTTCCTCCTCCTCCTCCTCCTCCTCCTCCTCCTCCTCCTGAGTCTGTTTCAGCTGCTGCCTGACACCACGTTAGCGCCAGTAACCGTCACGTCTGTCTGAAGAGGTTTTGTAAACACGCTGATCGTCCATGTACATTTATAGTCAGAGTCCAGGCCTGCTGTGTGTATACTGTACATACTGTCCACCGTGTCCATCACTACACACACATATTTATCCCAGCATGCTTTGCACTCTATTTTTAACCTTCTACAGTAGCTCGGTTACGTTTGGCTCCGATCTGTAAACGAAAACACTGCGTTTCTCTTTGAGGACTATTTGACTGTGACGAGTCCAAACATGAACGTGGAAGGATTCCCTCGGGCGGCTGTGAAGGTTTAAAACCTTTAACTCTTTACACTCGTCCAGAGTGTCGTCGCTGCTTCTCATCAGCTCTCAGCTCTGCTTCAGATATCAAATCATCTGTTTTTATAGCCCACACGCCGCAGACAAAGGTAAAGAAAAGACATCCTGCTGCTTAATAAATAGATCACTGACCCTTGGGATGTTTTCAGAAAGAAGCCAAGGCCCAGTAACATAATAGATACGTACATAGAGTCTGATATTTATACCTAAAAATTACACGAAACATCCTGAAAGTAGATAAAAAGACATGAAACACAAATATTAATAACCCTAACCCAGGGGAACTTCTAAGCAGCTAAAGGCCTCTCTCTCATTGGCTGATGGTAATGTTGATGAATCCACTGATGGACAAAGACACTGGACATATCTAAACATCATGTGGACAAGACAGAAGACTACTGGGACAATGTTTAGTGGACAGATGAGACCAAAGTAGAATAGTTTGGTTTAAATGAGATGAAGCATCAGAACCTCATCCCTCCATCAAACATGGGGGTGAAGCTAATGTCCTGGTTTGGGCCTGTTCTGCTGCATCTGGACCAGGACGCCTTGTCCTCATTGATGGACCAATGAACTCTAAAAGAAAATGTCAGGACATCTGTCCATGAGCTGAATGTGAAGAGAAACTGGGTCATGCAGCAAGACAAGGAGAACCAAGAACACAAGTGGTTCTACAAGAGAACGGTTAAAGAACCAGATGAATGTTTAGGAACGGCCAAGTCAAAGTCCTGACCTTAATCCAAGAGAAATGTTGTTGTTGGACCTGAAGCAGCAGTTGATGTGAGGAAACCCACCAACATCTCAGAACTGAAGTGGTTCTGTTCTGAGGCGACTGGTCAGCTGTTACTGGAAACCCGGGAAAGATTCACTTACTCTTACTAAACTTGACTAAACAAACACATAAATCTTGATGGTTTTCCTTTCATCTACCTCCAGAATGTTTTTTAGTTATTTTTATATCTAAATGTTCGTGTGAAACAAGTTGCCCGTCAGCTCAAAGTAAATCTTCTCCCCTACAGCCTCGGTGGGCCACAAGCTCCAAACATGTGTAATTGCTGTTGTTGTGTCTCCCGACACCGTTGTTATTTCATTACGTCTTATTTTTGGTCGGTGGGAAGAAGCCGCAGACTCAGGCGGTGTTTAGTGGCCACGACGTTGGGCGGCGTCGCTGTGCGAGACATCAACGAGGCTGTGAGCAAGAAAACAGGAAGATGACATCTAACGGGGTGATGGGGGTTACTCAACGAGCTGAGGAGGAAGTACCCACCCGTTTCAGGCCTCTACAGACGGGGAACCTATTAAAGCTGTTTATTTGTGTTCAGCTGGAGGCTTTTCTTTGGGCACAAACAACCAGACGGTCAAATAAACTCACCCCCACCCTCCCTCCACCCTCAGGCTTTCATTACGCTGGAACACAGCACAGGTCTGATTATTCTTGGCTGCTCATTCTAAAGAGGAAGCAATGAATAAGTAAAACTTCCTGTTCGGTGAAAGTGGTGAAAATAAACCAGATCAGATAAATAATCCAACGGTAACAGAAACACGTTGAGGATCCAGCTGCTGCTTCTCATCACAACATGTTTGAGTTCCACTAGAGGGCAGCAGAGAGCCGGGAAAGAGTCGCCAGAGATCAGCAGTCATGAAGCGTCGGTGAGAATCTAAAGCTTCATGACTGAACCAGCTGTTGATTATTAAACATTAAGACCTGAAGACGTCTGTGGAGAATGGAAAGGAGAGGGACGGTGGTGGACATCTGCCCCCTGGTGGATTTATCCAGGCTCTGCGGTCGTTAGCTTTGGGCAGCCGTTTCCAAAATGGCCGCCTAAAAGGAAGGAACATCTTACTATGATACGATAAGCTCATGTTAAGGGTCATGGGGGGTCTACTGGAGTCTATCCCAGCTGTCACTGGTCTAGAGGGGGGTCCCTCTAGTCCTGGACAGGTCTCCAGTCTATCACAGGGCCAACAACGAGAGACACTCACCAATGAAATGTCTTTGGACGGTGGGAGGAAGCTGGCGAACCTGGAGAGAACCCACACAGACACAGGGAGAACATGCAAACTACACATGGATTAGAACCTAGAACCTTCTGGCCTCACCACAGGACTTTAAAGGAGCTCAGAGACGGTGTCTTTTTGATTGGACGATCGATGAGAGTAACTGGTCCTAATGAACCAGAGGGTCGGTGTTGATGAGTCTGACCTCTGACCTCTGAGCAGAGCAGAAGACATCCAGGTAACCAGCTCTGACCCGTCAGCTGAGTCTACGAGAAAGAAGACGAGGAAGAGGAGGAGGAGGAAGGAGAGGAAGGAGGGGAGGTGCCCAGATGGAGGAGGACCAGGGACAGGGTCAGCAGTAGAAAACAGAAACCAGTAGATCATTTAATCCTTCGTTTATATCCTGAAAGCTTCAGTCTGATCGTGTTAAAGGACATTTATCTTTCTGAGTGGACTCATGTGTCCAGTAGAGGGCAGTAGAGGGACATAAAGAACAGGATCCTTGTCTCTGAGACACAACTGAGACATTAGTGTCCAGATTAGATTCAGTTTGCTGTAAAAGATGGAGCTCTGATGAAATAGACGCAGATGTTCTTCCTCTGGAGACGTGTCTTCATGTCTTCATGTCTTCATCCTGCACTAAAACCAAACCCACCCACATGGACACACTCCTCCTCCTCCTCGTCCTCTTCGTCCTCCTCTTCGTCCTCGTCTTTGCTCCAGAGCTCCCCGGCAGCAGCAGTTGTCTCTGAGGTTTTAATCCTTCCTCTGACACGTCCCCTGATCGATGGACGCTCCCGTCCTAACGATCGTCCCGATAATGAGGCGATCGGTCGGGAAAGCAGCTGACACGGCCGCTTAGCGTCAACCACGACGGGGACGATGGCGGTGGACGGCGTGGAGGTCAGAGATCATGGCGCTCCACTCCCAGGGGGGGGGACGTCCTCAAGGACGGACGCGTCAGCAGATCAGGGGGACAACGGTAAGACGAGGGAGTTCAATCAGACGTGGAGTTGAACTGAACGTGGAGGGTTTCATGGATTCCATGTGACGTTCACTCACTGGCCACTTTATTAGGTACAGCAGTGAAGTCTGACCTTTAACTTTCCTCCTAGATTCACTAGAAAAGAGTCCAGTCAGCTCAGAGAGTCCAACGCTCAGTGAATAATGAATCAATGCGTCGACTCTCTGCTGATCTTCATGATTCACTTCATCTTCATTTAAATAAATAATCATTATTAGTCTCTGCTGAGAACGACCAGAACCAAACCGATCCACTGCTCCTCAGTCTCGGTCTAATGCTTCAAACTTATGTCTCTGCTGCGCTCAGACGTCTTTTTACGAGTCCTGCAGATCCGCTCTGAACATCTAGAGCTGCTCTTGATCTGGTCTGGTGACAGTGATTATTTTTCTTTGGTGAGAAATGAAAAACATGAAAGTGCGTCTTGTGTTGCTGCAGGAAACGTCCAGACCAGAGGAGTCTGATCTCTCATTAGACTCGTTTGATTCCTGCATCAAACGCTGGTGAAATCCTCCTCTGATCTGTAAAACCAGAGTCAAAACAGAAAGCGTCTTTAGCGGACGTCTTGTCTCGTGGTCGTCGCCTCGGCCCGCTCAGCGCGATCGTCCCCGTCGAGGGCGTCCTGCTCGTGGACGGGGAGGACAGGGTGAAATGAAGATCGCGCCTCATCGTCTTTATCATCGGCGTCTCTGATGATCATGACGCAAATCACAAGACGTGTGGGCGGCGGCGCTGGACGGAAAGTCTTCTGGGTATTTTTAAACTTTCTGGACAGATCTGTGGAGTTTGTGTCGATAAAGGACGAAGGACGGATCTTTGACGTCACTCAGAAACAAAAACAGATGATGGAGACTCCACACGACAGAAATGAAACTGATCTGAAGGTTCTCGTGTTCTAATAGTTCTGTTCTCATTGATCATGACTTCACTTTAAACCTGAAATGTTCAGAGAAACAAAACAAAACTAAGCTGAAACAAAAGCAGCTGGACTTTTAGGGTTTCGTGGTGCGTTCAAGTGCAACGTTTTGGTCCAGACACGTCAGGCCCGACCTTTTTTATTCAACGTTCATTTGGCCTTTAAGACGAATGCTGCGCTCCAGAAAACTGGGACGACGTCCCACTAGGAAAAGAGCCCTGGGACGTCTCTTCTGTCTCATCTGTGGAGGTCTTTCATCATGTCAGGTGTCGTCTCAGCTGATGGGAGGAAGGAGGACACCAACAGACTTCAGTGCTAATTACAGGAGACGGACGGAGGACGTTAATTACAGGCTTTGAGAAGATCCAGAGCTGAGACCAAGACGTGAAACTTGAAATGTTTACAGGATTTTATTTTCTTCAGCTCTGAGATAAAATGTTCAACAGACTCCTTGATGTATAATAAACTGAAAGGAGCCATGACAACAGCTACTTACTGCTCCTCATCTGCTTCATCTTCCTGTGTCGCCTCAGAAAAAACAAAAACCCTGAAACATTTGTTCGTCACATTTTAATGAAACACGTTGTTGTCATGTGACTCCAGGTGAAAAACAGGACAAACCGGTTTTATATCTGATGCTGGTGAGCGTTAGGGTTTGACTGGTTGCCTGGCGACGGCAAGAGGAGGGGGAGGAGCCAACAAACTACTTTATTACAGAGAGTTTAGGAGAGACACTGTTCAAAGTCAAAACCTGAGAGCAAACAGACGAACCTCTGCTCCGACTGGTTTTTATCTCCAGAGTAAATATCGTCTGAGAGTGAAATCCAGACCGCACGGCTCCCGGAGGACGGCTCTGAACGCCCACGGGGGTCAAAGGTCGGCTGCCGGGATCAGGTTTAAGGCGGACACAAAGCCACAGCTCCTTCCATCTCTCTGCAGCGCTCAGAAAAAAATCCCTTCCTAATGATTTCCTCCACTTTTCAATGGCCCAGCGTGAACTTCAGACTCCTGACCCGCGGAGGAGGCCGGAGATTTGGCCCCGTCACCTGCCGACCGGCTGCGGGCGCTGCCTCCTCCGCCGGGATGCCGCCAGAATACTAAGAGGCTTCTTCACCGAGTCAAGAGTCTGGACGTGCTTTAATAATCAGACCGAGCTAAATACAGAAACGCCAGAGAGAAGACGAGACCAGGAACAGATCTGAGGAAGGCTCATGGCTTCATATGTGACCATGTGGTTAAGTTAGACTTTAATCACAGCTTCCTTTAACAAGTGGAACTCTGTAAACGTTAAATCTTTTTACAGGCAGTGAGGGCCGCGATAAACCACAGACAGGAAGCAGAGGAAACAACTAGCCTAAGGTCCATCTCAGGCTCTGGTTGCCTAGGTAACCCTCTTATAAACGGGTAGAACATAAAAACATCGCAACAAAGTCGTGGACGGTGTTTTCTCTCCGGTGAAAGTAAATTCCGTCTTTGGCACGATGCTGGAGTACCTGGAAAGTCATTGGAGGCGGCCATTTTGGAAATGGCTGCCAAAGGCTAACGACTGCAGCGCCCGGTTAAAGCCACCAGGGGGCAGATAACACGTGTTTTCTGTGGGTGGAGCAGGTTTCTTGGAGCTGAAGGGTTAAAGGTTTGAGATACTTTTCTTGCAGCAGGTCGTTTCCCTTCGTTCCTCTCACGGTTTGAATAAATTTGTTCCATTTAGCAGCAAATCAAATTAAATAGAAAACCTACGATAAAGCTTCTCTGAGCCTTTCATCCAAATCTCTAATTGAAAACTAAGATTTTTTTTCAAAGGGGGGATAATAGAGCTGGGTTTACATGGAATCTGACAAATAACCCACTCAAGCTGCTCGTTTCCTTGGAGATGGAGAGAGTCTCTCTGCAGTTTGGACTGAAAAGAAAACATCCAGTCACTGAGGAGATGAAAACATGAGCACATTTCTGAACGTGGTGTAATTCACGTTTCTGCTGAGGACTCCAGCTCTAAGTGATTCTTTCTTCCTCTCAAAGCTGCACAGAGCTCATACTCTTCCTCTGAAGCTCTGCCAGGAGCACAAACACTTCACGCATTAAAGTTACAACAAGCCTCCACCCCTGCAGAGGAAGTCTTGACCGGTCGGGTCCTTAACACTTTCCAGAAGTCCAATTATCATCTAAAGACGACTGATGCCGGACAAGAGACGCAGATAAACGGATCATTTGCTCGTGTGCCCTCCTGCCTGGCTTCTCCACCGGCTTTCATCTGGGTTTGAGGCTCTGGCCTGACAGCAGATACAGACGAGTCCTCCGTCCCTCATTAGTCACGTTACAAACATGAAACGCTCCGGCCGTAATGAGATGAACTGAAAGCATGAAGACGCTGCAGAGAAAGGACGCCCCACACGCTCAAGCTGAATATGTTTTTACAGCTGGTCACTGAAGACGTTTCCTCTAAGTCTTCAGTTCTAAAGACTTGGTGGAGAGTTGAGGGTTTTAACATCTGTGGCTGGAGTCTGCGCCACGTTCCCAAAACGTCGTCCACCATTTTGGTTCCTATCACCAGATGCACCATGGTGATCTGCTGAAGGCCAAATCCTCACAGAGAGAAAGTCTGAGTCCGTCTGAACACCAGGGCTACAACCATTTAAAGGAAGTCAGGGGTCAGGGATTCAGCTCTCTTTGCCTTCAAGTAAGTTAAAGTAAAACCTTGACACCGGTGTCAGAGAAGAACTCAGAGCGCGGCGGAGCTTTGAGGTGAAGTCTGGAGGCGGTGGGCGAAGCTCCAGAGTCTGACTGACATGTGAATCGATATAAAGCCAGACATAGAAACCCTGTCAGATTAAATATATCAGAGCCGCAATTAATGCTTTTTTTTTTCTGCTGCTGATGAGACTCAAACGAGACGGATTCTCAGTCATTTGACGGTAAAGGTCTTTGTTTGATATTTCCTTCAGGATACAGTCTGGCCTTCAGGGAGTCTGTTGGACTCTGAACGTGTTATTAAGATAAAAGTGAAGACTGGTTGAATCTGTGTGTCCTGATATTAAAAAATACAAGAGGTCACAAATAAATCTGGTTTTAAATGTAGGGATTTAAGACAAATAAGGTGCTAAAACGAAGTGAAGCCAGCTCTGAGATGTTGGTGGGTTTCCTCACATCAACTGCTGCTTCAGGTCCAACAACAACATTTCTCTTGGATTAAGGTCAGGACTTTGACTTGGCCGTTCCTAAACATTCATCTGGTTCTTCTTTAACCGTTCTCTTGTAGAACCACTTGTGTTCTTGGTTCTCCTTGTCTTGCTGCATGACCCAGTTTCTCTTCACTCATGGACAGATGTCCTGACATTTTCTTTTACAGTTCACTGGTAGAATTCACAATTCATTGGTCCATCAATGAGGACAAGCCGTCCTGGTAAAGACTCCATTAGCGTCCATTAGCTTCACCCCCATGTTTGATGGAGGGATGAGGTTCTGATGCTTCATCTCATTTAAACCAAACTATTCTACTTTGGTCTCATCTGTCCACTAAACATTGTCCCAGTAGTCTTCTGTCTTGTCCACATGATGTTTAGAAATGTTCTGTCTTTGTCCATCAGTGGATTCATCAACATTACCATCAGCCAATGAGAGTTCAGACCTTATATACCATTAAACTGAGCCCTAAAACCAAAGAGAGGACCGGATTAGAAGATCATTGGTGCATCCAGTCGCTGATATTCAACATACTGGCTGATTTGAATAAATAAACAAATACACAAGTATAATATTTCTGTTTCATATGTTTCTTTAGGTTCTCTTTTTCTACTTTCAGGACTAAATACAGGACTGATTTGATATCTGATCTTAGTTGGTCCCTGAGCATTAAAAACAAACAAATCTGCTCTGATTACATTAGAGTCGTGTGAATCCTTCAGTTTTCTTCTCTTAAAGCTCAGAGAATAAAGGAATAAATATGCGCCGTCTCTCACTTATTCACCCTCTAACAGAGGAGCAGGAACGCTGGCGTCTCATGTTCTCTGCCGCTGTTTTTCCTTCTCCGAGTCTAATTTATGTATCTGCAAACATTGTTGTTGCTTCATGCGTCTCCAGGGTCACAGCAGACGCTGGTCGGGGAGTAGTAGTGGCATGCTAATCCTTTTAATTATACATTGTTTATTCCTCTTTTCCCCTCAAGCCATAGTTTGATTGCAAACTTGCAAGCTGAAGAGCGGCAGCGAGGACGGCGTGAGGACGGAGACAGGCGATTCCCACCGAGTCCAGACTGGATTTCTGTGTCCACTGATGCATGTTGGTTAGAAAGACGCTGGAGCGGCGGGTTAATTAAAGGTCTGTGGCTCTGAACAGAAACTACTTTAAGAGTTTCAGTTGTTATTGGTGAAACTTTCAACAGGGTTTGACGGGATTCTGCCTGGAAGACCTGGACTGACGAGGTCTCAGACCATCGTTTGTGGGATTAAGATTGGAAAGCTTTAAATGTGACAAAACGTTTTAATAAATGAAGCCCCGGCCACATCGTCAGATTCAGATCCCAACTAACATCAATTTTCTGCAACAAACATTTTGTAGACGGAGGGAGTTGGTCTGACTTCTTGGCGTTGTCTCAGACTCCAGGTCGTTACGTTGGACAGATACTTGGTTGTTCCACTCAACATCAAAGGTGGTGTTAGAGGAGGACACCAGAATCATCAGGACATACTCCTCGGACAGACGTGTCCCAGCATTTAAACTAAAGGCTGGATTAGTGTCCAGAGGAGGACAGGAGCGACCTGCCTGTCTCAGCAACATCTTAAAGGTTAAACGAGCAGCAGGAGACGATGTCTTCGTCCTCTGCTGACTCAGGTGTCTGTGTTACTGCTGACCACAAAGGCCACGAAGAACCACTCACCTGAACATGTGAGATTAAGTTGTCGATGCTCCCGATCGATTGGCACTGGTCAGACGTTATGTACTGGACTCATGGGCAGGTACTGATCTCATTTAGAGATATTTAGAAAGTACTTTGACAGAGATGTGTGGTATCTCCTCAGTCTTCTCAGTTCACTTTCTCATCTTTCATGTTGGACAAATAAACCTAATTGGGACACCCCTAGTTGTCAGTTTGGACATTTAGACAGGATGGTTCATCATCCATGTAAATATGGACAACACGTCTCCTCTTCCTCTCATTGGTCAAACTGACAGTTTTTTTCCCGGGGATATGGGCGGCGGCATCTTACGACTTTGTAGCCGGAGTCTGACCGTCTGAGGGCGGAGCTACATGGAGCTGTGATACTGATGCCCCGCCCACATTTCCTCCAGACTAGTCTTCACGATGTCACATCCTGTTTCTATAAGTAACTAAAATGACACCTGAACATTCATCAACATTATATTAACTACCTAAAAAGACAGAAAACATCTTTGAAAAAAATAAACGTATTTTAGTGTTTTAGTTCAGACCAAGCCCCGCCCACTAACATGGAGGGGGTGGAGCTTATGACCTATACTGCAGCCAGACACCAGGGGGAGCTCTACTTGATTTGACACCTTCTATGGTTCACATCAGAACAAATGAACTAACACCAGGAATAAACAATGTTCTTTTCTTCTTTACGTATTAATATCGTGTCAAACACTGAAATCTAAACAATAACGTGAATATTTACGTTGCTATTGTTTAACTGATTGTGAAGAGGCTCAGTTTTTGCCTCTTTATCATCTCTAATCCTCTAAAGCCCTGTTCACACTAATCATTTAGAATGTGAGTGTGTGTGAATCTTGTTTCCAAATCTTTTCACTAAAGAATGTCAAAGGATTTGTTATAAATCAAAGTACAGTCGGATGTTTGGGTGGAAAGTCCAGATGTTTCATGGTAAAGAGATGTTTAGATGTGATGGGACTTTATTTATGTGTTCATCACATTATTATTAATCTGAATCTATAACTAAAGTTGTCACAAAGTCTATAAAAGGAAGAACAGGAGGTTTATTTATCCTGTCAGACGCAGTCATTTCTAAATCACGCGACGTCTCCGGGTTTTTTAACGACGGAACAAACCCAGCTACACAATTCAAGAGGAACGAGCTGGAGGTCGATACTCGTATCAATTCTGCTCGATCAGCAAAAAGTCTGAAGCTCACACATTAACCAGGAATGTTCACAGGGGGAAGGATCAGTGGTTTTAAAGTCATTTCCATCCGCTCTGCAGACGGAGGTTCCCTCATTCATTAGTAATCTAAACAGAGACATTAAACCTCACTGCTTCACTTTCAGCTTGAGACCAAGAAACGACCGAAACATCAACGTAGAACGAAGGTAGGAATAAAGATAATGTTTAGTGTTAACATCATAAAGAGGCTGTGAGATTAAATCTAAAAGCTCCTGTGTATTAATGGGATCAGTGTGGTTCGTATTGATCAAACCGTTTCACTGTTTTCTGGTTTGTAATGAGCTCTGCAGCTCTGGGAGGCTCCAGACACCGTTACAGTTTCCTCTTATTTCTTTAAAAATATCTTGAGGGCACCTTTGAGATCAGTTTTGTTTTACTTTTATAAACTGCAGAAAACACACGTCCACTAATCAGGTTGTGTGAAGAAACCAGAGGATCCAGAATGAAACGGTCAAATCAAGGTCAATAATATACGATAAATGTAGTTAATTGTATTCGTACCATGCAATTATGCTTTGGTCATTGTAGAAGTACATCAATCAGCCACAACATTATGACCACCGACAGTAGAAGTCAATAACATCTAAAGCATCTTGCTCCAGTTCAGTGTTCTGCTGGTAAACTTGTGGACCTGGCTTCATTCATTGGTGTGGATGTTACTTAGACATGTAGCACCCACCTAGACCAGACCAGGCACCCCCACCCCATAGCAATGACACTCCTTGATGGCAGCAGCCATCCCCAGCAGGATGCAGCCACAAAAACACTTTAGGAAGAAGAACAGCACAAGGTGTTGACCTGGCCTCCACATTCACTAGATCCCAAACTGATCCACAGAGGCCCCTCCCCTCTAAGACCCCGCCACCCCCGACCCACCCCACTAACAACAGGATGAGTCACCACAAGGGAGACCTGCACAATATTAGGGAGCTGGTGTAACTAATAAACTGGCAAGGAGGTGAATATCATGACTTACCAACTGTCACCTGTACAGTCTCCCTCTGCTTGGTTGTCTCAAACTAAATGTCTTACTGAAGACGATGAATGATGAAGCAGCCAAGACTTTTCACGACACATTCTGACGGATATTCATTGACCGTTTACAGCGACGGTCAAAGCGCCGATCATCCTCCGCTGAACTCCGGCTCGCTTCCATTTTCAGAAGCAGCCGCTGCCTTGGCGGCGTCTCCAGGTGTTGCCCTTCGATCAATAAAGAATGACACGAGATAATAAAGAGAGGGTCAACCGACAGTGATGGTCTGGAGGCACGCACGCTCAGCTGAGCAGCTTCCACCACGGCCCAGAGTTTAAGGTTTTACTATCTGTTAAATATTTCAGAGGGCTGCATGGCAAGTAGGGGCGTAATGAACATCTCACTGTTGAGTGAATTAAGAGTCTGACAAGAAGTGAGATCAAACTGATGAGTAACAGGAGAAAATGAGAGTCCTCGCCGTTCACTTTGCTCCCACGGCTCATTAAGATACCCCCACAGGACCTGACGCACAAAGCAAAGGCCACAATTGACCCAGATAAATTGAAAGTGAACTTCAGCATTACCTGACATGCTTGGTTAAATAAAAAGAAATAAATCTAATCATGGTTGTTCCTGCAGCTGCTGGAAATCAAAGGCAAGTGGAAGACAGAGCTACAGAGTGTGTGAAGGCTGACATACAGTTAGTTTAGACTGAGGGAAACCAGATTTAATGTAGAAACCTGGATCCAAAACAACTGACGGAGCACGATGGCTTCACCTTTAACACAACACCAGGAACTGAACTGATGAATTCAGTGAATTCATTCTTCATCACCACCTTCCTAATATGGTGCAGGTCTATGGTTAGTGGGGGGTGGGGGCCTCTAAATTAAATCACAACACTAAATGAAGATATCTGCATTGGCCGGGAATCGAACCCGGGTCAACTGCTTGGAAGGCAGCTATGCTAACCACTATACCACCAATGCTTCAGGGATCAGTTTGGGATCTAGTGAATGTGGAGGCCAGGTCAACACCTTGTGCTGTTCTTCTTCCTAAAGTGTTTTTGTGGCTGCATCCTGCTGGGGATGGCTGCTGCCATCAAGGAGTGTCATTGCTATGGGGTGGGGGTGCCTGGTCTGGTCTAGGTGGGTGCTACATGTCTAAATAACATCCACACCAATGAATGAAGCCAGGTCCAGAAGTTTCCCAGCAGAACATTGAACTGGAGCAAGATGGTTTAGATGTTATTGACTTCTACTGTCGGCGGTCATAATGTTGTGGCTGATCTATAGCCTCCTTTTCAAACAGAAGACGAGCTAACACTAGACATACTTGTGTCTTCTGTGAATTGCTTCACTTCTTCTTGTTCCACTTATTCGTAGAAACCAGAGTGATCGTCAGCTCCGTCCATCAGGCTCTAAATGTGGTTCAGGTGCTGAGCTGGAATCAGCTCTGATGGAAACAGTCGGAGGGTTCTTCCTTGAACATGTCCGTCCCGGTGTGTGACGAGGCCTCTGGGAGGCTTTTCTAACAAACGTGGCGGCGTGGCTGCCTGCTGGCTGTGTCACTGACGCCGTGCTGCCATTACCACTCCTGTCCGTGACAAATGAAAGCCATTAATGAGCAGCGGAAGGCACCTGGTACTAGACGGCCACCGCAAAGCTGGAAGCGATAGAGGCGTCCAGGAGGACGGCCCTGAGGACGGCCCGGAGGACGGATGCTGGCTGTCAGATTAGTCTGAGTTAGAGATAAAATCCTCCATTTACCAAAGGAGGATGGATTCACACGTGTAAATGAGACGCAGAGGCACAAAGCTTCAGCCGCTGCTGGTTATTCTCTTATTATCGTTCTTTGACGTGTGAATGAAAAGCTTTTCTCTCGTTAGTAGAGTAAAGTGTTAATATCTGAGATGACAAACACTTGATGAGGTTTCTGTCCAGCTCAGTGGACTGTGTCACCAGCATTGAGATTGATGGATGCTGCCTCTTCCTCTGGTATTTGGGGAAATAATGCGTCGACGTGGCTCCAGTGAATTTACGCCGTAATCTTCCAATGATGCAAAAACCTGTGAAATGAAGACGAACGAGCAGGAAGTGGTCCTGGATTTACAGCCTCCTGAACCACATTACTCTCATCGGCTCGTGGACGAGGACGGCTGTGGGGTTTGTATTTCACTTTATGAGACAGCCAGAGAACAGGGGGACGGTTCAAGGACGAGTCAAGGAACCAGGACTCACTGTAGAACGTTACGACCTCTGAGACGTGGAGGGAATAATTCTGATCCTCTGGTTCTCACGGGTCCGTCACTTTGTAGATTTATAGCAGGAGACAAGAACCAGACCATGACGCCTAGACAACGTCGTCCTCCTCCACCTTTTCCACCTTCTGCTTCGTCTTCCCACTCGTCTTCCTCCTCCTCTCCTCACCTTCTCATCTTTCCCCTTCTCCTTTTTCTTTCTCCTCTTCCTCGTCCTACTTCTTCTTCTTCTGTTTTGTTTCCAGTAGATCTGATGCTCATCAGAACCTCTTCATCGTTAAAGGTTCTACAGTGTCAGAACATCTCAGTGTTCCTCGTCTGCAGTAGAAGAAGAAGAGAAGGAGGAAGAGGAGAACGTGGTGTCCATGTTTATATACAGTCTATGCTCCAGAGCCTCCAGAGTCTTTAAAACGTCTAAATCTGTAAATGAATCCAAACAAACAGCCTGACGCCGCCCCTCGCTCTGCCGGCGACGCCACGCCTGACGACACGGATTCACATAAACCACCAGAGCATGTATCGTTTTTTTTTTTTTTTTTTTTTAACAGGATATGAAAGATGAGGAGATCACAGACGGAGAGGGGCACCAACCCAGAGCAGACACAATAGCAGCGATGGCTATCAGCGCAGCCGGGACCCCGAGAGCCGGCTGGTTATTCATGACGTACCAGGAAACCAATCGAGGTGCAGCGCCGACCCCCGGGACCGCTCGTTATTGTTCAACGCAAGAACGGGAGGGGAAGAGAGCTGCTTTAAAAAACAGTCTCCTTCTTTAAATCTTTAAATCAGAGACATGAGGTGGTTCAGATGTTGGTTTACTGAGCTCTCAAAGTTTAACCAGAAAGATCAGACTAAGAAAAGACAAAGGAGGAAACTCTGGGGTCAAATAAAAAGATATGACGTTAGTAAATCAGTGTTGGGATGAATAAATGAAACCACAATGAGAAATATCAGGATTTATTTTTATCTCCTTGCTGTCGTCATTTCTTGAGAATCTATGGACCATCAATACTTGGGTTGAGCGTTTTAGCCTCCCAGCTAACAGTAGCTTCTACTAGCCTCCCAGCTAACAGTAGCTTCTACTAGCCTCCCAGCTAACAGTAGCTTCTACTAGCGTCCTAGCCTCCCAGCTAACAGTAGCTTCTATTAGCCTCCAAGCTAACAGTAGCTTCTACTAGCGTCCTGGCCTCCCAGCTAACAGTAGCTTCTACTAGCGTCCTGGCCTCCCAGCTAACAGTAGCTTCTACTAGCGTCCTAGCCTCCTAGCTAATAGTAGCTTCTACTAGCGTCGTGGCCTCCCAGCTAACAGTAGCTTCTACTAGCGTCCTATCCTCCCAGCTAACAGTAGCGCTATGTATTTTATCTTATTCTATTTTTGCTCCTGTCCTCTCAGTCCATTGACAGTTTGGTCTTTTTGATGTATTGACAGTAAAGAAGTTCATAATAACACCAGATCTATTGTTCCACTAGCTTGTATGATTTTGTTCTCTTGTGGATATTCTGCATTTTCTAAAACTTGAGCTAAGAAGGAGCTGAACTTGTTTCCTGAGTGGTGAAACGTCTCCCAGAGGAAGAAGACCAAGGCCTTTGTTTTAGCTTCGCGTTAGATTTACTATGACTTTCCTTTGCTGTGTCCTCATGTCCTTAGCACCAGGTCCAGTGGAGTCCAGTCCTAACTTCCCCCATCACGAGGTGAGGAGTCCTCCTATCCTCCACATGCAGATGGAAAACAAGGGAAACTCATCGGACAAAATAAAGACCCGCTGCTCCAGGAAACCCAGGAAGTCGACCGCCGCCCTGCACGGTGCCGCCGCCTCTGGTTTCTGCAGCAGCTCCTCCAGGATCCAGAACAGGTGGAACGAGTTCTGGTACCGGTCCACGGGGAACTCGTCGAGCCCGGAGCTTTCCTGGGCCTGTGGAATAGAGTCAACACGCAAACGGGTTTCTGTGTGAAACTGGTCAAAGGCCTAAAAGTACGACGAGTATAACGACTAATAACCACTTAATAGAAAACAAAGGTAATGGCTTTACAAAAACACGATGAGTACAAACTTTCTAAGGCCAGTTTAAATAACTTATCACAAAGCATTTGACATTTTCCTGTAGTTAGTGGAGAGAAAATGTTAATAATATACAAGACTGGAAGCCTACTAAAAATAGCTACTATCAGCTGGACAGCTAGGAAGAGCTACTGTTAGCTACAATTAGCCAGGAAGCTAGGAGGAGCCACTATTAGCGGGGTGGCTAGACATAGCTACTATGAGCATGGAGGCTAGGAAGAGCTACTGTTAGCTGGGAGGCTAGGAAGAGCTACTGTTAGCTGGGAGGCTAGGAAGAGCTACTGTTAGCTGGGAGGCTAGGAAGAGCTACTATTAGCTGGGAGGCTAGGAAGAGCTACTGTTAGCTGGGAGGCTAGGAAGAGCTACTATTAGCTGGAAAGGTTCTGTCATTGTGTAAATGTATTTTCAGCTAGTTAAGTGTTTAAACAAATGTTAGGGGGCGGGGCTTAACGTGGTGATAGAAGAGTAATGGAGGTCATACATGTCTGAGCACCGTCAGGTTGTATTAGTTTACAACTAAATGTCTCTGGTTGGTTTAATTTCGAAGAAAATCTCTGTTGGAGTCTTTAAAACTTAAACAAATTATTTGAATGGCCTAAGGGAATCAGTAGTGATACCCATAGTTATTTCTGGATCCAGTAACCTCTGGTTCTGAGATGATGACCTGATAGAAAGAGAACTGCTTCCACTTAAAACCAAACAACACAACAAACCAAAGTTTAATTATTCAAAGCGACAGAGGCATTTCTTCCCAGGCTGGTTCTCAGTGTGTCACCGCTGAGATGTCACAGAGAAAAACAAGCAGCAGATGGTTGTCAGGTATTCCTCCAGGCTAACACCTTCAGAGAGCTGACACAATGTGACAACAACAACAACACACCTTAACCTCCAACAAACACCAACTATTAGACGCCACCAGGATGGATCAGGTCACTCAGCGCTCTGCTGAACCAATATGAAGCCTCATAACTCCTCAAAAACATTTACCAGCAACGAAAGATAACAGATAATTCAGGACTGAAGTCTCCTGCTGATAAAACAACGATCAAGTGATCAATCGCCTCCAACGGTCTCTGCATCTGCTGTAACATGTGGTTGATTATCTTATAACTTTAATGCTTAATGCTTTAAATTAAAGTAACGTATGGAAACACCAAAATGACAAGTTTGAACACACCACAAAAAACACAGCTAACTGGTACTAGGGTAAATATCACTTTATACCAGCAGATGGCAGCAGTCTATATTTAGACTAGCTACTGTTAGCTGGAAGGCTAGGAAGAGCTACTATTAGCTGGGAGGCTAGGAAGAGCTACTGTTAGCTGGGAGGCTAGGAAGAGCTACTGTTAGCTAGGAGGCTAGGAAGAGCTACTATTAGCTAGGAGGCTAGGAAGAGCTACTATTAGCTAGGAGGCTAGGAAGAGCTACTATTAGCTGGGAGGCTAGGAAGAGCTACTATTAGCTAGGAGGCTAGGAAGAGCTACTATTAGCTGGGAGGCTAGGAAGAGCTACTGTTAGCTAGGAGGCTAGGAAGAGCTACTATTAGCTAGGAGGCTAGGAAGAGCTACTATTAGCTAGGAGGCTAGGAAGAGCTACTATTAGCTGGGAGGCTAGGAAGAGCTACTTTTAGCTAGGAGGCTAGGAAGAGGTACTATTAGCTGGGAGGCTAGGAAGAGCTACTGTTAGCTAGGAGGCTAGGAAGAGCTACTATTAGCTAGGAGGCTAGGAAGAGCTACTGTTAGCTGAGATGTTACTACAGAGCTGACCTCTCCCGAGTCCTGGTCATTTGAACTTTGTTGTTTTCGTTTGATTACTTCCTGCTTCTCTATTCTGATCAGCCAATCAGAGTGACACTATTTTACAGTCTCTACAATGCACCGTGTACCATTTACTAACATTGTACCTTAACGGCAGCTGAAACACTTTAAACCCACAGTGATTTTTGGTTGGCTTCTCTAAAAGCTAAATATGAAACACAGAAAGCTTTGACCTCTTAAAAACATTGACTGGACCTGTTAGCAACAGGTCAGCGCTCAACACTGACTGAAATATGGCGACACATGGAGCATGTTTAAAGACTCACTTTAAGAGCAGAGCGGCAGTAGCTGGGACAGATACTACAGATATTTATGAACGTGTCTGGATGCCGCTGGGTTTTTAGAGATAACGCGATCTCATGTGTTAGCCCGTTTATTTAAGGCCACGTCCATCAATCTTAGGAGTGATAACAGCTTCTGTTCGTGGGTCATCTTTGAGTTTAGGGACAGTATGGTGGCGTAAAAAGATATTCACACTGTCTGCTGCAGCAGCTGTCAACATGACGGAGAGCAACACATTTCATCTGCCTGATGAGATGAGGCTCCAGGATTATCTATCCTCACCGCCCTCAGACGATCCTTCACAAACCAACAAAGACATGAACGTGGTGAAGATGTTTCAAGTGAGTGATTAGGTTTTATTTTCAGTTCACCTGACACGTGCTCTGCAGGTTTTTCTTATAAGTAAAAAGATCCGAGTCCAAGGACGCCAGGAAACAAAGGAGAGCTACTATTAGCTCATAGCAGGGAGGCTAGGAAAAGCTACTGTTAGCTGGGAGGTTAGATAAGTAAGACGAGCTACTATTAGCTAGGAAGCTGGAAAGAACAACTAGCAGAAAGACTAGGAGGCGAGGGAAAACTAGCGTTAGCTGAGAGGCTGGAAAGCTAGAAGAAGCTACTATGACTGGGAGGCTAGGAGGCGAAGTTACTGTTAGCTGCTATTGTCAGCTAACAGACTAGGTAGCCAGGAAGAGCTACTATTCACTAAGAGGCTATGCCGCTAAGAAGAGTTACTGTTAGCTAGGAGACTATGGATCTAGGAAGAGCTATTATAAGCTAAGAAGCTAGGAAGATAGGAAGAGCTGCTATTAGCTAGGAGGCTAGGAAGAGCTGCTATTAGCTAGGAGGCTAGGAAGCTAGGAAGAGTTACTGTTAGCTAGGAGACTACGAATCTAGGAAGAGCTACTATTAGCTAGGAAGCTAGGAAGAGTACTATTAGCTAGGAGGCTATGAATCTAGGAAGAGCTACTATTAGCTAGGAAACTAGGAAGAGCTGCTATTAGCTAGGAGGCTAGGAAGAGCTGCTATTAGCTAGGAGGCTAGGAAGAGTTACTGTTAGCTAGGAGGCTACGAATCTAGGAAGAGCTACTATTAGCTAGGAAGCTAGGAAGAGTACTATTAGCTAGGAGGCTATGAATCTAGGAAGAGCTACTATTAGCTAGGAAACTAGAAAGAGCGACTGTAAGCTAGGAGGCTAGAAAGTTACAAAGAGCTAATATAAGCTAGGAGGCTAGGAAGAGTACTATTAGCTAAGAGGCTAGGAAGCTAGGAAGAGCTACTATTAGCTAGGAGGCTAGGAAGAGCTACTATTAGAGGAGGCTAGGAAGAGAGCCTTGGGGTTTCAAGTGTTGATAAAATGAAACAAGTGATTTCCACTTGCCACTGAAGGTGTAATGATTAAGTCGTTAGATTCAGATCTTCCAGATCTTTGACACCGTATCAGTGTCATCAGTTAGTGCAGGCTGACAGACATTCATACTTTTAATGAACCAGGCTCAGTAAAACACATCACCAGCAGGTAAGCTGCATGTATCCTGACCACAGTCTGAGGGAGCTACAGCTAACAGCAGGACAGGCTGATTGAGTTATCTGCAGCTTATTAGCGGATGGTTGGGATCCGTCAGACAGTGACAGGATTCACTGCTGTCTGTTAGTAATGCTGATAAACTACCCTCTGCCTCAGCGCCAGCAACAGGACAAAACACAAGGTCAACATAAACCCCAGCGTCTCTGAAGCCGCGGAGCTAAGCGCCGGACGCCAGGACTCAGGAGGAGCTCAGCATCAGAGACAAGGTTATAAGACAATGGACGACAAGTTTGAACAACAGGATACTGTAACGAGACTCTGAATGTCTGCAGGAGGCTGCAGCTCCACCACTGAGGCCTGGGAAGGTGATAATTAGATTTGTCAGGAATGAACATCTGTGTTTACGGGTTGATTTCACACGGTTTTATCATTTTAATGAGGAGCTGGGCTAATTCACCTCTGAACAGCTTCTCAATTAAATGGTTCCCACTTTTCTAAACTGTATGTTTATGTTATTAAACCATGTTTGGCTTCTGCTTCTATGGATCCAAAATGTGTCAGCCACGATTCTCTGAGGTTTAATAGCTTTGGTGAACTTTTTATATAGAGCCATCATCAGGTCAGTCATCAGGTTAGATTAGACAATGGTGTCAAAGCTGCCAAAGAAGAAGAAGACGAAGAAGAACCAACAAAATCTTCTTCTTCTGCAACAATTGTTTGAGAAGATGAACCACGTGGAGACATCTTGGTCGTCTTCTAAGACTCTAGACGTTCAGGACTGGACAAACATGGAGGTTGAGAAACTTCTTCTCCTTCTTCTTCTTCTTTTGTTATATTTCCAGTAGATTTGTCAGCATCAGACCCTCTTCATCTAGAAGCTCGTACCCTGACCACGTCACCACCTAAAACCGTTCAGGTCCATGTTCAGACTCCTGATGTCTTCATGTCTTATTATATTTCACGAGTTGACATAAATAATTTAGATCAATGTTCAGATTTAGATCTCAGGTTGTTTCTCCGTAATGCAGATATGAATTAATAAACATAACCCACTGACACAAAGGTGAATTAATCGTAAACAGAATCAAGGAATGAATCAGAGTGAAATATTTTCTTGTCAAAGTGAATTGATTTCGTTGCTGTTCTTTGAAGGCTGAGATGAAAAATGAAGCTTTGAGACAAAGGAAATAGTCTGAGGCCTCGTTGGTATCGATGTTTGAAATATTAATGAAGTTAATTAACACTAGTCTGTTGTACAACATCTGGATTTTATTACGTTACAACTGATAATCTGACTGCTGTTACTCAATCAAATAAAGCCCCGCCCACACAATCTGATTGGCCAGATGGATCTTTTTCCAGCAGAGAAACTCCACAAAAGATTTACAGTGGAGGAACTGGTCTGGCTTCCATGTTAGTCACTAACAAATATGTTAGCTAAAAGCTAGGTATTAGCTAAAAGCTAGGCATTAGCTAGCAATTTTTTTGTTTTGTCTTTTTTTTTTTGAAAATGCGTTCAGTTCTTTTTGTCATTTCTTTATTTACTTATTTACTTATTCAAATTTGAGAGACATTTGATTGGCGTGGCAGATCTTAAGCTAGCTCATGGCGTACCTCAGGGCTCTATCCAGGCTCCTTCTTAAATTTCAGATATGGTGCTTCAATGTTGCTGCTCCCGTTGCTGGAAAATAATCAATTCCCAACTGAGAGACTCCAGTTGTAAGCTGGGTATGTTGGAGATTATGAAAAATACTCATATTAAAAAAAACTTTAAATTATTTCATTTTAGTCCTACACTGTTATTTTTTACATTGGTTGTTTGTTGATCGGTGTTTTAAAAACTCATGGACATATCTGAGACTGATCCAGAGCTTCTTTTTATTGAGTGTGTCCACTATGTACATGAAGAACGCAAAAGACGCAGAAATAAACATAAAATAAGGTGAAACATCAACATCAACAACAAGGTGAACGGACGTAAAGAGCCGCAGAGCTTGACGTTAAAAAAGGCAAAAGGCAGAGAAAACCTAATGTGACAGGAAGGAGGAAGGAGATTGATTAAAATAAAGAGGGATTGGGCACAGGAGGCGGTGGAGCTGACAAAGAGAACATAATGAAGCTGTGCACGGCTGGATGTGTGAAGGGCAGTAATTTACCGATCAAGGACAGAGAGTGATTTGTCACCAGAGTGGAAAAGAAAGTCTGAGTGAG
This sequence comes from Planiliza haematocheilus, assembly GCA_005024645.1. Lineage (NCBI taxonomy): Eukaryota > Metazoa > Chordata > Actinopteri > Mugiliformes > Mugilidae > Planiliza > Planiliza haematocheilus. The sequence continues at coordinate 572,912 of SRSE01000327.1, read as the reverse complement.
AAGCTTCAACCGATTATCGACAGCAGCACCGTCAGTTATCCACCGCCGCTACTGAATGAATGTGAATGAATCTGAATGAATCTGAGTGAATCTGAGTGAATCTGAGTGAATCTGAGTGAATCTGAGTGAATCTGAATGTACAGAGGAATCAACCTGTTTCTGACCTCAACAACAACAACAACAACAACAACGACAACGTTTAGTCCTTCATTATAATGCAGTCTGGTCAATAGACTGTAAAAAAAGTGTAAAAAAAGGGGGAGCCTCTAAAAGTGAAGCCAGTATAAGTCATATAAGCCCCGCCCCCTTACTGCCTTACTGTTAGTGGAAGGAAAGAAGGAATCAAGGAATGAAGGAAAGGAGAATGAAAGGAAGGAAGGAAGGAACAAAAGAAAAAAGGAACAAAGAAGAAAGGAAAGAAAAGAGGATGGAATCAAAAATCAAAGTAGGGAGAAAGAAAAGACGGAATCAGGGAACAGGGAAGGAAGGAAGGAAGGAAGGAAGGAAGGAAAGAAAGAAAGAAGAGACAAACGAAAGGAAGAAAGAAAGAAAGAAAGAAGAGACAAAAGGAAGGAAGGAAGGAAGGAAGGAAGGAAGGAAGGAAGGAAGGAAGGAAGGAAGGAAGGAAAGAAGGAAGGAAAGAAACGACCAAAGGAAAGAAGGAACAAAGGAGGAAGGAAGGAAGGGACAGTGATAAATCTAGTCTCTGTTAATCATGTCCCACATTGATGTTAGCTACATGATAGTAGTGACTGACTAGTCATGCTAGTCATGCTAGTCATGCTAGTCATGTTTAGCATCTGTAGCTGAGCCGCTATCTGACTGAAGCACAAATCATCCTGACACTGATCAGACGCTGTCTGCTCATCTCTGGCCGTCATTGCTGAAGAAAATGTAAAAGTAATTAAATCAATATTTAGGCCAATCTGCAGCGCTGCCAAGAACATTTAAAGAGCAGAGATCTGGCCCAGAGCAAACATGAGAAAAAATAAAAACACCAGATTTATTCTGACTAACGGCAGAGACAGAGGGAGACTGGCTACCAGCTCTGAGTCCAACCATCATCTAAACACACAGAGGACAAACTAAAATCCAGCATTTAGCAAGAAACTACAACTCTGAGCTGAATAAAGGTGAGAAGCTTCATAAACTGTGGTCCTGACAGGACGTGTTTTAGTCTGTTAAAGACGGACGTCCTCCCTACGTCCACCCGCCGCCACACGTGTGGACAGACTAGAAGAACGATCAGATTTGAGGCGAACAAAGAGAAAGTGACGGACAATTAGCGTGAGATGAAAGCGGCCCTGGATCCTCAAAGCCCAGCGCTCTCATTAGCGGCGGCTGGGACCACTTGATCAAAGTCACTTTAGAGAACTAAACCTGGACGCCTCCGTGGAGATCCTGTCAAACGCTCAAGCTTCAGGCTCACGCATCGGTGCTCAAACATAATGTAGACGTACAAAAACAGCCTCTGACTAAATTCTCCACCAATATTTGTACTGATGTTTTCTTTAGTGTTCAAGGTTAGAAAGTCAGACACCACCTCCTCAGTCACAACACTAGTGTAGGAAGGTAGCATGACACAGACATTTTCAGTGTTGCTAAAACCTTAAGATAAAACTAGTAAAAAAAGGTTTAATGTTAAATTAAAGAAAGTCAGAAAAAAGTTAATTATTCAGTCCAGCATCTGTTTTCAATGCAGCAACCAAAACAAACTGAAAGTTCTTGTTCATTTTTCCAAAATTAAATCCAGTCAAAAAATGACAAAAAACTTTAATCATGATTAATCGCACAATTGTCACAGTTTACGTATAATGTGAGTAAATTAATCGCACTTTTGAAGCCACGGATTTGGAAGTTGGTACTAAATGCAACAAACCAAAACAAAGACAAATACTGTCCAGAGTATTATTTTATCCGTACCGTGGTTCGTCTGTTTCAGTAAATGCTGATAACTTCGTTCTTGTCCAGAGAAAAATCTGACAGGACTTTGAATCTGAACTTGTTTTCTTCTTCTTCTTCTTTTAGGTTTTTGGTCGTTTAGGTACATCAGGGAGTATTAACTGCCCTCTGTGAGGTAAAACTATTCACTATGACCACACTTCACATTCTGCTTGCTTTCCACAGGTGATGTGGAGATGACAGGTACCAAAAAGGAACCAAGGTACCAAGATGAACTAACGTTACCTTTAAGGTACCAACCAATGGCAGCAACTGAAGGAAGCAAGAACGTCAAAAGGAATTTAAGCATTTAGATGTTTCTGATTGGCCCCCAAGCTAACTCTTAAAGGTTAAGACCATCAGACGCTGTCAACAAGAAGAGACGCTCAACATGCCAGGCGTGTGACCAGACTCTATCTGGAAAATAACACCTCTACATCAACTGGACATTTAGTCAGAAACTAAATGAACTCCACGGCACAATGATGAGGGGTATGATTACTATTACTGCTCTGTCCATCACCCGTCTACATGATCTGATTGGCCCAGCAGATCTTTGCTGGAGCTGAATCAGTTCCAAATAGAGAGACTCCAGATAAACTTTGGTGTAAAGTTTGTTGTGGCTTCCATTCTAGTCGGCTGAAGGACTTGAGTCAAACCAAACCACTTCCTGTCTATATGATCAGTCTGTAGTTGTTGATATGAATCTTTTAAAGTCATACCTGCATGAGTTTACGGGTTCGTTTACACCAAAGATCGTTTATCTCTTAGGTCTGTTTGTGGGCTAGTTCTAGACTAAGCTTGTTTGAATAACCTTTATTGAACCATCAGAAATGATACTTAAACCTTCATTATTCACTACATTACTGTCTGAAAAGCGTAATGTCCAGTTGATAAAACACAAGCTCAACTTTTAAACTAGCAGAGATCAAACTCATGCAACTAAACAACCTGGAGATTTGTTGGGAACCAGTCCTAAAGTTATTTCATGTTTCCAGATCTTAGAGATGAGAACGGATAGAAGTAAGTAAACTTCATCCTTTAAAGCTGGAGTGTATAAGTCAAACCGTGAAAGAAAAGAGGAAAAGGTCTCTGAGTTGTCAGGTCAGATGTGCAGCTTATCTGTCATCTCTATCAAGTCTTTTCAAGTGGCTGAACACTATAAATATTTTGTCTTGGCTCTTTGGAGGAACTCTCTGCTGTCAAATCAACCACCTCCAGTTGACAGATGTGACGGGAACCGACCTCACGGCTGGAACATCGTCCATCCTCCTGAGACCATTTAACAAAAAAAAAAAAAAGCAATCGCCCAAACCCCAGCAGAACTTTCTCTGGTTTGCTGCTGATGAGATAAACCCAGCAGAGGATGCTGTACGTTATGTGCCAGCGTACAAACTAGACAAACCTGGGTCCCCCACACCCACCCCCCGAGGGGGAAGTCGAGATGTCGAGATATGAGCTCAGAGAACACCGACTTGGATGAGATGGGATTGATTTTCTGTCACTTGAATCTGTGGATTGTCAGCGGACCCCCTTGAAAGAGATGGTCAGGGGAAAAAAATAACACACAGCAAGAGGATGCTGCTAGAGGAAAAGCAAAAATCAATTCCTGGGAGTAGCTGCCTGCTCCGACCCAACGGCTGTGTGCTGCATGTCGCTGCATGTCGCTTCGGTTCAGGAATATTTAGAGGTGGATCTACCAGACTGGGTGTTTGGGTTCTTTAGACGTTTGATAAAACTGCTGTTCCTCTAACGTCCACTAGAGGTCCCAACAGTATATAGAATGCATAACTATGGGTTTGGCTGATTTGAGTGGCAGGTGGCCTCTACCAAATGCCTTCCAGGAGAAAGAGAAAGAACAAGTAATTCGTGTTTCCAGGAGTTTTAAGGCGACGTACAAACAGGAAGTGACTAGCAGCGATGTCGGACCGGAGACCAACCAAAAAGGAACTCTTTGGCAGGTACCAAGATGAACCAACGTTAACTTTAAGATAAAAACCAACGGCAGCAACTGAAGGAAGGAAGCATCATCCACCATTTTGGTTCTGGCTGCGAGACGTCAGTGACGTTGATGGTAGCTCTGTTCAAGCACTAGACATATTTGTATGTTCAGCTTGTGTTACTTGGAAGTACACAAGAGTGTTACCTAGGCAACCAGAGCCTGGAACGTCCACCAGAGACCAACTGTCAGCTACGAGGACATGGACGACGAGTGAATCGTTTTATTTGCGGACGCTGAACGCCACAAGAGGACCTCGTATTTCCCACCACTGCGCCGCTGTGCCCCCCGCCCCCCCCATAGTGGAAGTGATATGAAACATTAAGCTGATCAGTAGAGTGGTGGATTATTTTAGTGACAGCTGAGACAGGCGAGCACCGTGGGAGGACGACAACAGGCGACCAGAGAGCCCAAAGAATGCTAATTAATTAAGCCATCGACACAGGCGCCAGCAAAGCAAAGCAAAAATCAAATATTCTGCTTCTTCTTGTGCACAGAGCTCAAAGGAACGCTGAGACAATGGGTGTCAGGTGATTGGTGGTGAGACCAGACGGGAGGCCTGCTTCCTCTATTCCCATAGCTACAGATTAAAACACAACGGGATTCACGGGGGTCGCTCGCTGAAATAACAAACGCCGTCCGAGGTGGGAAGCAACAATGAGACGCCTCGATTGGTCCCAGAGTTGGCGCTTGATTAGTTCCTGTTATCTTGTCACATTAGCATAATGGTTTAGTGGATAACACTCACCGCCTCGGATTCTGTTTTGCCAACTTTTCCACTTTATTCCCCGAGAGTTTTAATGGAAACACAACGACTGAGATAAGACACAAAAACCAGCCTGACAGAGGCAGAGATGGCACATTATACAGCTCTGTAGATGATACCACACGCTGGAGTAAAGTCAAATTGAAGGGGACGTTTCTGTGAGGGACAGGTCCAGATGGACTCATTTTGACTGACCAGGTGACGGGACATTTCCCTGGAGTCTAAACAAAACTGAATCTCTTTGAGGTTTGACTGATCTGGTGTCAGTCCACATGTGAACATCTGAAACTTCAGACCTCCCAGTTTTCTGGAAGTGAAAATTTAAATTGGAGAGTTGAGACCAGACTGCCCAGGATGGGACCTTGAATTGATGTAGAAGTCAGGTCAAAGCCCCTAAATGAGTTTGATCCAGAAGCTAATGAAACCTTCCACATGAGCTCTTAATGCATGTAATGATTCCCACATGGCGCCCCCCCTCCACCAGGGTCTGGTTCAGCTCGTATACTTAGACCCTGGATCAGATTTGTTTCCTCGGCCTCATCAGCACCTGACTGTCACTGCACTTCTCAGTTTACCGCTGACTCGACTCTACACGGACGCGTTGACGTCACCATTTGTTTTCCTTTCAAGGTGCATTATTGGTTTTTACCCCCCCCCCCCCCCCCCCCCCCCCCGATCCCCCGTCCCCCGTCCCCCGCTCAAAGACCTGAGCAGAGCTGGTGAGTAAGGATAAAAAGAAACACTGACGAAGCTCAATGCGGCACCTGGAGCTGATAAGAGGGCCGTCTGTAAATCACATAGAAGCTCTGTGAGAACAATGGAGGGAATTATAGAGAGAAAGGGTCACATTTTCACTGTAAAACTGAAATGTACCTGGGATGAAATATCTAAAATCAAGTTTAGTTTGTCAACCAAGATAATTCTTCTTACGAGGCGTTTTTTGTGTTTTTGACTGTTTGGCACTTTCAGTGTTTGATCTGAATAAACTAGTTCCACCAAATTTAGAAGTTTTAGATGATCACAGACAAGTTCAACAACTACTTTATTAAAGTCAGAACTTCTTATTTAAAGCATCTGAACATATTAAAAACAGATAATGTCCAGATCAATGATCAGCACTGAGTGAAAAGTCTCAACTATTGAAACTGTTCTGCTCCTATTTTCCTTGGATCGACGCAAATCAAACACCAGTTTGGATAAATCTGGGGATTCTCTGAGGACAGATAGATTTACATTTAAAAAAAAAAATAAACATTGGCAAGTCAGATGTTCCTGTTCTGTTGGCAAATCATTTGGATCATATTAAAGTAACGTATCCTTAATCCCAACGACCATCAGGCTGTACAACACCAGCCAACAATGACCCTGGACTTGGCTTCGTTTGGTTTTAACAGTTATTTTTTGCACAATTAAATCTGCCTTATGTTGCACAAACCACTACCTCAATGTTTTATAGTTTTAGCTATTATTTATTTGTAAAGCTTTGTAAATAAACAATGTCTTATGTCTCACTTTTCTGGGGAGCTTTTCTGTGATTAAACTACAACTATGTACAGTAAAATGCCCACTGTGCAGTAAAGTCTGATAGTTTGGCACAAAAAAACAAGTACGAACCACCTTCAGCTGAGTGTAACTTCAAGGTGTGTGGACTCAAGCCAAGTGAAGAACAAACAGGACTCTATCTGTCCTCTGTCTTCTCTGATATGATATTTTAAAAGTCTTTTTCACCCCTCATGTTCTCGCTCCAGAACTGACTCCGTCCTCGTATCACGCTCTCAGTAGGATATCTCTAAACCACAAGCTCTCCATCACAAACTGCAGGAACAGACACTTTGTGGGAAAATATTTCAGAGTGCAATCCATCACACCATCTTCCCCCTGTGTGCCTGAAATGATGGTCTTTAAAAACAGATTTGCAAAGGGTCACATTTTTCAGCGAATGCCACGAGTCAAGGATTTCAATTTCTCCCAGAGTCCACCTCGGCAACGTGGATTTTTTGTGCCTTTTGCGTGAGCTGGTGGCACAACTCATTTCTACTTAAGAATTTCTCCTTCAAATACCACCGCCACTCGCCCAGGAAAAAAGCCATTAAACCCACAACTCTGAGAGTGAATTCATCTCATCCGAGTCAGAGGAGATTACTAACAGGCATGCGGCGACACAAACTGTACGGACTAAGAGGGTCTGAACGGCAGGAATCAGCCGGCTCTTGATATTTAATGATGAAATGTGAAGTAGAGAGGAATCCGGGGGCCGACACTGGCCTTTAGAGGCATCAGCTGCGATGCTCATTTCCTCCAGCTCTGCCACCGCCGCTGAACCCTGCATGTCTGGAAACTCATTCGGCCGCCCGAAGCCAAATTTAATATCCACCCCACCCCACAGCCAAACTTAACATCATTAAAGGTGCAATCACCCTCAGACGCTGGCTGGCTGGACGAGAAACTCATCAGGACACTGAGACGTTTCATGGGATCTCAGTAGAAATGAAGTGGAGGGTTCACCGGGAAGGCCTGGGCCTAAAGAAGCCTTACAACCGTTAAGGAATCCAATACAGACATGATTAATAATGATTAGTTTCTCATTCATCATTTTCGTGGCGTTGAGGACGTCTTTTCAGAACTAAACTGAACGGATTCTTATAAAGTTTGGTGCAAACACTCCTCTCCCCCTGAGGATGAACTACAGTAACCGTGAACATGCTCTGACTTTTTCATCTGGCGCCATCATCAGGTCAACACTGGCCCGACACCAAACAGCCGACATAAAGATGGACGTAGCATTGGTGTCATTTCCATGTTTTTTAATCTTCTCCTAAAGGTGAACCTCACTGGTCATTAGGGGATAGATTCTTCTCGACAGTGATCATTTCTACTAGTGGATGAATGAATGAGTTCTCCTCCTCTTCCTCAGATCAGCCCTGGTGAGTAGCTGGTCTTTAATGTGACCCAGGACTCATTGTGTGTTCACTCTACCAAAGGAAGGAGGTCACATGTGTCCCAGACCACCTCTGGACTTAAAGATGGACACTCGTGATTAGATCGTTCAGGAGGGATGTGAAGTCTGATTAGGTGCCCTCAAAATACGTTGGTTTGGACTGACTCTCCCTTTGTAACTTTGTTATATCTTAGTATAAACCATCTTTAACTGGGTGTAACTTCAAGGACTCACGCCAAGTGAAGAAGAAGCCATGACGTTGACATTTGTGGCTTTAATGGACATATTTTAAATAATCCTGGATGTTGTTCAAGGATGAACTGGCACCACCGTCAGTTCATCGTTTTTATTTGTCCAAATTAAAGATTGTCCTAATCTGAGTCGGGCTCCTACCAAACCAGCTGCTTGTTTTAGATCTGACTGAAACCACATCCCTGTAACATGAAACAAAGAAGAAGCAGAATCCTGTATCTACTCGTGTCTTCTGTGTAAATGTAAATTTGGTGAGGTGTTGGTAGGAGATCATCATTCTTGTTTGACAGCTTTCTGTTTTCCATTGACCTACAGTCCTCTCTCTACTAAATGATTAAAACCACAGAGCTGAAGCTGAGCTGTAGCCCACCCACTGAGGGTGAATAGTAATGTGGTCAGAGTGGCATTTATTCTGGCCGGTGGTTTACTGTTACTGCTGGATTTCATGGCGCTTTGTCCTGAGGGGCTGTAGCTGCTCTTTGCTGTACGCCACCGCCGCCGCCGCCGAGTGTCACGCCCTCTGACAGGACAACGCAGCGCCCAGATGGCGAAGCTTATCTGTATGCTGAGCAACTCCAAGGACAAGAGTCTCTGAGGACGCATGTCAGGCAGGAAACGCCGGCCTCAGCCACTCTGCTACTGATAGCATACTCATGACTTTAATGCCTCCCCCCCCCACTACTACTATTACTACTACTACTACTACTGCCTGTGTCCTTGAAACACTGCATCCAATAAACGCTGTGAAAGTCAGTAAATCCTCATTGGCTTTCTGCCATCGTATATAAAAGTGTAACAAGAAGAGAACAACAACTGTGTGTGATGTGGCCTCCTGTCTTCCTGTGTGACTAATAAAACCATCAACCAGCCGATTGATCAACTAATCATTGCTGCTCTGAGACGCTGTAGCAACATATCAGCCAAGAAACGGTGTAAGAACTGAGTCTTGCTACACTCATTGTAGTGTGGAAATGAAAATCTTGAGTTGCTCTTGAAATGTAAACACACGTCAAATAGTTATTTTGTCGTTCGTCACTTCAAGATCCGTTCTTTTTTGTTCAATACAGAAAGCTTTTTTGATAGCTGGAGTGCTGCAGAGGATTCAGGGCGCTGTAGAAACTTGCTGCCACGTTTGGTCTTATTGGCAGGGATCCACGGCTCACTCTGACTTGAAGTGGAACTTATCAAGGCACTTTGTTTCAGCACTCAATTGAGTCCAGTGATCCGTCCGGCTGGTGAACACAAGGGACAGTTAAGTCAATTTCCTGCAGCATTTGTTGTGGGACCAACTGTACCGAAGGTGACCAGAGAGTCTAGAAGCTTGTCTTTGTTTCTGATTTGGTACGGTACAGATACTCTCCCTTCCAGCTCAGACACTGGTAGCTGTTGTAGCCGGATGGTGAGTGGAGGCATCGGCTAAAGTTAACTTTGTTAAACTTTATGTACCTATACAAAGCAGGTATAACTGATGGAATCCTTTATCCAGGTCTCTGGTGGCATCACATTGAGTGTTACCAGGGAATAGGTTTGTTGTGTTGTGTGTAGAAACCCATAAATGTTCTTATTATCCTTCACAGGATTTTCACGTCTACACATCTACTCATGGCCGCCGCTGCACATCGTCCAGGTGTGATGGGGCTAACTATGCGAGTAGTTCAGGTTTGGTCCAGGCTTTAGTTTCTGTTGTTAATATGGGGTTAAAACAGACTGGAAGAGGAGAGTGAAGCTGTCTGCATCGTTATAATTAAAGTCCTAAGTGGACGTTAATTAATTTAAAACTGGCAGCTCACCAGCAGACGGCCGGCCTCCACAGTGACTACAGACAGGCGTTCGTCCTTTTCCAGCTGGAAGCAGATTGTTCCCATCTGTCCGGGACTCGTAGCTGACTCAGGCGTTTACGTTCCAGAGAGGACAGGCGATGATGGCTGAAGGGCTCCGTGTCATGTTCACACATCATCAGCCTTAATTCCCTGTTACCATTCACATCACAGCGGTGACGACACCTGAGCGACCCCGCTGTCTGCAAACATGTGCTAAAGACAAGCTAATGGGGAAATGTTAGCTGGAGGTGTGCTAGTGACTGACTGAATCCTCTAAGCTGACAGCGTACAATCGCTATTAGCTCAGAGGCTAGGAAGCTAGAGAGAGCTCTTGTTAGTAGCTAGCTTAGAATGCTACGAAGAGCTACTATTAGCTGTGCCACTAGCAGCTGGGTGGCTGCGAGGCTAGGAAGCTAGGAAACAGTACTGTTAGCTGGGAAAGAGCTACAATTAGCTCGGAGGCTAGGAAGAGCTACAATTAGCTTAGAAAGAGCTACAATTAGCTAGGAGGCTAGTAATTTAGGAAGAGCTCGTCTTAGTAGCTAGGTTAGAAGGCCACGAAGAGCTACTATCAGCCGGGATGCCAGAAAAAGCTACTATTAGCTGGGAGGCTAGGAAGCTAAGAAGAGCTACTATCAGCCGGGATGCCAGAAAAAGCTACTATTAGCTGGGAGGCTAGGAAGCTAAGAAGAGCTACTATTAGCCAGGACACTAGGGAGTGTTACTATTAGCTAGGAGGCTAGAAAGCTAGGAAGAGCTCCTCTTAGTAGCTAGGTCAGAAGGCTACGAAGAGCTACTATTAGCCAGGATGCAAGAAAAAGCTACTATTAGCTGCGAGGCCGGGAGGCTAGGAAGCTAGGAAATGCTACTATTAGCTGGGAAGCTAAGAAGTTAGAAAGATCTGCTATTAGCTGGTTGGCTAGAAAAGTAGGAAGAGCTACCATTTGCCAGAAGGCTAAAAAGCTAGAAAACGCAACCGTTAGCTGGGATGCTATGAAGCTAGGAAGAGCTACCATTAGCTGGGAGGTTATGATGAGCTACTGTTGGTTGCTAATTTAGAAGGCTTGGAAGAGCTACTGTTAGCTGGGAGGCTAGGAAGCTAAGTAGAGCTACTGTTAGCCTAGGGAGTGTTAGTATTAGCTAGGAGGCTAGGAAGCTAGGTAGAGCTACAAAACATCATACAGAGCTGGTGTTTCTTGAATTTTGCTGATCAGCTGATCTACACTTCATTCATTCTAGATCATCATGTTATTGTGAAGATATTTGTGAATTAAAATGTTCAGATTTTCATCACTGAATATTATCTTTGTGGTGTTTTTTTAAGAAGAGTCCGGTACCAACAGCCTCCACTCCAACTAGTTCATTTTAACCAAACAGTTTCGTCAGATTTTTTCTGTGACGACCACGTTAAACCTGACATTCAAAACAAATATGAAAACAGAGTGAAAGTGAACTGAAGAAAGACAACCGCCGCGACGGTGCTCCAGACAAAGAAAAATCCTCCAAGCTGTGAATATTTTTTTACTGACGGAGAGCCAGAAGGTCTGCTGCTGCCGGCCAAGAATGAAAAGCCGCCACTTTTACCTCAGTGGTTCACAAAGAGGGAACAAGAAGCTCCCAGAGAGTCTTTGTGTAGTTCCTGTCGCTGGTTTGAGGAGTGACATATCGCTGAAGGTCAGAGTGACTCACCTCCACGTCCTCTGTTCAGTCACTTTAACATCTATAGTGTATTTGTGTTGTTTACTGTTGACTCTTCAAGAATCCTCTGGCACAAGACGAAGCCACAATGAACTGCAGCTTTTCAGATGTGAGAATTTAATAAGTTTGTGCTGCAATTTAGTAATTATACAATTCATTTTACGAAGAAACTAAATATGAGTGGATTATTGAATTATCGCATCATCAAAGGATTATAAATCAACTAGATAAACACTTGTGAATGTTAAGTCTAGCTAGCAGAGCATCAACTCAGTTCTTATGAGACAAGTTTCAACCAATACAGAGAAAAACAAAACCTCGGCACCAACAAGGAAGACGAGGACGGACTTTAGGAAGACACAGGAGACCAACTATAGGAGAAGACAAGGAAGACAAGGACAGACTTGAGGAAGACACAGGAGACCAACTCCAGGAGAAGACAAGGAAGACAAGGACAGACTTGAGGAAGACACAGGAGACCAACTCCAGGAGAAGACAAGGACAGACTTTAGGAAGACACAGGAGACCAACTCTAGGAGAAGACAAGGAAGACAAGGACAGACTTTAGGAAGACACAGGAGACCAACTCTAGGAGAAGACAAGGACAGACTTTAGGAAGACACAGGAGACCAACTCTAGGAGAAGACAAGGAAGACAAGGACAGACTTTAGGAAGACACAGGAGACCAACTCTAGGAGAAGACAAGGAAGACAAGGACAAACTTTAGAAAGACACAGGAGACCAAATCTAGGAGAAGACAAGGAAGACAAGGAAAGACTTTAGGAAGACACAGGAGACCAACTCTAGGAGAAGACAAGGACAGACAAGGAAAGACTTTAGGAAGACACAGGAGACCAACTCTAGGAGAAGACAAGGACAGACAAGGACAGACTTTAGGAAGACACCGGAGACCAACTCCAGGAGAAGACAAGGAAGACAAGGACAGACTTTAGGAAGACACAGGAGACCAACTCTAGGAGAAGACAAGGAAGACAAGGACAGACTTTAGGAAGACACAGGAGACCAACTCTAGGAGAAGACAAGGAAGACAAGGACAGACTTTAGGAAGACACAGGAGACCAACTCTAGGAGAAGACAAGGAAGACAAGGACAGACTTTAGGAAGACACAGGAGACCAACTCTAGGAGAAGACAAGGAAGAAAAGGACAGACTTCAGGAAGACACCGGAGACCAACTCTAGTAGAAGACAAGGACAGACGAGGACAGACTTTAGGAAGACACCGGAGACCAACTCCAGGAGAAGACAAGGAAGACAAGGACAGACTTTAGGAAGAAGTCTCCTTTGTCTCTGTCTCATATCAGTCAGACAGATTTACCCTCTGACTGAACAAACAAATCCTCAAATTCAAAAACGTTCACCGTCTTCTCTTGTATCTCGGCTTAAAAGAATAAAGACATGAAGCGGCGGCGTATGGACACAGCGATCAGTGTGTTTGCTGTGAAAATGTCAAACCGTATGCTACGTAAATTATTTAAACTGATCAGCCAATAGAAGAGGAACGTTTTCTCAAAGAACCCACAGATGTTAAAGTGTTGAGACACTGATCTGGAGATTATCTATTTTCAACAAGTTCACATGATTGAAATAATAATTCTGACTTTGACAAAGTGTTCATGTAAAACCTTTAGCGTTGAGCTAGTTCTATATTTCACTTTAGTTCGATTCCAGTTTTTACAGTCTACATTAACGGGTCTACACTAACGTTGGGGTTTAATTAATCTCAAAGCTCAGAGGACGAACACACGGCTCCACTTCCACCCGACGCTTTGTGGAGGATTAACTTTAACGATTTTTTCTCCGCAATTCTGTTTGTGCTTCGTCGATACCTAAAGTAAACAGTGGGATCAGCTGTTTTTATTTTACTCCTCAACCCGACTGCAAGAAAAACTTTAGAGCATCTTGTTCCTAAATGATCTATAATAAGAACGAGCACAATCCTGAAGATGACAGTGAAGTCTCTACTATTGCTATCGACACCAGTCTACTTGCTTTGAGTCTGAAGACACTAGTTCAGAGATATATCAGGGTTCTTTGAGGCCACACAGATACATCGGTTTTAAGTCAAATGTTCCTGTTCTATCACTTTCTAACGCTGTGTTTTTGCAGCGCTGATAAAGCGCTTCATTCTGGCATCACTTGACTCTATCGAGGAGAAAAATAGAGTGAGAGAGTGAGCGTGACCGACCCCTGCGACCGGGAGGGGAGCTCGGCAGGAGGGGTATCCTTTTCTTTCTTTTACAAATTTCCATTTTGAAGGACACCCCCTCCCCGTCCCCCCTCTTCTTCTCCTCCTCCACCTCCTCCTCCTCCTCCCTCCCGGTGGGTTTGACACTTCACAGGAAGCAGGCCGGCCAACTGCAGCTGTCGCCCGGGCTGTGACTCAGTCGAGCCACCAAAGCCACCGAGAGACATTTGAATACACGGCTGACAGGAAACTGGCGGGATGCGGCATCGATTTTATGGCGGTTCACAAGTGACCGTGGCAACCGGTCGATAGGGCAAGCTGTTTGCACCTGAAGCCTCGCACAAAGGGGGCCGCTCGCTAAAAGCTATAAAAAGGTTAAAATAATATGAAGTGTTTGTGGCGGAGAAAGAGAATATAATCTGGTTTTAAATGCATGAACTTCTGTAAAATAAAAGAGAGAAGGGCGGAGGTGTGACTGAAGGATGGAGGTGTGACTGAAGGATGGAGGTGTGGTGGGAGTTTACCTGGATGCTCTGCCACAGCTGTTGGGCCAGAGCAATGATCTCAGAGAGGATGTGACGGACGAGGAAGGACTTTGAGACGTTGCTGCTGCTGCCCAGCGTCATCAGACACTCCTTCAGCATCTCTGAAGATTGGAGCTAAGGATTAGGAAAACGAGGTTACCGTCGACTTATTTATCTGTAAAATTATACTGGTTAGCACAAGTGCTCTGGATTTGTTTCAAGATTTGAATCAGTCTCGTTTCCCGGCTAGAGAAACGAGAGGCAAATAGAGGCTACGCAATAAGGTGACAAATTCCACGTGACGGGAATTACCCAAAGATTTACCCAAAAACCTGGACGTCAAGTATTTGTGAATTCTTAAAACCAAGAACCCGTAAAAACTAATGAAACTGGACACTACCTTACTGCTACATCCTTGATTTATGGAAAAGTAAATGTAATGATTAATGTGAGTAGAGTAGGGAAGTAAAGGATCGCCAGAGTCACTCAGGACGACGTTAATTCATCAATTTGCGTAGAAGAGCTAGAAAAGGCAAATCCCCATTGGCTAAAAGAATGAGAATCCATTAACCAGGACCCAGATAGATAGGCTGAAAAAAGGCATCGACACAATGGTCACAGACGTATGAAAGTATCAAATGGCGTGGGTAGAGTTGGCCGTTTTGCGTAGAAAAGGTTGGCGCTTTGCAATGTGGTGCCAGGACTGCCAAAAATGCTGAAACCGAACGCCAAAAGAGTCAAAATTCATTGTCATCGTAGGAAATGATGGCATCAGAAAAATGGTCATAGATGTGGGAAAGTACTGATTAATGGGAGTTGAGTTGAGACGCAACAACTCAGAGAAGTCAACGATTTAGCAATGTGGGTGTGGCCCAACATCCAAACTGATAGCTCTACAGCACCAGCTAGGGATGAGATATGGCTCCGTGTACAAATTACAAGTTTGGCTTTAGGCTCTGAAATACAAAGAAATAAGAGTTTATTTGATTTTAAACTCTAAAACCAAAGAAAAACGAGTAAATGTACGTTTCATCTTTCAGTTCTGGGAGTCTAGTTCAGCTAGAAGGAGTGACTTTGAGTTTTTGACTTGCTGCACTTTTCCTTTCTTAAATCACATCAGTAGAAAGTGAATTAAAGCTAATACTGACTTCATTTTATTTAAAACGACATAATTTGGTCAATGGACCCAATATGCAGCTCAAGCACATCACGACCATTTCTGTGTATTTTTTTTTTCTTTTCTAACAAGGAGAAGTTGAACAAAAGAAAGTGAAATTCAATCTGCTTTGGATCTGCCTCTAACGGCTGATAACCCCGGGGAGCTGAGTGATAGGAGGACATCATCTGTGAAATCGTCTGGAATGATTATCCTATCAAGAGATAAATTTATATCTTTTAAAACCACTGAGGAGAGGAGGCGGTTATTCAGTTCTCCCACTGGAGCTTTGGAAGCATCAACCTGTTCAAATCTCTGATAGTCCGGCCGATTGCTTCCAGACAAAATTTAATAAAGTCTTCACGGTGTTTTGATTTCAGTGATGGTGTCAGTTAGGGTCAGGCAGGAAGTCATAAGTTGGAGATTCTAAGCAGCAATGTGGCTAATGGCTAGCTAACTGTTTGGAGATATCAGATATTACTGTTAGTTGGGAGGTTAGAGCGCTAGGAAGAGCTACTATTAGCCAAGAGGCTAGGAAGAGCTACTATTAGCTGGAAGGCTGGAAAGAGCTACTATTAGCTAGGAGGCTAGGAAGTGCTACTGTTAGCTGGGAGGCTACAAAGAGCTACTATTAGCTAAGAGGCTAGAAATAGTTACTATTAGTGGGAAGGCTAGAAAAAGTTACCATTAGCTGGGAGGCTACTAGAGTGACTATTAGCTTGGAGGCTAATAGAGCGACTATTAGCTTGGAGGCTATGAAGCGCTACTATTAGCTTGGAGGCTAACAGCAGCACCCAGTGAAACCTAAAACAAACTACAGCTGCAACAATTACTTGTTGTGGCAGGAAATCAGACTATTTTGGTTCTCCTATAATCAGTAAATATGTCACATCATTTCAGGCAGAGCTTCCAGACATTACCAGCTGCTCAGATGATTTGCTGTGAGACGGTAAATGAACCATTTTGGTCCGGACGTGTATTCACAGCGAGATGCATCATAAACCCACGCTGCACCTGCACCTCGTTCTTCTGTCGTCAGAAACTAATTTCCAGGAGCCGTGATTGATGTAAACAGAGCGTCTCTTGTCTTTTTGTGTGTAACGTCACATAAAGACGAGTTACAGGAGAGGAATTGATCACAACACGGGTGGAGGTTGAAATATTCACTGCAGCCGGATGAGACGAGATGGAAACACACAAGAAGATGTTCAGGTTAGATAAACGGCAAACCTTAAACTACAGCAGTGGCAATGTGCTCAGATTTAAAGATATTATCTGGGAGGCCAGGAAGCTATAAAGAGTTACTGTTAGCCAGGAGGCTAGAAGCTAAGAGGAGCTAGTTGGGAGACTAGGAAGTGGTACTATTGGCTGGGAGGCTTCATAGTTAGATACTTTATTCATCCTGTGGCATAAATTATTAGTTGGGTGGCTAGGAAGCTAGGAAGAGCAAGATCGGACGCTAGGAAGCTAGGAAGAGCAAGATCGGACGCTAGGAAGCTAGGAAGAGCAAGATCGGACGCTAGGAAGCTAAGAGGAGCTACTATTACCTGGGAAGCTCGGGAGCTAGGAAGAGCTACCATTATCCGGGGGCCAAGGGAACTAGGAAGAGTTACTGTTAGCTGGGATGCTAAGGCACTAGGAAGAGCTACTATTAGCTATGATGCAAGAGAGATAGGAACAGTTACTGTTGGGAAACTAGGAAGCTAATATGACCTACTATTAGCAGGGTTAGCTAGAAGCTAGAAGCTAGAAAGAGCTAGTTGGAAGGCTAGGAGCTAGGAAAGGCTACCATTATCTATGAGGTGACGAAACTAGGAAGCGTTACTGTTAGCTGGGATGCTAGGGAGCTAGGAAAAGTTACTGCTGGGAAACTAGGAAGCTAATATGACATGCTATTAGCAGGGTTAGGAAGCTAGAAAGAGCTAGCTGGGAGGCTAGGGAGCTAGGAAGGGCTACTATTAGCTATGAATCACCATAGCTAAGAAGAGCTACTGTTAGCTGGGATGCTAGGGAGCTAGTTGGGAGGCCAGGAAGCTAGGAAAGGGCTACCATTAGCTAAGAGGTGACGAAACTAGGAAGAGTTACTATTAGCTGGGAGGTTAGGAAGCTAGAAAAAGCAATTTTCTTTAAGCACCGAGGCTTTTCATTTACCCCCAACACAGACCAG
The DNA here is from genome assembly GCA_005024645.1 of Planiliza haematocheilus. Lineage (NCBI taxonomy): Eukaryota > Metazoa > Chordata > Actinopteri > Mugiliformes > Mugilidae > Planiliza > Planiliza haematocheilus. Next base: position 555,444 of record SRSE01000327.1, on the reverse strand, counting down.
AATAACACCTGTAACCATGGCAACCGGTTGCAGACAGAAATGTAAATGACATAGTGACATGGACTGGAGTGAACAGGTTTGACTGAAAGGACTAACAGGTTGTAGATCAGAGGGTCACGGTCTCGTCCCTCCACAGACATTAAACTGATGGTGAACACCGTGTTTAATAGATTAGTCCGTGTCGTTCTCGTGTCAGGAGACGATCCCGGTCTCATAATTACCCCCCGTCATTCATCTGTGACCCCCATCACCACGTCCCGACTGTCTTCAACCATCAGTTTGACTGGCGGCGCCACAGAGAGCTCATTAGAGGGACGTCCTCCTCCAGGAAGTTAGAGACAATATCTGGGTTTAATGGGAGCACTGCTCCGTGGTCACACACAGAACTATAGCTATGGTCTATATGTCTGCCATAAGATTATGACCACGGACAGGAGAGGAGGCATGTTCAACATGTAGTCACTTACAGCTGATTTAAGGAGGAAGGATGGAGGATATAGAGGATGAGGAGGAAGAGAATAAAGGAGGAGGACAGGAGGATAAGAAGAAGATGAAGAGTAATAAGAAGGAGGAAGAGGAGGAGGAGGAGGAGGAAGACGTATGGAAGGAAGAGAAAGAGGAGGGACAGGGAGAAAAAATAAGAAAACGAAGCAGAAGATGAAGTAGGAGAAGATGGAGGAGGAGGAGGAGAAAATGAGGAGAAGGAAGAAGAAGGGGAGGAGTAGGAGGAGGAGAAGGTGGAGGCGAAGGGAGAGGGAGAGAGAGAAAAAAGAAGAAGAGGAGAAGTGTCAGAAGAAGTAGAAAAAGATGCAGGAGGGGGAGGAGGAGGAGCTCAGGAAAGGTCAGTGACCGGGTGTGATGGTGTTTCTGTGGGAGCAGAGGAGGAGCAGAGGAGCAGAGTAATGATCTTCCAGCTGTGGTGATACAGGTCACTGATCTGAGCTGATTAAAATTCAACACCTTATGTTTTCATCGTGGTCGATGTTTAGCCCACAGAGACAGGAGACACTGGCGTCTCTGTCTTTTCTGTTACTGATGGCAACTTCTGCAGAGGGTGAAGATCAAACCCAGATGGAGGCTAAGGAGGGAGGGGGGAGGAGGGAGGGGGTAGGAGGGAGGAGGCCGTCTGACATTTAAATCTAAAGGTTGTGGATCTTTGAAACCGTGTTGAACCGAGTTGATGAACTGATGAAAACCTGTTGTCCACCATGTAGCACCCACATAGACCTAGTCATAATGTTATGGCTGATCAGTGTAGTTCAGGTTCAGTCTTCTGTATCATTATGCTTCATCAGCCCAACCATCCACCCAGGCCTCCTCACACGGGGCACCATATCGTTACCCAGCTGCCTCCGTCCTAAAATAATCTTTTAAAAGAAGACTTGATTTCATTAAGTCTTAGTTTGACTGGAGTTTCCCGTCAATCCCGTCTCGGCTCTCGTTAAGAAATTCATTTGAGTCTCCGTCATCGTGGATTAAATTATGACTTCATGTGAAGGATGTTGTGACTGTTTGCATCAATCTCAATTATCTGAATAACTTCAGAGTTAAAATGTTCCCAGACTTTTAGGAGGAGGAGGAGGAGGAGGAGGAGGAGGAGGAGGAGGAAAAGACGAAGAAAGGGAGGAGCAGGGGGAGAATAGGAAGGAAGAGAGAAGAGAGAAAAAGAAGGAGGTGGAAAATGAGGAGGATGAGGAGGAGAGGAAGAAAAATAAAAGGAGAAGCAGGAGGAGAATAGGAAGGAAGAGAAAAAGGGAGAAAATAAAGGAGGTGGAAAATGAGGAAGAGGAGAAAATAACTTATTTATGGAAGCTTGGTAAACAGGTAAAAATGGTAAACATTAAAACAGAAGAAGAAGAAGAAATGTGAGGAGAGGAGGAGGAGGAGGAGGGGAGAAGAGAAGGAGAACATTTTGAAGGACAAGTAAAATGAGGAGGAAGAGGGAGAAGGGAGAAGAGGGGATGGGGAAAACTGGAAGGAAGAGAAGAAGAAGGAGGAGGTAAAAGAGGAGAAGAAGAGAAAAGGTGACGTCTTAATTTATTGGCAGCTTTTAATGGTAACCATTAAACAGAAGAAAAAGAGGAAGGAGAACAACAGTAAAAGAGAGGAGGAGGAGGAGGAGGAGGAGGAAATAAGGAGAAGGAGAAGAAGGAAGAGGAGAAGGAGGAGGAGAAACCTTTGAGTTTAAGTAAAAGGAAAAGAAAGAGAAGAAGACGATGATGTGTCATTGACCTAAAATAAATACAGATGGTGTTTGGCTGATCTCTGTTATCTCAATAACTTCAGCGTTTCTAGACTTTACTGATGTTTGACAGATTGAAGGAGAAACTTTAAAACTATAAACATTAAAGTCAATAAAAAGGTTTAGATGGAAATGAGTCAGCTGATTCATAACCAAGGACACTAATTCATCTTCTCTGTGTTTGTGTCTCCACCACATTTAAATAGAATAAACAGAATAAGAAGAAGAACATCTGAAGCTCAGCCTTGACCCTGACAAACCTCAGCTCATAAAATAAACGTCTTCTTATATTTTCCTTCACCAGACGTTTTAAGTTTCATCTGACTAATGAATTTTTCTTTTAGTTGTGTCTACGAGGCCTGAGCTGCTGAGTCAGCGCATATTTATCCACAAACACAGATAATCCCGTCTGCGCTTTAATAAAATAAGACTTCATGAAACTTTAACGACGTCCCAGCGACACAGTCAAGTATTAAAAGCTGTCAGATAAGATTCAGAAAATGTTTTTAGTTTGTCTTTAAAGGCTACACAAGTCAAGATGGTGACTGTAATTTGGAATTAATGAATCTATCAATGAGTAGTTGATTAAATAATGACAATAACTTCCAGCGCTGAGCTTTGACCTAACGATTCTAATGATCACAAACTTCAGATTTATTCAAACTAATTACTTTAGAAGTGTTTGATTTCTATATCATATCAATAATTAGCATCCATCTAATTAATGAGCAGCTAAATGATGCTAACAAGCACAGAAATCTGGTTTAGTTTCAGAGGAAGCACAGACTGAAAGCAGCTCTCCATTGGCGTGTCCATTAGCATCTCCATTAGCATCCCCATTAGCATCTGGTTTGTTGAGACACTCATGCGTAGATGTCTCATTTCTACAACACGTCCATCTTTTTAGGCTTCAACACTTTTACCTGCTCTTCTCTTGATCATGTCAGCTTCATCAGCTGTTAGCATTAGCATTACCATCACCATTAGCAACCAATCAGACTAAACTCACTGTAATAGACCAAACTTCTTCTTCTACTTCTCAGATGTTGGTAGTTTAGATCGTTATTGGTCAGATTACTTCCCTCTGCAGGACATAATTATCCAACTAGCCAATCAAAACCACGACATCATCATCTTTCTTACTCACCCTGTTGGAGTCACTCCTGTGCAGCAGCATCCCAGTCAGCTCCCTCAGCGGCGCCTCCACCCGTCCCAGGATCTCCTCAGACGGCGTCCTCCGTGAGCAGAGGAGCTCCATCGCCTGGGCAGCGGCCCGGCAGGCCTTCAGGACGAGGTCCGGAGGTCCCAGCGCTGGAGGGTCCCTGCAGGCCCCCACCACAGAGTCCAGGAGCTGGAGGACGGTGTCCGCCAACACCGAGCCCACGCCTCCGTCGGGGCTGAACCACAGAGCCTCCAGCCCTCTGCGCGTCCCTTGTCCTTGGTGCAGGGCGCACAGCGACTGGAGGAAGTGTACGTGAGGGGACAGGTTGTCTCCGTGTTGGCTGGAGGGAGGAGGAGCTGGCTGAGGGGCGGCGGCGGGGGTAGGGGCAGCGGGGGCAGCGGCAGGTTCAAGGTCCAGCAGCATGAGGTCAGGGGTCTCTGAGTCGTCGTCCGGTTGTTGTTCTGCTCTGAGCGTCGCGCTCTCTGGACCAAACAGATCCTGAGAAGCGTCGTCCATTCTGTTATCGCTGTCTGGAAAAAATAAATCCTGATTAATGCTAACAGCTGCTAACGGATGCTAACACCCACTTAGAGCGGAGCCTTCATGGAAATCTACCTGGTTTATGTCTAGAGATCCACATGAGCAGAAACAGACTGGAAAGCAGCGCAGACATGCTAGCTGTTAGTATCACTATTAGCTTCAACCATTAGCGTCACCTTATTTAGCATCAGGATTAGCATCAATTTTGTCTTTACTGTTGCTAATTGACCCGAAGAAATCTAGTTTAGTATTAAACTGTCACATTTGAGCTTAAGTTTGTCCAAAATCATGAAGTTAGTTGAATTCTCCGTTAAATATGATTATGAGGCGTGTTTATCTTTACAGCTGTTCAGTCCTGCAACCAATCAGAAGCTTTCATCGCTGTTAACTGTGACTCTAAACATCTAGCTCCTCTGACATCAGTGGTTTAATCGTAAACTAATTAAACTCCACTGCGTTCAGATGACGTCTGTGTTACTCTTCTGTCCATCACCACATTAAGCCCTGCCCCCCCAAGCGCTGTGATTGGCCCAGGAGATGTTTGCAGGAGAACAATCAGTTCCCAACAGAGAGACTCCAGATAAACTACTCTGAACACAAATCTCCAATTTCTGTGCCTCGGTTTAATGTCACACCTATTCATTTAGGAGCGCTAAGCTAAGCTAAGCTAAGCTAAGCTAAGTTCAGCTAAGATGTCACCATAATTATCTCCCTGTCATCAGCACACAGCTGTAACCATGGCACCTCTAATAAACAGTAGACTCCATGATGGTCTGTCGGGCTTTTAAAGTGTAAATGAAAACACGATGGACGTCAATTTCATCCGTCTCAGCCTGGACGTCCTCAAAGGCTCCACTCAGATTTAGGAGGACGGAGACGTCAAGGCTGCAGAGTTTACAACCTAGTGTTTATATGAGGAGGAGGAGGAGGAGGAGGAGGAGGAGGAAACAGGAGGAGGAGGAAGAAACAGGAGGAGGAGGAGGAGGAGGAAGAAACAGGAGGACGAGGAGGAAGAGGAGGAGGAAACAGGAGGAGGAGGGAGAAAGTGAAGGAGAAGAAGAGAAAAGAGGATGTAAAGACATTAAAGAAAAGGGAGGAAGAGGAGAAGTAGGAGTAAAAATGACATGAAGGAGGAGGAGACGAAGGAGAAGAAGGAGAAGTCAGAGGACATAAAAGGAGGAGAATGAAATGGAGGAGGAGGAAGAACAAGAAGTAGTGAGAGGAAACATGGAGGAGAAGGAGAAGAAAGGGAAGAGTGAGAATAGAGAGGAGGAGAGGAAGTAAAGGAGACGGAGGAGGACAAAGAAAAAGGGAAGAAGAAGAGAAGATGAAGGAAGAGGAGAAAACTGAGGAGGTGATAAAGAAAGAGGACGAACAGAAGTAGAAAGAGGACCAAAGGTGAGGAAGGAGGAGACAGAGGAGGAAGAAGGAGTGAAGGAAGACGAGGAAAGTGGAGGAGGAGAAAAATGAAAAGCTAAGAAAGAAAAGGAGAGGAAGGAGGAGGAGACACAGATGAATGGAGAAGACGACGTCCAGGATGTCTCCACGTCTCTGGAGTCTCTCACCTGCTGAGTCTGTGTTTGCTGTCACCATGGCGACCAGCCTCTCCTGCCTCAGCCTCAGCACCTCCTGCTGCAGCTCCTCCACCTTCCTCCTCCATCTGTCCTCCCTGGTCCTGAGCTGACGTCCCAGGACCTCAGCGTAGGCCCGGCCGCTCATCCCCACGGGTCTGCTCCTGATCAGGGCCACGGCCACGGCCACTCTGACTCTCACCCACTCTGCTCCTGGAGGAGGAGGAGGAGGAGGAGGAGGAGGAAGAGGAGGAGGAGGAGGAGGACGAGGAGGAGGAGGAGGAGGAGGACGAGGAGGAGGAGGAGGAGGAAGAGGAGGAGGAGGAGCAGGAGGAGGACGAGGAGGAGGAGGAGGAGGCGGAGGACGAGGAGGAGGAGCAGGAGGAGGATGAGGAAGAGGAGGAGGAGGAGGACGAGGAGGAGGAGATGGAGGAGGAGCAGGAGGAGGAGGAGGAGGAGGAAGAGGACGAGGAGGACGAGGAGGAGGAGCAGGAGGAGCAGGAGGAGGAGGAGGAGTTAAAATACACACCGATAAAAATATTAATCAATGTTTTCATTTTTATGTGTTTGTTTGTTTTGATTGAAGACAAACCATCAGCTCTAGTTAAGCTAGCAGCGTTAGCTACCATCAGCGTTAGCTACCATCAGCGTTAGCTTAATTTTTCTAAATATAAACATCTTTTGTTTTCTTAGTGCCTATAAACATTTGACTGTAACGTTTAACAAACTTAAAACAAGCAACAACAGCAAGCTAAAGCTACCTACAGGGCTAGCTGAAACGTTAGCTACACTATTAGCTACAACGCCAGCTTCACACTTAACTACAAAGCTAGCTACACGGTTAAGCGCTACACTAGCTTCACTATTAGCTAAAACGCTAGCTATACGGCGTCCCTGTTAGCTACCGCGCTAGCTAGCTAAGCTACAGGGACACGGTTCGCTGTCTTTCGTATTTGTTCCGTATTTTCTCACTGACCTTGTAAATGATCGTCTTCTCTGCTCATCAGCAGATCTTCTCCTTCCCGCTGTCAGCAAACATGAAGCTAACTATGCTAACGTTCATGAAGCTAATTTAGCTCCACAGGTGTTCTGACGAAACCTGTGACAGGGACGATGCTGTGTTTAATTTAATTTAATTATTTTATATAAAAGAAAATAAATAATTAAATGTATATTAATATTATTAGTATTATTGGTATCTTTTATTTTATTTTATTAAAAATAATAAATAAATAAAAAATATATTTGTTTATAGTTTTCCACAATTTAAAAAATATATTTTTTTAATTGCTGCTGTTCGGTATGATGTATTAAAATAAAATAAAATAAGGAACCTTTTCCCATGTTTTAAATTAGTGGACCTCCAAAATAAATGTTAATCAGCAGCAATCAAAAGCAATAAATGCTTTTAAGGAAAGTACATATTTAAATATAGGTTTCAACATTTTCTACACTTTGTGTTTGTATATATTTATATACATATATAACATTTTACAAGCTGGAAATGCTGTGTCATGGTCTCTTCCAGGACTATGAGTAAAAATCTGATTTATTTCTGAATTAAAACAGTTACATTTTTGTCTAAAATCATTTGGTCTTCAGTTTTACTTAAATCAATATGTTCATGGTTTTAAAAACAATTATCATTATTATTATACAGAAGATAAAACATGATGAGGAATCACTATATAGATCAACATAAGGTTGTGTTTAAACCATATTTACGTCAGCCTGTGTTAAAGTGACAGCAGCTCTCTGACTGTGAATGATCTGGTTTAACCATCAGACGTTTCCTCGTCGTGTTAGAGCGTCGTTGACGGGACACGTGTGACCGCTTCACCAGCATGAGCGCCTGGCTGTCTGCAGCAGTAACACCCTGGACCTGATCACATTTATTTATTTACATGTGATTTCATCAGAGCTGCACTCATCTAAGGGTTATGTGCTTCTCCTTCAGGTGCAAACACAGGCCTGGACGCTCTCACAGACACAGAGACAGGTAGGACTTGACGTCAGCTGCAGCTTATTGTCCAGAGTGATCGTGTCCAGATCTACAAACCAACAGGACGTCGATGAGAATGTGTTCAGGGCAGCTCTGAGATCAGAGACATAGTCAGATTTATGTTCATTTTACTGACCTTTAACGTTAACTGGTGACCTTTGACCTCACATGTACCTGCTGAGCTTCAGCACAGACTCCTAGAAGTCACCGTCACGTTGGTAAAAGGTTAAAAACTAGAAAGACGTTAAAGCTTCTGGGAAAGTTTGATGCAACATGAAAGCGAGTCACCTCTGCTCCAGACTTCAAAGGCTGCAGCTCCGCTCACTCGGGTCCTTTGGGGTCATTTTGATTTGACGTCAAGGAAATCAAAGCAGATGAATAAATAACGACACGAAAGAAAGAAAGAAAGAAAGAAAGAAAGAAAGAGAACGTCAGGAAGACACAAGAATGAACGGAGATGGATTAAAAACACATTTATTAAACTGGAGACGTGTCCAGGGTGGACACCGCCTCTAGACTAATAACAGCTGAGATAGGCTCCACCCCCATGACCCTTAACGGGACAAGAGATAGAATGAATGAATGAATGAGGACATGAGGACATGAGGACATGAGGACTCCATGTGTTGGGCTCAGGGAGCTGTCTGTGGTGCTGAAGCTTCATTTGTTTCCTCTTAAACCAAACACCAACTAAATATATAAAGTTTTAATTACAAATAACTGATCATGCGTTTAAATTTCAAACATTAGAGAAAAAGAATCAGAAAAAGAAAATTAAAAATCAAATCTTCTTTAGGGTCGTTTCTTTTTCTGAATCTTCTGCTGCATCATCATGACCAACACTAAAACACTGGTCGTCTGCCCCCTGGTGGTTAAATCGGGGCTCTGCACTCACTGGCTTTTGGCAGCCTTTTCCAAAATGACTGTTTTTCAGGTGTCTGTACTTTGAGTATTTCTTTTTCTGATGACTTTTTACATTTGTACACACATATCCGTACTTTCTACTCCTTACATTGGATAAACACAGTCCGTAAGTCTACGATGAGCTTCCTGTTTTCTTCTTCTACTGTTTTAAACAGGTAGTCTGTTGATCAGTTTGAGCTCTGCTGCCACCTAGTGACTGGAGGCCTGTTTATCGTTCAAGCATCAATAGAGACATTAATACTGAAAGTCCACCTGACCCCACTATTTGAGAACTACTGGTCTAATCATAATAAAAATTAAAAAAAAAAAAAATCATGTATGGTGTGGTTTCTGTTGCTATCATTAGCTTATTGAGGATTTTTTTGGAAGCTAGTTTACAGCGTTAGCAATGCTATGATTTAGAGTTTAAAAACAATAACCCTCAGTTTATTATTAAAAATGATCCAGATGCTCATGCAGGACATCTGGTCACGTTAAGTCTAGATTATTTTACGAGAATTATGAACGGATGAATTGTTTCATTTATGGCAAAATAATTTTTACTTTTTACTTAAGTACATTTCAGAGCCTGTACTTTCTTACTTTTACTTTAGTAAAGGAGTTGAATCAGTACTTTTACTTTTACCAGAGTATTTTTTGCACAAGTATCCATACTTTTACTTAAGTCCAGAATGTGAATACTTTTGCCTCCTCTGATAATATATATTACATCTGTTACATATATTTATATCTACTATTCTGAAGCAGCATATTATTACATCATTAATTACAGATTAAAGTAAAATCACGATGCAGCAGAAAAAGACTTCAGACTTTATTTGTGGTTTGGATTTACACCAAAGTGAAATCAGAGCACAGCAGGAACACTGACAGAAACTATTTATACACAAAAATAGAATAAATATAAAAACTTCTGTTTATAAAGAAGATAATTACAGGGTGATATGTCAACACGGCGTCATAGTGGAGCAGTCCTGTGAGGGTTTATTCAGCCTGATGCTGAATGCAGAGGTTGAATGTCGGCTTTTCAGCAACACAATTAAACAACAATTAGAACCTGTAACAACGCAGAGATTTGTTTTTCAGTTTTTGATCCAGGACCAGTTTTTTTATGTTTTCTGCCAAAAGCTAAAACATAAAAAGGTCAAAGAGAGGAAAAAAATAAATAAATCACCAAATGTTTCTAAATAAAATCTGATCTGAGCTCACCAGGAAACAGGAATGATCAAATCTTCTTCTAGAGGTCTGGAGGATAAACGGCTCCTGCATCAGGTACAATAAAATGTTTGCAGCTCAATTGATCTGTTCCCAGAAAAATCAGAGGATGCTGCTTTAAAGAATCAGCTGTAGGATATGAGAGAGAGAGAGAGAGAGAGAGAGAGAGAGAGAGAGAGAGAGAGAGAGCAGTATAAAAGCAGGAGTCAGGTTGATCAGCTCTGAACTTGAGGAGACTCTGAGCGGATTAAACTAAACGTTCATTTCTGGATCTTTTTGTTTTTTTGTTTTTAAACGAAAAAGAAAAAAACATTTTTAAAAGAATCAGGACATGTCTGATGGATGATGGAGACGTCTCTCATTTTAACGGATGTTTAAGTTGATGAAGATGAAGAAGAGGAGGCAGAGATAAACGCTGCCGCTGCCGCTGCTGCTGCTTTCGGACATGGAGCCGAGGAGAGGCGGAGGACGGGTGGATGAGCTCTGGGCTGAACCCAGAGCGCTCTCCGGGCTTTCCTTGGAGCTCAGAGGAGACCGGGGGCTGTGACCGGGATGGAGAATGCCAGCCAGCTCAAACCGACGCCCGCCACCTACGAGGAGCTGCTGCTCAACATCTCCACCACCAACGGCAGCCATGCCAACTTCACGTCCAGGGCGGAGGAGAAGGACCCGAACCTGGCTCTGCAGGCGGGTCTGGCCGTGACCTTAGCCCTCATCACGCTCGCCACCACGCTCTCCAACGCCTTCGTCATCGCCACCATCTACCAGTCCCGGAAGCTGCACACGCCCGCCAACTTTCTGATCGCGTCCCTGGCGGTGACGGACCTGCTGGTGTCCATCCTGGTGATGCCCATCAGCGCGCTCTACACGGTGAGCCAGACGTGGACGCTGGGGCAGGTGGTGTGCGACATCTGGCTGTCCTCGGACATAACCTGCTGCACCGCCTCCATCCTCCACCTGTGCGTAATCGCGCTGGACCGCTACTGGGCCATCACGGACGCGGTGGAGTACTCCAAGAAGCGCACGCCGGGGCGCGCCGCCGGGATGATCGCCACCGCCTGGGTGATCGCCATCTCCATCTCGCTGCCGCCGTTCTTCTGGCGCCAGGTGAAGGCGGAGGAGGTGACGAGCTGCAACGTGAACACGGACCACATCTTCTACACCATCTACTCCACCTTCGGCGCCTTCTACATCCCCACGCTGCTGCTCATCGCGCTCTACGGGAGGATCTACGTGGAGGCGCGCAAGCGCATCCTCAAACAGTCGCACAACAAGCCCGGGAAGAGGCTCACCTCCGCGCACCTCATCACCAACTCCCCCGGCTCCGTGGCGTCCACCACCTCCCTCAACTACGGGACGAACGACAACTCCTCCTGTGACACTACCTCCTCCGTGGGTCAGGTCAAAGTCACCGTGTCCGACGCGCTCCTGGAGAAGAAGCGCATCTCCGCGGCGCGGGAGAGGAAGGCCACCAAGACGCTGGGGATCATCCTCGGAGCCTACATCGTGTGCTGGCTCCCGTTCTTCATCTACACCCTCCTAGTGCCTGTCTGCGACGCCTGCTTCCACCCGGAGCTGTTCGACATCTTCACGTGGCTGGGTTACCTCAACTCCCTCATCAACCCCATCATCTACACCATGTCCAACGAGGACTTCAAGCAGGCCTTCCACAAACTCATACGGTTCAGATGCTGCAGGGCGTGAGCAGAGATCACCAGCCTCCACCCTTCTTTCTCCACCCCCCTTCTCTTTTAAATCATGTGTGCAATCCCAGAGTTAAATCAGACCCTGTCTCCGTCCTCTGGCCCGTCCCTGATGAGGCTGCAGAATGACCTGGAGGACACTTTGAATCCAGTGGAATTAAAAAGTAAGACACATCTGGATTGTCCTGAGGTGGAGACGCTGCAGCTGCTTCACATTTCTTCGCCATAAGAGTTTGACTTGAAAGCACAAAAACAGCTGAAGCTGACCGAGAGCCCCACGGGCAAAAAAATAAACTAATAATAATAATAATGATAATAATAAGATTTGTGTTTCATTTTCCTGAGTCAATAAGGGGAAATACTGGTGCCTACAACAACTCTAGTTCCTCAGACGTGCCTGGCCCGGACGGAGAGCATGACTTCAGAGGAAACGAGGATCTGTGGTTTTCTTTTTCTTTCTCGTGGCCAGCAGCCGTTTGTTTTTCTTGTAAATGTGCAGGATTTTTACTTCCACTTGTCGACCGAGGCCGAGGAGGAGGAGGAGGAGAGAAGAGGTGTCACATCTGTAAAATAGCTCCACTCTGATCTTAACTGTTAATATCAGCTTCATCGTTTCATATCAGGGCTGAAACTAAACCTTCTGGAGGATCATGAATATAGCTGTTGTTGTTTTTTTGTTTTTTTTAAATGCCACCGTATTCGGATGAGAACCAGCTGACAGAGCGTCACATGGTAAATGTCAGACTGCTGCTCAGAACAGGATCTGACAAACAAACAAACGACACAAATCTCCTTGAAAACCCTGTAAACTAGTGAGACATGTCCAGGGCTGCAGCTCGGTCCACGCTGAGGTTCATGCTGTTTGTTGGATTTAGAGTCTGAAGCTTCTGCAGCAGATAAACATGGAGTCTGGATCGTAGCCTGGTTCAGACCCTCGTCCTGCTGCTGAAATCACGAGATGAATTTATTTATTTATTTATTTATTTATTTTTGTGAAGGCTTCTCTAAATGATACAGACTGGAGACCGACGAGTTGGAGGCTAAAAAATGTTGAACAGCGGTTAAAGAACTAGGCGCTACTGTTAGCTGGGAGGCTAGGAAGAGCTACTAATATCTTTTAGGTTATGAAGCCAGAGAGATACCAATAGCTTGGAACCTAAGAAGCTAGGAAGAGCTACTATTAGCTGGGAAGCTAGAAAATAAAAAAGAGCTGCAATTAGCTGTGAGGCTAGGAAGCTAGGAAGAGCTACTGTTAGCTTGGAGGCTAGGGAAGTAGAAAGAGCTACACACTGTCCAATAAAAGACATTTCAAAGACATTAGGACGTGTCTGACATGTTGGCTACGATGCAGCTACAGAGTAGATCTGATGCAGAAGCATTAATCCAGTTTGACTCCAGTTTACGGTCGCATTTCTACTCTGGAAATCCATTTTGGGATAAAATGTGATTTAAATGTTTCAGAAATTTAAAGAAAATCTAAAAATGATCAAATCAAATGAAGCAATTAAAAACTTTTTAGAAAGAATGGGGTTAATTTCAACTATCGCCCTGGACATGTCAAGTCATAATATAAAGGAGCTGTTTGACAGCAGAAAAACAATCGTTGACTTTCTGGTTGAGAATTAGATGAGGAGATTGATGCCACTGATCACAGAATACACTTGTATTATTCTACGTTACCCATAATGCACCTACAATCAGTCAGAGATTGCGATGTTATGCCCGTGCCAGCTAACGTAGCAATGGTCAGGAGCAGCTACAGAGATCTGCATCTGTTATTATGTTACATTAATAATCTTTTGTTGGTATGCTGTAGGCTAGCTGTTTTCCTTTGTCCTATGCTAAGCTAATCCAACCACCTGCTAACTCCTGCTTCAGAGTTAACATACAGACGTCAGAATAGATTCCCGTCCAAATTAAACCTGTAAAGCTGGAGTTAATTATGCGTTGCTGGCAGGTTGGTAAGCTAGTTGTTTTCTCTCATTTTATGCTAAGCTATGCTAACCACCTGCTAACTCCTGCTTCAGAGTTAACATACAGACATGAGCAGATATTTCAGGCCAAATCAAACCAGTAAGAATTAATTAATTAAGAGATGTTTATAGGTTGGTGGGGTAGCTGTTTTCTTTTGTCCTATGCTAAGCTAAGCTAACCACCTGCTAACTCTGGCTTCAGAGTTAATGTGAGTGACATGTGAGTGGTATCAATCTGCTCAGCTAATTCTCAGCTACAAATTATGAAATGATAAAAAAAAAAAAAACACCATTTGTTAGCTTATTTAACAAAACATAATCCTGGATGAATGCAGATGACAGCCAGAGCGTCTGTGGCGTACGATTGTAATTCCCCTTCACTGCATCAAAGATGGCTGCTGGAGGTTCTGGCTCCCACCTCGTCCCGTAGATGAAAGGTGGACATTCGGGGACGTTTGAGTCAAACTGGACGTACTGTTGCCCTCCCGCTCTTCTCCAGCTCTGTGATGAACAGCCTCTTTGTGAACAGTATCGATCAGCTCAGTGTGAAACTCATCTGGTGGCTCTGTCAGTCCAGTGGAAGCTGCATTTCATCCAGGTTAGCTTCTCGCTGTACAACGCTTCTGCACACATAGGCGACGCACTGTAACCGCTCTGCTCCGGAGGATGAAATCCAACCCACTTGGAGCAAAAACTAGCCTCGCTGCTGTTGTGAAAACTGAAAAAAAAAAAAAATAAATGAATAAAAAGGTCTATGGCATCATGAGGTTACGATAGCTTGCCCACATGTTTGTGTTTATTCCAGCTAAACCTCAGTTTCAATGTGATTCTTACAGAATAAAAGAGAGCGATGACATTTCTTTTATCTCGGAGAATCTGCGGCGGTATTCGGTTTGTTGGTGATAATAAAACATTTGACAGATATGGTTTGTAACTCCATCAATCAGAAGAGAAAACAGTCATGTGGAAACAGGAGGGAAAATGTCACGTATGAATATCTAATGAAATATGATCTGAATGTGCATTCTTCAGCTTGACAGGGATTATACATCAGTGATCAATGGACACAGCTCAGCGTGACACGCATAATCATTTGGTCAAAAATTTGCTGAAATTTTTGTCAAAAGTTTTGTCCAAACATTTTGTTCAGAAAAAATTTAAGATGTTTTGATCATCTAAGAAAAAACCCCAAATCCAATTTTTTGACAAAATAATTCAAACTTTGATCAAAGTTTTGTTAAATTTTGTTTTTGGGAAAAATATATAAAATTTTGTCAAAAAAATATTGAACTGTGAAAAGACAAGTTGTAAGAGGTTGTATGTTGCGATCGTCTAAGAGAAATCCCCAGAGGTTAGAAATTACAGGCGAAGATTTCTTTAAAAAACTGGACAAATTTTGATTAAAAAAAAAATCCTGTTAAAATTTGACAATTGTTTGATAACATTTTCTCATTTCTTAAATTTTTGACATTTTTTTTTTCAACATTTGTCAAATTGTTCCCGGACAAATTGATTGAAATACACTGTGATCACCTCAGAAACATCACAGAATTCAGAAAGCAAACAAAGACACACTTATATAACAAGATTTTTAGAGAAATTTAGAAATTTTAGATCTTCAATTCGCATCTAAAAAAATGAAAATGAAACCACAAAATTTGTTTCTGCCCTCAAGTGCAGTTGCATTTCCTTTTTAGACGCTATTTAGTGTTTTAGAGTAAACTGATTTTATGTAACAGGCAGCTGGTATGACATCCTGAATGATGCGTTTAATGACCACATTATGAGCTGAACAGATGAAACCAAAGTTCATTTTCACATCATTCAGTTTGGTCCTTTGTTCACGGTGAGATTTGTCGCGGTGGGATCATGTAGCCTTGAGTCAAGTTAAAGTGCCGCATGTGTCTCACTGACGAGGTCTTAACTGTCACCAGACTTCATTTTACATAAAAACAACACATTTAGAGGATTATTTGGCTTCATCACCTCCTCCTCCTCAATCTGGCCCGACCCAGCCGCTCAAACGTGGCCTCCGTGCCAACAGCCAAACCCTGAGCCAATGTCATTCTTCCCCTTTTGTCAAAAAATCAACCCTAAATGTTTGTATTGTTGGCCGCCTCTGAAATCGATCGGCTGATTGCCGTTTCCACGGTCTCATGCTCGGCTGAACCATGGCAACACGGAGCTCTGCTGGAAATGTGTCGCGCTGCAGAAGCCAAATAAAGACACTGACTGGAATATAGATGAAGCCACGACGCTCCACCTGCCTCGCACGTAACCTGAAAACGGGCAGACCTACACCTGTAACGTCTGATTAATCAAAAACACATTTAAGGTTTTAGTCTGTTTGAGTCGTCTTTAAAAAGCTTCACCGTCGGTTTTCCGCTTCGTTTTATTTGCTGCTCTCTGGAGTTTTGACCTTGAAGCTGCTGCTCTGAACGAAGCTGCGTCTGAGGATTGATTGACGGGTTGACAACAAAGGAAAAGAAAAATCTGACATTTTTATTTGGTGCTGAAAGAGAAATCAGTCTCCAGTCGAGGTTCAGGATTCAGCATCGTATACCATCCTGTTTCCTTCACCGCAGACGTATGAGAGACTGAGGATTAAGAAGCTGAACATGAAAAATGCAAATTGGAAACAGGGTGTAATCTTTACATTAACGATTCAGCAGCATTTGACTGACTAGCTGCATCTAGGAGAACCTACCTTAAATAACTTTAATATGGTGGCTGCTCTCTAGAGCTGATTTTTGAAATGTGACGAAGCAAATCGGTTTAGCGGTGTCACCACATTCGGGCTGGTTTGGAATTTAAACGTTTTTCTCCAATAACTTGTAGAGGAGACGAGGCGTCCAGGCTAGAGACAAGGTCTTTGCGTGGCCTCCATCCGCCCCAACCTCCTCACAGCTCATAAATATTTGATCAAATTTGAATCAAGGGCTTCAAAGGAGGATGTTTCTGATTCTTTTAGACAGAAGAAGGAAGAAGATGGAAGAAGACTGTGAAGGTTTGCTGTGAATTATTGATCGTCATCGTGTTTTCACCACCAGTTCATCGCATAACAAAACTCATGCAAAATTCAGGCAAGGAGGCATCTGCTGGTGGTGATGAGGAAACGTTTCCCACCTCTAACCCACATCCATCCATCCATCCATCCATCCATCCATCCATCCATCCATCCATCCATCCATCCTACCACCCATCCATCCGTCCGTCCATCCATCCATCCATCCATCCATCCATCCATCCATCCATCCTTTTCTTGATTTGTTTGCTCATTGTTTCACTGAGCCTTTCCCTCGTCTACGCCTCCACATATGTGCTTGTGTCTGAGAGCGTGGCTCAGCTCTGAAAGGGGATTAGTCTCAGCTCACGCTTTAGCCGTCTCTTCTGTATATTTACCGTTTTGATTCATCCTTTCTGGCTCAGGCTCCAAAAAACACACCCAAAAAACTCCAAATTCACACTTCCTCACCAGCGTCAAACGACTCAGTGCGAGTCAAAGTGTGAACAAAGTGGACAATTTAAGACCAAAAGATGGAGCTAAAATACGACAAATGTTAGACAAAACCATCGAATGATCCCAAGACAGTGATGGGTGTTTCCTGAAGAGTATTTTAGATGCTTGTTGTGGCGTCTCTAGTCGCCTCCATCTTGTCCTGACTCTCGGCTAATTCAACAATGAGGCTAAACTCAGCTTTTAGTAGCAGGTTGTTGCTTTAAGACGTCTATGGAGACCGGCTCACTGTTGGACCCTCTAGTGGACGACAGAGGAACTGCAGCTTTTGGCCTCATCTCTGGCGTAGAAGTTGCAGCTTGGATGAAGGTCCAGGTTTTAGCTTCATGTTTCAGCCCTTCAGTTTTTTCATTTGGGCGTAACACAACTTTTAGTTTGTGAAAATAAGAAACCCAGGTGAAGGGTGAAGGTTCATCAGTCCTCCAGGTCTTAAAACCCAGCTCAGACATGGACAAGTTGAATCTTCCAGTTTTATTTTGAAAGGTCCCGGCCCCTGTGCCTGTTAGTTTCACTTCCTGTCTTTTTTCCCTCCCTTGTTTTTGTTTTTACATAATAATCTGCCTGTTTAGTTTGAATTTGGACCTTTTTCCTCTTTTGACGGCAACTCTTCATTTAAATATTCACACTCCAGCTGCCTGAGCCAAGATCCTCCCCTCCAGGTTGAGAGCGTTTGTCCCATTAAGCCTCGAGGTAAACGGTTGTCTGAAGCGACGGCGCTGTAATGAATGGCTTTAATCGTTGCTCCCATTGTAGGTCATTACTTACCACGACAGCAGACACATCATAAAGGAGGGCGATGATTAAAATAATAATTCAGACGGCGCAACGAGTCCGCGAGGTTCCTCTCACTCTTTATCAGATAAACTGATTAATTTGTTCTCCGCGTGTTTTCAGGAAATCAGTTAAATCACAATCTGATGTGACCCGGCATGAAGTCACCTCTCAAAACCGTCACAGCAGCAGCAGGTCGACAGCGTTTTATGAAACTCTGCAAACTAAATGAGAACTAAAACCTTCAGAACAAAGGAAGACGACCAGCGTTGACTCAGAAGAAATACTCATATACATATTTAATAAGGGCTTTGTCCCGGGGGCCTGGACGGCGCTGGGTGAACATGATAAATGCATCACGAGTCTGCACCTGTTGATCCGGCAGAAACACGCCGACGTCCGCTCCTATTTATAAAAGGTTCATAACCTGTAATTAAAGCCTTTATTAATGGATACCGATGATTAAACCGGTCACAGATCCTCCCTCAGACATTTATCTTCTGGAAAAAGAGCTGCAGAACAACAGCAGCCGGATTAAAAGTCCATTTATAACCGCTGACGTATTCACTGTGACCGTTTGTGAGCGTTTACACGGCGACGCTGAGCCGCATGCAGAACATGAAACGGTGCAAATGTTACAGAGAAGCACAGAAAATGTAGATTTAAAGAGCAACGATGAACCTGTTCTGCTTTAGACATAAAGAAGCTGAGTGAATGAAGTTAGTGACTGATGTGAATGTCCTGCAGACTGGAGCAGAGCAGCAGTGGAGAAAAGATTGGATCCTGATTATGTTCAGATGATATGACCCATGAAAACATTCTTGGATCTGTCCGATCGTTACGTTTAAATCCATATAACTTCTCATCTAAAAGCACTTTGTCATAAATGAGCAGGATTGTAATGTTTAAGTGACGGGAAGCAGAGCTTTGAGATGTTGTGTTGGTCGTAAAATGCATAAGAAATAAATCTGTACTGAGAAAACTCAACGGCAAACATTTATATGAGTTAGCATAAAAGAAGCTACAGAGATTTATAGAAACTGTAAAAAGAGCCACTAAAAACAATCTGGACCGACATTCAAGTCCTGAAACTAGACAAAGAGAATCTAATCAAACACCTGAAACAGAAATATTCTACTTTAGTATGTGTTTATTCAGGAAAATGAGCCAATATTACATATCAGAGAGGTGAACATCCAGGATTAAATCAGGGTCCACGTGTTCAGACGTGTTTCCATCAATGAGATGAGTCTCAGGTGTGTTTCAGTTCCTGGTTCAGAAGCTCAGACAAACGGTTGTAGCTCATCAGTCTTTCATTGGTTTCATTTGTTGTGACTTCATTCTCTTTATCTACTTTCAGGATGTTTTGAGTTGTCCTCATGCAGAAATTTGGAAAATTCCATATTTGCGTGACATATAAAACATGTAGAGCTTCAGGTTTGAACTTAAACAGACTGCGTTTCCTAAAAGCTGCTAGGAGGTGTCGTGGAGCTGCAGCCCATCTCTAACGTCATGGTTATTTTGGAGAACAGGGACTATTTTAAGCCGAGGACGGATCACGCCTCCGCCTCCCAGCGAGGCTACCGGGTGGGTGTAGTGATGCTCAGGTAAACATGTCAGTCAGCAGCGGCCTGGAGGTGGAGAGGCTTGAAGATTAGATGTAGGATCAGCTGGAACAATTAATAAGATCCAAACACTTCCTGGTTCAGAGGTTTTCTCTGATTGAGGCGAAAGTCTCTGTTTGAATCAACAAGACGATAAAAGTTTCACCTGAGAATTAATCACATTATGAGACTTTACACAGAATGACAGAAGGACCACAGGTGGAGGTCTGGGTGGATGGTGGGTGAACAAAGACCATGATGCTTGAGGCTGAAGTTTACATTCAGACTCTGTGATTCAGTTGAGACAACAAAAAAAGACAATATGAGACAAAAAAGGTTTGTGAGGAGCTCTGGGTGGATGGTGGGTCATTCAATCATTCATTATATTTGTATTAAAATACAATAAAAACACAACAACAATAAGTACTGAAAGAACATTAACAATACACAAATAGAGAGAGAAAAACCATAAAGTAGGCGTACTCATTACGCCGATCACGATCGACCAGTAGATGGTGAAGGTAGTGCAGGTAGATCATGTGCCACTGAAATTTATAAACTCCATTTATCCATTATAACAAACAGCAACACCTTCATCTTTATTTAGTTTAGTCTTTATCAAGACGACCGTCTTTCTTAAAGAGACAGCGCTATTTTTTGAAAGGCACCAACTTTTCTTGATAAAATTAAAAACAAAGATGGACAGAGCTTTTAACACCATACCATCAATTAATATATATATATATATATATATATATATATATATATATATATATATATATATATATATATATATATATATACGGGTAGATCACTTGTAAAAGTAGCTCGCAAGCTAAAAACGTGTGGGTACCCTGCCAGGGAAACCCCAAAATTCCTCAAAGGGCTTGAATAGGAGGGCTCCCCAAGAGAACATTTAAACTTTAACTAAAGAAAAGCAATCAAGACGTAAAACAGACGACAAATAACAGACAGTGAACTCTGGATGTTATACTAGGTTGTGATGTCGTGGTATGTGATGGAGGGTGGGCGAAGCTGGAGAGCTGTACGGGTCGGAGAATTATGGAACTGATTATTGGCTATAAAATGAACCAACCAAATACAAATTGGAGCAATTTGGAGTTTGTTAATGTGATAAATATTAAGTATGCAGAGGTAGAGACAGAGGTAATGAATGTCTGCTTGGAGCCGAGGAGGTAATCAGTCTGAACGCTCTTTTTTGAAAATGAAAAATTGATTCCAGTCTAGTTTGGTGGATACTGGCCCTGGTGAGACTGGAGCCACTAATGAGAGGATGAATCACTGAATGATTTAACTAATTTTATTCCAGTACACGGTTTAGAACACTCCTGAGTCAGGTCAGACAACATAGGAATCGAATTAAAGATAAAATTAGCCAAAGGAAGAGGTTGGGGTGGATGATGGGCGTACAAACCTCCAGCTTGAGTCTCAGGTTCATGTTCAGGATCATGTTTCAAGCACAAAAACTTCAAACTGAATAGAAACCTACCAGACTTGAGGCTTTTTTAAAACGTCATGAGCTCGTTTCTTGAACTTTAGCCTCCAGCGTGACGGTAACAAGCTATGTGCACCCAGCCATCCGCCCCAGCCTCCACCCCCTCCCCCGGCCTTTCACCCCTCAGCTGTCTCCACAATGAATTCACGTCCACCGCCGCTGAGTCAGTCTTTTCTGGCCGTTCGATCTCATGGATTGTTTTTCGCAGAGCGGCCGCTCGGGTCCAGACATCAATCGCCATCTATTACGGCGCCGCCGCCGCTTTAAAGGGTCGTATTGATGTGAGGGTCTGCAGTGGAGCCGCCGCCGAGGCTTCCCCAGGTGAATGCTCTTAATCAAGTCCGTTTGTCTGCGGCATCGACAGGTTCAGGTTCTCTCGCTGCTCGTTTACCCCAACGGGCCGAGGGCTTTAAAGGCTCCACGTGTCAGCCAATAGAAAAGGACTGAAGCGTTGAGCTGTCAGACGTCCTGGATTCTCCTAAAACCATTTCAGACGTTCAGTTATTTTCCTCCCGGGCCTCAGATCAATGATGGAGGCCGATGGCTGGAGGAGCAGAATTATGTTCAGGCTCGTTACTGGAAGAGAAAACTGAATCTGTTGATGTTTAGTGATCGATTGTGTCGTTGCTGGATCTGTGGAAGCAGTTTGGATCATGGTCTTGTTTTGCTTCTGTTATCTAACCCAAGTCTTTAGCTTTGTAAACCCACCATCCACCCTGACCTCCTCTTGTTTCTTTTAAACAGTTTCACCAAAAGGCAAAAATAAAAATGTCAGAAAATCGGATCTTGTTTGTTTTAGTTTTGTTCTTAAATTAAAACCGATGTGTTCGGTAAACTGCCACTCATGTCCAAAGTCTCAAATATAAGAATTATTAGTTTAAAGGCCGTATAAGTCCTACAGTTTAAATTCTGCTACCAGAAGTAAAACCTTAAATAAATCTGTGGTTTAAATTGTTTTCAGTTCCTCTTAAAGTAAAGCAACGAGCCTGAACAGGAAGTTCTTACTCTGTGGTGTCATTTTAGACTGACTCTGCTTCTTATTGATCGTATTTCGTGCTTTTCCAGCCTCGTGATGGACGGACGAACACCTCGCTGTCAGGACGACGTGTTCTTTGCTTCTATAGACCGACTCAGATCCACTAGGACAAACTGAGCTGAGGCGTCAACCAGAGAACGTGGCGTTAAAGCCAGAAACTGGTTTTCAGCTAAGTCGGTGAAAACGAAGGGTCGGGCCCCGCAGCTAGTTTCATTTCACCTCCCACGGAGCTCATTAGGCCGGAATATATTTATCGTCATGTGTTTGGTCGGTTCGTTTAACCTGTGTTTGTCCAGCAAATGGAGACAAACGAGGGAAACAGTGATTCATGCCGCTGCCTCAGAGCATTTAAATGTTTTACAGTACATTAACGCAGAAGGAAAACCGGGACAGAAACAGGAAACCCTGAATGAAACCAGAACCTGGACTCAAACAGAACCTGGTCCTAAATGTTTAAAACAGCTTTGAAGGAGTCAGAGTTTCTGAATGATTGAGAGGTGGACTCTGATTGGATCTTGTTGTCATTTTGGTCATTTTTAGTGTTTCTTTTGTAATTTAAATGACTCTTTATCTTGAACTCATTGCAAACAGAGGCACCGCGGGCCCCGGACCTGTGTGGCCCCTCAGCCTGTTGAGTAATCCACACGAGGCTTCACCACAGCGTCTGCAGGAAGCTTAATTCCCTCGGCGCTCCACCTCTGATCTCAGCATCTGATGGGAGTTTTACCGACAGACTGTGTTTGTGTCTCTGTAACATTCATCCACAGTGTTTACAGACGAGTCCTCAGCGGCGCTTTATATCCCTGAATGTGTGGCCTGAAACTCCATCTCTGTCATCACAAAAAAAAAAAAATCAACTGCATATTGGCTTTTTCCAGCCGTCACTCTTGAAGCTGTGCATTTTTTATTCTTATTTCTTTCCACATATATATTTTGCAGCTTCAGAGAGCCGTTCCCTCGGCTGTTTGAGCTGCAGATATCTCAGGGGTGATTCAGCTGCGCCGGTGGCCCAGTCCTTCACAGCTCTTGACGGCGGATAAAGACCGTTCAGCCGGTCCGTCTCCGCCGGCTTATCAGCCCGGGTCCACTCAGCAGCAGGCCTGAGATTCTGGACAGTAAATGTCAAGATGTCAGAGGGAGCCTCCGTCTGAAGAGATGCCTCAGTAGAGTAACTTAGATCTGAGAGTTTCCATCCTTTGTGTCTTTTCTTGTCTCTTTGTAGCCAGTTTATGTGTCTTTGTAGTCAATTTTGTCTCTATAAGTCATTTATGTGTCTTTTTAGACTTTTTTGTCTCTTTGTAGTCATTTTGTGCATCTTTGTGGCAATTTCTTGACTCTTTGTAGTCAACTTTGTCTCTATGAGGTTATTTTGTGTGTCTTTGTTGTCTCTTTATACCTTTGTAGTCATTTTGTGCGTTTTATGTGTCTTTTTTTTGTCCTTTTTTGTCTCTCTAGAGCCATTTCGTGTATCTTTGTAGTCATTTTGTAGTCTGGTTGTCTCTTTGTAGTCCTTTCCTGTCTCCTTTTAGTCATTTTGTGCATCTTTGTGGCAATTTCTTCACTCTTCATTGTCAGCTTTGTCTCTATGAAGTAATTTTGTGTATCTTTGTAGTCTTTTTGTCTCCTTACAATCATTTTGTTCATCTTTGTGGCAATTTCTTGACTCTTCGTAGTCAGTTTTGTAAATCTTTATTGTCCTTTGTAGTCCTTTTGTGCATTGTTTGTGTCTTTGTAGTCCTTTCCTGTCTCTTTGTAGACATTTTGTGCATCTTTGTGGCAATTTCTTGACTCTTTGTAGTCAACTTTGTCTCTATGAAGTCATTTTGTGTGTCTTTGTAGTCCTTCCTTGTCTCTTTATAGTTATTTTATGTATCTTTGCAGTCTGGTTGTATCTTTGAAGTCCTTCCTTGTCTCTTTGTAGCCATGTTGTGTCTCTTTATAATCCCCTTTGTCCATTTGTACTAGTCCCTTTTCTCTTTGTATACGTTTTGTGTATCTTTGTAGCGCGCCTCAGGTTCTGGACAGTAAATATCAAGATATCTGAGAACATGCCAAGATGTACTAGATGAAAAAGAAATGAAAATGAAACACTGGAGAAAAAAACATCCATGTAGCATCGCTGAGATTCCCAAGACGCTAAAGATTGTTGTTTGTTAACGATGTTTTCTCTGTGTCTCTACCTCAGATGAAGAACTCATACATTCAACCTCTTCTCAAAGTGAATAAGTGACAGTTCATGAACACAGTAAGTCACATTTTATCCACATCACTAGTAAATAAGACAAACATCCCAATCACACAGACGCGCTAATGAAATCTAGAAGAGTTCGTTAAAGGCCAGGAGCCACGGTGTTATCTTTTAATGTCTCCGTGCTGCCGTTAGTCTCCCTCTCCAGATAAATGAGGTTTTATTCAGAGCAGAAGAAGTAATAACTGTGTCGTCAAGGTGAGACAAGACGGAGGGTTATTGGGATTTCATTGGTCATGTGACGGCGACAGTCATTCAGACGGAATGAGTCGACTTAGAGAGACAACAGGCTCACGTTAAGCTTTGTTCCGAACCAAACAGTGGACTGATGGACACGATGATCCCTGATGATTGTGTGGACGGAGAACACAGGAGCTTTTCATGTCTCAGTGCATCACATCTCATGTTTCTCCTGATAGTTCTGCAGCTGTACGTCGTCAGTCAGGAGTCTGCGTTTCTCGAGAGGAAGCAAACTCCGGTTGGCTCGGAGGGATGTTGAGTTTAATAGTTCATCTCTTTGAAGCAGAGACTTAACGCGTCTTCTGGATGAGTCAGGATGTGTTTGACCGAGGGCAGAACCGACAGAAAATCTGTTCAGGATGAAATAATTCACCAGCAAATACAACTTTGATCACAACTCGGTGTAAGTGAGAGGAGAGCGAAAGACCAAACGCAGATCAGCCCGACAACAAACAGCATCACGCTGGATATAACCTTAATATTTTCATAAAGCAGAGCTGGAGGAAGAGCTGCTGATCACTGACGGAGTCCAGGAGACACTGAGGCAGCTTTGGCCTCGTTAGATACGACGGAGTCTCTGCTTCAGTTTCCACAAAGCGAAGGATTAAAAACAACGTGGGAAAGAAAATGTGATGACGCCATCCTCAAGGTTTCTGAGCACAGACGTTTCTAATGGACTCATTCTTCTCCCATTGATCAGAATCAGTCATGAATAAGGAGAAAGAGGATGAGGCGGAAGAGAAGATAAATGAGAAGTATAAAAGTAAAGTGGGAGCACGAGACGATGAAGGAGAAACGAACAAGAAGGAGAAAAACAAGGTGTAGAAGGATGAGAAGATGAAGCAGGAGGAGGAGGAGGTGAAGAAGATGGACAAAGAGGGAGAGGAGAAGAACGAAGAGGAAGCGTATGAGGAAGGAGAAAAACAAAACAAGAAAAAGAAGAAGGACAAGAAGGAGGATAAAAACAAATAGGAAGGAGTAGGAGGAAGAAGAAGAAAAGAAGTGGGAGGACAAGAAGCTGTGAAGGAGAAATGAAGAAGAAGAAGAAGAAAAACGAGGAGTAGGAGGACGAGAAGATGAAGCAGGAGAAGAAGAAGACGATGAAGGAGCAGGAAGAGGAGGAGGACAAAGACAGGATGAGCGAGAAGTATAAAAACAAGGAGGAACATTAAGTAGGAGAAAAACAAGAAGGAGGAGGAAATGAAGTAGAAGAAGAAAGACAAGTAGGACAAGAAAATGAAGCAAGAGAAGAAGACCACCTACTCAGCAGGGCTGGTGGACTCACTCGTGTACCTAATGAAGTGGCCAGTGAGTTTATGATGAGTCCTTATTCAGTGAACAGTTATTGAAAACATTAATTCATCCACATATTAATGAACTTCTGTTAAAAGTTTCAGATTTAGGGACTAAACCACAATGATGTCGTCACAGTGACATTTAATAAAAGACTTAAATCATTTTCTATTCTAATAATAATTAAATATGAAGCTACAAAAAGACGCCTTGCTATTCTCCATCTGAAGGTTTTAAGGCTGTAAGTGATATAATTACGCCCCGTGCTTGTCAGAAAAACATAAATCTGTTCAAGAAGCTGCAGGATTCATTCATTCATCTATTCTCTCGGCTGCTAATTGTTTTTCATGTGTCTGTGAATGTTCAGCTTTGATTTAAATCTGCAGCAGCTCGACCCTCGTCCTCGTTTCACTGCTGTCATAACAGAGCCGGTGTCGCCGGTGTCTCCGGTGTGGCGGTGGCGGCTCTTTGTCCCCAGACTAATGGTGTTTACAGGCCCCTGATGCACACTTACACGGGCTTTTAAATCATTTTTTAATTGGCCTGTTTTCAGTCCGACTCGTCCTCCGCCTCGACGCGTAGCAGCGCTCCAGAGGGATTCGCCGCATCGAGCAATTTCTTCTAAATAATCCAGGAGAGCTGTGCTGTTATTAAAGCGCCTATCTGAGCATCCACCTGTCTGTCTGCCATCGGGCTGAGAGCTTCTTCATGTGTCACTCAGCGCTCGCCAAAGAGCTTCCGTGTAAAGTGCGTCTCCGTCGTCTTCAGCGAACCTTCGTCTGCATAAATAAAAAGCTCTGATGACATTTTACAGGAGTCTGTGAATCCTCTGCTCCACCAACGCATCAATATGGAACAGAAGAAAATGTTTTAAACTGTCTCAGACACGTCATCTGCCCCCTGGTGGATTTATCCAGGCTATGCACTCAGTAGTTTTTGGCAGCCATTTCCAATATGGCCGCCTTTACTTTCCAGTGTGTTCATTTTTTTGCAAGGAAATCTTAAAACGACATATATTACACATATTTATACTATAATTGCTTCAAACTTTAACCATTCTAGTCAATAATGCTGAAAAGTAGTGACCAGGTTGTTCACAGGCATCTTCTGAGATGGCAATGTCAGGATTCATCGTTCTCACATTGTGGTTCAGTGCTCATTCAGTATATTCAGGTAGTCAGCTAATGAACCTAGACCCAGATCATAGCACTGCCCCATAGCACAGGCTTGTACAGTAGACACTAGGCATGATGGCTGCATCACTTCATCTGCCTCTCTTCTTACCCTGATGCCCCCATCACTCTGGAACAGGGGAAATCTGGACTCATCAGACCACATGACCTTCTTCCATTGCTCCAGAGTCCAATCTTTATGCTCCCTAGCAAACTGAAGCCTTTATTTCCAGTTATACTCACTGATTAGTGGTTTTCTTAAGGCTACACAGCTGTTCAGTCCCAATCC
This sequence comes from Planiliza haematocheilus, assembly GCA_005024645.1. Lineage (NCBI taxonomy): Eukaryota > Metazoa > Chordata > Actinopteri > Mugiliformes > Mugilidae > Planiliza > Planiliza haematocheilus. The sequence goes on along the minus strand of SRSE01000327.1, from coordinate 528,426 downwards.
CTTGACAAAATGTTCTTACTTTCACTTTTAGACATAGCCCTGAGTTCTACCGATGCTTCTCCACTCTCCTTCCAGTTTCTAATAATGCCTTGGACAGTTCTTAACCCAGTTTTAGTAGTTTCTTCAATCTCCTTAGATGTTTTCTCTGCTTGATGCCAATGATTTGACCCTTCTCAAACAGACGACCACAGGATCAGGTGTCTTTAGACATGGTTGTTGAAGAAATGACAAGCTACTCATTGCATCAGTTGGGCTTAAATAACTCAACAGTAATTATCCAATAGGAGGTGAATATCTAAAAATGCATTTCATGGTGAAATCTGTGTTATTTTTGGACCATTATTGAATCAAACTCATTCTTTAACAGATTAAAATGTCGTATTCAATTTTCTTTTTTATTTAAACTGATTAGTTATTAATTGTTATTGTCTTTAATTTTTAATCAACACAATTAAATGACTATCATAGTCTATATAATGTGTATTTAACATAATAGATTAGTACTTGTTCATAAACTCAGCCCTGGTTTATATCCTCTGTTGTTCTCTGGAGGAGAAACAGCTTGTGGACATTAAATCCGACATTTACACTGATGACAATGACATTTAGTTTATTAATTTATCCTTTTTATTTTAAACAGATTTACTGGACCATTACATGTTAAGGAGCCACAGCCTGGTATCATCGCTCCAGTGTGAGTCATGCTGGCTGCTGCTCTCACTATGTTGTGTAATCTCAAATTTAACGCTGTAAAAGGTTTCTCATTGCCGTGACTTGCAAAATGTGCCTAAAGAGGTAGTAGAGCTCAAAATCTGCTCTGCTCTTCTTCAAAATGCAGCTCCACTCCACCGAGGAGACGTTGTTGGTATCGTAAGAACTGAAGCCCTGAAACTCTCTCTCTCTCTCGCTGTGTCTCACAAATCTGCTTGTCGGTGAGTATTTATTCAGCCATCGGACGTGTTCTGGTGGTTTCCAGCTGCTTCAAGGTTGATAAAAGAATGTTTGTGTCCAGAGGCGACAGACTGAATGTTTTCCTCAGAGAGGAGGGAAATATTCACAGGAGGTAACAGATAGTTATGTGTTTTCAGTTCTGTTTTTATTTAAACCAACAAATACCTTTAGAGAAACTGCAAATCAGCACAACTTATGTTTGTGTGCATCCATTGCCAAAGGGATTGGCCTGGGTGATTTAATCACATGTGTCCAACAAGACCAGGTGTGAACATTGATCTGGTCTCTAGAGTCCAGGTTAAAAAGGTCCAAGTGTGAACACTGATCTGGTCTCTAGCGTCCAGGTTAAACAGGTCCAGGTGTGAACACTGATCTGGTCTCTAGGGTCCAGGTTAAACAGGTCCAGGTGTGAACACTAATCTGGTCTCTAGAGTCCAGGTGTGAACACTGATCTGGTCTCTAGAGTCCAGGTGTGAACACTGATCTGGTCTCTAGAGTCCAGGTTAAACAGGTCCAGGTGTGAACACTGATCTGGTCTCTAGAGTCCAGGTTAAAAAGGTCCAAGTGTGAACACTGATCTGGTCTCTAGCGTCCAGGTTAAACAGGTCCAGGTGTGAACACTGATCTGGTCTCTAGGGTCCAGGTGTGAACACTGATCTGGTCTCTAGAGTCCAGGTGTGAATACTGATCTGGTCTCTAGAGTCCAGGTTAAACAGGTCCAAGTGTGAACACTGATCTGGTCTCTAGCGTCCAGGTTAAACAGGTCCAGGTGTGAACACTGATCTGGTCTCTAGAGTCCAGGTTAAAAAGGTCCAAGTGTGAACACTGATCTGGTCTCTAGGGTCCAGGTTAAACAGGTCCAGGTGTGAACACTGATCTGGTCTCTAGAGTCCAGGTGTGAACACTGATCTGGTCTCTAGAGTCCAGGTTAAACAGGTCCAGGTGTGAACACTGATCTGGTCTCTAGAGTCCAGGTTAAACAGGTCCAGGTGTGAACACTAATCTGGTCTCTAGAGTCCAGGTGTGAACACTGATCTGGTCTCTAGAGTCCAGGTGTGAACACTGATCTGGTCTCTAGAGTCCAGGTGTGAACACTGATCTGGTCTCTAGAGTCCATGTTAAACAGGTCCAGGTGTGAACACTGATCTGGTCTCTAGAGTCCAGGTGTGAACACTGATCTGGTCTCTAGAGTCCAGGTGTGAACACTGATCTGGTCTCTAGAGTCCAGGTTAAACAGGTCCAGGTGTGAACACTGATCTGGTCTCTAGAGTCCAGGTGTGAACACTGATCTGGTCTCTAGAGTCCAGGTTAAACAGGTCCAGGTGTGAACACTGATCTGGTCTCTAGAGTCCAGGTTAAACAGGTCCAGGTGTGAACACTGATCTGGTCTCTAGAGTCCAGGCTAACAGGATAGCAGTGTCCCAGGTTTCTGGCTTCACTTTGTGAAGTGGGAGGAGGTGGAGACATGTCGTCCATCTTTAAATCCAGCCTCTTGTTGTAAATAACCACTTGTGTTCGTTTACTGTAAATCTTCAGGACGCTCTGGGGCTGTTTTTGGCCTCGGGGGTTGTTCAGCTGCAGGGGGGTAAACATCGCATATCAACATGTTGCTGCGTTCAGGAGCAACCAGAGGGGACGTGTTGTGTTTTTTGTTTCTTTTGTCCGACCACAGTGTTGACCAAGGTCAAAGTGAATCCAGGCTGATGACAGACACACACGACTCGGCCTGACTGCTGATGACGGAGAGGACCTCAGATTACCTTCCATCTGAATGCTGCTCTGCCTCCAACTGCTGCATAATCGCACTGTGAGCTCCATAATGGCTTTTCAACAACTACAATTTGCTTTGATATATGGAAACCAACTATTTCCATTTTTTTTTTCTCGGAATGAGAATATTTTCTCCCTCAGAGGCTGAAATTATTATTTTGATTTCTATTTCTGCAAAATCCAGGCTTCTGACGAGGTTTTAAATGATGCAGTTCATTTTTTTTTTAACAGACTTCTAATAGATTTGTAGCAGATAACAGCTTCAATTTTTCATTTCAGTAACTTTATAAAACCATAAATGTAATAAATAATGTTTGTAGGATACTGCTGTCTCATATGACCACTGGATGTATCGTAGAATACTGTAGATAAACTCTAGTCTTTACTGTTGATGGACATGTATATGAATCTTTCATATACACCTGTTTGACTGAGGCAGTGGTGCTCTCATGAGAAAAGGTGTGCATCAGGGTTCCGCTATAGAACCACTTACTTTCTTTTTTATTCATAACATATTTTACATAGTATATAGCTTATATTTATTAAATACAGTATTTGTATGCATTGATATTGTATATTTTATTCATAAATATACTTGACAACTGCTCTGCTGCTCTCAGCTTCTTATCTCCAACAACAAAATACAATTTTCATTTATTTCCTCTCGATCACATTTCACAGTTTTTTGAATTAACAAATATAAAGCAAAGTGAAAAAACTGTTTGAGTGGTACAAATATATTTGGACAAACTTTTCCAGTATTTTGTTGAATTGATGAAGAACTGTGACAGTTTAAAGACACATCTTTATATATATAACATACGTATAATATTTGTATATAGTTATTTAATTGTGCATGTCGACATGTTTTTGTTGAGAAAATATGAAAACATCATGTGATCATGAAATATACATGAGGAACATGAGTTTCTTCTAAATGAGGATATGGAAATGACAAACCCGAGCATAATTATTTTTAATTATGTCCATTTTTTTTTTTTAAAGTGTAAATTCTGTGACATGAATGTAAATTACTACATACGATCAAAAAACAGTCGTCGCTGTGTTTAACAGTGGTTTCTGACTACATTATCACTTTGCTAATTGCACATCAGCCGGAGCTTAATGTCGGGTCTGTCAGAAGATCGACTGTGAAAACGGCAGAGGGAATAATTAATAAGTCGGTCGATGATGCGTTTGTGCTAATTGTTTGGCCGCTTTCCTGCAGAGTGAGGTTTGCACAGGACGACTGAATCACACAAACAAGAGAGTGGAAGGCTTAGCCCACAGATTATAATCAGCACATTAAATCAGTTTGTGTTTGCAGCAGGACGACCGGCTAACACCTGGTCATAGATGGATCTGTTGACTCGTGTCTTAAAGGGGAACGACTGTTTTTACAACCTGGACGTTATTTCTGGCATAAAATACGGTTATTTACTCACCCATATAAGTTTTGTGTCAGAGTTTTGTGGCAGATGTGTTATTTAGATTTAGAGGATATACACTGATCTAAATATCTCCTGAAGGAATACGAATTATATAAAACTTATATGGGTGAGTAAACAGCCGTATTTTATGCCATAAATAATGTCCGTGTTGTAAAAAACAGTAGTTCCCCTTTAAAGTCATTTCCATCAGAGCGTTTCTGAAGTTTTAAACGCACCAGCCTCAGGATCCAACTTTAAGCTTTAAGACTGAATTAGATTCATATATTCATATATATATCTGCAGTGTTTCTGTATTTGACTGTTTGTGGCAGATTGGTTTTCAGATTTGCATGTAAATGACTAAAATGACTCACATCCAGGATTCAGGCGGGTTTGAAGAACAAAGTGTGACTTTTATTTCTTTACTTTTAATCAGAGCAGAAAACCCAAAACTTTCTCTTGAGAAACCAACAAAAAAACTGAACAAGATCATCGTCCATAAAGACGCATGAAGCCTCCGTTACGTCGAGTTTTGAAGCTCACTGTGGCGTCTCTTGTTGACGCCATCTTGGCCTGAGAAAGAGTCACAGTACGTTTATAAGATGATAAATAAATGCAGTGTAGTCACATTAACGGGAAACCGTCACCTTCCACTCACAGACGAGATGCTTCACAGCCTTTTAAAGATTCATCCTGTCAAACGTTTATTTCTCCTCCCTGTTAGTCACGCCAACGTTTCACATAATTGCCTGTAGCATTTGTCGAGCGACTGTAAAACGGTACCAGCTGATAACTTTGAAATGGAAAGGGGCGTAAAGAGAGGCTGCATGCGTGATTCACATCAAAGTCAGACCGTTTTCCCACTTCCACGCGGGAACGTTTCATCGCCAGCTCCGCCTCGTCCACGTAATTTGAGCGTCGACATTTCCCCGCTCCAAAGTCACCGGGACGGATTTAAACACCGGTTCCACGGCGGCTGTCTCGCTGGTGAAAGCTTTCCACCGGAACCAGAGTGTAAAATCACATCTGACATTCATGTCTTTAGACGCGGCGTGTGATCGGCTCCGGCGCATTACGCGTTTTGTGTAAACCGATCTGCAAAGATTAAAACTAAAAGCAGGAACAAAGCAGCGGGCGCCTGGTGGAATCCTGACAGCGTCATTGTCATGCATCACGTTGCTCTCCAGACCACCCGTTGCCTAGGGGATACACCGCATATATAAATCAGAGAAAAGACCGGCTTCTTTTTTCCCCAAACATCTGTCACCTGCCTTTCATCTCGCCTCTTACAATCTATGGGAAACAGAATCTGCTTGTTAACGTGTTTCAATCTTCCCTCGTGAACATGATCGATCATTTTCAGCCTCTTGCAGCGTTTCCTCCGGGTCCCCCGCGGGCTCGTCCGTGACAAACTGAAAGCTGAGGCTCTTGTAATGACCTTTTCCTCTGATGCATTATTCACCTGAAGATGAAACGCTCGCCACCTTTCTGCGCCGCTCTCAGACCAAGTGACTGTCGACGCTGCCTGTTGTGAAACCGCTCAGCGGAGACCGTCGCTTTAATAGGATTCATCAGGCGGGTCTGAGCGGCGGCCGAGCGATTTCCCTCCTCGGTTCTGATTCCTTGAAAGCAGCAGAGGAGGCGAGGCGCGTGGAGCTTTCTTTCTCTTTTGTTCTCTACATGAATAAAAGCAGAACTCACCACTTAGAATTCAACTCAACGTAGGATTGGAGATATTTCAAGGAGGCCAGGAAGAGCTGAGAAAGTGGGACTGACAAGCAAATAACCAGGAAATGCAAATAAAACAGCTTTTCTGTCACCGACTGAATCATCGGTGTGAGTCATAAACAATAACTTAAAGAAGAGTTAACTCTATAACCCCCATGAGCCTGTTTCAAACAGTTAGCAGCATTTTATCCATGCTCTGTTGTTCGTAGCTTAAGGCAGCCATTTCCAAAATGGCCGCCTACGTGGACTAACTTTCCAGTGTTTCCAGACATTTCAAAATGTTTGAGTTTGTTTGACAACCCTCATATAAATATATTTTACATATATACTGTATGGAAGCAGCCTTTAATTACTTCATACTTTATGCTGTTGTACAATCATGTTGAAAAGTAGAGAATGAAATATGATGCAGCAGTGTATACGGTCATTTAGCTCAGATTATTTAAAAGGTTAAAAATGGTAAATTTAAAATGTGCATTAGTTTATTATATATTAGTGGAAGTTTTAGATATACATGTGATTTTTCCCTTCTAATTCTAATTTGTTAAATGACTGTCGTAACCTGTATAACAGACATTTATCAGAAACTCAGACATTAGTCTTTCAGTCCATCTCCACATCATGAGGTAAAAGGTTTTGTTTGTTTTGTTCTTGTAGTCAGCAAATCGCCATAAATGCCCAAAATATAAACTATGAAAGCAAACAAAGGTCCTGTCAGCGGTTACATAAAAAACATTGATGATTATTTCACAGGGTCGACTGCAACTCTCATGGAGTGAAATAATCAGAGCGTCACACGAAGGCCTACGGACTGATACATGTCATGAGCTGAGCTGATGTATTCATCTGACAAAGAAACTAAAAGATATTCATTCATTCATTCATTCATTCATCTTCTGTAACGTGTGCAGGGCTGTGGGGGTCTGGAGCCTAACACTATCCCTAGAACATGCAAACACACACAGAAAGAACCAGTCAGAACATGAACTAGAACCCAGAACCTTCTGGCTGTGAGGCATCAGCGCTAACCACCATGTTACTGAGCTGACGTCTGTATATACACAGAGAACTAATTAGGAAACGAGACACAGGTGAAACTAATGAGGGCGGAGCAAACAATCACAGAAGCAACAGAAAGAACCACACAAACCTCTGAACCTGGTTCTCAGTCATCCAGACTAAATGAACTCGACTCTTTTGTTTTCTTGAAGATGTTTCCTCAAATCTTCATCTCTAGAAGATTAAATAGAAACATCTTCCTCCAGTTACAGACGAGTACCTGGCTGTTAACAGACTCTGGCAAGGCAACTGGACTTGGATGACCATGACCTGGATGACTGAGAACCTTCACAGACACCAACCACACATGATCCTGATTAAAATTCCAGCTCCTCACCAATCAAAGGACTTGAATGAATCGGCTTCAAGAAACTCCAGAAAGAAAAGTCTGTCTGCTGCTGACTTTTCATCAGCTTGTTCTTGTCTCAGTTTTTTATCTCAAAGTGTCTCATATGGACTAAAAATACGAAGCAACCTGTGCCAACACTCCTCAGCCCGTTACATCTGATGCATCTGGAAGCAAAATGAACGTTTTCCTGCATGTTCCTGCTTTTCTTTCAGCGTTATAGAAGCTACGTGGCTAGCTAGCGACATGACTGCACGTGTCGGAAACGCAGCAGCAACAAATGTGCGTTAAATCAAGTGGGAAACAATAAAATCCTTGCACGCCGTTGCCATTAGACTCGTGTTTTGACACCTCAGACTTTAATAAACTCTTAAAGGAGAGGATGATTTAACGTAAGCTGCGCCTGGCTCGGCTCGTGTCACACTGCGAGTCGCCGGCGTGCGTCCGTGTGCAGTAAACGATGAAGCTAAAGCGTGTTGTTTGCGCGTCTTTGTGTGTGTGGGCGCACGAGCGACTGTGATTGTCGGCGGAGTCGAGCCGTTAATGGCCACTACAGCTCCTGCTTACCAACGACGCTGCAAAGACTCCTCACTTATCTCGTAATGGGATTTATTCAAATTGACTGTGAGGGGACGTTTCTGGGCTGCGTCGGTGAAGCTTTATTTATTTATTTGTTTATTTATTCCAGTGCAGCTCAGTTTAATAATTCAATTACAAAAAAATGAGAGCGGAGGACGGGGAGGGTTTACTGGAGCTGTGTGGATGTGGAGCCAGGCTATTTTTATAGCTTCATAGTTGTTTTATTAGATGGCAGGGAAGGCAGCAGAGGGAGAGGGAGACAGGAAATTACAGGAGAAGACAAACAAAAAGGTCAGGAACTGGATGTGAAGGTCTGACACGCGGGGCCACTCACTTATTTGTCAGACTTCTTATACTCACTCTGCATTTCTATTTATTTACCAGAGAAAGACATCAGGTCAGAGTCTGACCTTCCATTTTAATATTTTAATTCGGCTACACAAGGAGCTCGTCACAGCGGTAGCTCACAGGTTTAATGGAGAGAGGGATGAATGATGGAGAGGTCGTCTTGTCGGGTTAGTGTTTGGCGTCGGTGGAGACAGAGGAGGAGGCTGGACTGGGGAGGGGGTGGAAAGGCAGAGGGAAGTATGGAGCCCGGAAAAGAAACAGGATTTGAATGGATGAGGTGATGAGGAAAGGAAGAGTGAGGATTTCAAGAGGTAAAAACCTAGTTTTGCGTTCTTTGGGTTCATGGTGACTAAGACCAGTGTCTTAAATCCATACATAGTCCTATTCCTCCTTCTAGAGGACTAATGGTGATACTAGAGATACTAATGCAACAAAGCATCTTGTATGATGAATTGGTTTCTTCAGGGAGTCACATTTGTGCAAGAAATCTCAATATTTTTATGAATTGTATAATGTGCACAATTTTAGAATCTGATTTTACAGAATGAATCAAATGTCCACAGGTTGAATTGTGTGTACGTTGCCTCCTGTAGTTTAATCAGTAGGATTTTGTAGCCAGATTCACTTTCAAGAGGTAAAAACCCAATGGACTCTTTGAGTACACGTAGAGTCACCTAGCAGAATATAAACCCAGTGCTTTAATTCCATACATAATCCTATACCTCCCTCTATTATGCTAACGGTGGCACTAGAGACACATATACAAAATATGCATCATATATGGACTGAGACCTTTACAACAATGTGATGAATTGTTTTGTTTAGGAAGTTATATAAGAAAAGAAAAAGATAAGAAAACCTTTATTAGTCCCGCAATGAGGAAATGCAATATATGAAATTGCAAAATATTTGTACACAACATTAATATGGAAGAAATCTCAATATTTTTATGGATTGTATAATGTGCACAATGATAAAACGTGATGATGTCCAATCTAAATAAAATGTCCACAGGTTGAATTGGTTGTGCGTTGCCTCCAATGTGAAACACTTTGGGTTCTTTGGTTTTATCCAAATGTCTAAATGGAGAGAGGGCCTGGTTCTATTTTTACTAGAATCTTTAAAACTGGTTTAAAAAACGATTTAAAAAAGATTCAAACTTGTTAGAAAAACTATAAGATTTGTTGAATAAAACATGTTTAATCCTTTAACAGACCTAATTTTATCCCATTCATGAGTGTTAGCATCGTGTCAGTCCGGTTAGCTAAGCGTGTGATGAACAGCTCTCCTTCATACGTCAGTGGTGGTTGTGTCTGGTTTAGTCGTGTTGTGAAAGGACCTGGAGCTCAAACGTTTCCAAATGTTGTTCCGGTAACTTGTCTCCAGAGTGGACACTATTGGACACAAATGCAGAATACAATAAATGACGATTCACTAACATTAAAAACAAAGCGGCTATTAAATTTAATTTGTTGATGGAAGGGGAAATATAAATGTTTCCTGCTCAGAGACTCAAACTCTCCTCTGCATGAAGCACATTCAGCTACTTCTGAGCATTGTGAGTGTAGCTGGCCGCTCCCTCAATCCCCCCCCTGGGGTTCACGCTGGCGGCCTTCCCTGATGCAGCAGGAAGAAGTTGCTAATCTGTGGTAAAAGTTAACGAGTTTGTCTAAGGCAGCGAGGAACTGGGCTGAGGGGAGGGGGTCACTTCTGCATTTACCTCCCGCTTCTCACCCCGAGGAGCTGCAATTTGTCTCTTTGACAGGTTCAAAGTGTAAGAGATGGATGGCAGAGAGCTGGGCTCATCCCCGAAGATCAGGAGGAAGAGACTCATTAACACCTGGATCTGAAACGCAAACAGGGCAACGGTGTGAATGAACACCTTCAGCTTCTATCAGCAGCTACAGTACTCCTTTAAAATCTGTCACCTGGACGTGATAAAGCTGCTTAACGTCCCCAGAGATCATGAGTGTTATCCTGAAGGAGCTCAGGGTGGATGGATGGGCCAATGACACGCTTCACTTAGAGCTTCTTTTTAACAATCATCAGTTTAGAAAGTGATATTTTATAAAACCAAACAGATCATCGTCTTCCAATGCAAATACAAAATAATAAAATATAAAATACATATCTGAATGACTGAAGGAACTACTTGGATGAGCGCTCAACGTCCAGCAAGCTCTCTTTTAGTTTTGTTTTCTTGGAAACATCCTGATCTATGACTCAGAACCTAGAAATGATGTTAAACTATGACTAAAGTGAAACAGGTAATAAATTCTGGAGAAAGAAAACTTCATAAATTTTGCCACTGAATGTTTTTTTTATTCAATATTTAAACAGTTTTTTAAATATTAGCAAAATTACATCGTACCTTTAGGCTGAATGAGAGTTTTTATTATATTTGCCAATATATTTTTCTTTTCCACAGAGTTAAATTGTGCCTCCAAGTACCTGTAAATACTCTATGTACTGCAACTAAAATTATATATCTTAATGAAATTATGTTTAAATATGACTAAACTGAAACAGATGAAGAAAACTTTTTTTTTTAATTGATTTTTTTCAGCAACTTTTAAATAGTTTGTTAGACATTATCAAATTAGGTCCCTTTCTTGAGAGTATGTGGCCGCACCGTTCACCCTGATGAGAAAAAGTTACCCCTGAAAGTCAGAGATGAATGAATTGGCATTATCTTAAAAGATAATATGAGCTCAGAGCGAGCTAAGAGCACATCACACTGTTACTATAGAGGTTACACTATGTGTTCTATATAGTGGGCTAACCTAGTTTGCAGTATCATCAGTTATATGTGGGTGGTGGTGGGGGTTTGGGGGGGTTGGGGGGGTGCTTGGAGCCACACAGAGGACCGAACCCTGAGACAGAGCTGCCAATGACAGCATGACCCAGTTCAAAACTGCACTCACTTAAAAACAGACTTTCTTTCAAAGACAGAAGCTGCTTCACAAGTTTCTTTTATCTCTTTTTATAGAGGCGGGAGCTTGAAGAAGAAGAAGTGGTTCCCAATCTGGAGTCCAGGGTCTCCCAGGGGTCCTGGACGGGGTCCTACGGGGGCCCTGCCGCATAATGTGAAAAGGTTTCATGTCAGTATTCTCTCACTCGGTGGGAAATGAGCAGTGGAAGTGATGAGGGCAGAGAGATCCAGTCAGATTTACGTTGGATGTTGATTGAGCTGAAAATACCTGAGAGGGAAGAGGAAGAAGAACAACATGACCTCCAATCCAGTGTTCTACATTTCTGCATAAAAATAACTAAAAACATCAACACATCGTCCCATAAGTCCTGAAAGTAGACAAAGAGAACTCAAGCAAACACATGAACTGAGATATTATTGAGATTTGAGATCACTCCATGATAGTCTGAGAGGAACCAGAGGAACCAGAGGAACCCAGAGGAACCCAGGGGAACTTCTAAGCAGCTAAAGGCCTCGCTCTCATTGGCTGATGGTAATGTTGATGAATCCACTGATGGACAAAGACACAGAACATTTCTAAACATCATGTGGACAAGACAGAAGACTACTGGGACAATGTTTAGTGGACAGATGAGACCAAAGTAGAATAGTTTGGTTTAAATGAGATGAACCATCAGAACCTCATCCCTTCAATGGTTCATTGACTTTAACGTTTCACAGATGTGAACAAATGATTCATTGTCTTTAATTAGCAAATATAAAAGTTTAATATTTCTATTTCTTGGGTTTGATTGGCTTCTCTTTGTCCACGTTGAGGTTTTGAGTCATTTTTATGAATAAATGGAGAAAATTCTGAAGGTAACAAAATCCCTTGTTGTAATTTTTTGTTGTAAATGAAACGTATTCCACAGACACCAGCCAGATTATGAGCTTTTGACACATTTGACGACGTTTCCTGAGTTTAACCATCAAATCAACACATGTCCCAGAGAGCTGCTTTGGTTTTACGATGCGTCTTTGTGTCTCTGGCCACGTTCACACCTCCCATTAACATCCATCCTAGTGTCCAGGTGAAGGTGCAGGTGTGAACACGTTGCCTCCGTGGACTCCAGCCCGGTTCGGTTCGTCTCAGTGACCTCCAGACGAAGGACAAACTTTTTTTTTTTTCCTGCATGGTGAGCAGTCTGCAGATTCTCTCAGCGCCTGACGGTTCTGAGCCTCAAACCCTTCACGTCACACAATGGGGTCACACAATCCTGCACACCAGCCTGGAGGCAGCACAAATAGCTTTAACTGCAGCAGTCAGTGATTTCCTAAGAAGGACGTACAATAGAGAAGAGCTAATAGCGGCGTAGCGTCATTATCTACACCTGCGTATTAAACAGAGCCGCATTATTATTCACCGATGTGATGGCTTAAAAATCCACGCTGATGTTTTCTTTTAATTCTCTCCCCCAGACTAATGCATATTTACACACCAGTGTGAGTTTTGCAGGAATAATTAAGAGTAAGAGGCAATTTACCCAGCGAGAAATTCAGAAACTGAGAAATGTAATACCTGTATGGCTCGATGCCTTTAATCCGAATTTGACACGCCGGGTGAATGGAGGAACCCAGCGGAACCTGAAATACTGCAGCTTTCAGCAACTCCCTCAGTCGTTGAGCCGTTTTCTATTACTTACATTTAACACGGAACTATTCTGCTCCCAGCTCCACTTGAGACGTCAGCTCAAAAAAACATGTAATTACAACATCAAACTAGTTTGTGGAGCAGCCGAGGAGCCATGAGGAGGCTTCAGCTGTCCTCACATTAGTGCGTGAAATAAAAACGCAGCATTTGTAAATTTGGAGCAGGACAAAAGTGATGTTTGTGCATGATCGACTCATTAACGGCTCCTGACTGGACAGATTTAGGCTCATTCATCAGTATTACCGCTAATAACGTAGATACTCTTCATGTCCACATCCAGGTTTTCGTTAAAGGTAATTAAACTCTGGAATTGCTTCGACTCTGGTGTAAAACAATCACAAGTGTCTTTATAGTGGCTGTTAAAAGCAAACCGATTGCCTCTTGGGTGTTTAATGTACCTACTAGTGTTGGTGTGTTTGGCTGTGTTAGTGTTTATTGATCAAGACGGTGGCGACACATTGGATTCGTTGGCATTTTCCTAATGGAGACCATGTAAATGGTTTTATCGGAATGGAAACAGCAAACAGGAAAGACTTCTTTTAGAATTTCTCTATCCATCATCTACTACTGATCTCTACGTCCCTGTCCATCCACCTGGTCTTAATATATATGTCTCCACCTGGTCTTAATGTAAACGTGTCTCCACCTGGTCTTAATGTAAACGTGTCTCCACCTGGTCTCAATGTAAACGTGTCTCCACCTGGTCTCAATGTAAATGTGTCTCCACCTGGTCTTAATGTAAACGTGTCTCCACCTGGTCTTAATGTAAACGTGTCTCCACCTGGTCTTAATGTAAACGTGTCTCCACCTGGTCTTAATGTAAATGTGTCTCCACCTGGTCTCAATGTAAACGTGTCTCCACCTGGTCTCAATGTAAACGTGTCTCCACCTGGTCTCAATGTAAATGTGTCTCCACCTGGTCTTAATGTAAACGTGTCTCCACCTGGTCTTAATGTTAACGTGTCTCCACCTGGTCTTAATGTAAATGTGTCTCCACCTGGTCTTAATGTCCCTGTGTCTCCACATGCGTCCCCAGCCAGCTCTGTAGATGTGATCTCAGTGTGTGTGTCTGTAAATGAGCAGCAGCGCCATCATGTGGTCAGTAGAATATTAATGGATCTCTACCTACCACTGGATCAGAACCATCAACAGCTGCTTGGTGACTTGGAGACATGATCCACATTTAGGAACCAGATGGAAACACTCTCACATGAGAACATCTGATTTATTTAGAGCTAAAGACTCAGATTAGACCTGAACTAGTTCCTATTTAATTTTTTGATTCCAGTTCAGATGTATTTCTTCTTTAGTTAGTTAACTGATATTTCAGAACCAAGAACAGTTCTTGCATAATGTAATCTTCATCACATAGTTCAGATCAGTTTCTAGTTTAGTTTGTTTCTCAGAATCTTTTAAAGTCTCTGATCACTAATGAACAGACATCACTGATTCATGTGATCATTTCTACTAGTGGATGAATGAATGAGTTCTCCTCCTCTTCCTCAGATCAGCCCTGGTGAGTAGCTGGTCTTTAATGTGACCCAGGACTCATTGTGTGTTCAAACAATGGACTGACACCAGATCAGATCTGGACGCTTGTCATGGGGTCATGTAAGAGGAAGTGTGAGGGATTAAACCCTGCAGAGCATCCAGAGTCCACGGGGTAGCTCCAGGTTCGGTGGGATCAAACCCAGAACCATCTCTTCAGATTCCTTGAGACTCTGAAAACACCCGGCCTTGCCCTCCTTCAGCCCAGTGATCGTTGGATTGGATTGAATCCCAGCAGAGTGTATAGATCAACAGCACCTGAATGAAAACGATCGTATTTGTTGACTGAGCGATCGAACATCTCCCGAGCTAATGAAGGTATCTCAGACATCATCATGTCAGACACACACTCGTTGTATGTACACTCTGAATTATGCGAAGCAGCTGTCATGGCCGCTGGAGTCTCTCACAGAAAATCCAATAACACCAGAGCCGTGGAAGTCTCTGAGCCCTCTGGCCTGCTGGAGCGCCATCGATGGCGTCCATTATTATCAGTTCACAGAGTCCTACAGAGGCTTTTCATTCACCTCTGTCCTGACATTACCTCTCCTGCCTGAGCTGGAACATCATGACAAGAAGTAGAATTGAACTACAGCAGGAACATAATTGATCTATTTGCTGATTCCTTCTCAGGGAGGAAAGATCCGGCGCGCTAGAGTCTGATTTAATTTGTGCTCTTTTTCTTGAGTTTTACATCTTATCGAGGCGGAAACGCCGCAAATGGGAATTTCACCCATTTGTCTTTCACCAAGCTCACCTCACAGACTTCAGTGTTTCCTCTAATTTGTGGACTAGCCATGTGGAGTTATTGGTTTCCCCGCTGAGTGGATTTTATTGTAGTTAAAGCTTGGCGCAAAACGATATATCCTGTTGACATCTGGGCAGACTTCCATGAAATTTACTATGTGTGATCATCATGTTCAGATTAAAGGGTAGGTCAGGGGCTGTCATTGTGCCCCTGATGACTCCATTATTTATTGGCCCATTCATTTTAATGCAGAAGTGTTCCTCATCAATCCTCATGTGAGTATTTGATATTTTACACTAAAACAGTCACATTTGAACCAATACTGGTACCTAACAGAGATCTTACATTCAGTGGTTTAACTGCCGATCAGTCGTCTACAAACAGTCGTCTTTGCATTGACATCCATCCTGAGTGATCTGCTTCAGGGTCCAGGTGTGAACACTGATCTGGTCTCTAGAGTCCAGGTTAAACAGGTCCAGGTGTGAGCACTGATCTGGGCTCTAGAGTCCAGGTTAAACAGGTCCAGGTGTGAACACTGATCTGGTCTCTAGAGTCCAGGTTAAACAGATCCAGGTGTGAACACTGATCTGGTCTCTAGAGTCCAGGTGTGAACACTGATCTGGTCTCTAGTGTCCAGGTTAAACAGGTCCAGGTGTGAACACTGATCTGGTCTCTAGAGTCCAGGTGTGAACACTGATCTGGTCTCTAGAGTCCAGGTTAAACAGGTCCAGGTGTGAACACTGATCTGGTCTCTAGAGTCCAGGTTAAACAGGTAGGTCCAGGTGTGAACACTGATCTGGTCTCTAGAGTCCAGGTTAAACAGGTCCAGGTGTGAACACTGATCAGGTGTCAGTCCACATGTGGAGGTGGTCTGGGACACATGTGACCTCCTTCCTTTGGTAGTGTGAACACACAATGAGTCCTCGGTCGCAGAAACTGTCAAAATGATGTCGGAGCTTATTTCCATATAGGAGGGAAGCTGCAACAACGTCAGTGACTGGCTCTAAACAAAGTGACTGAACACAAGCACAAGTTAATTTCATAAGATTAAAAAACTTAAACAATCAACAAGGAAACATAATTGGTCGGTCAAATAAACGAAACAAAGGAGAAGACTTTCAGGCCAGTCCTTAAAGCACCGTAGGAGTTTTCTAGTGTTTTCCCCCTAAACCTAAACATAACAAACTGAACCCTAATCAGAAATAAGAACAAAAAAAGAGAGAGAGAGAGAGAGAGAGAGAGAGAGAGAGAGAGAGAGAGAGAGAGAGAGAGAGAGAGAGAGAGACTACCAAAGCCCATCAAACATGATAAAGAAGGAAACCAGACGCTACATAAACAGTGTCTCCTGCTGACATCGCCATGGTACCTCCTCCTATTTATTGGATCCTTCTGATTAACAGATCAACTTCACCTGAGGAAGAAGACAAGACACAAGGTTTAAACAGTCTTTACCGTTCTTGACCAGCAGAGGGGAACACTGGAGGCTGTAACAGGGTTTGGCTCATTTTAACACTCATGACGTTTCCATTTACTCGTGTGTCAGCCTTCAAGGACTCCTATGAGGAATGTTAGTGGATGTGTTTGTGTGGTTCTATTGCAATAAACTCTGATTCACCACTTAATTCTTTATTTGCGTCGTCCCCAGAGGAGGATTTCTTACTGTTTTGGTCAAAGCTCAAAATAATTTTTTCTTGTCCAGGACCCTGGGTAAACTCCTCAGATAAAGCCTGTATATTTTCTTCTGGGTTTTCTGCCAGACCATTAATCTTCGAGACGGCTTTCTTGCCTCCTAAACTCACACTAATAACGAGTGTGTTTGTGTTTCCAGATTAAAAGAGTTTTATGCTGTTGTCTTGGACGTCTCTCAGATCTGTTTCATCCATCCACTGAATCAAAAGAACATGGCAGACGCACAGAAACGTCTCCGTAGGATGCTAACCCCCCGACTCTTGAGCTCTGTCCAAGACAGATTAAGATTGCTGGCGTACAGATGGAGCTAGCTCATCTTCGGTTTGAAAGGAAAAATACAGTCAACGCTGCCAGGCGAGAGCCGCAGCTCCAACTTAATTAATATACCGCCGCAGCCAGAAGCACAGTTTCAGCTTTAGAAACAGCTTGTCTTTGGTCAGCAGCCCTCTTAGGTTCATTGAGTTGTCAATGGACCAAGTGAGTAGGAGCTTGGTAATGGTCCGCACATAAAAACTGATTCTTTCGTTCACACTCGGCTCGCCGGTGGACGTTCCAGACTCCTGTTGCCAAGGTAACCGTTTTCAGAGAAACAAGGGGGACATAAAACTATTCGGTCCAGCGCGATGAAGAGAAGAGTATAAAACGTCTCAGTGGCTGAGGCCGGTCTCTGGAGGACACTCAAAGCTCTGGCGTCTTCTGAGTTCAACCCAACGCTGTCGTCATGGTGGATCTGGAGGTAGGGACCAAAAAGGTGGACGGCGTCTCCTTCAGGTAAATGTTTGGGGAACTCAACTGTATCCATGGCTACCATTGGTCATCAAAGTTGACATTAATTAGTTCAACTTCTCCAAAGGTTTTATTTATCATATCGTCACAACGACTCAACTCAACATTCATGGTTTCATGTGTTCACACCTTAAAATGAAAATGTTCCCAAAGCAAATGCATTTAAATACAAGTAATATAAATATACTACAAAGGTTAATTTACATTTAATGAATTCATCATCATCATTCCTTCGTGACCAAAGCTGCCAGTAGGCGTCTGTTTCTGGGCGTTTTGCATGCCCACCATCCACCCCAACCTCCTCCTGGTGATTCTGATTATGACATTACAGCATGTCTCCATAGAGTTGTACAGGAGTTATAAAAAGCTTCACTGTCATAGAAATAATAAAAATAATAACAGAAACGGTTCTAAAACGCAGACAGACGTGGTTATTTTGAATAATCTCATGAACGTGCTGATAGAATGAGGTGCCCTTAAAGCTCAAAGCTTGATCACAGAACATCTCTCTGTGGGTGTTTAAGGAAAGTAGTGAAAGGGGACAAGGTGACGGGGACAACACTGCGGCTCCCGTCCTAAAGATAGTTTGCTCCTGATCTGTCCTCTTCTTTAGTGTCTTTACATATTCCACTCGAATGTGGGTGAAAGGAACATTTAAGTCCAGAGGTATGAGGGTCACACTGTGTCCTGGTTACCAACGTATACACAGAATCTTCTCAATTAATGCAAGTCAAGATTTTAGTCCTCCCTCAGTTGTTATTTTAACTCAAGTAGCACTGAATGAATTAGAGTAGATATTTTCTGAAACGATGCCGAAGAATGTGACACGGGATATTAAAGCAGGCGGCACTTTCACCAAATTGTTGCGTGACTTGTTGGCAGTGAGACGTCTGTTTGTGAATCCTGTAATCGCTGCTGTTAGCTTCATCTTAATCATCATAATATCGCCTTTTCATAACATCCACGTCTAAAACTCAAACTCTGTTCTCCTCGCCCTCGACGCTCGTTCTTCTTCTGCAGAGCTCTCGTCACGGCTCTTTCCCCCGTTACTGATAACGTCTTATTAAATTTCCTTCCCACAGCTTGTATTATAATTACTGTAGACACACATTGGCCTAAATTGCGGCCCCCCGTCTGAGCGGCCGGGACACAGTCTAACTGGGACATTGATCTACGCCCGCGCACTCATTTTTTGGCCTTTTCAATTTCGACTACCCTGGTGGCTGCAAATGTTGATAAGTCTTACTGTGACTATTGTACATGAGTCCACTCACTGAGCTCTAAGACTGGACTGTAATGCAGGAAAGGCATCATACTGTATGATGACGTATAATGATTCAGCTTAAAATGTGAAGTTTTCTCCTCCTGGGAAGGAAGAATGTGCAATATGGTCCATTATATTTAAATATTTGACATATTTACTTCAGGTGGAGGCTGTAAACTGACAGTGGTGCCGTAGAGGAGGATCCATCATCTGGGGACCATGAATATATTCACACTAACTGATCACTAAAGATCAGTGCATAGACACTGAAGTTCAGGACATTTCTGCACTGGACAGATTTGTATCTGATGCAAAAGATGCTACAAAGCTAACATGCTAAACTGTGGCAGCGAATTTGTCAAAAGAAAACTTGTAGCACTTGCATATTCTGCGATTAGCACTTAGCATTTAGAAAGTGTTGCATCATAGAGACATCGGCGCCCTTTAAATGCAAATGCTAACATGCTAACACGCTAACCTAAGATGGTTGTACAAGTTTAGTATTACTCCTGCTAAACATCTACATGTTAGCATTGCTACATTGTGTTATGGAAATGCATTAGCATTAGCAATACTACGGTCAATAGGTTATGGGCATTGTTGCTCATTAGCTTAGCTTATTTTCTCTGGTCAAACAATAGCCTACCAAGTTTTACGTCCACTAGCAGTCCAACAAGTTCCATTAGCTATAGTTGACATGCTAACATACATGCTAAACACTCGCATGCTAGTATTGTGTTTCATTTTACACAATTCATTCACACGTTCTAATGTTTTGCCATGTTTAGCATGTTAGCATTTAGCTGCTGCAGCAAACAACAGCCTCAGCATGTTTACATCCAACAACCAGAGGCTGTTGGATGTAAACATGCTGCAAAGGTCACACTTCCGTCAGGTTAAATTAGAACAACACGCTGTGAGTTTGTTCTCCCGTTCACAGGCGTCGTTATCATTTGCATTCAGCTGTATCACGTTTAAATTTATAATGTCACCTCTTCTTTGGCAATTAATAATGATGAGGTGTCGACTACTAACAGCTAAAGGCCCGTGTTAAAGTGAAACCGAGCGCCGGGTGTTAATGATGTTTTGTCCAGGTGATGCAGGTACACGGAGTAATTAGCTTCCATTAATCTTCCTTTGTGTGCGCTGAGGAATTAGACATTAGTTGTGATTTGTATTCCTCCCTGCTCCTTTTTATTGGCTCCTCTCTTCTAATTTTTTCTTTTTCTTTAATTGTCTTGCTACAGAGTCAGAAAGGTGATAATGAGGTTTGTGAGAAGGTGAAACTCTGCTTTGGTTTTAAGCCTAAAAATGAAACATCCTGAAGCTCTGTGGAGATTAGCAGAGTGTTCATGGACTCGGAGTAAAAGACGCCTTAAAAGGTTTAGGAACTGTGTCCAAATTCAAAGTTAAACACGGAGAGGGCATAATTTAATTAAGGAAAGAAGTAAAAAAACTATGAGGCCAGAAGCCTCACTGATCCTGTCATACACTGATTTTGCTCGCTTTAATTTGCACTGGACTAAAAAGTATTTGTTGCATCAAAAAGTTTTCAAATTATTGTTTAATAAAAACTGAACTTTATTGCAGTGGACAAATTCATCGTTTTAAGATCCCTACGTTTCCTGAAAAGCGTTTTTGAAGCTCAGTGTGGTGTCTCTACTCGTCTCCATCTTTACCCGACTTCATCTAACATCCAGCTGATTCAACAACTGTCAAAGAGCTGAGGCTAAAGACTGTCAATCAAAGCAGCCACGCCCCTTAATTCTGCAGCGTTTGGCCTCATTCTAATCATTTTCATTTGGAAGTAAGCTAGCCTTGTGTATGTTAGCAAAATCTAAATCTGTTCTTTTTCTGTCATCTCAAAATTACCAGTTGTCAGGGTCAAGTTTTAGCAGGATGGTGAATATGACGGTTACATCAAAATATATTCCTTACTAAGATGATTTAATGCTGCTTAAAAGTATTTGCCCTGTGCATCATTTTCTACATTTTTGCATAAAAACGTTTCAAAACATCAGATTTTGATACAAGTCCAGACACAAAGACAAAGAGAAGCCAATGAAACACATGAAACATTGGACTTGTTCATTTATTTATTCAAGAAAACTCATAATTTGTCACATCATCGAGGTGCAAAAATAAGTCAACTCTTGTTTCCAGTATCTGCTGCACCCTGAATGTTTGTGGTACCAGCTGATCAGTGTTCTCCAGCAGCTTCATAGCTTCAGTTCTGAGATGTTGGTGGGTTTCCTCACATCAACTGCTGCTTCAGGTCCAACAACAACATTTCTCTTGGATTAAGGTCAGGACTTTGACTTGGCCGTTCCTAAACATTCATCTGGTTCTTCTTTAACCGTTCTGTCTCTGAGGTTCATGCTGCTGGGAGGGTAGTAAGGACCAAGATCTAGAAGGCAAAACCCCAGCAGATCAAGTTCTTGGTCCAGGTGGTGTATCATGTTCCTTCCTTGAAAACTTCCTCAGTCTGAGGCAAGAATGTGTGACCATCATTTTCTAAAGGACTCCCTGGAGAACAGCCCTGATCCTCTTTGTCTGTTATTTCAGAAAAAAAAAAACTAATCTTATGGAGGTTTGGGGCATTGAAGAAAAAGCTGTTATTATATGTTTTAACATTTCTTAGACCAGACAATCAGGAACATAATCTCCAGTGATGACTTCGCCAATTTTCTTGGAGAACAACTGCTGCAATCAATAAAAAGTTTCAGCTTGGCTTCATATCACAGATTCGGTTGTTAGCGTAGGAACAGGAAGCATGTGAGAGTGAAATTACATTTCCTGAGGCAACAAACGTAATCTCATGGACACTGATTCACATCCAAATGGTCTTTTATTCATTATAAATTGCGGCAGCGTCATTAATGAAATCCTTCTATCTCTGCTGGCCTTTAAAAATATATTTCTTTCAGTCACGTTAAGTTCCCCTTCAGTCGGCTTTCTGCTTCGATGGAGGCTTTTACTCGCAAATGTCAACATTTAAGGATCACCGGAAACCTTCCTCTCACTCTGAGAGAATTACGTAAAATACTTTCTGTGGGTTTAAAAACGACTTTAATACAATAAACAAGAGAAGACTTTGAGAGAGCTGGTACAGGACGTTATCTCATATGTCACTGTACGAGTCTAATAAATCCACCAAATAGAAAATGATCTGATGTGATGCTGCAGGATGTACCGATGACCGCCCTCTCATTGGTTTGAATATCGTCTCGGAGGAGACAGGAAGTCAGTAAGCGTGCATCCATTCCTTCATTACACATGTAGTCATTAATGCTCTGCATCCATTCATCATCCTTAAACGGCTCTAATTTGGTCGTAATGGAAACCAGGCTCATCAGCAGCTTTAATTGGCCTCACTGATGAAGTGGTGGAGAGAAGAGAGTTTAAACTCAGTCAGGACCAACTTTGCAGATTAATGGAATAATTGTTTGGTATTGTTCTTATTGTTTTTGTCACATACTTGAAAACTTGTAGCGGCCCGCCTCCACTATTCACAGTCATTCATCTTAATTTGTCCTTTACTGAGAAAAATGTCTCTGCAGACATCCTGCAGGGTCAATGTGACGTCTTCGATATATGTCCACTGATCCAAAACTCAACCATGCTTCATAAACCACTGTCCACTTACTGATTTTTGCAGAATTTGTTTTGTCACAATTATCTTTTTGTTTAGTTTTTCTAAACACTGTCCACTCAGTCATCTGTAACAATCAAAGCTGCAGCTCACAACGCTGCAGCAGAGCCAGGGACATTAGTATTGCTGAGAACCGTCCAGAACATAAACTGCTCTCTGTCCTGCCCTCTGGCAAAAGACACATAAGGCTGAAAGCACAAATAGATTTAGTTTTTCAGTTTTTTATCCGTGGGGCATCGGCCTGTCAAGTCTACGGCCTGCTCTGCAATATTTGAATATTTTACCACATTTTACTGCTTTTAGTCACATTTACTGAGATCATATGATGTAGGAGGTCTCTACTCCGTTTGTCTCTTTTACACAATAAATATCTGGAACTAGATTCAGACGTAGCATCTATCTATCTATCTATTTATCTATCTATCTATCTATCTATCTATCTATCTATCTATCTATCTATCTATCTATCTATCTATCTATCTTGTGGTGTTTAAAACCTCTTAAAGGGGAAACTACTGTTTTTTCTGGCATAAAATACAGTCGTTTACTCACCCATATAACTTTTGTGTAATTCGTATTTTTTGGGAGATATTTAGATTTGTGTATATCCATATAGTGGGAGTGACTCTGGCACCGAAACGCAGCCTCTAAATAAACATTGTCTGCTGCAAAACTCGTTCATTTCATCCATTATTTTGTCTCGAAGGAATATGAAGTTATATGGATGAGAAAACGACCGTATTTTAAGCCAGAAATAAGGTCCATGTTGTAAAAAAAACAGTAGTGCCCCTTTAAGTGAAAATTTTAAGAAAACTCAACGTTCACAACTTTTTCAGGGACAGTGGAGGCTTCATGCTTCTATTAAGCCTTTTCTATTCCTATAGTTGTTTACCCAGTCGTTAGCTTGCTAGCTGTTAGCCTCGGTGGCCTCTAGACAACAACACTTCTCTAAAAAGCGTTGTAACCACGACCTCATGTTCCATTTGACGGCAGCAGGAGGTAGCCTACTTGTGTAAAACCAGTTCTTTGTGCTGTTTCTGTTTGGCCTCAGCGCTCAAACTGATTTTATCTGTGACCGCCGTCCAAGCGGTCCTGTAGCTTTGTGTTTATTTTCGGCCTTCATGCGGTCTGAGCTGCTGGCTCGCTCCGAGCGCGCGGCTAATGCCTGAGGGCAATCCATTGTCAAGCTAATCACTTTAAACTGTAAATATGCAACGTATGAATTGCAAATTATGTGCTAATCACAGAGTGCGGCGACTCAATTACATGTTAATTGAGTCGATGTGACATCCCTCCACAGCTTTCATCACAGGCTTGATGCATCCACCCGGTGATATATGCTGTGAATCTGAGTTTGGATCCAGACCGTCAAAAAGTCATAAAGTCATAAAGTCAAGCTAAAAAAAAAAAAGCTGTTTAGTTAAATGTGAGTCTCTGGCAGAGAAGGGAAAAGATCATCCTATTACCTGACATCATAGGGTACAGCAGAGTAGCTCTGACTCTTGAAGCTACTTAGATGAGCATCAAAACATCTTCAAGAGACTCTACACATTCAGTCGCCTTAGCCTTTTCATACGATGACCTGGATGACTGAAAACCTTCACAGACAAATCTTCTAATTCCCAGAATCTAACTTCTTCATCCATCTTCAGACGTCTTTTATTGTTTCTACATCGTTCCTCTGTGAATCTCTGACCGTGAATGAGTCATAAAAGATGGACTCGTCCTTGACAGCTGTTGATTGAAGCGTCACTTTCCTCCTCGTGAAAGTAGAACCAGCGATTCTTTGAGAAATGAGAAAATTCTTTTTGAATGTCACTTTTATGAAAATATTTTATTTGTCCCTCAGCGACAATCAATGTATTAAAGTTTGACAAAATCAAATCAGTGTTTGTTTGACTTCACAGAAACATATTATCTTTATTAAATATCTACTGTACATATATTACCTATGTGACAACCTTCTTATCGTCTACTGTAGAAGATCTGCTTTGACATGTGACATAAGTGAACTAAAGAAAACAAAGATGGCTGATTTAGGTTACTCATATTTAGGAGGCAGCAGATTGATTTATTCTGTACTTGACAGTAAACAGGGTTAAGATTGACTGTGACAGCTTCTAGTGTAGGGACATTCAAATACGATCAAGGACACAGAGACCGATGCCTAAAACCAAGCTCCAGTTAAACACAGTCCTCTGATATTTGTCTACAGAAACGAGATCTAGAAGAACTTATATTCCACCAAATCTCGATGCACTGCTTAACTTAATATAAACTTTAATAATAACCTCAAACAAACAAACAAATACCAAATAAATTGGTGATTATGTGGTGTATTATCCTCCGTGTGAACGTTTTAAGGCGATTATTCTGTAAATAAACCGCGGTAAAGGAGACTTGAACCCCGGCAGGTACAGATCAGAAAACAGGAATTTGTTTTGTAACCGGCGCTGGTGATGCGGCGTCTGTGGGGGAAGTCAGGAGGATTATTTTTAGGTTCAACAGAGACGCTCTGCAGACTAAATTAACTGGATTATGTGTCGTTCTGTCTGGATTTCATCGAGGTAGGATTCAGCGGGAGCGGAGCCATGTGAGACGCTTCACCTCTTGACACCGTAGTACTCTGGAAACAAATATTACATTTAAGGCGTTGATTCCTCCGGCGGCTTTGTCCTTGAGAAAATATATGAAAGACTGAACTGGACCGGCTGAAGAAGCTCCTGCTGAATGTGAAATCATTTTCTCAGTCTCTGCCGTCACTTCCTCTTCACTGGTCTCTGAATGCACAGCTTCATACGAGCTTTGAACATTTCCATATTTAATCAGATGTCAGGGTGTAGTCGTTTCCACCCAGAGAGGAGGTTTGGCTTTTTAAAATTTTAAACACATAATACGACGGGTTGGACTTTAATGTGTGAAGTGAAACTTTAATTAGCCCCTCTTCTGCTTTATTAGATAAGGCAGCTGAGGGGCCAGAGGACAGATGGGCTGACAAAGTGGAATCAGTAATAACAGAGACTTAAATGTAGAGTGAAGTACCGCGGGACTCTGGTTTAAATGAGCTGCTTCAAACGCTGCAACGGCCGTGACAAACTGTAACTGAGTCCAGGTCAAAGCACCAGACAAACAACAAAGTACCAGCTGCTGAACAGTTGTACCACAAAGTACAACAAAGACTAAGGACCATAAAACTGGTGTTTGTACCAATAATACTCCAACTACTGGGTCTAGGGCCAACCAACCAACCAACCAACCAACCAACCAACCAACCAACCAACCAACCAACCAACAACCAACCAACAACCAACAACCAACCAACCAACCAACCAACAACCAACCAACCAACCAACCAACCAACCAAACAAACAACCAACAACCAACCAACCAACAACCAACCAACCAAACCAACCAAACCAACCAACCAACAACCAACCAACAACCAACAACAACCAACCAACCAACCAACCAACAACCAACCAAACAAACAACCAAACAACCAACCAAACAACAAACAAACAAACAAACAAACAAACAAACAAACAACCAACCAAACAACCAAACAACCAACCAACCAACAACCAACCAACCAACCAACAACCAAACCAACCAACCAACCAACCAACCAACAAACAACCAACCAACCAACCAAACAACAAATAACAACAACCACAACCAATAACAACAACCAGTAACAACCAATAACAACAACCAATAACAACCAACCAGTAACAACCAATAAAACAACCAACCAACGAACCAACCAACCAACAACCATTAACAACCAACAACAACAACCAATCAAACAACCAATAACAAACAACCAAACAACAACCAATAACAACAACCAATAACAACAAACAAACAAACAAACAAACAAACAAACAAACAAACCAAAGGAACCAAAGCTATGGACGGTGTTTCCATCAGGTTAACGTTTGCATTAACTCTGTGTTTGGGCCCGATAGACACATAATCCAGTCCATGTAGTCTGCAGAGCGTCTCTGTTGAACCTTTCAGCACTAAAACTAATCCTCCTGACTTCCCACACAGACGCCTCGTCAACGGAAACGGTTACAAAACAATTTCCTGTTTCTTGATCTGTACCTGATTCAAGTCTCCTCTGCCGCGGTTTATTTACGGAACAATCGCCTTATGACGAGAGATAACGCCAAATTAAAGGCAGCGACTTGGATAATTCACAAACCACAGAGTCATATCTGGTATCTGTTTGCAGACGTGACATAAGGAGATAATAATTAACGTTCAGGTAAAGTGAAGTTTTGCAGCAGCTCAGTATTTGGTGAAATATGAGTTTGAGAGTTTGTCAGAATCTTCAAAGACTGTTCTTCAGTTGTAGCTTGGCTGTTTACTTTCAAATGTAGAGTAACTCTGATTTTCATTAGCATTCATCGTGGACACATCCCTCCCCGTCTCGCCCCTTAACTCTTACTACTCCCGCCACTAATCTTTCTACTACAACCACTACTACAACCACTACTACTACTACTACTACTACTGCTGCTGCTGCTGCTGCTGCTCTACATTCTGGCGGCTCAAAACGAAACCCGACGGAGCTGAAGAGTGAAACAGCCCCCGGATTAGAGATTAAATGCAATTTCTAATCTCCTTTTGCCCGGCTCCTCGGATATGGCTGAAGTTGGTGATGCCTGAGCTTCGGCCGACCTACAGTAGCTTCATCGTTCCATCGGGTTAAAGAGGTCACCTGAAAACAACAACAAGGACAAAAACCAAAGACGCTGCAGTGGCTGTTTCCTCACGAGGAAAACCAGCAGGAGAGTCAGCTGATAAGCTACCCTCCTGAGAGGACAGTAAATCCACACGTCTTACTCCAAATCCTCGGAGAGACGCAATAACCCCCCACCCCTGAATATGGGTCGACCTTCTTCCATGTTTCTTCTTCCTCTGAGGATGAGGGCTGGCGTTCACTGGTTCATCTTGTTAGCATACAGCGTTGTTTATGTTTATTCTATTCAGGAAGGCAGAGTAAAGACTAACATTTCATTTATTAAAAAACAAAATTCAGTAAAAAATGATTCAAAATGAAATGGTCCCAGCTTTTTAAATGTGGATATTTGATTGATAGAAGGTTATTGGACTTCCGGACGTCAAGACAAGTCCTTGCTTTGAGCATTTGCTGTGACCTCTTTGTGCAGCAATAACAGCAGCTAAACATGGAAACGGAAACTGCTGATCAGGCGTCTACAGCTCAGAGGAATGTTAGCCCATTCCTCAGCTTTCTTGTATAATCATATATACAGGTGTCAGTGTTCGTAGCTACAGCTATCCTGTATAGTCGTACAGTGACTCAAACCTTCAACAGATTTTCATATAAGTCATGAAAGTATTTTTCTAATCAAGTAAAACAATCATGTGACCTCCTAGCAGCAATAAGAACCAAACGTTTCTGGTAACTGCTGACCAGTCGTCTGCAGCGTCTTGGAGGAAATTTAGTATAATTATATACATCAGTAACAGATTTACCATGCAGGCCTGTTTACATGTTATTTTGTGTATTCTGTGTTGTGATATATTGTAGCTGAAGTAGTTGCAGTAGTAAAAGTAGTGTGGCAGCTGTTGTAGAGGTAGTTATTGCCATTTTTGCCCATTTATAGGGAAGCGTGCCTAGAAGAAATGGTATTACACACCTCTATGTGTAAATCCTGAATGTTGAATAGACTGTCTCACATATGGAGCAGTTATTTTTATTATCTTTTCTGTTTCAGCTGTAATTCGTCTCCTCTAAATCTTAGTGAAGATCTACTGAGAGACTTCCTCCCGTCTGTTACAAACACGACGTGTCTGAAGCACTCGTGGGACTTAAAGCCTGACATGGCATAAGCTTTTGGACTTATGGGATTTGTAACAAAAGCATGAAAGTACATTGAATAGAGGGTTTAAGTATTTGTTCCTCAGAGCCCATCGCAGTCAGAGACCCACAGACGGAGACGACTGAAATAACCTGGAGGGAAGAGTCCTGTGGTCTGAGCAGACCTTTCCTTTAAGGACTGCTCCGGCCTGTGACGACTCTCAGAGGTGAAGATGTTACTTCACAGGATAAGCACAAGCTGTTTCCATGAGCGCCGTGATTAGTTTCAGCAGAGCGCCGGGTCTCCGGTCCTGCTTTCTAAGAACTTAAAAAAACGTACAGGAGGCACCGGCGTGAGGCACCAGGGTGGGCCTGGAGGGTAGTTGTCGAACAAACTGACCGCTGTGGTTGACAGATGCCCCCAGAAAGCCACTAACAGGATGACGCCTGCGCTGCTAGGGCCGCGGGGTAAAGACGGATTATGTCTGAGCAGTAGATAAACAGATTATTCCCGAAACGGTGCCTACTCTTTTTAACCTCGTCACTCTTGCCACACTCACAGTTCCCTTTGGCCGGAGGTGGTTCACCCTGCCTCAGATGCACAAGCCCGCCGGGAATCATCAGGAGCCGTTCAGCCGAAGCTCAGGGCCCTGAATGATCGGGCCCGTCCGCACGCAAGCTGGACCTGCACCCATGATCTCCACCTGAGCTAGAGGACACCACCAGCTGCCTCCTCCCCTCACCCCGACGGACCTTCACGTTTTTTGGAAACTCATCGTCGACCGCGATGATTCGGGCTTTTGGATTCGTTCTTCTGTTCGCTGCCCTCTCTGCACCTGCTGCTGGAATTAAAGGTGAGCCTCGTTTTTCTCTGCAAAGCCACAATCCTTCGAGCCTCGACACTTGAAAAGAAATCACATGCTTTTATTCTTCTGAAAGTGAATAAGGTTGGTGGTTAGATATGAGGACTTTAAAGAGTAAGACTATCTTTACACCTACTAAACGGGGTCACAGTGTGAAGAAAAGCTTATTACGATTGCATAAGTTCTCGGCTCTGAAATCGTTGAGGTGTTGGACCCTGTCGCCACAGAGAGGCTTAGAGGTGATGATAAAACAACTCACCGCCGAGCAAATCCTCCCGAACCAAAGCCAAACGACGGGCCATGAATATGTGCAAACATGATCACAATGCAACGGCAAATACAAAACGGATAATAGCACCGTTTAGCAGATTTCACTGCCGGCTCGCTGACAGCTTGACAATTTGAATTACAGCTCTCTGCTCCTGTGTTTGTGGAGGAAAGCTAAAAAAAATAAAATAAAATAAAAACACGACAAAGCAGAGACTGGTATTGAGTTTGCTGAATCACTGAAGCGCCTGTGACGTCTGACACAGAAAACACCAGAGGTCTTCAATCGAGAACATTTCTTACTCTGAGCCGCTCAATCTGAGAACGCCCACACCGACTCGTGCCTTTCCAACCGTATCAAACACAAACACGGGCACGAACAGGTCACTGTTGTTTAGTAGATGCCATTTATTCCAAGCACCCTTCACGTACAGCGAGTGCTTTTATATTTAGAGCGAGTGGGAGCGAGGAGGGAGAGTCGACCCTGGAACTTCACTCGGCTCGGAGCCACGTTTAACGTGAGATAAAGCCACGACGTATATAACGATCGTAAGGACAAATGGCCACACTAGACTCAGGCTCATATTCTAATTAAAAGCTTAACACGTTGCCACTGCTGTAGTTGAAAATTATCGTAAACACATGAGGATAGGGAGGTCTCCTACTGTCAAAACAAACTTTAAACTATAGCAGCGGCAGAGCCCCTCAGGGGGTCTCCTACTGTCATTGATTGAAAACTCAGCACATTGCCACTGCTGTAATTTAAGGTCTGTGGGCCCTACTGTTGTTGGAAACTTTTCACATTGACACTGCTGTAATTTAAGGTGAGTTATGTCAGATAGGGGCCCCTCAGGGAGGTCTCCTACTGTCATTGATTGAAAACTTGGTTTAGTGCATTGCCACTGTTGTAGTTTAAAGTGCGTCATTTCAGGTGGCGGCTTCTTCTGTTGTTAGAAACTTTGCACATTGACATTGCTGTAGTTTAAGGTTAGTTATGTCAGGTGGGGGACCCTTAGGGAGGTCTCCTACTGTCATGACAAACTCTAAACTACAGCAGTGGCAATGTGCTAGGCTTTCAGTATCTGGTCAGGGCCCCTTAAGGAGGTCTCCGGCTGTAATTGAAAAGTTCTCACATTGCCACTGCTATAATTTAAGGTAAGTTATGTCAGTTAGGGTCCCCTTAGAGAGGTCTCTTACTCTCATTGATTGATGACTTGATTAGCACACTGCCACTGCTGTAGTTTAAGGTGAGTTATATCAGGTAGGGGCCCCTCAGGGAGGTCTACTACTGTCATTGATTAAAATCTTGATTTAGTGCATTGCCACTGCTGTAAAGTTTAAAGTTCGTCACCTCGGGTGGGGGCTCCTACTGTCGTTGGAAACTTTTCACATTGCCACTGGTGTAGTATGAGGTTTGTTATGTCTGTTAAAGAGGCCTCCTACTCTAATAGACTGAAGACTTATCACATTGCCACTGCTGTAGTGTGAGGTTTTCTGGGTGCAGACTAATTCCTGTGACATGTTGTGTTTTATAAATGTTACAGATGAATTTCCGTTTCCTTCCATCAGATTGTTGTTGATCGTTCTCGTGTTCGTTCTCTGGCAGCATCGTCGCCAGTGACAGAAAATAATCTGTAAATCCTGTTTCAAGTGTTTTCAAATGTTGTCTGCGTGTTGCCTGTGTCTCGTAGTAAACACGGCCCATCTGTTGCTCTAAACCGATGCCAGGGATCTGATCTGGCCAGGCACTGGTCTGTGGCCACTCTGACTTCCTGTTTTTTGTTTTCCTGCTCAGATGTGGACGGCAGCGGTGGAGGGCTGGATTCAGGGGTGAACACGGAGGCTGTGGTCCCTGTGGTGCGTTTGGCTGAGCTGCTAAAGATAGCCACGAACACCAGGACTCCAGGATTTGAGCTGGACAGACATCGACCTAAGAGGTCGGTGTTTTTACACTCTGGAGTGAGAATCTGCCCCCAGGAGACCATCAATGAAGTCCTCGCCAGCCACCAGGCGTACTACCAGCTCAGAGGTACCGGCCTTCCTTCATCTTAATGTTGATCTTTGAACTTTATTCCAAATAAATTCACCTTTAGTGGACTTTATAACAATAACTGTCAATGCTATACCTAATTGGAGTTTCAAACCTTCTTTCTCTTCTCTTATTCTGTTTTGTATCTAACTTTGTAAGAGCTACATTTACCCATGGGGATTAATCAAGTTGTATCATATCTCTTACCATATTGTATCATATATTAGCTTAGCTTAGCTTAAAATATCTCTTATCTCATATCGTATTGTATCATATCGTTTATCTTATTTTCTATCCTTTATGTATCGTATCGTATCATATTATATCGTATTGCATCATATCGTATCGCTTTATATCGTATCGTTTCGTATCGTATCATATCGTATCATATCGTATCGTATCATATCGTATCGTATCATATTGTATCGTATCGTATTGTATCGTATCGTATCGCATCATATCGTATCGCTTTATATCGTATCGTTTCGTATCGTATCATATTGTATCGTATCGTATCATATTGTATCG
Organism: Planiliza haematocheilus; assembly: GCA_005024645.1. Taxonomy (NCBI): domain Eukaryota; kingdom Metazoa; phylum Chordata; class Actinopteri; order Mugiliformes; family Mugilidae; genus Planiliza; species Planiliza haematocheilus. The sequence continues at coordinate 496,389 of SRSE01000327.1, read as the reverse complement.
TATCGCATCATATCGTATCGTATCGTATTGTATCGTTTCGTATCATATCGTATTGCATCGCTTCATATCGTATCATTTCATATCGTATCGTATCGTATCGTTTTGTATCGTATCATATCATACGATTTATCTTATTTTATATCCAATATCTTCTCTTATTGTGTTGTATATTTTATGTCATCGTCATATTGTATCCTAGCTTATCTTATCTTATTATATCTTAGCTTAGCATTACTTATCTTATCGTAGCCTGTCCCTTCTCATCTCAGAATGATTTCAGTGATGAGCTCATTTCTTACAGATTCACATCAGGGTTTTGTCATTTCTTGTGCTGCAGATGTTTCACCGCTGACTCAAATGTCAGTGAATCACTGAATGTTTGTTTGTTATTATTATTATGAGGCATCGATGAGAAGCTGATTTTCATATTTGATCAAACTTATTGTATTAGAGATGAGAGATTGAGTTTACCAGGTGAACTAAAGGATGTTTCAGGATCCAGACTGGAGCCTCCGGTAGAACCACCGAGGAGCGATGAAGTGAGTCATGGACGTGACTCATCCGCCTCCTCCACAAAAGTTCTCAGAGAAAACTGACAAGCTGTGCCGTAAACTCTCTCCACGAGCACAGAAACAAACTCCAGCCTGCAAATCAAATCTGCTACGTAAAATATACACGACGCTTTCTCCTCCGTCACCGCCAGGAGTCCGATCTCTGAGTCCGATCTCTGAGTCCGATCTGAGTCCGATCTCTGATTCATTCTTCATCCAGAGAAACGAGTCCTGATCTGATCCTCTGACATAAGACGCAGAGACAGACTCAATCACAGGGTTCTCCAGAATTATATATGTTTGATTTAGTTTCTTTTTAGTGACTCTTACATCAGTGGGTTCCTCAAACGTCTGCCACGTCTGTCACATGTAAATCTGTTCTTCCTCTGCTGCCATCAGTTCTCACTTCAGTGTTGATTAAGATTCTCAGAAATCAGAGAAACCTCACGCCTGACGCCACCAGACTCTGAGAACATCTCTGACACATGGATGACGAAAAAACATCAAACTGTTCCAATCCCAAAATCTATTCAACTTCATTGTGTCAAACAAAACCATTTAATGTACAATAATTTAACAATAATTTAACAAAACAAACTCTTAATTGTCAAAGTAGCACTGATGCCTCATAGTCAGAAGGTTCTTGTTCCTTTCTGTGTGTAGTCTGCATGTTCTCCCTGTGTCGGCGTGGGTTCTCTCCAGGTTCTCCAGGTTCCTCCCACCGTCCAAAGACATGCTGGTTAGGTTCACTGGTTAAATGTCCTGTCAGAGGACAAGCGGTTATAGCAAATGAATGAATGAATGAATATTGTCAAAGTGAAAACAGATTTCTAATGTCCATTAATAAAAATCTGAAGTGATGAAAGGACACCAAGACACCGATGGCTGCTCTAAAGGAGACGAAAGCCGTTTGCCAATATTCAAACTATATTTAAAGTCTATTTAAATGTAAATCAAACATTAACCAAAGTTTATTCAAACACTAATTAATCTTTGATTAAACTATCTCATCTTTACTTCTGTTTAATCTTTATCAGTGTCTCAGTGACATAGATTTTAACGCCTCATTAAACGATGATTAACAGTTTGTTTTAGTTCATGATCAAGGTCTTCAGAGCAGATTTACTTCTGTAAATGCTGAAAACGTTGGAATCAGCAGGAGTTAGAGATGCAAACATCCAAACTCAGAGACTCTGCTTTGATTTAAATAATCCTCTCTTCTTTTATCTCTTGCCTTGTGTCCGTCTAACGTCTACCAGCTCAGACAGCTGTTGTGTGGTTGTTGTGTTTTGTTCTGAGCGTCCAGCGTTGACGCCGCCGTCTTCTGTTTCAGTCTGTCAGGAGGCCGTGTGGGAGGCGTTCAGGATCTTCTTCGACAGGATCCCCGGCACGGCCGAGTACCAGCGATGGGTTCACACGTGTCAACACGAGTCGCTCTGCATCTCCGACCTCGCCAGGAACTTCAGCAGCTCCGACGAGCACATGAGCATGATCCACAGGGTGAGGAAGACAGAAAACGGACGGTTCAGGGTGGATCCTTCACATTAAACGCGTCTGCAGGATAATTTTCATGAAGCTTATGGACGTACTGAAGCTTGAATCCTGCAGATCTGTCTCTATTACACAAGTGATCTGTTAACTGACATAAAACAGAGATATGAAATGAAATGATTTGTTTAGGGCTGGGATATGAACCAAAAACAACCTTTCAGACGTAGCTCACTCACATTTAAACTTGGTGTGACTCAAGGCTCAGAAATGACATTTAATCTAATTTAGCAAACCCAGTTTACATCTGTTCAGCTCATATGATAATTACTGTAATCTGCATAACAACTTCAACTTTAATCAAAACAGGAAGTATGAAACCTAATTTTCATCTAATCAAGACACAAAATAACCACTTAACTATTAAAGGTTTTAATGAACATGTTGTTTTCAGGTCATTTATACACATTGGTTATTGAGCTTTGTGATATTTCTACAATAGTTTCATTCTAATAAATGTTTTTATTTGTTGTTTCCAGAGGATGAGCCGACTGAGAGACAGCAGGCCTCCTTCACGGTAACGTCTGAATTCACTATCATGATATAGACAGAGTCAGGTCAGAGGTCAGAGGTCAGACTGAAACTATGGAGAGGCAAAAAGACTGAAGAGATTTATGTGATAAGACATGAAGAGGACGCGAACGTGAGAAGTAAAGAAACAGGAGAGACAGAGGAGAATAAATGAGAACACTATTAACATGAATATATTTAACATTAGACTATGAAGGCCTTTCCACTCAGATTATTAATCTATAGTATTAATTAATTTATTAATTATCAGTCCAACAATACATTCCATCTGTTTGTCTGATCATAAATGAATGTAGTGTGTACGTTAACAGGACGAGAAGATAACGTCTGTGTTCAGAGATAAATGAAGTCAAAGTCATTTCATCGTCATAAAATAAGAACATTTCCTCTTTTCTGCCTCAAACTAAACCTGATTTATTTTTACTGCAGAGTGGTGACGCCAGCTCCAACACAGAAGCTTCCTGAGGCTCCAGGTAAAACATCTCTAACCATGGTTATCTGTTTTCATCCCGTCTTTATTCATCCCATCTTTTTCATCCCAGCTTTGTTCTTCCTGTCTTTTTTCATCCCGTCTTTATTCAGCCTGTTTTTATTCATCCAGTCATTTTTCATCCTGTCTTTCTTCATCCCATCATCTTTTTTTCACCCCGTCTTTCTTCATCCCATCATCTTTTTTCATCCCATCCTTTTTCATTGTTTGTATGTACCTTATCTGTTTCATTCCATCTTTATTCTTCCTGTCCTTTTTTTCCATCCTGTCTTTGTTCATCTCATCATCTTTTTTCATCCCATCCTTTTTCATCCCTTTTTTATTCTTCATTTCTTTTCCATCTTGTCTTTCATTCCATCTTTTTCATTGTTTTTATTCATCTCATCTTTTTCATCCCAGCTTTGTTCTTCCTGTCTTTATCCATCCTGTCTTTATCCATGTCATCTTTTTTTCATCCCGTCTTTATTCATCCTGTTGTTTTTCATCCCGTCTTTATTCATCCTGTTGTTTTTCATCCCGTCTTTATTCATCCTGTTGTTTTTCATCCCGTCTTTATTCATCCCGTCCCATCTGAGAACACACTCTGTTGTTTCTGCAGCTCCAGGTCCCGAGGCTGCGACTGTCCCTCCGTCAGCGTCCACCCCGATCGTCACCAGCACCACCGTCTTCCTCAGCCCCACCAGTAGCTCTCAGGGCCCCGGCCCCGCTCAGACCCCGCCCACTGAGGAGCCGGAGGAGGAGGAGGAGGAGAAGGAGAAGGAGGAGAAGGAGGAGAAGGAGGAGAAGGAATCAATGGAGGAGAAGGAGGAGGAGGAGGAGCAGCAGGAGGAGGTGGAGGAAGAGGTGAGCTGTCCAGTCATTTACATTTAGGAGGTCACACTGGAGAATCTTTTCAAACTTGATTCCAACATATTTAAACGTATATAAATGTTATTTAAACTTTATTTAAACTTTATTTAGACATTTATCTAACTCTGTTCAACCTCTTTTCAAACTTGATTCCTAATTTAGTTTGAATAAAGTTTCATTAAACTTTGAGTAAACTCTGTTCAAACTTAATTCAAACAACCTGAAAACCAAGCTGGTAAAAACTATTAGTGTCACAGAGATGGATCACATGACCTTCTGGTCTCAAGATGGCGTCTCTGTAGGTCGTCCTTTGGGTTCATTATCAGGGTTCTAACAGTGAGGACAGTTCACCTCCAGCTGGTTCTGGTCCTGCTCTAAAGTCCAGGTCACACTCTGTCCTCTAAGTCTTTCCTGTCAGTTGTTTCTCTTTTCATCCCACACAAACCGTTTTTGTAAAAGCTGAGTTTATACGAAGGTGAATAATTTATTCTCTTCCTGGAGTTTAAAGTACCAGAGAATCAGATCAAAATGATGTCTTTAATATCTTCTTTTCATTTCTTTCATTCTGTCCTTTCTTATTTCCCAGCTTCCTGACTTTATTCTCTCTTCCTTTCCTCTGTGAATCCTCCTTTCTCATTATCTGAGAGATTTTAGCAACAGAAAACCTGTCAAGTATCACAACATGTCAGTCGCCGAAGTCTGACGGTTTTGTTGCGGCTGGTGATATGTTCAACTGGAATGTCTAACGTCTGACAATGTTCTTCAAAGTGCAAATCAAAATATGAGAAAACAAACGTGAACGACAGCAGAAGCTGCGTGAACTGATCCATAAATGCTGATTATTGTCATATATTCTTAATGTAGCCGCAGCAATAACAATAACTGGGAATGAAGCCAGGGACATTTTTGGAATAAATCTTGTTAAAATATTAAAAGAAGCCTGAGGCAGATTATGAAGGAAGCAAGAAATTAAAATGGGGAAGAAGTAGAAAGACACAGACGTTGTCTTTGTTGAGTTTCAATCAACAAAATGAATCAATCGGATGTGAAGACTTTACCAGGGACAGGTTACTAATACTGGACTGGGCCTTTCTTAGCTTCAGGTCTTGTTGAGACATTTTTCAGTTTTTCTCTATTGTCTGATTTGTTTGTTGTCCTGAAGGACTCGGACCTTCCCAACGTGGTCCCTGAGAGTCCGGTGGAGCAGGTCGTTGAGTTCAGTATCGATCTGGTGGATCCGGGTTACAGGGAGCTGCTGGACGACCCCGACTCCCCTCAGTACATTGACCTGGCTCAGCACCTGCAGGACCAGGTAGGACACTCTGCCCTGTCGGTGTAGCTGGGGACACATCTGGAGGTGACTCGTGTGGATTTGGGACAGCCGGGTATCCAAGGAGGCATGTCGAGAACAATCCTTATTACGGGTTGACTGTACTGCGGAATCCTGTCACCTGGAATCCATACGTCACAATCTAAATCTAGTTAAATGTCCAAACTAGCAAGATTGAAATTGCTGTTATACTTAACTTCCTTCCTAGTCTAAGCATTTCATATCGATCAGAGGACTTCAGTCTTTAACCAGGAGATCTTGACGTCCATCCAAACCTTTCCAGTCACTAGAGATTATCATTAAGTAAAGGATCTCCATTCATATCAGCGCTGATGGTTGTGCGGCTCAGACTGTTGGTAAAGAAGCTTACACCGCGGGGCGGTAAGGTCAGGGCCCAGAGAAAGGGAGAAGATTACCCTCAGTCTTACTCTTTCTGCGAGTGTTTCCTTTTTTTTGTCAAGCCCCTCAATGTTATTTCCTCATTTAGAGCTGCACGCGAGACGCAGCAGGAGGACATTACCTGAGGGAGCCTTAAAGACGATTATGTCACGAGAGAGTCCATGTGCTTAACTCGCCCAAGGATAGATATCAGCGAGGGTTTCCCATTCATCTGTTTTTATAGGCACACACTGGCAGCCTCTTAACAAGACAGCTCGGTTAATTACCCCTGGCATCTGTGGATGATGAGAGGTGACTGATATCTGAGGTATTAAAAAGTCATTATTTGTTTCGCAGATGCAGCATGTTTTTGACAAACTTCCAGGATTCAAAGGCATCCATGTGCTGCATATCAGGTAGGTCCTCGCCGTGTAATACGCAATTAAATGTGAAAAGGAATCTGGGTGAGCAGATGAGAGCGGCGACGCCGGGGGTTAAGGCATAATCAAATCTTCAGTGGCAGCGGTGGCACGACGTCGCACCGAGTCTGGATAATTTCATTAAATTCAAACTGAGCAGATCGTTTTGGCACGGACGGTCGCTTGAATAGATAACGGGACGGTTGTTACCGGGACTTTGTCACATGTCGCTGCAGGTGGATGTTTTCTAGCTACGACTAACTGGACTGAAGAGAGGATGGTGAACCGTCAGGAAATCTGCCAAAAACAAAAGTCGACCAGAAATGATTGAAGACGTGAGGAAATTAAAAACGTTCTCAAAGTTCCTGAAGAAAAGTCTGATAAACAGTCATAGCAGTTTATCTAATAAAAGACACAATCAAGATCTGATCATCTACTGGAAATAGAAAAGCTGAAGAAGAAGAAGAAGAAGTACACCACATGTGCAACAAGTCCAGTCATGAAATTTCCACAACTGTCAGTGGTTTTATAGCAGAAGTGGAAGAGATTGGGAACGACAGCAACTATAATATGACAGCGGATGGATGCTGAGGCTCATAGAGCTCAAAGGTCACCAACTTTCTACAGAATCAGTCTCTACAGATCTTCAAACTTCATGTGGCCTTCAGATCAGCTCTGGGTCAGTAGAAAGCTTGATGGAGTTTCCATGACTGAGCAACTGCATCCAAGCCATACATCACCAAGTGCAATGCAAAGCGTCGGATGCAGTGGAGTAAAGCAGCCACCACTGGACTCCAGAGTGATGAATCATGCTTCTCCATCTGGCAATATGATGGACCAGTCTGGGTTTGGTGGTTGCCAGGAGAACGGTACTTGTCTGACTGCACTGAGTCAAGTGTGAAGTTTAGTGGAGGGGTTGTTCTTCAGGAGCTGGGCTTGACCCCTTAGTTCCAGTCAAAGGAACTCTGAAAGCTTCATCAGACCAAGAGATTCCCAAGAGTTTGGAGATGGACCCTTCCTGTTCCAACATGACTGAGCTCCAGAGAACAAAGAAAGGTCCATAAAGACATGGATGAGAGACTTTGGTGAGGAAGACCTTGACTGTCCTGCACAGAGTCCTGACCTCAAACCTGATAGAACACCTTTAGGATGAATTAGAGTGAAGACTGAGAGCCAGACCTTCTAGTCCAACATCAGTGTCTGAACTCACAAAAAAACCCTATAACACACTCCTAAACATGTGGAAAGCATTCATAGATGAAGGTGAAGCTGGTCAAGCTGCAGATGGTGGACCGACTTCATATCAAGGCAGATGAGCCAATACTGTTGGTAATATAGTGAAGGATATGAAGAAAGAAGAGTAGGAGGAGGAAGAAGATCAAGGAGGAGAGGAGGTTGTCTCCTGAATGTCTAGAGTCTGAGAAGACGACCAAGATGTCTCCATGTCTCCATCGTCTCTGTTTCTGTCCCTCGTTGAAACTTAGGGACAATTAGGAAACATTACCATGGTTACCACCACACGTCTACACCTCATCCATCAGTCTGAGGTCTGATTCTGATTAGTGGAGGAAGAGCTACTTTATTATAGTTATTAATAAGAGAAACTTCAGACATTATTCTTAAAACACAATGAGAAATAAATGCACTGAAACAATCTCAGCCTTGACAAGAACAGACTAAAGATGAAGAAAAATGACATCAGAATTTCCCCGACACCAACGTAGAGTGCATGTTTGACTCAAAGTGACACATCAGCGGGGCTCCGTCTGATGCCGTTGTTATCGCTCTTCCTGTTACAGTCCCCAGCTCTGATTCCTTCTTTTCTTCTTCCCCAATGCAAGCGAGACCCAGGACGCCGACGGGTGAGTGACACGGAGATGAAACATTCCCTGTAGCATCCAGCTCCCGTCCTTTGTGTTTGCGGCTTCCTGTTGGTATGCAGCGTTTATTTGGCTCCAGGTCAGATGCACGGAGGAAAGATTATTAGATCAGGGAGCAAAGAACTGCTAAGAGAAGACGAGAAGACGCTTTCACTCGTCTGAAGGTTACGACGCTCCGTCTTGTTCCCGAAAGTTTGTCAGAGCTCTCAGGCTGCGTCTCATTATCAGAGAAGGCAGGTGAGCGGTGAAACAGGAGGAGGACTTGTGGATGCACTAATTGTCAGGCTGCTCCCGCGATTAATTTGCCTTCCCCTGTGGCGTCTGGTGCTGTCACAGCCAATAACTCGTAGGCGAGGCCTCAGCGGGAGCTCATCCCATTCTCTAATCTGGGGGAGGAATCACAACTCCTCCTGTGTCTGTCTGACAAAACAAACAAATATAAGAGGCCCTGTTCAGATCTCACATTAACATCTGGTCTCACCTGTCCATCTATGTGGTCTTAATATAAATGTGTCTCCACATGCGTCCTCAGCTAGCACCACTGCATCAGAGCCATGAACAGAAAGTTGTTGACTTGGAGACATGATCCAGATTTTGGAACGAGATGAAAGTCTTATCCAAGTTTATCCAAAGGACTTGAGGTTGAACCAAAGACTTGAAGTCAAGAAACCAGAAAAGTCCAGGTCTCCTCGTTTCAGCTTTGTTTTTTGGGGATGTTACCTCAGAACTTCTTCTTCTTTCGGTGTGATTTAAGGTTGTAATCCATCTTGCAGGTGCATTATCGCCCCCTACTGGATGAGATCACGAGTCAGATGATGCGTTAAATGCTCCGTCATGCAACACGACAGTCAAATATTATCTTATAATGTGTGTTGCACTAAGATTTGTTAAATCATGTAGTCGAGAGTTTCTCAAAAACAACAAGCTGATCCAGAGTTTAACCCTTTATTTTGGAAATCTGTGAAGATTCTCTTTAAGTATGTGATGCACACTGATTTCGTAGTCTATGCTAGGCATGTTGAGATCCTCTAGGAAAAGGTCTCTGAGGGTTCTCAGTCATCCAGGCTATGGTACATCCAAAAAACTGAACTTGGAGTTCATATCAAATGAAAAAGTAAAAAGATCCAGCAGCGCTTTGCACGCCAGACAAATGAAAGTGAGATGTTCACATAAAAAGACTAACAAGAAAGACTACAGGTGTTTTGATGTATCCCGGAGAGGGTTCTTCCCTGAGGAAAACTTCAAGGCTCATTTCTCTGCTTGAAAGAGGAATCCTTTAATGTGCGTCTGCGCCCATGTGCCTCCCTAGATTTCATCAGAGCAAAAAAAAAAAAAGAAGAAGAAGAACAAAGAAATCTCGACTTAGATGCTTGGATTAGGAGCCTCAAAACTGTAGTGTAACAGGTGGAGCATTTCCAAGAGCAGTATGTGGGCGGAGACTCGTGCTTCCACCGTCAGGCTCCGACATGAGGCAACAGCTGTTCAGAGGCAAGAACGGCTCAAATGGAAAGAGACAATAGCAGGTGTCTTCAGAGAGCGGGACATGAGACTCAATCAGGTCCACCCGAGACGTGGAGCCGTCTGAGTCGGGAGTAAAGTGATGCAGAGTCGAGGCAGTCGCTAATGAAGAAGTACTCCTGCTCTGCAGACGTTACTTCACACAAAAGCAAGAACAGTTCAATCAGAGCCACGTCTGGTAAATCAGCTCAGGCTCTCCTGGGGATTGTGCAGAATATTGATGAAGTTTTGATGCTTCCCCTCTTGTCACTCTCTCTCTTTTTTAAACTCTATCTATAGACAATCGTGCCTGGCATTTTCATTTCTTATATCAACACTATATGACTTTCATTGCCTTTGTTGTGCAGCTGCTGGGTATTAAACCGAGGTCGTTTAATCCAGACGAACATTTGAAGTCCTCACAGCAGACCTTTATGTCTGTGCACGTTTGGATCGCTCCAGTTTGTGTGATCGTGTCTCCTCTTCCAGGCCCGGAGGAATCTCAGTGCACTACTCCCTCGTCTTTGAGATCAACTCCCCACGAATCAACTCTGAGAACTCAGAGGCGACGACCAATTCGCCCAAGCCCTCCGCTGATCCTGGACTCAGGGAAATGGTGACCAAGGCTTTGCGTGAGGAGGCGTCTCTGCCAATCGATCTGGACTCACTGAACTTCGAACCGGGTATGTTAGGAACCTTTCTCTTCTAAATTTTGCTCCGATTCAGGGAGTAGTTGATATAATATTTAACCATAGCTTTGATTGGTGTTCATGTGACAATCAAGAAAAAGTTCTGACAGGCCCCCAACACGACGTTCTTGCACACAGTTTGGTGATTGGTTGTAAATTTGTGTGAAAAAAAAAAAAATGGATTTTAGGAAATAGTAATGAATATCATCAAGATGACCGCCGTGGACTTTCAAAGGAGCATTTAAGGGAGTGTTATCACTGTGTTCACAGAAAGATAAACGTTCCTGGTTTCAGAACAAAGGCCTTGATGTGAAAGCAGCCTCAATTACATCTTTTTTCAAAGATGTTCCCGTTCTAACTTTTAAACAAGCAGAGCCAGTGGGAAAAGGTAAATAATTGATGGCACTGGACGAGACTGTTACTTAACTTTAAAAATGCTTTTTCTGTTTTTGCAGAAGCCGTCCACCTGCCAGCACTGACGTCAACTTCTGCAACAGAAATAGTGGATGAGGTGAGACAATTTGTAATTTCTAATGGAAGCAGGGTGCCTCTGCTTTGCCTCTAAGATCCTTTTAAACGGCACAAAAAGGCTCAAAACTATCATTAGAGGGGATTACGAACAGGAAGAGATGGACAAGAGATCATAAATGTTACAGAAATCCAGAGAACTGTAGCTTTGAGAGAAAAACTGTGAAGTTTTCATACATCATATTTAAAAACAAAGCAATACTGCTACTGCATCATGAGTCTTTTGGATTAAATGTATGTCTCAGTTGACTTTGATTCATTTTTTTGGGTGAACCATGACCAGGATGACTGAGAACCTTCACATTTAAACCATCTTCTCATGCTGTGAATTATCTGTCCACAGTCCGGTGAGCCTGATTCACATAACGAGTTTGAGGTCTTCACCGACGAGCCTGAGGATGACAAACCCCGGCTAGTGGAGCCCCTCACCCCCAGGGAGAAGGAAAACGCCCTTGTGACGCTTCTAGATCCCACCGCTGTCCCGGATGAGGATGAGACAACGGCAGCAACGGATTTGATATCAGACACCAGCCATCGTCCCCCAGAAGACCGTACCGATGAGTCGGATGATGTGACCGAACCCGAGACATCAAACGAAGAAGAGGAAGAGGAAGAAATTCTAATCATTACACATGAGATTGAAACCATTCATCACGACGAAACCGGCGAACTTGTGAGAGACTACATCCCGACCCCTCCTGAGATTCCTGAGATTCCCGAGCTGGAGACAGAGGCTCCATCTACCAGTTTGTCTCCTAACGTGATATCAGAGGACGTCCTGACTCCTGTTGAAAAGGACAGAGAGAGTCCTCGTTTGGATGTGGTTCGGCTTGTCCCCACTTCTCAGACTTTATTCACTGCAGCTCCTACTGGAGTGGAGTTGACTGACCTAGGACTCTCAGTCACAACACTCTCCGCCATCACAGGCCAACCGCCCACAGAGGCGACCACAAACCTTCAAGATGAAGAAGTCAATGCTCTTCCAGATGAAGAGGAGGCAGATATAGTAGAGATAGAAACCAAAGATGTGTCAGAGTTGGAAACTGAAGTTGAACTGCTAGAACCAGAAGAAGAGTCAGTACTCAAACCTGATGAAGAGGGTGTTAAGGTTTTTCATCCCACCCCTGAACAACCTGGACCAGAGGAAGAGGAAAGAGGTGGTTCAGAACCAGAAGTAGAAACTGCTGAAATTTCAGAGTCAGATAAAGAAGTAGTGGACATTTCAGAGGAGGAAAAAGAAGAAAGAGAAGACTCAGAACCAGAAGAAGAGTCAGTGGGTGAACGTCAAGAGGAGGTTTCAGTGCCAGAGGAGTCAGAGCCAAAAGCAGAACCAGAAGAGGGCATAGTAGGGGTGAAAGAAGAAGAGAGTGTTTTGCAAACAGAGGAGACGATTCATGAAGTTACAGAAGAGGCTGAAGAACCAGAGGAAGGCGTAGCCGAGGGGCCCAAGGAAGATGTGACTGAGGTTTCAGAGAAAGTTCCACAACCAAGTGAAGAGTCAAAAGACGTTGGTGGGGATGTAGACAAGGACATTTCTGAATCAGAATTAATACCTGAAATAGTACCTGAAGTTCCTGAGGAAACAGTACCTGAAGTTCCTAAGGAAACAGTACCTGAAGTTCCTGAGGAAACAGTACCTGAAGATCCTAAGGAAACAGTACCTGAAGTTCCTAATAAAATAGTACCTGAAGTTCCAAAGGAAATAGTACCTGAAGTTCCTGAGGAAACAGTACCCGAAGTTCCTAAGGAAACAGTATCTGAAATAGTACCTGAAGTTCCTGAGGAAACAGTATCCGAAATAGTACCTGAAGTTCCTAAGGAAATAGTACCTGAAGTTCCTGAGGAAACAGTATCTGAAGTTCCTGAGGAAACAGTACCCGAAGTTCCTGAGGAAACAGTATCTGAAGTTCCTAATGAAATAGTACCTGAAGTTCCTAAGGAAACAGTATCTGAAATAGTACCTGAGGTTCCTGAGGAAACAGTATCTGAAATAGTACCTGAAGTTCCTACGGAAATAGTATCTGAAGTTCCTAAGGAAATAGTACCTGAGGTTCCTGAGGAAACAGTATCTGAAATAGTACCTGAAGTTCCTACGGAAACAGTATCTGAAGTTCCTAAGGAAATAGTACCTGAAAGCCCTGAGGAAATAGTACCCAAAGTTCCTGAGGAAGTAGTACCGGAAGTTCCTATGGAAACAATACCTGAAGTTCTTGAGGAAACATTACCTGAAGTTCCTAAGGAATCATTACCCAAGGTTCCCGAGGAAACAGTACTCGAAGTTCCTGAGGAAACATTGCCTGAAGTTTCAAAAGCAGAGATAGACGTAACTGATGTTGTAAAACCAGGAGAAGAAAAAGTTGATGAGATTCCAGCACCAGAAGATGAAGTTGCACAAACAGAGAGGGAAGTGGTGTCAGATTTGGATGTCGTTGCTGCTCCGCCACCAGTGGAACCAAAGCCAGAACCAGAATCTGGGCCAGCAGAGGAAAGCCAAGTAACAGATGTGACTGATACAAGGGCTGAAGATGTTGGGACTGCCGAGTTAGAAGAGGAGCAAGTTTCCGAAGGTGGTGATGAAGTGGTACAGGTTGAAGAGCCAGGTCCAGAACTAGGACCTGGTCCAGAACTAGGCCCTGGGAAGGAATCAGAAGAAGTGCCAGAGGTAACTGAAATCACAGAACCAGAGATGGAAGTTGTTAAGGATGTAAAACCAGCTGAGGAGCCAGTGGACACCTCAGAGCCACAGCTTCCGCCAAAAACTGTAGAAGAATCAGAACCGGAGGAGGTAGCTGTTAGTCCAGAACCAGAGGAAGCATCAGAAACAGGCCCAGTGGATATTTCACCACCTGTGGAAGAGTTACCTGAGACTTCAGAGCCAGAATCAAAAGGGGAAGGTGCTGACATCCCAGAACCACATCCAGACGAGGGCATAGTTGAGATTTTAGAACCAGAACCGAAGAAAGACGTGACCGAGCCACCCGCTGAATCAATTAAAATCCTTCGGCCCTTGGATGGCTTGGATGACGTTCACTTTGGACAGGACTCTGTTCAGGTTGTCAGAGATAATGAGTTCCTCCATCCCGCCGGCTCCGACTATCATCGCCCATCACAAGATAATCTAGCCGTGATACCGATAGACATCCAGCCCTCTGAGGAGGACGCAGGCCGTCCTGAATATCCCATCATCGATGACTTTTACATCGAGGAGGGTGTCGACACTCAGGTGTCAGAAACGACGGCTGATATCGCAGGTGAGCAGGGATCAGTTAGTGAGCAAAGCATGATGAGACTAAAGGCAGTGAATCATGTTAATAGAGATGTGCTCTGACATCAGATAATTATAAATCCTCTCACGTTGTAAATATGTTTGAAACGCAGCCCTCTGCATTACATTTACAGCACTTAATGATACAATATATGTTGTATCATAAGTTACTTTTTTACTTTTACTTTTTTTTATTTTGCACAGTTAAAAAAAAAATTACACAAGTAAAAGTAACAATTATAACAATTTGAAGTGCAGGAAGAGGCGAAAACTCGAAGAGCTTATCACATGCCTCCACCTAACAATAAAGAATTATATCATACTTAAGAAAACAAAATATACAAATAAGCAATCAGAAAAATATGTAGATAAAAGAAAATATTACACAAAAACAATAATAGTCAAAATATATCAATAACAATAAGGAATAACAATTAAAAAAAACAACAAACAAACAAGAAACAACAAGTTTAAGGCTGTATGAATAATTTCAGATACTAAGACATAAATGCAAATGTAGAGATTCAAAGCAAAGTTCTGCCTTTGAATGTATTTTGTATTATTTACTCAGCAGGCATATTTTGTGGAAATCTTTTGATTTTGAGCAGTCGTGACTTAATGCATCCTTTTCTTCCTGATATTTGAAAGAGGTGACAGCTCAAGAGGAGGAAGAAACATCAGAGGGCACAGAAGACTTGACAGAGGAAATACAAAAAGGAGATTCATCCCCAGAAACAGACATGAGTGTGACAGCAGCGCCAGCCTCAGACTCCTTCCCTACACCTCCGGCAGCATCGGTCGACGTGCCTAAAGTGTCCTCAGCCAGCCCGACTATAGACTCAGGACTCTTTGAGGTAGCAGAGCAATCTGTAATCCCCTCAGCTGCCGAGTCTTCAGAGGACGACAGCGCCGAGCTGGAGGCCGAGCCGGAGCAGAGCGAGCCGTCTGTCATCATTATTGATGAGGACTTGGAGGAGGCAGCTAAGGAAGATGTTGAAAGCCCCACACACCCACCGGCAGCTGCTGAAGAAACTGTCGATGAGGCCGTACAGGACCTGGCCATGGAGCTTGATCAAACAGATTTGCCGTCCACTGAGGCAAACGAGCTGCCGGACGAGGGGAGTGGTTTCGCCTCTCTGGGGGAGCAAAGCGTCACGGCCCCGCCTCCGGTTAGATACCTCACCACGCCATCCACAACCACGGCCACCCACGGCCGGGAGCTGGTGGTATTCTTCAGCCTGCGCGTCACCAACATGGACTTCTCTGAGGACCTGTTCAACAAGACGTCGTCTGAGTACAGATCCCTGGAGAACACCTTCTTAGATGTGGTAAGTAGGAAAACACACGACACCTAACCTGAAGATGAAGTTTAAACAGGAACGTTAGCCAGGTTTCACAATCAGCACGTCAGAATTTCTAATTATGTCTCAATATTTCATAAAATACAAAAACTATTGAGAACAAATGCAAATGTTATTGTTTTCATTATCTTTTGCTCTCCTTTCGAGTCTATACACCTTGCCTGACAGAATTTGAGCCCTGTGACTCAGTTTAATATATAATCCATTGCCTCTATCTAGTGCGCTAATGGTGGTATTATGATAAAGCCATCTTGTACTGAACGAGACCTTTACACCGATGTGCAACATGCTTTGGTGACTGGTTTCCCTGAGGAGTTACATGTGTGAACAACAGTCATAATGATGAAGTTACACAAATAGAATATTCCTCTGGATTGAATCAAATGTCCAAAGGTTGAACTGTGTGGACATTGTCTCCTGTAGTGAATCAGATTCACTTTCAAGAGGTAAAAACCCAACGTGGAACACTTTGGGTTCTTTGGTTCGCCACATGTCCAGATGGAGAGTGGGCCTGGTTCTGTTGTTACTAGAACCTTTGTGGTGTTTCTCTAAACTCTTGGTCCAGTTCTAGTGAATGAGTTCAGAATGATGTCATTGCTATCAGGGTGTTTTCTACTTTCTCATCTAGAAGATGTTTTAGTTTATCACTAATTAATCAGACACAATAAAGTCTGACCTATCAGAGACCAGGGTCCATCATGGAGACCAGGGTCCATCAGAGAGACCAGGGTCCATCATAGAGACCAGGGTCCATCATAGAGACCAGGGTCCATAGAGACCATGGTTATAGAGACCAGGGTCCATCATAGAGACCAGGGTCCATAGAGACCAGGGTCCATCATAGAGACCAGGGTCTATAGAGATCAGGGTCCATCATAGAGACCAGGATCCATCATGGAGACCAGGGTCATAGAGACTGGGGTCCATCATAGAGACCAGGGTCCATCATAGAGACCAAAGTAGGCACATGGACCCGCTTTATTTTGTCTTTTTAGGCTAGACTCACCTGTCAGTACTGGTCTTCAAATCCTGAACTGAGACCACTAGAAACGTCTTTCATTTCCTATAATTACAGGATTTAGTCCGACCTCTTTATTGTGTCTAGTAACGTTAAATAACATCAGTTGCTGTGATGAAGCCTCTGAATGTTGATGCTGGTGCGTGCGTGACCTTCCCATGTGAATTTCATTACAACTTGTGGGATAAAGCAGAAAAGCCAGAGACAAACATCAAACACGAGCAGCTGCCCCGTTTGTTTGCGTCTTTGTTCTCAGTCTGAATGTGCTCTCCAGAAGCCCTCGCAGTCAGACCTGCAGCCTGTTGTGTTGTGAATGGATATGTTTTGATGTATCGCATGAATAGAGGAAGCGAGACAATGATTTCAGACTCAGGCAGGTACAATGCAGCTTTTATTTCACTGCAAACAATGGCCGGGCTAAATTAATACGGCAGCCAGAGCACGGCTTGGGAATAGATGCTGTGAGTTATCCGTATTACCAAACTGTAGATGGTTTAAGTGGGTTTCTTTAAGCAGGGAGGAGGTAATAAATGTTTATTTTTCCATTATCAGCATCCGTTTGTACATCTTTCCAGCAAACCAGGAAAATGAGCTCAGCTCTTCCTCCTGCCACTTCTAAATACTCAGCGGGAAGCTTCTTCGTAGTGACTCTCATTTGAATGCAGCTGTGATTAGCACTCCTCCCTAAACAAGTGAGTAAATCTCTTCAATAAGCAGCCAGGCAGCAGCTTCATTTAGATGCCCTTTTGGCTGCCTGACTTATTTGCATCAAAGTAGAAATGTTGGGGTTTCTCTGAGAAACTCCTCCATAAAACGAAAGAAAGAAAAAACTCTGGCTCTGATCTCAGCTGCAGCGAAGGAACGACACGACAGCAGATATTTGTAATTAATGGATAGTCATGAAGCAGAGCTGCAGCAGCGAGGGGTTAATCTGTTACAGATGAATGACTCGTTCATTGATTTCCCCGATCGATTTGTTTGTTCTGTAAAATGTCAGAAAGCGTTTCTGTAGCCCGAGCTGACTTCTTCAACTTAAAGAGACCCAGTGATGCTTGAAGTGATTCTCTGGTCGTCCATCTCTGTGGGTTAGTGTCCCTCACTGGACTGTGGCGATATAAACTCACAGCATGACAACCATGGTTAAAATAAGAAAAAGACATCTGATGTTACACAAAAAGAAAAAAAAAGCCATAATAAACATTTATTTAATCCCAGCGGCTCATGTTTCTAGTATCAGCATCACTTTATTTTAAAAGATGAAAGATGCTAGAAGCGCTACAAACCACCCTCACAACTTTAAAGACCAATCGCTTGGGTTGTTTCAGTCTCTTGAGATGTTTCAGGCTCAGTTTGTTCTATTTTATAGTTGACATAATAAACAGAACATGAAAATACGTCCAGTGTATGAACACAGCTAGCTCTGCTTCTATTTGAAAATACCGTCAATGACGCCAACACCGCCCCATCTAGGATCAACCGGCGCCAACCAAACTTGTGGACGGTGTTTCGTC
Organism: Planiliza haematocheilus; assembly: GCA_005024645.1. NCBI lineage: Eukaryota > Metazoa > Chordata > Actinopteri > Mugiliformes > Mugilidae > Planiliza > Planiliza haematocheilus. The sequence continues at coordinate 478,544 of SRSE01000327.1, read as the reverse complement.
AGTGTTTGTGGCATATGTCAGTCAACTGTTGGTAATTAATTATTATGATTCCTGAGATCTCTGAACCCGCCACAGTATCAACACTGCTTTGAAAAACCTGCTGTAACCTTGTCTTCTCCCCCTGGTGGCTTTAGTCAGGCTCTACAGTCGGTAGCTTTTGGCAGCCATTTCCAATATGGCCGCTTTCACAACGCAATCTGCATCATCATTGCTACAGTTGGTTGTAAATTTTCAGAATTACACCAATTACACCATTATTTTTTGTTGTTCTATCAAATATGATATAAAACAAAACAAAACAAAGTTTTATCTCGATATTAATGAGCTGACTTATAGTTTTTCCGCTGTGTGTGACTCAAACTCCTTAAATAGCAGCGATCCATCAGCTGCATTGGGACGATCCCAGTGGCCTCTATTAGGAGTGTAAGACTGCATGAGAAAACTCTCAGGAGTGAATATTAATCAGGCCAGGAGCATGCACACTCAGCAAAGCTACGTATGATCAAGAGAAACTCTCTGAGGTTTGAGTCCCTGTGAGCGGAAACCTAATGTTCTTCACATGATAACAGGATAAAAATCAATCAGACTCACTCTGGGTCTGTTGTGGGGACGTCGTAAAGAAACACTGCAAACCAAATAAAGATCATTAGAGATCTTCAGTTCTCATTCATTTTATTCTTTTCTACTGCGTCAAAACCAATGGTAATATTTTGTCAAATGAACCAATTAAATGGAAGTGGTGCAGACAAACAAAGCTAGAACTTTAACAAGAAAAAGAAGAACCAGAATTAGAATAACTGCAAGAACTGGGATGACAACTAGAACTGGAAGAAGAAGAAGAACTACAGCTACTAGAAGAGGAATCAATATGAGAAGACTAAAACTACAGAAAAAAAGAAGTGAGACCAGAAGAACACTTCAGAAGACTACTAAGAAGAACTAGACCTAGATGAAGAAGAACTGGAACTAAGAGAACAAGAAGAACTTGAAGAAGCGTTAGAAGAAGAGGAAGAACCAACCAAAGAACATTTTAGTTTGTGTTTAGAGGGGAACTGGAGATAGCTGTCAAAGAGCACGAGGTGAAGATTAATGACGAATAAGCAGAGTTCCCTCTCAGAGACCCTGAGCTCGGCTGCAGAGATGAACACCAACGTTTGAAAGACGCTGCCTTAAAATCCCCACGATCAATAAACATGAACTAACTAAACCAAGTGAACATGTAGTCAGACTGTTTTTAATCATCTGTTTACCTCCAGGAATCAAACCAGCAGCATTTCACATCACAATCAGAAAAAAATAAACAATTCAGAAAGTGTAATTATCTGATGAATAGAATATATTGGCTCAGAGCCGTAGACATCAGCTCATTTTAAAAAAAAGGCTTTAAATCCTTGAGAGGCTCAGATTCTCTGAATAGATTTCACTAAACAGTTTGGTTCAGTGCATCAATAGGTAATTACAGACGGCCGTAAGGGACAGAAACCAAATTATAGTTTGTGTTTTTTTAATTTTTTTAGTGTGATTGTGGAGAAATGCAGCGTCTGAGGCTTTTCAGGAGCCAATGAAGTTAAGGGAGTTTTCAGATATTCTGTGATATTGATGTGGCATCTAACCCTAACCCTCGATGACAGAAGGAACAGATGAATAAAGGTCAATGGGTGGAACCAAGTGAATCAACCAGAGAGCAGTGTGATGCTTTACTGCATCCACTCAGTAAACAGTTTAATCACACCAGTGACCAGCGTGTCCAGTCATAGTACGCAAAAATGACAAGAAGTATAAATGGAAATATAAGAAGATAAATTTGAGTTTAATGGAGTTTAGGCTCCATTCAACATTTCTGCAGCCGATGGTGAAGAGAACAGCTCCTGGTTGATATCGATCTGAAGCCGCCTCAAAACATATTTTAACTCATTTCTGTTCAGAGTGTGGATCCAATAACGGGTTTAAAAGTCACCAATGAATTTGTCCTTCATCAGTTTCTGAGGATTGCTGAACCTGGACAGCTGACAGGAAGCAGACCAGCTACTATAGACCTGCCCTCCTCTGGGATAAACCTTAGCTTTGGCTTCAGATGTGCAGAAGAACTAGAGTTAGAAGAAATAGCTTAAATGAGAAAAACTAGAACTGCAAGAACAGATAGAACACTAAGAACTAGAAGGAGGAAACGTAGAAAACTCAAATTAGAAGAAAAACAAGAACTAGAATCAAAAGAACTAGAACTCCTACAATACCAAGACCTAAAAGAATTAACCAAACTAGAACAGTTTGAAGAGGAAACAAAAGAAGAACTCGATTTCATCAAACTAGAACAGGTAGAAGCCTGGTTGATGCTTTTATCTTGAGTTTCTTATTAATCTGTGTGATGCTAAATGACTTTAAACCTCCCGTTGCCTTAAAAACACGACTGGTTAAACTCCTACAGGACTGATCTGGTGTCCAGCGTCTGTTTGAGGAGAAGAATCTTCACATTTTAAATAAAACAAACCCAAACCAACGCGTTGAAACCAAACTCAAGCAGATGATTCAGCTATCCAGACAGTCTCAGAGATGGTTTTGAAGACTAGATTGGTCTCCTGGGTATATTTGTAAAGTAACGTAGCTGTGGCGCAGCAACTGAAACCGAGCAACAACTCCTGTTGAAAGCTACGTATGATCAAGTATCAAATCAAATTTCTCAATTTGACGAATGAAAAAAAGATTAAATGTCAAGTTCTCTAGTGAAGGAGAACCCAAAGGCTAGAGTTAAAGGTTCTGCAGGGATGGAAGGAAAGACTGAAACCATCAAGAAACTGGTGAAGAGCAAAAAATAATCAAGACAGAGAAACACAAGAAAGCAGGAAGGAGACAGGACCATATATACACCTGGTTATAACGAGACACAGGTGAGACTAATGAGGGCGGAGCCACAAGGACAAACCAATCAATCAAAGTAGGAAAACACAGGAAGTGAAGCAAGACAAGAAACGCCAAGGAGAAACTTTACAAAATAAGAAACACAAGTGACTCCACTCTAACATGTACGTTAAATAAGAAATAAAGAGGTTTAAATTAAACAAGTATAGGATTATATTTATGTTTCTTCAGTGAAGCCAGAGCTCCTGCTGTGGTCTGAAGTACCTGACCCTACTGGGTTCAGTTAGACGTGTGATTGTCTTCATTGTTCATTGTTGACTCAGGATCAAGTGCTTCATGGGTAATAACAGTGTTGGAGCTGCAGATGGAAAGGCATGTTTGATTTTAGTAGACGATAAAGAAATGAATGAAACGTAGCGAGAAGAGAGTGAAAGCTAGGAATTAAAAAGGCTCGGACGTTAGTGGATGAACATGGTATCGATGTGACGAGGAAACACTAACAGAGACTGATTCTGACGTTTTATCTCAGCGAGCAGAAGACGTCTCGATTTGTTCCTCCAGAGCTCCGGCTCGTCCTCCAGGCAGATGTTTGTGTGATTTAAATAGACGACGTGCTGTTGGTCTTTTACAAGCCATGAATGAGAATGTAAATCTTTAATTCATGCTGCGCTGAAACCAGCGGGACGACAAAGCGATGCATTGATTCATGGAAATCTGAGGCGCTCGTATTCAGACTGGACGGATCGAGGCTGCACCGACTTATTCACGACCTTTAGACGCCTTTAAATGTCCTGTCCTTGTCTCCTGGAGCAGTTTGGACAGTTGTCTCTTGTTTGTAAGTGAGACCCAACCCTTGGTCACTGACGTCCTCCTCCGTCTTCTCCCTGCAGCTGCTGCCGTTCCTCCAGGCCAACCTGACCGGCTTCAAGAAGCTGGAGATCCTAAACTTCAGGAAGGGCAGCGTGGTCGTCAACAGCAAGATGAAGTTCGTCAAGTCGGTGCCGTACAACATCACAGAGGCCGTCCACTGCGTCCTGGAGGAGTTCTGCTCCTCCGCCGCCAGAAACCTGCACATCCAGATCGACACGCACTCCCTGGACGTCGAACCAGGTACAGTCGTTAGTCTACTGTGTGTATTCCTGATCCGTGCAGTAAAGATGTAGTTTTCTAACCCACCACTGAGGATGAAGTCCCCTGAGTGTGTCCTTGTCTCACAGTGATGATGTGTCTTCTCATTCAGCAGCCTGTAGCCTCGGCGGCTCTGCTTCGTATTCAGCTCACGCTCCTCCAGCTTTGTGTTGTAATATTCCGCTCAGATGAGCGTTGAGGCAGCGAGCTCACATCACAAACACATTCCAGTCGACTCAGTAATTAGGTCTATGTGTCAAATCCACCAATACACAGAGAGACAGGGCTGGAATAATAGACATGGAGACACGCGCTGCGTTTCAGCAGATTCTTGATTGGAGATCAGCTTTTTGCTGAAGCGGTCGTGTTGAACATGAGGCCCAACAGAATATTTAATGCTCAACCCAACGCGAGCAACGTGAGAGATAAACAGCAACTTAGATCCCTCAATCAGAGCAGCAGCAACAAAACTGCTTCAACACGAGAAGACGACTACAAATGTGGACCGCTGCTAGACTGTAGCACTGAACGACCCTTTGTAGCTCTACCTAGCTTCTAGCCTCCCAGCTAACAGTAGCTCTTCCTAGCCTCCAAGCTAATGGTAGCTCTTACTAGCCTCCCAGCTAACAGTAGCTCTTCCTAGCCTCCAAGCTAACAGTATCTCTTCCTAGCCTCCCAGCTAATAGTAGCTCTTCCTAGCCTTCCAGCTAACAGTGGCTCTTCCTAGCCTCCCAGCTAACAGTAGCTCTTCCTAGCTTCCCAGCTAATAGTAGCTCTTCCTAGCCTTCCAGCTAATAGTAGCTCTTCCTAGCCTTCCAGCTAATAGTAGCTCTTCCTAGCCTCCCAGCTAATAGTAGCTCTTCCTAGCCTTCCAGCTAATAGTAGCTCTTCCTAGCCTCCCAGCTAATAGTAGCTCCTCCTAGCCTCCCAGCTAACGGTAGCTCTTCCTAGTGTTGAAACACATCAGTCAGGCAACAGTTTCTAAATAACTGACCATAAACCCCTTTCATGTTTCTGAGCCGCTGATATGTACTGATGACCAGATAACCGTTAGCGTTGCCTCAGCATTGACCCCAGCAGAAACTTTGCTCCATCCATACACGCTGATGTTTGTGTGACTTACAGATGCATACTGACCACATGCTGGGGAGTCCACCTCATGCCTAAAACCCTCCAGACATGCTAATTTAGTCTCGTTTAGTCTCAGAAGCCGTCCACGCCAGAGGCTAAATCTTACGTTTTGCTGCAGACCAGAAGCTGAGGATCTCATTAAAATCAAAAGCACCTCCCGGAGAGAGGAGCGTGGGCTGGAGGAGGTGCAGACACACTCCTCAAGAATACTAATGTTTGTGATGTGTGTGTTTTCTTTCCCCCCTCTCTCTCTCTCTCTCCACAGCTGATCAGGCAGATCCCTGCAAGTTCCAGGCGTGCGATGAGTTTTCTCGCTGTGTGGTCAACTTCCGGACGAAGGAAGCTCAGTGTCTGTGCAAGCCGGGCTTCCTGTCGGTGGACGGCCTGCCCTGTCAGAGCCGGTGTGTCCTCCAGCCGGACTACTGCCAAGGAGGAGGGGAGTGCCACATAGTACCTGGACGTGGAGCCATGTGCAGGTAAATAAGTCACAAATAGCCTATAGGTGTCTTTATTTACCTATTTCTTACATATCATGATGCAGAACAGCTGTTCTTGGTTCTGAAACGGCGGTAAAGACCCAGGGAAGTCCTCATAGGCCCCGTCCACTTGTTCTTGTTGTTGTTGGATGTCAATCGGTCGTTTTGATGACTATGTCCAGCATTCAGTCAGCATGCACCCACACACAGTACGACCTCCATCCAGGAGAGATTAGCATTCACACTGAGAATATTAGCTAACAGAGTAGACGCTAGCATTTACGCTTTTCCGTATTAACTAAGTCCACTACTAATTACAGAATAGTAAACGGACACCACACAAGAAGAAAGTTCTGCCGGGTTGATGTGTAGAGAACAAGCTGAGAGAACAAACTTCTGTACATCAATTAACTTAAACATTTGGGACGCTGTAGAGTATTTTAACAACTAGCAACTGTCGCGAGATCTCTAAACTGAGATCAGATCTACAGAGCTGACTGGGGACGCATGCAGAGACACATTATATTAAGACCAGGTGGAGACACAGGGACTTAGAGATGAATGAGCTGTTTGAACATAATCTTGGGTTGAGACTACTTGACGTGAGCGGTACGTCTTCTGCAGGAAGCGAACGGACACCGGATTTTAACTCTCAGAGATCAAGTCAGAAGACAGAATGACCAGCGTGAGATAAAATACTGTTTAACGACCCCGTCCTTGAGTTTGCACAAGTGATGACGCCTGAAAGGCTAATTAACATCGTGGTTCATTAATTGTCAACCTGCACGCATGAGCTTTTATTAAATTATGAAACTTTTACTGAATTAAAAGTTAATAAGCTGCCTCGTTGGGGGGCGCGGGACATTTAATGATGATGGGACGGATTTCACAAACTGAATCAACGTTTGAAAAACGTTCCCTGACTGTTCTAGAAACTTTCACTGATTCTTATTGGTGATGAAACCGATAAAGAAATCTTTAAAAACTCTTCATAAACAAAAAACACTCAATTAGATTTCACCATGAGGCGTGTTTCATCTAATAGAGACAAATAAACGTCCTCCAACCAATCAGAGATGACGACTACCGTGACTCTTCCGGTAGATCTTCGTCCAACTTTCCTCCACAAAAAAATTTGTAAGTGGGGGAAAAAATCTGTTTCCAGCTGCAGCCTGAATGTACTGAGCGCTAGCGGAGATATTAAAGGTTTTTATAGAAACATTAACTCCAACCATTCACACAATAAACTACATCCTCCAGCAGGTGCATCTCAGTTCAAGGAGAAACCTGAAGCCTTTAAGACGTCTAACAAATGATTCAGGGGCAGTGTGTCTGCAGAGTAAAGCTGACAGGAGGGTGAAGATGAACAGCTTTGTGTGAAAGCTTCAGGCCCTAAAAGTAAAGAGAGGAGGCTTTTAAAGGACTGATGCAGCCTTTGATTCCTGCTCGTCAGCTACGGTGGCCGGCTGTAAATCTTTTAAATAGTTTCCCTCTCACAAGTTAAACGTTGTAGAGAAGAAGTATCTCAAACTATGCGTGTTTTTAACGGCCTTTGGTTGCTGTTGATTTATTTTAATGGAAGTTTCCATCCTGTTTTTATACACACAGTCCTACTTAACAGTTTTTGCACACATCTAATTTTTCAAAAATGACTCAAAACCTGGGTGGATTTTGGACCAGTCCTCGTCTTCAATCTGTCTGACTGTGGATTATTTGTGGCTTCCAAACTCTTTAGAGATGCTTCTGGAACCTTTTCCAGCCTGATGAGCAACAACAACTCTTTCTCTGAGCTCTGAGACAAAGCTCCTTTGTCCACAAACATCAGATCAGACTGAGGCCACGTCCACACGGAGACGCTTTTTGGTTTAAACTCAGATGTTTTGCATCGTTTTGTCCGATCGTCCACATGAATCCTGTAAACACACCGACCTAAAACGCACTTTTCTGAAACCTGATCCCAGGGTGAAAAAATTCGCAAACGCAGCTCTTGCGTTTTCGTGTAGACGGTGAAAACGCATACATGCGTTTTGATGATGTCATGGCCACACCCCTGGAGCAGCCTTCCACCTCTTATGTCCCGTGAGACGTCTCATAACAACATCAACATCAATGGTGGACTACATGCTCGTGTTCCTGCTGGAGAAGATATTGAGCCTATTATGGTTACTAGGGCTAAATATCATTTCTCCTTGAGTTTGGTTTCTTCAGCGCTCAAGCTTTATGCGCATGCGCCGCCTCTTCCTGAAACAGCGCCACCTATAGGCCTAGCGGATGAAGTAGCGTTTTGAGTCGTGTCGAGACGGATCCGTGTGGACGCAGATATTCTTGAAACGATGGCAGGGACAACGGAGGAGAAGATCGTTTTGGTACGTGTGGACGAGGCCTGAGACAAATCCCTGATTTACTGAAACTAAACCAGGAACTGAACCACACCTGAGTCTCATTACACTGATGGAGACACTAATGAACACATGGACTCTGATTGGATCCTAGAGGAGCACCTCTGGAAAATTCTAAGTCATAGACGTTTTCTTACTTGTGTTTTGTCCATGTGGTTTTTTGAGAAGCATTGTGTTGAACTCTCTTGACAACGTAAACGTCCTAAACTGCTAGTAGACTAACATCAGAAATGATATTTAGGATTTAATTCAAGTCATTACATTTGTGCTTTTCACTTCTTCTGATCGCTGGACTAGAGTTGCAAAGATGCAAACACAACCTTCAGCGACCAGAAGGACCCTTGAAAGGTTGCAGAGCATCAAAACTAACATGATAGAGTAGATTTAAATAGGTGAATATAAAAGTAGAGCGCTATATTCTAAATAAAGGCGGCAGATAAACGTCCTTCCAGCCACAAATGACAAGTGAATGATTTGCAATCACCCGCAGCAGCAGCAGACATTTCAATACTGACATTTAGTCGATGGACTGAATGTCTTCATTTGCATGTGGAGCTGAAGACTCTGAAGTCATTTTTCTCCAAATTGGAGCCACAGTGGTTTTGTTCCACATGAATATTTGATCACGACGGAACAGCAGAGGGAAGAAAGCTAAAGCTGGTGTCCTGTCGTCTGGGGGATGGAAGACGCTCCAAGGAGGAGGGGAGGGAGGGACGAGGGTGGGGGGAGGGGAGGGGAGGGTTTGCAGTTGTCTTGGATTTGCCACATTCATTAACACTGAACCCAGTTTGGTCTAATCCAGCCTCCAGAGCGGCCAGCGACGGGCCACAGAGTCAGGAAACGTCAGTAAACAGTGAGCACAGCGCGGCAGGTTAAAGCCGTGGAGCTGCATGTTCCTTTTAATCTCAGTCGGCAGCTTGACGGCGCAGTGAGCAGGTGGAGACGCAATTTAAAGGCTTGTTAATCAAACCAGTCCTTAAAATAAATAAATAAACCACAGAGAAGAAAACAGGCTTTTTAGTTCGTAGTGGTCGCTTGAGTTTCACCTTGCTCTCCGTGTGCCCCTGCTACTCCGGGTCATGTTGTTGTTGTTTTTTAAAAACCTCCACGTATAAACCAATTATCTCGTTGTCCGTCTCTTTGTAGCAGTTGACAGTTGGTCTCTAGTGGACGTTCAGTGCTCTGGTTACCTAGGCAACCCTCTTGTATGTTGTGTTCGCACGGAGCTAGCTCTAATTCTGTTTGGAAGAAGAAAACCCCGCCAACAATGCCACTGCTCCATCTGGGTTCACCATCAGCACGGTGAAGTTAGAGACTAAATGGTGGAGGCCTCATCCTTTCATTAGGTTACAAAGGTGTTAGCTTGCTAGCTGTTTAGCTTCATAGCCTCTAGATCTTTGTTCCCAGTGGAGAGACTCCAGATAGACTTTGGCAAACTTAAATTTTGTAGGTGGAAAAAGTTCATCTTATTTATGATGAGACGGGATTTAGAATATGTCCAGAGCGGCTGTGAATGTCTTTGTCTTTATCAATAGTCCACGTCGTCACATGGTTTGTCTCCTGTGTTTAACTACCCAACAATTCAACTAACACAACACTTTCCAGCTTTGAAATCTCAAGATGTCCAACAGACGTGTATGACTACTGTTCATCACCATATGAAGCCCCGCCCCCAGACGATCTGATTGGCCCAGCAGGTCTTAGCTGAAGCAGAATCAGTTCCAGATCAATAAAGTTTTTAAATTTGTGAAAATGTTTAAGGTTCTGCTCAAGGTTTCTTCCTGTTAAAGGGAGTTTCTCCTGCCACCGTCGCCTTCAGGCTGCATTTTGTAAAGCGTCTGAGTGTTGTTATTGACGCTATATAAATATAAAACTGAACTGAACCCAGCAAAGCATCTCTAATATCTGATGTTCATACCCAGTGTTGTGCCTGAACGCGTTCAATGAACGAAAGTTCATAAACTCGTTCATATTTTGGTGAACTAAGAACTGAACCGTTCGTATTTCCGATTGAAGAACTTTATTGCGAACGCGTTCATTCTGACGTGATAAAACACACCGTGAACTGTGCTTAATGGCGCTGCGGAAAACCATCCGATGTGGCAACAGATTGCACCGCGACACTGCTCGTCGCCCTGTCGCACAAACAAAACGTCATCACAACAAAGCATGGGCTATGGAGGAGGAGCAATGTATTGGAGGTAAAAAAAAAAATGTAAAAAGAACTAAAAATTAAATATTTAGTTCATATTTGAAATCATGAACGAACAAGTTCATTTTAAAGCTTATGGACCAGGAACTGAACTAGTTCGTGTAGAAAAAGAACTTTCCCAACATTGGTAATACCTCCAGTCAGCTCAGTGAAACACGGGAAGAGTCAATGCTGCCACAAATGAGTCCAGAACTTTGCTCTACCTAAGAGACTGAAATTCTAACTAGACCTCAACTAGTGTTCATCGGCTTTCCCGGCCACGCCAGGGGCCACACCAGGGGCCACACCAGGGGCCACACCAGGGGCCACGCCAGGGGCCACACCAGGGTTACTGCACGCCAACACCTGAAGCCTTTCTGCACCAGAGAAGCTCTGAAACACTGAAAATTTACCTCATGTTGCAACATTAGCTAAGGCCTACTAACTCCTCAGAAAAATAAAAATCTACTGCAAGTTCATCTTTAGATTATCCTCATTCTAACCCCAAGAAAAAGAGAAGGACTGATGAGTCTCCACCAAAAAGAGGAGTTACAGAAACAAAGGTTTATTCCCCTAAAAAGCTGCTGAAGGGTGGTCATGTTTATTCTCATCATCTCAGGTGCGTCTGGTTAAGGTAATTAAGCCCAAACCAAGGCCAGAGGAGGAGCAGAGGCTGGAACACGGGCTGCTTTGTGTTATCTATTATTTACTGCCAGCAAATAAATCAGAGTGAGTAACAGCAGGACTTCAGCATAAAGGTCACAGCAAGCATCCATCACCTCCAGACTGACGCCACGCATGTACGGTGTCAGGAAGGGACCAGACCACCAGACTTTACGACTTATTATTGAAGCATTGCATGAAGGGGCCACCCTCACGTTCATGTCCACCCTCACATTCAGGTAGCTTGTTGTCTGAGACCTTTTCCTTTTCACCAGAGACCATTGGGTCTTCCTTCCTTTTGTCATGACGCCTTCTCTTAATCAGTACACTGTTTTATTTGAGTTATTTTGTGCTCTGCTCTGCTGTTTTAATCCCTTGCATTTCAACGTCTCCTTCGTTCACACCGTTTCAGGAAGGTTCTGTGTAAAAGTATCATCCTTGTTGTTACTGGAGTAATGTGAGTCTGGCCTTGTGGCTTCCTGCAGTGAGGACTCTGTCTCCGTCTCCTCCTGTATTCTAACACACTTGCCGTATTTGCAGATCCTTTATCTCTGAATCTCTTTCAGCGCTTCGGGGCGTGTGCAGGAGTTGCTGTGGCTGCAGTTTGGTTTTCACACCTGCCTCATTCTTCTCTTTCCACAGACACAAAGGCAGATCCCCTCCTCCGGGCCTGACCAGTTAAGAGAGAGCACCGGATCGGACGGCACCTGAGAACAAGGTAAAAGCTGGTGCACACTCAGCAAGGCTTTACAAATCAGAGCCGATTAGGGTGATGCTGTTATCAGATGACGCAGGGGAACCCTAGCCACCAGCCCCCCTCGCCCCCGTGCTCCAGTCCCAGTCTGAGATCAACTCCGAGCCCAAACATAAACACCTGCGCACGCCGTTATCTTCCTGTGATCATTTTATTGAGGCTGTAATCCAGCCCGTCGGTCGGGACACAAATTGGTTTAAAGCTGCAGCGTGTTGAAGCAGACGCAGAGCTCAAAGCTGAGTAATTAAAACCTCCCGAAGGAAGGATGGATGGATGGATGGATGGATGGATGGATGGATGGATGGATGGAAAAGGAAGGAAGGAGAAGGAAAAGGAAGGAAGGAAGGAAGGAAGGAGGGAGAAGGAAAAGGAAGGAAGGAAGGAAGGAAGGAAGGAGAAGGAAAAGGAAGGAAGGAAGGAAGGAAGGAGAAGGAAAAGGAAGGAAGGAGAAGGAAAAGGAAGGAAGGAAGGAAGGAAGGAGAAGGAAAAGGAAGGAAGGAAGGAAGGAGAAGGAAAAGGAAGGAAGGAAGGAAGGAAAAGGAAGGAAGGAGAAGGAAAAGGAAGGAAGGAAGGAAGGAAAAGGAAGGAAGGAAAAGGAGAAGGAAGGAAGGACGGAAACCGTCCAGAGCCTCGATCTGATTAGTCTGCTCCACGTTGATCCTCTTTTAGGGTCTAAGTGTCGTTCAGGCGGCGAGGGAGGTTCATGACCCAACAGGAACATGGGTACTCCTTGGCTTTAGTGGTCGGTCTGTTGACCTGGGTTAGGGTTGATTGGAGAGGCTAAACGTTGGAGCAGTTTAAGAGCAGAAAGCCAAATGCACAAAAACAGAAAAACACTGGTGGTGCTTCCTCAGGTGTAGTAGTAGTTGATCATCTAAACTGAATCCATGGAGTCCACTCAGTCAAAGGCGTCTCTAACATCGTCTCATGTCCCCACAGACTCCACGCACCAGGACCCGGCTGCAGAAACTCTTCAAGGCTTCATTCTGTGATTTGGCTTAAACATCCCGAGACGATGCGTCGTGGAGGAGGTTTCAGGACAAAGCTGCTGACCTACAAACTCCTCAGGGCTTCGCATCGGAGAACAATGTCCCTTCAGGGGGAAACGAGACATTTAGGACGCTTTTGAAACTGTCAGACGGCCGCCGTCGTCTTGCGGCTGACGGAGCAGAGGAGCTCTGGTCGGCGCACGGCGCTGCGGCATCGATCGGGTTGATATTGATTGACCCTGGACTGTTTTTGTACATGTCTGCTGACTCTGTGTGTGTCTGTAGTGAATAGGTTGGTCAGGTGAAGGCCGGTGATAAGGACAGAATCTGAGAGCCCCCCCCCCCCCCCCCCCCCCCCCAAACAAGGAAGACCAAAACTGAGATAGTCGTTTAAAATCAGATCTTCTAGATAAATAACAGAGAAATTATTTAAGTGACTGTGACTTCACTTTAATGATCTCAACCCAGTCTGATGGTCTGATCCAGGAACTGGTGAAACAAAGCACCAACCACGCAACGTGTAGGGATCTGGTCTCTAGAGTCCAGGTTAAACAGGTCCAGGTGTGAACACTGATCTGGTCTCTAGAGTCCAGGTTAAACAGGTCCAGGTGTGAACACTGATCTGGTGTGAGTCCACGGGTGGAGGTGGTCTGGGACACATGTGACCTCCTTCCTTTGGTAGTGTGAACACACAATGAGTCCTGGGTCACATTAAAGACCAGCTACTCACCAGGGCTGATCTGAGGAAGAGGAGGAGAACTCATTCATTCATCCACTGGTAGAAATGACCACATGAATCAGTGACGTCTGTTCATTAGTGATCAGAGACTTTAACAGATTCTGAGAAACAAACTAAACTAGAAACTGATCTGAACTAGAATTAACTCAGGAGATGATTCAATATGAAGAGGAGGAGTTTGAAGAACATCATGCACAGATAACAACTGTTCTTGGTTCTGAAACAAAACTAAAGAAGAAACTAATCTAAACTGGAATCAACAAACAGAGACTAGTTCAGTTCTAATCTGAGTCTCTGTCTCTAAATAAATCAGATGTTCTCATGTGAGAGTGTTTCCATCTGGTTCCTAAATGTGGATCATGTCTCCAAGTCACCAAGCAGCTGTTGATGGTTCTGAAACAGCAGTTGAAGGAACATCTAGTACGTTACTGTACTGTGTCCCACATTAAGTTAATCTGCGTCCAAACTGTGATCAGATCAGGACTCATTTTATCACCAGGTGTGAACACATGTACTTAAAGTGATCAGATCATGACGACAACCTGACGTCACGGCAACGGATTGAGTTCATCTCAGGTTAGATTTATTTGGTTAATTAATCCCAGGTATCGTTATTATTTATATTTTTATGAGTTCCACAGAGAAGTCACGTTAATAACCAGTTTACAGTGTTAACCTGCTTTTATCTGGTTTTCATTACAAAGCTCTTCCAGAAATGTTAAGACTGATTTGTGCGTTTTTTAAAACCAAGAAATATGTGTCAATAACTGACTGATGTTTATAGTTTGTCTTTTATGAAAGGGATAATGCTGGATTCTGATAGGACGGCCACTGAAAGTAGTAGAGAGACCAACGGTTCCTTCATGGTGGGTTTGATCAGCTGTTAGAGAGCAAATAGTCCCTGAATGTCTCCACCATGTAAATAATGTATCACTGATGTTTAATGCTGCTGACGGGGACAAACCCCAACGACTGTACGCTGGACTTTTCTTATGTAAAATGTTTAAAGATTATTATTTTACGTGTTACGACTCACAAACATTTAGCTGAAAATACAAACCATTGAAAAACAGTTTCCTACTTTGCTTATTTTTTTCGTTTTTCCAGCTGCTGGCGGCGTGAAAGAACGAGCAGAGAGGTGAGTGAAACATGGAATGCATTTATTCATCCGTTAGAGAGATCAGCGTTAGAAAAATGACAGCGGACAAAAGGCAGTGCTCCCCGGAGGAATGATTGTAGCGCGTGGCGAGAAACGGCTCGTAGCGACTTCTCAACACCTCCGCGAAGCGTTTCAAGGTCGCCGCCGTGGCGTTGAAGCGAACGTTGAATCGCGGGCGGGGCGCCGGACGTGACCCCGTTACGCTCGGCTTTAACGCGCAGACAAACACTCTGTGGTCAAACTCGCTGCTTCACGTTGTTCCTGATCAGATTTAAACTCCTTCTTCACTCTGCATGTGTCACGTGAAACCAGGCTCTGAACGCAGCCACAGATGAAGCAGTCTGATTGGTCTGAAACACATCTACCAACCTCTCAGTGGTCAGACGACTAAATCATTCTTCCTCCTTCAGCCTCCTCCAAACCATCGACTCAGACGTCTTCTCTCTTTTCTGCTGCAGTCATTTCAGTGAAAGTAACTGCTCTTCAACGCTTATTAGCTGCAGCTCCAGCTCTAAAAGCAAAGCTTAACGATGAACAATGAAGAACAGTGAAGGAGAGAAGTAAAAACCAAGCTGAGCTGACGGCCGTTAGTGAGGAGTTAGCGTAAAGGACTTTTAAGCCACAGCTCAGACTGAAAAACTAAATCCAAAAAGACCATTTGCTGCTAAAATGGGATCAACGGTTGCGACATTTAAGCCTTAAAGTCCAGTCGTCGTTGTTATAAGATCAAATCTTTCTTTAATCACATGGCTGTGCTCTTTGTCGGCCCTGAGACGTCCACCTGGTTTTGGTTTTACGGTCGTGTTGTTACTTGCGGTGACTCGCAGTCGCAACTACGACTCCAGTAGAAGTGCACTCAGATGTTAGCTTAGCATAGTATGGTAACGCACCATTGGATGGTCCTCCAACCAATCAGAGCCATTTCCAGATCAAGTAGGTCTGGCTTCCAGGCGACACTGAAGACGCAAACTGATTTCAACTGAAAGTCAACAACCAGCAGCAGTGACTGATTCAATGATGCAGGAAACAACGTCCACCAACTTGGCTCCTACGCTGAGAACCTAAATCCACCATCATGACCGTATTAATGATATTAATGGTGTTAATGGTCCATACACTAAATATATCTTCATGAATATCCAACAAGTTTCAAAAAAGGAAACTGGACTTGTAGATTTTTAGAGACGGCGTTTCACCGCTCATCAGAGCAGCTTCTTCAGTTCCAGTCTTCTCTAAAAAGTCCAGTTGTCTTTTTTGAAACGTGTTGGATTACCATGACCTGGATGACTGAGAACCTTCACAGACATCTTCATGTAAACTCGACTGGGCTCAGATTTAATTATGTTCCTACTCTTCCAGTGTTTCCCATTATTGCACAGGTCTAAGCTGCGTCTGGTGAAGGTGGAACCAGGAATGTTTGGTGGCGTCTCAGTTTGACAAATCACAAAGATTCTTTAGGAAACTCGGTCGTCTGTCCATCACCATGTTAAGCCCCGCCCACAAACGACCTGATTCAAGAAGGTTTCTTTCAAGTCAAATGTCTAGATCTTTATGAGGATGTTTTGTGTTTGAGCCTGCGTGTTAATGCCGTTCGTAAACGGGGAATCGGCTTCTGTGCGCCGACAGACAATCTGAGTCACGTTGTGCAAAGCGTCGCAGGGAACAGAACAAGGAACAACGCAGCGTGACGTCGCCACAGATTGTCTTTTGTTTCTTTGCGCACGCGGCCGAGTAAATCCGTTTTTCCTTTTCTCTCAGCGTAGCGATTTATTGCTTCTCGTCACGGCCGGGCGCGTCCGAGCCGCTGGAGTTAAAAAGTTTTCTCTCAAAAATAAACTTTGACGCGGTGGCAGGAACGTCGCTGCACATGCTCTATAGAAAACGTCCGCGTTCAACAAAGCTTCTCACACACAGCAGGAAGGAAAACGTCCTGGAATCAAACGGTGGATTTATTAGTATTTCTTTTTTTTTGTGAGTCAGTGAAAAAATACATGGATGTACCTTGGGAATCACTGCGTTGGCAAAGACGACACGGCTGAGCCGCTCGTCTCAGCGGTTGCATAATTAATTCACATTTTCTGCTTTTTTTCTGACAGAAACTAATCACGGAGTTCACGACGTTTGGTCTCAAAGGTTCCTGGACCCTTTCTCATCAGCTTCACCGATTCAAAGCAAACACAATGAGAAGAACAAGAGGAATCACTGCATGGACAAATCAATGAGGTCTCCAGTTACATTCGGTAAAAGAAAAACAAAAAAACAGAAAGAAAGACTTAATCAGGAGTGGAATAATCTGACAGTCATGCAGCACTGCCTCACGCTGAGAACCACTTGTGCAAGTTTTCTTGTTGCCCTGTAAGAACCACATGGAGACGATGTAAACAGCAGGTTTGGGTCGGAGGGATCACCAGCTAGCTGTTAGGATGGAAGCAACACACCAGTGAGACGTCAGTGTAATCATCAGGAATGCATCATTACAGAGGAATTTAACGTTTTCTGGTTCGGGGAGGCAGCGTCCAACAAACCAACGGAGAAACGAAATAAAAGGAAAGTCCTACTTTTCAGCAATTAAACCCTGTTAAAGTAGAATTAAGGCCTCGTAGTTAGACTTGCAGAGATGTTACAGAGAACTCAGAAAACAACCAGATGATCATTTAGTAGGATTTTTTTTTTTTGTTTTTTTTTATATCCTGCATAGGGTTCAATGCAAAAACTGCCCTCACTTCTTCACTCGCCCGCCCCCCCAACCAACCGACAGACCGAAAGCCAGCGAAGAACAAAGACGAATCAACAGAAGACGAAAACAAAAGGACAAAAAAAACAAAATGTTGTTCACGCCGAACGCCGCCCAGTCAGGCCCTGGTGCGCTCGGACGCCATCTGTGTCAGGTAGCTGGTGCATTCGTCCCTTTGTTTGCAGCGCGAGGCCCCACAGCCCCCTCCCCCTCCTCCTCCTCCACGCCTCCCCCGTCACTTGAACGTGCTCTGCAGCATGGCGGTGGCGTAGGTGGGCCGCGCCTGCCGGCTCTCGATGGCGCTGCGGAGGTACTGGATGCCGCCGCAACGCTCCCAGATCTCCTCGAACTGCCGGGGCAGGATCTCGGCGCCCCTCTTCCTGGACAGGCCCGTCTCCTCCAGGCTCAGCTCGCACATCTCCATGTCGTCCTTCCCTGAGAGACGAGACGCCGTTCGTTAGTGGACTGAGAACACATTTACAGAAGGTCAGGGCAGCAACGGGTTCTCAGTCCCCCAGGCACCGTCCTCTACCTTGACCACATTTTTGTTTCCCCGCCCTCCCAGCCTCCGCCTCTGTCCTCAGGCGTCAAACTCACCTGCCACCAGCAGGATGGGCTGCTTGTCTGGATGCAGCTCCATCTGCCGGGCGATCCAGGGCCCGTCGAAGTGGGCGTACCACCAGCCCTTCTTCTTGTTCTGGGGGTCTTTGTACTGGTCGGTCGGCCGGATGAACGGGATGCGGAAGTAGCGCTGCTGCCGGTTCATCGCCACCTCGTACTGCCGGGCCGGGATGGGCGGGGCCGGGTTCTGCTGGGCTGTTGATTGGACGGGAAAAAGAACGAGAGAGTGAGGCGGGTTTCACCGGCCAATCAGCAGCCGGCATTCTGTTTACATGCAGCTCGGGGAAGCAGATGACTGGAAAATGTCCTGATTCCTGTTTGTCAACCTGTGTATTAACTCATGAGACAGTGCTGGGACTACGCACCTTTAAGGACGAGGCATAAGTGAGCTGGAGAAATATTCTGAGGCTCAAGAATTCCAATAAAATTAAACTACACTGGTGTTCATTGGGTTGGGATCAACAAGTCAAGAAAAATCTATATATACACGACTATTTTTAGGATATTAAAAGTTCTTTTTTAGTAAATTTGATGTTAGTTGTGAATACAGAAGGAATCTTTGAGAAAGAAGCTTAACAGTTAGCTTATTTTAGTCGGCATTAAAGGGATGTCTCTAAACGTCTGCGTTTACTCTGCCTCATGGCTACAACGACTGAACGACATAAATCCGTCAGTTTGTGTTGATACGTCGACTCTTCGCAATATTTATCGAACATAACTGAACCTAATTAGCAAAAGGGAGGTAATGCATTAAACTGAGACACTAACGCTTGAGAAACACTTGTTGTGGTGAATAAGTTCATCCTCTAAAGGGCAGTAATACGACCAGCTGATCAAAACATGTTTTAGATGCTAGGGTCACATCAGTAACCAACACTTTAGCTCTTTTCACTTCTGTTTTATGTTGTTGTAGAGAGCCAATGAGATATTTTCATTAAATGTGAAGTTAGTCTTGAATATACACGTTTAAATTAATTTTTGGGGGAATGTGAGGAAGTAGCAGCTGGTTATCTTAGCTTAGCATAAGGCCCGATAACAAAAGTATCTGTGACGGCTCTCCAATTAAAAATGAACAACACGGTGTTTATTTAATCAGTGTAAAATGCTCCTGTTTTCATGTGCAGTGCTATTTCTTTTTTTACAAACTAGTTTCCTGGCAACCTAAAAAAAACAACACTAAACGTGTTAATTAATGAGCTTCGGCGGCGCCGCTAGGCTGCTTCTGTAACCTTTGGACGAGCGGAGAGCGTTTAACTCTGGACTAAAATAACCGCCGGCCGGATGTGGCTACGCGTGGAACCAGAAAGAAAGACTGTAAATGTAAAAGTTTATATCAAAATTCATCCTCAGATTAGGACGAACTTCACTGAAAGGACGTTGCTGCAGCATTAACCTGCATTCATAGACTCCCTGAGACACCTGTGCCAATGATTCCTACTTCTTAATGGAGACTAATGTCAGTTCATGAGTTTGAAAGCAGCAATAAATCCAGACTCTACAGGGGACACTAGCACAGCTGGATGTCTGGAAGTGCTTTAGATTAGTTCTGCAGTTGTTAATACACAGGTGAGTCCACTGGAATATAAAATGAGAAACCAAACCAAGCTGAGACATGGAGGGGATTTTAAGCATCCGTTCAGCAGGGATATCTCCCGTCTCTACATGTAAACATGAAGCCGTGCTCGCTCGCTGCAGGTCTGAGTTATGAACCCATCCCCTGGCCTCCATGTTTAAGAGCGGCCCCGCTGTTAGAGCTGGAGGAGGGGCAGCGGAGACTGCAGCGGCGCCGACGACGGGGATGGGGAAATCAGCGAGGAGCGTAAAACAAAGTCTACAGAGGCTGGAGAAGCTTTTCTACGCGGCGAAGGGAGAGTGAGCTGCAGCGGAGGTTCATTTCAGGATGTCACTACGTCGTACGTTCAGCTTTAAAATCAGCAAAGCAACTGTTTGTTTCCAGACTCTTCTTATCACAATCAGAGGCTGATAACGCTCCGGCTGGATTTCATTACGAGGCGTCTTTCAGCTGAGAAAAAAGCTCCTCGGCACACAATCAGGAAGTCTTACAACTAATCAGAGCAACAAAGCGGCTACAACTTGGTCTGCTGCTGCTGGAGCGTCGCTCAAGCTTTGGCCATTGATGGGGTTGTTTGGTACATGTGACGCAGGTGTCTGGATAAAGCGTGAGCAACAAATAACGCTGAAGGCGTCTCAAGCGTCACGCCGTGTTTTCATCGTCTTCCTGGTGAAGGTCGAGGATAAACAGCAACCAGAGCCAACGCAAAGACCTCGGCGACGCCAGGGAAGCTCTAAGTGATTACCAGATGCATGCGCCTTGTTAAAATGCTTCAAGAGACAACCTCGTGTTTCAGAGCAACCCCACACGGCGCCTTCAAACCACCTCTAAACACAGACACAGGCGAGAAACTGAAAAAGAAGCTTTTTGAGATAATAGTAATAAAAAAGCAACACAAACACCACCCCAAATAAATCAATCAGGCGTTTTTGTTCAGAGGAAGAAGCAGAACATGGAGGGGTTTTCTTCAGAGAGCCACTCGAGCTGAACTCCCTGCCACATTCACTCAGGTTGTTGATTGCCGCTTGTCGTACTTCCTGGCTCGCTGCTACAAAAGCCGCCTGATGTGAATGAATGAGAGGTTGAGGGGTGCGTTCAGGATTCAAGGCTGCAGAGAGCGCGGGTTACAGCTCAAACCGCCGAGACGTGAGGAGGACGCTGCTGTCAAACAGCCCAGAGGACGAATTTATTCTGGTCTGACTGAGCTTTAAAGGGTCAGTTCATCCAAACAGCTACGATGACCCCACTTTAGTCTGGTGGTATGTGTTGTTAACGTTTAGATATAAAGACATTTGTGCAGAGTAGTCCACTACAGACTTTTTTCCTGAACAAAGTTGATCTGGATTCTCTCCATTAGCAGCCAGGCCGATCAGATCGTTTGTAAAAAGACCACATTAATGGGAACTACTGTTTTTTTACAACCTGAACTTTATTTCTGGCATAAGATACGGTCATTTACTCACCCATATAAGTTGTGTGTCACTTGTAGTCATTCAGGAGATGTTTAGAGCCGTGTATATCCATATAGTGGGAGTGAATGAGGCACTGAAACACAGCCTCTAAATAACATATCTGCCATGAAACTTGTTCATTTCACCAATATTTTGTTACGATACGCTAGCGCTATTCCCCGTTGAGTCCTGAGTTACCTGTTATCATCATCCTGGGTCTGTAGCTTCACCTTCAGACCCAGGATGATGTCTTCTGTCTTATGAATCAAACCACTACCTCTCCAATTCAGTTTTTTTTTTCTTCCAAGTTTAAGCAACTATTTATTTGTAAAGTTGACCTCCACTACCACACTGGATATACAGAACGTCTTTATATTTCTAGTTCTTATAGTTGTATTTCTTGTATATTTTTTTGTACATATTTTTCAAAAATGTTTGTATTTGTGTTTTTTTCGGTAACTTTTTTCCCCGTCATAGTGTTTTTTTCTGTATATATATTTATCTTTTTTGTCAAACTCCATGCTACTGTGACATGAAATTTCCCATACGTGGGATTAATAAACATATCTTATCTTCTCACCTGGATGATGTCAACAACTACCTGTAATTTGCTACTGCTATAGTTCGTTCACAACCTCAGAATCGGAAAAATATTCAGTCATGCTGTAAAAAACTAGATCAAGTAACTAAACAGGGAATAGCGCTAACGTATCGTAACAAAATATTGGTGAAATGAACGAGTTTCGTGGCAGATAATGTGTTATGTAGAGGTGCCCTATTCACTCCCACTATCTGGATATACGCTGATATAAATATCGACTAAATATGACACAAAACTTATATGGGTGAGAAAACGACCGTATTTTATGTCATAAATAAGGTCCAGGTTGTAAAAACACCAGTTCCCCTTTAATGAGCTGATGGTCAGAAGAGTAACAGTATAACACCCGTCATCTGTTGGACAGTCTAAACCAAGTTTAAAGCGCAGTGTTTGTGAGTTATTGGATAATTAAACACAACATGAAGCATTTATAAAGATGATGACGATGTTCGTTGGTTTCTTCAGTTGACAGGCCGGACATTTTCCAAAAACCTTCTTCAAAACACGTCTTAATGTGATCGTTATGACTCCACTGCTATAGAAACATCCAGATAGGCTGTAAAACAGGAGGTTTTGTGATCGGGTTCCCCAGACGCCGTCCTCTACTTTGGTTCATACCACGTTAGCGTCTCGGAGCGTCTGCTGAACCCAGATGTAGCAACGGTGGCGGTGTTTGCTTTTCAAACAGATGAAGAGACAGAGCTGTTCATACACTAGAAAGACTTTATGTCACTGAATAACTCAAGTAAAGACGAGAGCGCCCAACGATCACGATGATGATGAGCAGGAGGTACAATATTACTGTATTTAAACTAGTTAATTGTGATTAATGTAACAGTGACCAAGTAGAATAAAAAGGTTACGGTTTTATTTGAGTGAAGTGAATCTTTTTTACTTCCTCCAGCTTCTTATCGTTTATGAGATTTTTTTTTTTTCTGGACAAATTTATAGATTTTATAAATCGACCATCTGCCCCCACTAAAAATGTAAAACCTCTCCGCTAGCAGCAGCAGCAGCAGCAGACGTTAGAGTTAGCTGAATGGGCAGTTAGGTATCTGAAATCTTCATTAAGGCAGGAATGAAGTAACCTTTTAACACTTAAGCCTCTAAAAAGGTCAGAGTCCTGTGAGTCAGTGAGTGACGGCTTCAGTCCATTTATACCAGAACATGTGGCAGTTATTTACACCACACTGGCTGTAAGGAGTAGAGTCTAGTTTTCAGAAAGCGCTGCAATTCTTCTGGTAGCGGAAACTTTGACGTAATTACGGTAATCCAAAGTTACGCTAACGTGTAAAGCGACGTCACTCTTCACGATGTCACGGTTCCTCATCGTCAAACATGCCTTTCAATAACCGCTGCCCGAGGAGCTCAGAGTCACGCCTCGGTTCTTTATTAAATCGTTAAGAGCTGCCGGCGCCGCAAACACCGGCGAACCTCAAAATCATTCAAATCATCTCCTCCACGCTCAAACGGAGGCAGCGGGTTGCCAGGGGAACCTCCTCCTCCTCCTCCTCCTCCTCCTCCTCCTCCTCCACCGCCGCCACCAGAACGAGGAAGCTTCCCGTCAAACACAGAACAGCAGCGAGGGACCAAACCCGAGGCCAGCAGCGACGCCCCGCTAACACCAGGAGCTAACTCTGCCATGTAGGCGGGGGAGGGGAGGGCTGGGGGGAGTGGGCGGGGGAGGGGTGGCGAGGTTAATAGAAGGGTGGAGCTGTGCGGTTAGTAGCGTTAACACACCAGAGGAGCACTTACATGCTGTTCTCACGGGAGGCGCATGATCTGAAAGTAAACATGCCAGGTTACACAGACGTGACGAGACAACAATGAGCAAGACAAGAGAGGAATGAAAACATCATCTGTCAGTGTGTTCAGATATGACAAAGACGTGACAGAGTGGAGACGTCAACCCTTTACCTCCAGTCATTATTTAGTTTGAAAAAAAATCACAGCAAATTACAAAAACGAGTCGTAGGAGAAAAGAGATTCAGTGTGAAATCACATCGCTGTAATTTCTGGGTTTGTTTTTACGTTTTTTAATGAGTTTTGAACTTTTTTCTGCCTCATTTCACTTCGTAACGATGAAGTCTGTGTTTTAAATTAAAGTCTGGACAGACGTTTGGAGGCAGATGTTTCACCGTTAAAAAAACAAAAACAAAAAAAGTCTTAGGCTATGATGAGATGGAGGACGCGTGCTGCAGCAGATTTAGACGTGTTGGATTTTATTTAGCGGTGCGTTCACGTGTTCAGGTTTTATCTTTAATAACAGTCAGAACGGTATAAAATGACTTAATCACTATTAACTCAGAGTGGAAATAACCTAAGCAGGAATAAAAGACTTCTCCGTAGAGGATCAGTTCGACCTGGATCAGTCTCACAGGGTAAATAAACTAAACTCTACATGTTAATATTCTTCCTCTATAGACTTTCTGACAGCGTTAGTTATAGATTCAGATGAATAATAAAGACTGTATTGATCCTGGAGGAGGATTTATGAACCGTCTGTCGATGTTAAAATCAGCCGGACACACAAACGCATCGCTAAATAAAATCCATCACATCTGCATCAGCTGCTCTGCGTTCCTTCCGTCTCGTGGTTTCGTTTCTTCTGACACAGAGTCTCCCTTTTTTAAAACAGGGTCTCCGTCAGAAGCACAAAAAGAAGCTGCGTCTCCGTCTCTCACGTGGACGACGAGGACGAAGGACGGCGGAGGTGTCCAATCGGCGGCCCGGGCACAATAGACGGCTCCGAGCGAGAGAGCTCTGCGTCGCCATGACAACCCGACGGTGGGAGACAGAAAAGACTGAAAACGTCTTCGTTGACGTTCGGTTAAATTAAGGAGGAGAAAAAAAAGAAAAGGAAAGACGTCTGGGCCAGATTGAAACCTGCTGGTTTGTGTTGGAGGTTTGAATAAACGGTCGAGTTACTGGAGCAACGAAAGGCGTCGTACCGTAGTCGGTGACGCATTTGGGCGCCCGCTGCTCCGTCTCGGTGTTCCTCTTCTTGTTCTTGGTCTTCCAGGCGTGGTAGACCTTGAGCCGGCGGTGGAACTCCTCCCTGCAGGCGGCCAGCAGCTCGATGTCTGCGGAGGACAGAAAATATTATTATGAGCGACTGACAGCAAGGAGTTACCATGGAGACGGAATCAAATGATGTGATCAGGTTCATGAGTTCAACGTCTAAACATCAACGACTGTAGAGGAGCATCACATCTACTGGAGGAAGAGGAGGAGGAGGAGGATGGAGGATGAAGAAGATGGAGGAGGAGACAACCAGGAGGCCAAGGAGATAAAGGCTAGGATGAAAAGGAGAAGAGGAAGAAGGAGGAGGAGAAGAACAACAAGGAAGACCAGGAGGATGAAGAGGAGGAGGAGGAGGAAGCTAGAGAAGTTAGAGGAGGAGGAGAAGGTGCAGGAAAGGAGAATCAAAAGAATAGAGGACAACGAGGACGATAAAGAGAAGAAGAAAGAGGAGGAGGAAGAGGAGGACGGTGGATGACCTGGAGGATGAGGAGGAAGAAGATGGTGGAGAAGACAACTAGGAGGAGGACAATGAGATAAAGGCTAGGATGAAAAGGAGAAGAAGGAGAAGAAGAAGAAGAATGACGAAGACCAAGAGTAGGAGAAGAAGAAGAGGGGTGAGGAGTAGAATAAAGAGAAGAAGAAGCAGCAGGAGGACGAGGAAGAGGAAAAGAAGGAGAAGTATCAGAAGGACGAGGAGTTAGAATGAGGAGGATGATGAAGAAGAAGAAGGAGGAGAAGAAGAGGAAGAAGCTAACGAAGGGAGGCGGAATTAGAAACAGAAGAATAGAGACAACGAGGACAACAATGAGATGAAGACAGAGGACGATAAAGAGAAGAAGAAGCAGCAGGAGGACGAGGAAGAGGAGAAGAAGGAGAAGGAGGAGTAGGTCTCTGTCCACATTGACTCCATCTTGGTTCATCTCGTCTTTCTACCTCCATGTTTCTGTCCCTTGGTTACCATGGTTACCACCTCTCCTCCATCAGTCTAAGGTCTTGACTCTGATATCTGACCTGATGACTGGCGTCCAACGACCCTTTGGTCTCTTTATCGTCTCTCTGTCACAAACTGTTCAAACGTCGACACAATTATTATCGACAGACGATTCAATTTCACTTTTTCCCGTCGCGTCACAGTTTCCTGATACGATTGATGTGAATCAGACCAGGGTTGGATTCATCACACTCAGCCGCCTCTCGCCGCTCTGCCTCGTCGTCTCGTGATGATCTGCAGACGTGATCACATCAGTATTCCAGCGGCCGCTCCGTCTGCGCTCAGCGGCCTGTTAACGGCTAACGCACTCATTCCTGGAGGTTTACGAGCAGCGGCGGCCGGCGACCTTCCTTCGTCCTCCACGGGCTCCTGCGGCGTGGACGAGGGCAGCCGAGCCCTCAGGTTAAACAAAAGAGGAGGAGGAGGAGGAGGAGGAGGAAGGTGCTGCATCTCCTCTTCTATGTGTGAATCTAAACGTTTTGAATTATCGGCTAATTATTAAGATAAATCTATAGAGAAACTAAATGATATAAATGTTTAAATCTATATCATAGCTTAGCCTTTGTTTTAATCTAACTAAAGACTTTAATCTTTACATTTAAATTTAAACTTAAAGGTCCAGCGTGTGGAGATAAGTGACATCTAGTGGTCAGTTTGTAAACTGCAAGTGACTGAATGATGCTCTTTATCCAAGCCACTGAAACTCGTCTAGAGTCAGGACTCATCTGCACATTTTAGGCTTTTGTAGAAAGATGGTGGAGACGCCAAAGAACTTAAACCTGCAGTTCCTCTAATGTCCACTAGAGACCTCCATGTTAAATAAACGAGTTTACAGTCTGCTACTTCTCTAGAGATCATTTCATAAATTAAAATTGTATAATTTGTTAAGGGTTGTCCTCAAATTAAGAGGTTTAAATTTACTTATTTGATGTACGAGGTGTCACATGGACTAGCCCTTTTAAAAAAGGGTCTCACAATGGTCTCAGGACCAGGTCCTCCTCTAGAGGGGACTGGGGTGTCTTCTGTAGAGACCAGTAAGATCTGGGACAGTCTTCCTCTCTCCATAAGGTAGTGTCCCAATTTACAAACCTTTAAAACTCACCTCAAGCATTGACTGAAATCACACCAGTCTAGTAACCATTGACTTTCATCTTCTCAGTAAAGTACTGTCTTGTAATGTCCTCATATTATAATCTATTGTCCTGTCCTGTGTCTTATCATGTTTTTGTGTTACCTGCCTAGAGACTGAGGATGCTAATTAGCATTGTTGCTATAACCTGGCATATTTACGTCTATTGGCGTCTGAATAGATGTTCATTAATGTGCTGAATGAATGAATGTTAACGGTATCCTGCTTTCCAGCTGATGTATTAATGTAATCAAAAACAAATCTACAATCCAAACATGATTCTGTTTTAATTTAGTCAAAAGCACATTTTCAAAAAGAGGCTAAATTAACTGTAAAGTTTGGTTTTGTGGCAAAACAGAAGTTATGCATGTCTGTATTTGTATTTTAGGGGTTTCCCATTGGTCCATATGTCTGTCCAAAGACGTTAATAAAGATAAACGCTGACTAGGTACTAATAATTGAGAATTATGTTAAAGGGACTAAAAAACACTGAAAAACCAAAAGCTGCGGTTCCTCCAACGTCCACTAGAGGCGCCATGTTAAATCAACATAAACACTAAACCCGTTTTAGTCTCTAGAGATAATGTCTCCATTCATGATGAGAACTTTTTTAAATAATCGATGCTTAATGAATGTCTTGGCTGCTCTGAGGGACAGCTTGGCGTCCTCACAGGTTGTCAGCAAAGTGCAAATTTTTTTTTGCTGCTTCTCAAATCAGACTAATTTTGTAAAAGCAACGAGAGGTCAAACGTCTTCTCAGTCCTTGTCTCATATTCTATGGTAACATTTTAAAATCACATACTCCATGAGAGTAAAACGCTGCAGCGACTCCTCCAAGATCAGATCCTCGATGGCTTTTTAAATGTCAGCGTAAAGGTTAAGGAGGTTGCGGCACTCGGTGTTGTGTTTTTCTTCGTTTGTCACGGGGACACGGCCGGCGTCACGACGGGTTTCTGTGAAGGAGGTCGTTCTGTGATCGATCTGAGAGACAAGGTCGTAAAGACGAGGCGGCGCTCCAAAATAAAACCACTCATTGATTGTTCTCAGCAAAGATGGAGCTGGTTTATCTTCTGGGGAACTGGAATTGGACCAGGATATTTGAAGACAACCAACTTGTGCTTTAAGATTAACCTTTGGTTGAGGCTAGAACAAACGTCATGAAGTCAACATCTATACAGGTCATCCTCTGGGGAGCATGAATCCACTCACGGTGATTCATTTCGCTGCCTGTTTGTCAGTATTTTAAATCTATGAGTCATTTTATCCATTAACAGTCCTGGGAAAGTCAAAGATTAAATCCGGATTCATCCTCTGAGGATCAAGAGCAGTCACAGCTATTGGAGCTATAGCCGGACTCTTTCAAGATTACGTTGTCAGATTAAAGTCCGGCTTTGGAGTCAACGCCTCGTGCACCGTGGACATGAACTAGAGCGCGACACTCACCACATGAGGTATTGATGGCATCCCGGAGTTCGGCGTACTTCCACTTGCTCAGCTCGTACTTCTTGGCGCCGGCGGCAGCCTTGGAGGCCTGGACCTGAGGACCTCTGATGGAGCAAACAGAAGGAAAGAAGAGCAGGAAGTCAGCCACACTGAACCACGGCGGCGGGCTGGAGGGGGGGGGGGGGGGCGCCGGCAGCGGGAGGTCCAAGGGTCGGGGTCACTATTCACTTCAGTTCAGATGAGGCAGACGGGTGGAGTTTACTAAAGAGTTTGACTGGATTAGAGACGAGCCACCAAAGTGTGAGGAGAAACTTTTATCCAGATGTTGTTCCCAGATGTTTTTACATCATTGGTTAAGAAGGAAATAATGAAAGCGTCACAGACCAGATAGAACCCAAAGAGAACATCAGGGCTGTCTGGTGGAGAAATAATTAATCATCCTGAAGACAGCTCTGGTCGTCTCCGATGGACGACTACAACTGGATCTGGTCCAAAAACCAATCCACGCTCCTTTGGCCAATTCATTAGGTACACTAGTGAATGTGTTCCAATCTAAGACCTCCTTCATGACTGTTCTGATGTGGAGGATGGACTTTAGCCTGGTCCACTGACTGTAGGGTCAAAATAATAGATCTAGAGGAGGACTGCTTCATTACAATGCATTCACTAGTGTACCTAATGAACTGGCAACCTGGCAACGAGTACGATGTTCTTAGTGGATGATATCTGATCAGTAAAGCCTTTATTAGTCATTTATTAACGACATTAATCAGCAGCACCGTCTGGTTTCTAGTTTAGTTCCAGATCTCCACTTTGATTTGAGGAACCTGATGACGTTTCTGAAGCTACAGTAAGATGTTGACACCAGCGTGCATGTCCACAGTCCTCTCAGTAAACTCCACCCTGGTGACAGCCATCAGGTGAGACAGGAATCAGAGATCTGACGCCGCTTTGCTGCAGCTACAGGTTCATTCCACGCACGGAGGTGAAAGCGAGGAGAAGCATCGGCGTTAGAGGGACAGAGGGTTAGAGGGAGGCAGGGTCTATGGAGGGTCATTAAAGTGCATGCTGTTTCAGTCTCCAGGAGGTCAGGGAGCCTCTGGTGAGACGGCGTGGAGCCACGGCACGAGTGGCAGCTCGCCGCTAAATTAGAAGCGACTGTTCTGACAGCAGAGCGTGGCGCTCGTCTCCAGCTGTGGGCCGCGACGCCGGCGTGGCGCTCGCTCCTTCGCGCCGCCGCTGACAAGCCTGATTAACCCGTGACCGGGATTTGCCCCCTTTTTTTAGAACACGGGGAAGTTAGAGGAGGGGCCCTGCTGCTCCTCTAATCCCATTGGCCCGCCCTGAGTCTCACGACGATGACTTGGCGTCCTGAGCCAATTAGCAGCAGGCGGCCGAACGCAGGCACGACTCCAGCTGACGTCGCTCATTCACGCCGGCTCTAACGCTGACGGGAAGCAGTAATCTGGTCAGAACGGGAAGTGACTGGCACCAGGTTTACTTTTACCTGCTGAGCTCCCTGAAAGGTCAGAGGTCACGTGGAGGATTCTCACGTCTAAATCTGTATCAGCTGCTTCTGAACCAGCGTCTACGTCAGGTGACAAGATGGAATCAGGACGAAAAAATTAAATAAATGAATAAATAAAATGTTTGAAATTTGAAATTCCTCTAAAACATGTGATTTAGATCCAGAACACGACAGAAGCTCCAACTCTGAGAGCAGCTGATTGGATATAAAACAAAGGTACGACGACAGAGTTGGTGCTGGCTCAGCTATGCTGCTATAGGCCTAGGCTGCTGGGGTCATGACGCTCTGAACACTTGTCCTCTACTCTCTTCTCTCTTACTGTCCATGCATTTGTGAACTAATACTGAACAGCAGCTGTCCTCAAACCTAGAAAAGCCTTCCAACATAGACTGTATGAAAAGTGGACACCATGACAGCTGATACAAAGTGAAGCCAAAGCTAGTGGAGCTCCCCCTGGTGGCTGGAGGCTGCAGTACGGGTAATATCAGCCCCTAATGTCAGGTGGTTAATATGATGCTGATGTATGTTTGTAGTTATTTGTCGCTATAGAAACAGGATGTGACATCACCATGATTGACAGTTGCCACGGACAACAACATTTGTCTGTTTGTAAGCTAATAAGTGAGTAGTTGTGTTGTAAACATCAAGGATCTGAGCTTAAAGTTTAGTTTAGTGAGACTGTTGGTGAATTTATGTCGATAACTAGCTAGCTAAAACAGCTAGCTAAAACAACACTACAACGTTAGCGATCAGTAGTAAGTATTTACAAACAGTAGTTCTTGGTAACAGTAGCTCTGTACACAAACTAAACCTTTCTACAACTAATATTTCCTAGCTTTTATTCATTATTCCTTTCTTCCTGTTTTTCTTCGTTGCTCTGGATGTTTCAGGCTCCAGCTTCTGTAACTCATCTTAACACAATCTGAATTAATATCAATGGTGTATATAATAAAAAAGACTTTTTGCATTTGGATTTTTTTGTTAAATTAACAGTCTGTAAACTAAAGCGACAGGTGTAAGCCTTTAAACGCTGGTGTGTCTCAGGACGTGCAGCAGCTCCGGTGACATTTCACTTGGTCCTGTAAAGGTCAACGGGGCTGAACGACGACGGAGAGGACGCATTAGAGAAAGATCAGAGGTCGTGAACCGTTATTGGCCTTTCTAACCGGGAATTAACCCCGTGAATCAAGATCCATGGAGTCGATCATCAGCAATCACATTTAATTTGACTTTTCTTTTCTCACGAATTTGATTCAAATTGACAAAAACAAATCGACTGATTGTGCTGATTGGCATCGGACGAATGGACAGACGGACGGACGGACGGACGGAGGTGTCTCGTTGTTTACCCACCGAGCCAGAAGTTCAGTCATTTCCTTGGCCATTTCCTCCCTAAAAAAGGACCCGGTCCAGTTTAAAAACAGTTAGTATGTGCTGCAGCTGGATGTGGAGTTTTAAATATTTAACAACGTATTATTACGTTCAAGAAGGAAAGACAAGAAGAAGAAGAGTTAAATGGAAATAAATGGAAAAAAACAGCAAATGTTGTAGCGATTTAACTATAATATTGTGTTTACTTTACTATTCACTGAAGACTCTTCCTTCCTGAATAAGACTTTGATGGTTCTATGTGTCAGTCAAACTGTTGGCTCGTCCAAACATTTCCAATCAGAAAAGCATTTAGCCAATCAACATCTCCCTGTTAAACACTGGCCCCTGACTTTCTGGTTCCTCCCTGACCCGCCTTAAATCTCCCTGGATGCTGATGCCGAACCTGAACGCCCCGTGAGCCCTAACCTCAGACACAGTTTCAGTTTGAGGATGCTCCGCTCTGATTCTCAGTCTGTTTGTGATCTGAACAACGAGCGACCGTGTGTGGGCCGAGAGGACAGCGAGGCTGTGGACGAGTAAAGTGCCTCAATGACGCTCTCTCAGCGTGACCTCTACTACACCAAGCATCTATTTCAACTTCCAGAGCGCCTCTGTGGGCGAGCAGCTTCGGGGCTACGCTCACGAGCCGCCGCGGCTCTGAGTGCTTCACTGTTTCCTGACGGGAGTCTGTGCTCTGTAAACACTCTGTAAAGCCTCAGTGTCCTGGAGGTGTTTGGTGTTGGTGTGAGAGGAAACCTACATGGTCAAGCTCTTGAGCTTTGTGGATGCAGGAGCGCTGTAAACAGAGGATTAGAGGATTAGAAGACGGCGCAGCAGTGCACAATATAACAAACCAATCAGAGACGGGGGAAGGCGACCCCCCAGCTCATCGAGGACTGATTCTCCTTCCAGACTCTGATCACAGGACACGGCTCGAATTTATCAAACGGCTGAAAGATGAACTCCGTCAGACGAACTACGACTTTAAAAACAGAATCTGCTTAAGATTTGACTCCTGACGTCTCAGATGTTTAGATCCAACATGTTTCTGCAGCAGGATTTATAAATGTACAGTTTTAGGCTTTAGTTTTTAACATAAAATAATATTTTACATAATTTTTTCATTTTTTAATGATCCCCTAATATATTTAAATGTCTGACAGACTTAATTTCTCTGCACATTTAGTTTCATCTGTTGCTAATCTACAGATTAATCGTGTTATTTATTTATTTGGACTTATATTTGTCACTGAATGACGGCTTCTCATTTTTTTTTGCCATTTTCTGAAAATTTTTATTAATTTTAATAAAATTTTATTACGTGTCAATGAACCAGACATTTAGGTTTTTGCAAAATATTATGCGACGGAGAAAATTTTTAAGAAATGTATTCAAATTTTGTGATTTTCTACTGAACAGCGGCCCCTGTGGCCACAAGGTGTAACTGCAGAGAAAAGACTTCATGTTCCAATACTCTAATTTGGTTGTTTTTATTTAAATATTTTATATAAATATCTATTTTAAAATTATTCAATACAATATATATAATTATATATATCATTTATTAAATTATTGTGATTATTATTAACTTGTAATATGTAATAGTAATACGCAATACTTATATTTATAAAAAAATGCTAATTCTATGTGTAGTACTTTTCAGCTTAATCTCTTTAAAAAAATGTATAAATCATTGAAGATATTATTACTTTGTACTAAATATTTAATAATTTATTGAAATGATCTCGTCTTTATTAATAACAGCTAATTTGACATATACTTTGAGCTCTTTAAATTCTTTTTGTCTTTATATTTTAGTGTCTGTCTCTAAATCTGAGTTACAGTAATAAACAGCGTTAAATGATTTAATGTCCGCTAACATTAGCCACCATTAGCTGCTGGTCACACTGTACTAAAGCTGTGTTTTATTGATCATTAACTGGAGTTTTACAGCTTCCTCCGACTCTCGGTTTGATAAACGTGTCTCATTATTAACTGTTAAGTCTTTATCGTGCTGCTGTGGCGTCATCCTCAGACGTTTGATAAATACGAGCCCAGATCACGTTTTTCTGGTGGGTGACAATTAAAAACTGGTGCGTCGCTCATAAATTGTGCTTCAATTAAACAACGGGGTGATAAAAAAATAAATAAAAGTGACACTGGTGCTGCCTGTTAGTTGGAATCAGCGTCTGCTTGTTAGAGCGGAGCTGGAAGATTGTTACAGCATGCAGGGGTTTGTTACGGTCTGAAAGGTCAAAGGTGGGATCGGGAATTAAATCAAGGCTTAAATGTCCGGGTCTTACGCTGCTCTCTCTGGGGACGATGGAACTGAGGAGCCGTTACTGGGAGGAGGAAACAAAAAGAAAAGAAAAAGAAAGTGATTAAACACTGGAGCAAACAGAGACGATGGTTCCTCCGTTAGGACGGAGACAAAGACCGAATGTGTCTGGACGAGTCCACAGAATATGAAAGCAGTGACTCGTTCAGTCCTTACTGCAGAGAATCATCCGTCATTATGTTTTACATCACATTCAGGGTCGGATACAAACACGTAACTTCTTCATCAGCCTCGTCGAGGTCTGAAAGGAACCTTTTGAAAACACTTTGAATTATTCAGTTCAAGCTTACTGCCTTCGGCTTGTTGACACTTTCTTTAAAAGGTGAAAATATTTTCTATAAAATGCAGGTGACAAACCAATAGAATGCAGCCCAAAACTAGGAAACGCAGAAACATTTTGGTTTGTACAAAAGAAAACTTGAGTTTTGAAACGCCACTAAAATATTTAGTTTGTGTAAGTCTTAGAGACAGGTAGAGAATGAATAAATAAAGAGTTCTGATTCAAGATTTCACTATGTTTGATAAACTGGAATTCATAAAAACAAACTAAAGTAGAAACAAAGCAGCATTTACTACTACGGTATGGTTCCTGATCTGTAGAGCTGCATGTTTCTAAACTGTAGAGCTGCATGTTTCTGATCTATAGAGCTGCATGTTTCTGATCTATAGAGCTGCATGTTCCTGATCTGTAGAGCTGCATGTTTCTAAACTGTAGAGCTGCATGTTTCTAAACTATAGAGCTGCATGTTTCTAAACTATAGAGCTGCATGTTTCTAAACTATAGAGCTGCATGTTCCTGATCTGCAAAGCTGCATGTTTCTAAACTGTAGAGCTGCATGTTTCTAAAATATAGAGCTGCATGTTCCTGATCTGTAGAGCTTTGTGTTTCTGATCTGTACTGTAGAGCAGCATGTATCTGATGTGTAGAGCTGCATGTTTCTAAACTGTAGAGCTGCATGTTTCTAAACTGTAGAGCTGCATGTTTCTAAAATATAGAGCTGCATATTCCTGATCTGTTGAGCTTTGTGTTTCTGATCTGTACTGTAGAGCTGCATGTTCCTGATCTGTAGAGCTTCGTGTTTCTGATGTGTAGAGCTGCATGTTTCTGATGTGTAGAGCTGCATGTTTCTAAACTGTAGAGATGCATGTTTCTAAACTGTAGAGCTGCATGTTTCTGATGTGTAGAGCTGCATGTTTCTAAACTGTAGAGCTGCATGTTTCTAAACTGTAGAGCTGTGTGTTTCTAAACTGTAGAGATGCATGTTTCTAAACTGTAGAGCTGCATGTTTCTGATGTGTAGAGCTGCATGTTTCTAAACTGTAGAGATGCATGTTTCTAAACTGTAGAGCTGTGTATATTTCAGACCTCTTCAAAGCTTGAAAGCTGAATGAACTCTCATCCCTCTGTCTAGATTCTCAGTCTTTTAATGCTCTTCCTGTAATCGTGTTCCAGCGGCTGGTTACCTGCGCAGACCCGAGTCGTTCAGCGCCTCCTCTGGGATCAGCTCAGCCTCGCTCTGGGCGATCCTCAGCGCCAGCTCCCTGTCCCTCCTCTCCTGCTCCAGGACGGCCTGACGAGCGGCATCCTGCTCCCGCTCGGCCTGCAGCTGCAGCTCCATCTCCGCCTGAACACAAACACAGAGACACGATTTCACGCCTGGGCGCCTCTAGGACCCGCTCGTCTACCACGCACAGCTGGCTCAGCTAACATATGTTCAAGTGTTGGAGAAAACGTTCACTTCAGAGTTTACCATCTGCTGGAATCAAACGCCTGCCAGACCCACCGCGCCCTGCTGCTTAGTATGGAATATTTTTGTAGGCCTGTCTTGTGTGAGTGTGATGCCAGTGAGTAAAACTTTTTATAAAAACACAGAACAACACGTTTGTTTCAGACGAATCACTGACATGCTCTGTAATGAATGTTGGCACCAAGAATCAGAGATAAATATACACCTGTGTGCATATAATAATACAGTAGTACAGTGCTCTGATTGGACCAAATGAGCGGTCTGAAGCCGTCACTCTGGATTAGATTAATCTGGAAAGCACTCGACAGGCTGATCAATAATTCTTCGATCTAATAATCACAGGGCTGCAGCCTCACATCAACAGACACGCTGCAGAAAGCCTGAAATCAATCCAGCTTCATGCAAACAGACCACACACATAATGACACTCTTGTTTCTATCTTTGTCATCCCGCTAAGCCTGAACAAGTACAAACACGAACCCTAAAATAAAGTCTAAACAGGTTT
This sequence comes from Planiliza haematocheilus, assembly GCA_005024645.1. Classification (NCBI taxonomy): domain Eukaryota; kingdom Metazoa; phylum Chordata; class Actinopteri; order Mugiliformes; family Mugilidae; genus Planiliza; species Planiliza haematocheilus. The sequence continues at coordinate 443,002 of SRSE01000327.1, read as the reverse complement.
TAACCTTCAAAAAAAGTTGTTAGGCCCAGAAAATGTATTAAAAACAGGAGCAGACACGACTCATCTGGTCCGATGTGCTTATTAGAGAAAGAGCGATGGACGCTGAGTGAAGGGCGGAGTGAATCCTGGATGATTAATGCCGCAGCTTTCACCTCCTAAAAAGAACAACTCTGATAAGTCTGACGTCTCCTTGACCGACTCGGGACGGACCTGAAGCTTTTTCACTTCATTAGAACAACTTCCTCTGAGACGCCCAAGAATTTTGAAGACATGATCAACACTTTCTGTTTCACCGCGCTCTCGTCTTAGAAGGTCACATAACTTTAAATAAAATCTCATTAGAGCAGAGTCAGGCAAACCAATTAACATTTTTTTTTTTTTATCTTTTCCAGTCTGACATTAATATTTACATGACATTATACACAGTCACATACCTGGTTACCAATTAAAGCATCTATTTCTATTATATAACTCATTAGAGGCAGAAACAACTTGCATCTTATACAAAACTGTTAATTAACGACAGTAAAGTTTTACAATTAATTATTAATCCTTTTATAATGTCTGTTTTTATCAGTGACCTTTTGCTGAACACTCCTCCTCTCTTTGCCAGTCTGGTCATAAACAGATGGCAGATCAGCAGTTACCGGAAACATTTAGCCTAAGTCACACCAATCGCTCAAAACACTTTTGCAACTCACACATGTGTAATATTGGCTCATTTTCTTAAATAGGCAAATTCACAAGTATAATATTTCTGTTTCATGTGTTTGATCGGATCCATTTGTTTTGCTTTCAGGTGAAGATCAGCTGATGTTTTGAGTCATTTTTGTGCAAAAACTTAGAAAATTCTAAGCAGCACGTCTATTTGTTGATTTAAATTAAAACGGGACAGAGCACTTTAATGAACATCTATTCAGACGGCAGTAGATGTAAACATGCCCGATTATAGCAACGATGCTAATTAGCATCCTCAGTCCCTAGACATAAAAACATGAATAGACACAATGTGCTCACAATAAGAGCACATCACATGACAGCACATTACTAAGAAGATGAAAGTCAATGGTTAACAGACTGGTTTGATTTTAACCACTGCTTGAGGTGAGTTTTTAGTGGGACACTCCCTCATGGAGAGTGGACGACTGTTTCAGATCTTATTGGCCTTTACTTAAAAATTTGAAGTTCTCAAATCTCAATAAGTACAAACGTTTTCTATCAAAGACATTTAATTACCATTTTTTAGAGCGATTCTAGGTTTTTTTACGTATTTACACCAGCCAGTGACCGACATGTAATACAATATTCAACATGTGACACAATAACTGAATCTATAAACTGTTATGAAAGGTCGTACTGGTTTAAAATAGTTCAAATTGAATTTATTAGATATTATTTTAATGTTGAATCAAGCGTCACACCAACGTGCTTGAATTCAGAGATGATTTCTAGTTCCTGTCCTCCTGAAAATACACCTGAATGTTTGATGTCCAATGTTTGCTTTGTGAACATCATTCATTTCCTTAATTGTAGCAGTAGATGGATTTTTGTAAATACGCACCATTTCCTGCATACGTATGTTTTATGTACATTTTGGTGTTTTGAGTACTTTTTAAGTAGAAATGTAGAACATTCTGAGCAGTACCATATATGGTAGGTTGTTTTATCATCTGTTAAATGTACTAATCAATATTTGAGAACTACTTTAGTTTTCATGCTGATAATGAAGAATCTAAACCTGCATGTTTTCTGCACAGAGACCAAATCAAACTAAACTTCACCATGTGCTCGGTGTCACCTATCCTCCCCCTTTAACGCAGAGCCCCGTTAGCCGGAGTCATGAATATTTAGAGGACGGTGAACGTGCCGTGAAGCACAACGACTCCGAGCTGGAGGTTTGTCTCCATCCCAGCCCGACGCTCCGGGCTCCCGGCCAGCAGCTTTGATGTGAACAGCAGCCGCTCGCCGCTAAAATCCTGCACATGATCTGAGCCGGGTCGCCGCCCCCGGAGAACCACAGCAACCGGCCGCCATGGCAACAGATGGGCAGGCTGGGGTGGGGGTATGATAAACATAAAGCTCGGCGAACCGTTAAACCCGCTATCTCTCGGCCGCACACGCACGGGCAGCGTTTGTAAATCAGCAGCAGGAGTAGAAGTCGGTATGGCTTTATATTAAAAATGAAGAATATGTGGAAGTGAAGGGTAGATTTATGCAGCCGCACACACACGAACGTGACTTTCACTCTAAATTAAAAACATGGTTTCTGTCTCTACATCAAACCAGTAGATGTGTTGATGATGATAAATCACTACTAAATCTGTTCAAGGTCATTTTAAATGTTTTAAACATCATATTATCAGTGGAAGTTAATATCATAATGTATTTATGTGAAAAACAGGTGAAATATCTTAAATATCTATCTAAGCATTTTGGATTTTCAATTTTAAAAGTTTTTTTTTTTTTTTTTTTTTAAATTATCTGTTAATAAACTTTTGTTTGTTTCATGTGTCTCGTTTTTACCATTGACCTTCATCTATTTTTGCCGGTCAATGTAGACGACTGATCAGCAGATACCGGAAATGTTTAGTTGCTGTTATTGGTACAAAGACAGATATTAGTATAATATTTTCTGTTTCATGCATTTCATTGGGTTCTAGTTGTCTACTTTAAAGACTTGTGTGAAAATCAACTGATGTTTTGAGTCATTTTTTTTTTTATCCGGAAATTTAGAAAATTCTGAGCAGCGTTGTATATAATGGTTTTCTTTACTTCATACATTATTTAAAAAGGTGGCAGTGTGATTCATGCTGATGAAGGTCTACTAAAGCTCCTGTTGGAGTCTTGAACTCGATTTATATTTGTGATTTAAAGTCTCTCGTTCAACTATTACACTGCCTCCACCCAGATTTAACTAATCAACCAGGTAGGAGCCTCCTATTGGATAATTACTGCATGGGTGATTATCTTTTAGCTGGAAACAAGTTATTTAAGCCCAACTGATGCAATGAGTAGCTTGTCATTTCTTCAACAACCATGTCTAAAGACACCTGATCCTGTGGTGGTCTGTTTGAGAAGAGTCAAATCATTGGCATCAAGCAGAGAAAACATCTAAGGAGATTGAAGAAACTACTAAAACTGGGTTAAGAACTGTCCAAGGCATTATTAGAAACTGGAAGGAGAGTGGAGAAGCATCGTCTTAGAGGAAGAAATGTGGTCGGAAAAAAAATCTTGATTAATTGTGATCAGCGATCAATTAAACATTTGGTGAAATCGAATGGAAGAAAACCACCAGTAGAACTCAGGTCTATGTTTAATAGTGAAAGTAAGAACATTTCCACACGTACAATGTGAAGGGAACTCAAGGGATTGGGACTGAACAGCTGTGTAGCCTTAAGAAAACCACTAATCAGTGAGGATAACTGGAAATAAAGGCTTCAGTTTGCTAGGGAGCATAAAGATTGGACTCTGGAGCAATGGAAGAAGGTCATGTGGTCTGATGAGTCCAGATTTCCCCTGTTCCAGAGTGATGGGGGCATCAGGGTAAGAAGAGAGGCAGATGAAGTGATGCAGCCATCATGCCTAGTGTCTACTGTACAAGCCTGTGCTATGGGGCAGTGCTATGATCTGGGTCTAGGTTCATTAGCTGACTACCTGAATATACTGAATGAGCAGCTTATTGGTTCATTGGTTCCGTTTCATCACTTCACCAGCTCCACACGTCCTCTTCAGCAGCTGCTCATGTTTCTGTTGCAGTCGTTTATCTCTGCTGATTAAAAGCTTATTTTTTTTCAGTGTTCAGATCAGAGCCATGTGAACTAATTGTAGCCTCTTCACGCTGTGACGATTAACTCTCGGCGGGTGATTCTCAGAGGCTCATAAACACCAATATTATCCCATAAATGATAATAATTTCAATTTGAGATCACACACGTTCAGTACAGCACCTAGGACCTAACACTGGATGGTGTCTTAGGTCTCAGCTTTAGATAAACCTGACGTCACGGCAGCCCTGTAGCGTAACCAGACGCTCACGCTGAATGGCGGCGCTTAGAGAGGGTGATGGAGGGAGATAAAGAGCGGCCATGTTCCTGCCAGAGCAGCTAGAGATGGATTAGAGCTGCAGAGGAGGGATTGTCAGGGATTCGACTCCAAACACAATCTGTGTGGACGCAGACGACACGTGTCGCGTTTTTTGGTGATTAGCCAAAGAGACAGCGCTGGTCTCTATCAGCCTGAGTTTGGACTGGACTCACTTTATCTGCACGGATCCAACTGGACAGTTTCTAGAAGACGATTCATCCCAATCTTCAGTTCTAAAAGACTGATGGACAGTTGAGGGTTTAAATAGAAACATCTGATGGTGGTGTCCACCTCAAACTAACATGACTAGAGTCACCTGGAACTGGAGGAATTTGTTTTTATCCTGTTTTCCTTCCTACTATTGGCCAGAACAGAAGTGAGCTAAGATATAATCTACCATCAATGTACAACTAAAGACGTCCTCAAGATGTTTGACACCTTGATTCTCTGGACAACAGTCTAATGTTTCCCTTCATCATCATCAGATGTTTGTTTCTCACCTGGTTCCTCTGAGGATGAAACTCAGGGTTCAGGTCTAATCTGAGTCTCTGTCTCCAAAATAAATCAGATCTTTCCATCTGGTTCCTAAATGTGGATCATGTCTCCAAGTCACCAAGCAGCTGTTGATGGTTCTGATCCAGTGGTAGGTAGAGATCCATTAATATTCTACTGACCACATGATGGCAATGCTGCTCATTTACAGACACACACACTGAGATCACATCTACAGAGCTGGCTGGGGACGCATGTGGAGACACAGGGACATTAAGACCAGGCGGAGACACATTTACATTGAAACCAGGTGGAGACGCGTTTACATTAAGACCAGGTGGAGACACGTTTACATTGAGACCAGGCGGAGACACGTTTACATTAAGACCAGGCGGAGACACGTTTACATTAAGACCAGGCGGAGACACGTTTACATTAAGACCAGGCGGAGACATGTTTACATTAAGACCAGGCGGAGACACGTTTACATTAAGACCAGGCGGAGACACGTTTACATTAAGACCAGGCGGAGACACGTTTACGTTAAGACCAGGTGGAGACGCGTTTACATTAAGACCAGGTGGAGACACATTTACATTAAGACCAGGTGGAGACACGTTTAGATTAAGACCAGGTGGAGACACATTTACATTAAGACCAGGCGGAGACACGTTTACATTAAGACCAGGTGGAGACACGTTTACATTAAGACCATGTGGAGACTCATGGACTTAGAGGTGGACCAGGTGAAGACCAGATGTTGTTGGAAGGTCTGAGCAGGTGTGAAGGTCAGACTCAGAGTGTTTACACCTTGAGAGTCCACCAGGTTCATTTCAACAGATTCCTCCAGCTCCAGGTTCACATGAGTTTCAGGTGGACACAGATAAAAAGGTGTCAGGCGTCTTATTTAGAAGACATCTGAGGCCGGCTGCTTTTGTTTGAGCGTTCCTTCAGATAAACCATGACCTGGTTGATCTTCTTGTCTCTTCATCCTTGAAAAACTAATTATTGATGTGACTCATCTTCCTGTTTTTATTTCCCCTTCCATTCTTCTTCTTCTTCTTCTTCTTATTATTATTATTATTCTCGTGTTTTCTGTACTTTGTGGAGGCGGAGACGTGAGCCAGACTTTGTTCTCATCCTTGAAACAACTGTTTTGCAAAACTTTGTAAAAATATGAAGGTGTAGTTTCAGAGCAGATTTAAAGCAGGAACATTTTCCTCTTTGCTGAACTTTAGACGCCTGGACGTTTTAAAAAGATGGAAGCTGAATTCTGCAGTACTCATTCTGGATTTAAACTCCAATGGATAATGATGAGATCACACTGAGACGGTAACCTCAGACATACTCTTAGATGTTGCTGTCCCGATGTGTGAATAAATATTTTCAAAAACAGTGAAGCTACGAGAACGATTAAACAGCCACGGTGTGTTTTACTGACCCATCCATCCACCCCAATGACAAGTCCATGTGCTGCTAAGTCTCCATTGGGTGGAATTAAAACTCTAGTTGTAGAAGGGACGCATCCTGACAGAAGACGTTCCTCATTTGTTTTCATGTATTTTACATCAGAACGTTCTAATCTTTCTGTTTTTATTCTGGTTCTGAGACGAGAAACTGAAGAGAAATAAAAAAGCATCTAATCCTAAATCATGCGACTGCTCCAGCTATTATTCTTATTCTTACTAGACTCAAAGCCCACAGCAGCGTGGAGACCTCTTAACCATTCAGAGCTCATCTCACCGTGTCTGAACTCAGAGTCATGAAAGCATCTGCAGATCATCTGCAAACAGCCGGCGGCCTGAAAACAACAAAGGCCAGCACAGAGCCTCCGTCTGCAGCACAGGGCCTCCGTCTGCAGCACAGAGCCTCCGTCTGCAGCACGGAGCCTCCGTCTGCAGCACAGGGCCTCCGTCAGCAGCACAGGGCCTCCGTCTGCAGCACGGAGCCTCCGTCTGCAGCACAGGGCCTCCGTCTGCAGCACGGAGCCTCCGTCTGCAGCACGGGGCCTCCGTCTGCAGCACGGGGCCTCCGTCTGCAGCACGGAGCCTCCGTCTGCAGCACAGGGCCTCCGTCTGCAGCACAGGGCCTCCGTCTGCAGCACAGGGCCTCCGTCTGCAGCACAGAGCCTCCGTCTGCAGCACGGAGCCTCCGTCTGCAGCACAGGGCCTCCGTCTGCAGCACAGAGCCTCCGTCTGCAGCACGCCTGCAGCCACGCACACCCACCTGCAGCTTCCTCTCCTCCTCCTCCCTCCTCTTCCTCTCCTCCTCTTCCTGCTTCCTCTTCACCTCCATCTCTGCTTTCCTGGGGAGAGGAACAAAGAAAAGGACAGGAAGAGAGAGAGAAGACGGAGAGAGAGACAAAGAGAAGGTTAACAGTGTTTCCTCTGATGTGTTGACAGGTCAGAACGACTTTTAACACGTCTAAACCTGTTTCCTGTCAGGACTTTATTCCATCTGTTAGACGACAGATCAGCACTTACTCAAAATGTTTACTTACTGTTATTCTTATCTATCTATCTATACATCCATCCATCATCCAGCCATCATCCATCCATCCATCATCCATCCATCATCCATCCATCATCCATCATCATCCATCCATCATCCATTCATCCATCATCCATCCATCATCCATCCATCCATCCATCCATCCACCCTCTGAGGTCTACAGTATAATTGGTCGTTTTTATCTACTTTTAGTTTTTACTTTCATAAAACAGTTTTACCTCGTCTTGTTTGGTCTCATTCTCTTCAGCATAACCTCACATGTGTGACTCTACAGTTATCTGTTCATCCTGACATACTGTATAAACACAGTGGACCTAAAACTAAACTAAAAACATAAAGTCCCAGAGGGAGAAACTTAGATTGTTCACTGTGAAAACCATGTCCAAACCATTTTTATAACGTAGAATCTAAACTGTACATTTCAGAGCCCATGTAAAGATTTAGCAAAGTTATTTACAACTATTAACATCAGTCATCACAGTGAGTAACGTCTAAAGGTCTCAAAACTCATCACTCCATCGTATAAAGCGTCACTAACACAACTTTTCCCTCAGCAACCATTAACAGATCATTTTCTGATTGGTTGATGTGACACATTTTTCCACCAATACAACAGAGGGGTCACGCTAACGCTCTCCGCTTGCTAGCTTTTCACTTTTCACAGTTTCTTCCTGCACTAAACACGACAGCAGCATTCAGGAGAAAGCCTAGCGTAGATTATTTATAAGAAGTCTAGTTTTACTTGGTCTAGCAACGCAATTTAAAATCTGGTCTACAGTTTGAAGTTAGCGCTTTCTACAAGTTGAAAAGGAGACTCTGCTTCTTGCTGCTGCATCGTCTTAAACCGGTCATGTGATTTGGACGTCGACTCCAGACGGTTAAACTCTTTTCTTTGACACTTGCTCCCGTTCCTGTCGCCGTCTTGTTCTCCGCGGTCGTCTTGGGAACTGAACAGAAACATCAGCCAGAGGATCAGCATGGCCTGGGAGGCGTGGACGCGCCCTGATAACCGGCGTGGGGAGGCGGACGCCTACGAGACGAGGCGCTGCCCTGACATTATCAGGCTCCGCTGCTCTCCTGACCTTCAGTCTGCGACCTTCAGCTCAATCCGGGGAGTTCATAACTCGCCGGCGGAGGAGAATAAAGGGAAGGGAAAGTGGGCCATAAAATTTGGGCTGTCGTCTCTAATGTCTTATATTAGCGGCTAGTGGTTTGTGACGAACACAATGGCCCCCATCAGTCGTCCTAAAAGACTCGGCATGCTGAGGGGGGGAGGAAGAGGAGGGGGTTTAACTTCAGAGTGAAGAATCCCGTCTGACACGATCGGGGCAGGAAATGAAATGTCTCCGTGTGTTAGATTCAGATGCTCAGCTGTCTCTTAGACGCCATCGGCTCTGGATGCGTCTCAACGTGACGGGATGAAGAAGAAGTCTGAGGACTAAAGTCCTTCTCCTGGTCCTGGTGCCTTATTCACCTCTAACATGACCTCTGGTGGAGAGTTTCGGTTTCTATCGGGAGCATCTATGGGTGAAGCTCACCAAACGTCTACCTGAAGGAGACACCGTCCACCATTCTGGTTCCAACCACCAGCTCCACCATGAGGACGTCAGGCTTAGAGCGTCGGTGGTTTCTAGCCAAAAGGTTACCAGAAGGTTACCAAGGCAACCAGAGGCTTGGACGTCCTCTAGAGACCTACTGTTGCCTATAAAGTAGACGTTGAAATGTTTAAAGTCTACCTGGTGACATCACAGACACTTTGTCCGTCGTTTTTGTCCTTGTGTGTCTTCGGTTCTTTCTCAAACCCTTCCTGATTCCTGATTTGACCTTCAGTGTTTCTAGGCGTCCAATCAGAAGCCTGGCAGCTGAACCTGCTCCTGGACTAATACCTCATCTTATTATTGTCTCCTGTAGTTTGTCTCACAGCTCTTGTCCTCCTGTAACAATGAACTCTGGGGAAACTCTGAGAACCGTCTAAATATGGAGACCGTAAAGAGCCAGAGCTCGTCCTCTCAGCTCTGGACCCTTCACCGACTCCTCACTCCGTCCTACTTACAGCCGCCTGTCCTCCTGCTCCTGCTTGCGCCGCTGCTCCTCCTCCTCCCTCCTCTTCTTCTCCTTCTCCATCTCCTCCTGGATGCGTCGCAGCCGCTCGCGCTCCTCCTCCTCCTTCTTCTTGTTCTGCATGGCGGTCAGCAGCTTCTCCGACCGGGTCACCAGGGCCTTGTACTCGTGGTCGATCTCCAGCCGGGTCATGATGGTGTTCTGAAACAACATTTACCGTTAAATGCTGACGGACACGAGTCTCAGTCACAGGTTTAACAGAGTGAACACAACGTTTCATGCTCAATAAAGCAGTAAATGTGACGTCTGTGAAAGTGTTGCTCCACAGATTTCTCCAGAACTTTTAGAGTTTAACTTTAGACTGACGGGAACATCTGGATCTTACTACGGGCGTGTTTTAAACCGATACAGAGACACTGGGTGGTCATTTTGTTATGGCGTGTCCTGATCAGTATCAAAGCCAATAACAGTGATTTAAAAACACCAGCGAAGTCTGATGTTCTGTCGTCACCACGTCCCAGTAACGTTAAAAACTTCTTCTTCTGTTTTAATGATGGTCGACTAACGTCAAAGCTACAAAACATCAAAGAAGAAGAAGAAGAAAGAACAAGAACCATGTGACTAAAGGTGAGTCAGACAACAGGAAGAAAACTGCTGAATGGAAGAAGAAGAAGAAGAAGAAGAAGAAGATGACAACGACAAAGAAGTGAAGAGATGAAGACGACTAGGAAGAAGTAGCAATGAAGAGGTGAAGACGAAGAAGAAGAAAGAAGACAAGGACAGACTTTAGGAAGACACAGGAGACCGACTCTAGGACATTTAGGACCAACTCCAGAATCAGTTCTTAATGCAGAGACTCCAGAGGACGTCTACTTCCAGGAAATAAAGACGGGTCATCTTTCTCTGCTGTCAGAGACGAGTGTTGGACATCATCTCGTTGTCTCGTGTCTCTAGCGGTCCCCTGAACGCACCATCAGACTCTAAAGTCAGACGACTCTGAGGATGAATATTCATGAGCATCTGTTGTCACGGCGACCTCTCTGCCTCCGACTGGAGGGTGGAGTCTGACGTGACGGAGCTAATTTACCCCAGAAACTAAACCCTGTGTGTGTGAGGAAGATGATGGTGAGGATGAAGATGAAGATGAAGATGAAGATGACTACCTTGATCTTGAGCACCAGGGCGTTGATGGAAGCCTCCAGCTCCTGCACCTGGTTACTCATCTCCTTCTTTCCCTCCTTCAGCCCAGACACCACCTCAGTGAAGCCAGCCATCCTCTTCTTCAGGTGACTGACCTTCGTCAGACCATCGATACTGAAACGACAGAGCAAGATCAGTGAGAGGAGGAGGAGGAGGAAGAGGAAGAGGAGGAGGAGGAGGAGGAGGAGGAGGAGCATGATATGATATGAGTAGGAAGGAAGGATGAGAAGGTCTAAAGGAGGAGAACAAAGAGAAGGAGCACGAGGAGGAGGAAGAGGAGGAGGAGAACGTTCTCTCTGGGTTCATCTTTTCAAACGTTCATCTTCTCCTTCACAGCTTCTCCTCCTCCTCTTCTTCTTCTTCTTGTTTCATGGAGCGTCGTCTCTGATCATCCTCTACTTTCCATCAGTCAGCCTGATGAGGGTTATACTGTTTAAATTAATCTAACCAGGCTGTTACCTGTTTATCCTGTGGAAGAGTCTGAATGTGGAGCTGTACCTGCAAGTCACTGCTCAGGTAATACAGGACGACACACAGGACACTAATGAGCCACATAATAATAATAATAACCAGCAGCTCAATGAACGTCATCATCTGGTCTAAAGAACAAACTTCATCTTCCTCCTCTTCCTCTCAGCGGGGTCACCGATGTTTATCGCCACAATATCAGAAGTGATAACAAGTGGAGACGCAGCCGTCGCCAGGGAGACCGTCTCCAAGGTGACATGAGGCAGATGATGATGGTGGTGAGGAAGAGGAAGTGAACGTGATGAATGAGAGAAGCTGGGATTAAAAAGGAGGGAAGGAGGAAGAAAGACAAGAAGAAGAAAATAAATAAATAAATGAAGGACCCACCGAGCTTTGTGCTTCTTCCTGCAGAGCCACATCCGAACCGTCTTCTGCATCATGATACAGGCGCTGGTACGATACAAGATCTTATACTTCACTGTGAGAAACAGAAGAAGAAGAAGAAGAAGAAGGTTAATCTCCTGAAAGCCACAAGAAAGACGAGGTCAATAAAACTGGACCAGAACCTGATGTTAAGATGTTTTAACAGAATCAAATGATGTGATCAGATACATCAGTGAGTGTAGAGGAGCATCACATCGACTGGAAATAGAACAGAAGAAGAAGAACGAGGAGGAGGAGGAGGAGGAGGAACTAGAACTAGAGTCTGAGGCTTGATCAGTAGAAGAAGAGTCCATCTCTGACTTTATAAACTCAGTCACTTCACATTGTCTCGTACTTCTGATTTAATTCCTTTCTCCTCCTCGACTAGAAAATTAGAAAATGAAAAAGAGAAAGAGATGAAGTGTGAAAGATAAACAGAGACAGGGATCGATGGCGTCTCCACTCGCTGCCAGATTCATTTCATCTGGTTATGGACGTTCTACAGCGTCAATGAGAGGACGGTGAATTAATGAGGGAGGACGCTGGGTAACATCATCCACCTCTGGGCTGGATAAACACATTTATGTTTAATGGGAAACGCTGATATGCTCTGGCAACGCTCGCTCCTCCTCTGGCTTCGGCCACTACGACTGGTTCAGACGATCAATAGAGAGGAAGAAAAAGGGACTGGGATGAAAGCAGAGAGACTCCACGAGAGAAATATAAACCACTGTTTCAAGTTTGATGTTTAAAAAGATAAAAATGCTGCATAATTAGCTTTTAGTTATTTAAATGGGGAAACAGGAAGAGCTACTGTTAGCTAGGAGGAACTACTGCTAGCTAGGAAACTAGGAAGTTAGGAGGAGCTACTGCTAGCTAGGAAACTAGGAAGTTAGGAAGCGCTAATGTTAGTTAGGAAACTAGGAAGCTAGGAGGAGCTAGTGCTAGCTAAGGAAGCTAGGAAGTTAGGAAGCGCTACTGTTAGCTAGGAAACTAGGAAGCTAGGAGGAGCTAGTGCTAGCTAGGAAGTTAGGAAGAGCTACTGTTAGCTAGGAAACTAGGACGCTAGGAGGAGCTACTGCTAGCTAGGAAGCTAGGAAGTTAGGAAGAGCTAATGTTAGCTAGGAAACTAGGTAGCTAGGAGGAGCCAGTGCTAACTAGGAAGCTAGGGAGCTAGGAGGAACTACTATTAGCTAGGAAGCTAGGAGGAGCTACTGTTAGCTGAGACTTTACAAAGCTAGGAGAAGCTAGTGTAAGCTAGAAAAGTAGGAATCCAGGGTGAGCTACTGTTAGCTAGGAAGCTAGGAGGAACTACTTCTAGCTAGGAAGCTAGGTGGAGCTGCTGTTAGCTAGGAGGCTACCATTAGCTTTTGTATCAGACCACACAATATTTTGCTTTTTTGATTTAAAAATCTAAATCATTTTTTTTCTGGTTTTAAAAGTAAAAGTGAAACATAAACATGTAGCCGTTCTACTTTCACTGAACTATGCAGGTCCAGAATTCCTGAGAAAGGTTTTTATCCTGGAAGCAAACTATGAATTATTATTATTATTATTATGGATGCATGTATCCTGGTCAGTATATATAGTGTAGCATGGTCAGGTGCTGCTTACATTTGATGACGGACAGAGCGCACCACTGGACCTTCTTCCAGCGGCTGTGGATCAGCCACTTGTTGACCTTCTTCACCAGCTCAGCCAGGTGGTCGGGGTCCGACTTCATGATCTGGTCAAACTCAGCGAACTGGACGGAGGAGAGAGAAAAGTGGTCAGAGCTACTTCAGATTTCATTAAGAATGAAGGGACAACGTGTTTCCTGTTTAACATGTAGATCATTTGGACTATACGACTGTTTCAACAGCAATGAACTGCTGCAGTTGTTCTCTTATAACTGGAAACCCTTTTGGCTGCTTGCAGGAGAAGACGGGACCATGTGACGTCCACATCGGAGAGCACTGCTGGCATCAGACGCCGTGGCGTGAAGAATAATGAAGGCTTCTGAGTTCAGCCGACACAGGACTTTATATTGTGTATTTATTCCTCGGGCTAAATCCACTGGGTCGGAGTTGCAGTTTGTCCTGGGCAGCACACCGAGCTCCTCTCTAACAAATGCGTGCACTCTCATAAAGTCGTCCTTGGAAACTATATGTCGAACCCAAACGTGTTGAATTATTCATCTGGCAGGTGAAATGAAAACCCTCATCTGTTGGCTCCGGTTCTCCTGAAAATCTCATCTCACCTCGGCAGCCAAAAATGACTAATGCACTTTGAATCAATTGTTGTTGTTTTTGTTTTTAAGGGAAACAGTACCTATATTAGTCTGTGCGACGGGGGAAACAGAGCAGCTTTTTAAGGAGTCTCACCTTCCCAGGCCGGAAAAACACTCTGGTCAAACCAAACTTGTAGTCGTTCTCATTGAGTCCCAGGGCTTTGAAGAGCGCCTGCAGACACAGAAACACACAGACCGACGTTAAAACACGGAAAACAGACGTGTCAGAGCGCTGAAACGAGCCGAGGCTCAGAGGACTGACCTTGCAGAAGAGGCGGGGGTCGAGGCGGGTGAGTTTGGGAGGCATGTACTTCTGGTACATGTTGTAGAGCTCGTGGAAGGGAGCTCTGGAGGGGAAGCCGCCCTGCATCAAGTCCAGCACGGACACCATGCCTGGAGGAAGAGGGACCAGAGACGAGTTCAGGATAAAGTCTACTGGACGTAACGTAGCATTTTTACTGGGATGATTGTCAAATGTTGTCGTGGATTGTTAAACAACTTCACTCTAGATCAAAAAAATAAGCCAACCCTACAATGGTGCAACAGGAAAAGGATCAACAAAGTCATTAAATAGTTCAAAACAAGCTCTAGCTCTGTAGAAGTTAGCTGCATTGTGTTTGTTGCCTGTAGTTTAACCATTAACAAAAAGCTCTGGATGAAATTGAGAAACACAGAGTTCAGATTCTACCAGGCAAGTCACCATGTGGTGCATAGTTGGCGCAGAATTGTACAAAAAGCGTGATAAAACATTATCTGCAACTGAGAAATTCAATTTAGTTACAAAGGCAACCTCTTTTTTAATAAAATACACTAGGATTAATGTTTTTGTGAGTTTAAAACTTGACAAACCTTGAAATCTTTGAGATACGTTACGAAAAAACACCACAACGTTTACTCAACATTGTGCTGGGCTTGTGTGGAAGCTGTTAACACTGATCATCTGGTAAAACATCAACAGATTCTGTGCCAATACATCCACTAGATACTTCACTACAAAGTCTGATCGACTGGTGACGATCAACGCTCATTGTCAACGCAGGAGAACTTAAGCTGATCCCAAAAACTGCAAATTCACCGACTCTTAAAGACGTGAATCCAAACACTGACTCATAATGAGCTGCATGCTAATTAGCACCGTTTGTCAGCCTTTGGTAGCTTCTTTATTTTTTGTTGGCCTGTGTCGTCTTGTGTTGATGTTGTCATGACTATTCCCTCTGACACGTTACATTAATCTGTTGATTCAGAGCCGGCAAACAGATGATTTGCCATCTTTGAAGCATTGTTAGTCACCTCATTTCGCTTTGAATCCTCACATCAGAGGGCTCATTTTCAAACCACAGACAGATGCCGCTAATTGGCCTCCATTCATCCTCGCAGCAGAGCCCGTGGCTGCTTCACAGCTCGTGACCTCCGCCGGCTGACTTTGCGACGTTTCTCCAATCCCCGCGACGTGATGCGCGCTCACGGAGCCATTAAAGTCACATTGTACTGACTCTTAAAGCACAGCAGCTGAATGTGGGATCCATCAAAAGGAAGGCACAGCACAGGCGTCCAAATCGAAACTTAATGTGCGTCGACGCGTTAGGACGTAAAGGCGTCTGTTTTAAAAAGCATCGGCATGTGACAGCGATACGAGACGAAGCACACATCATCCTCGGTGTAACGGCCAAACACCAACGAGGTAGAGTCACGCCAGAAACCTCGTGAAACTGGCATAAGACCCACAGAACAATCAGCAGCACTTATGCTACGGTAAAAGCCAGAGAAGAATCACCATAATCACCAACATTGACGTGTCCAAGACGACGCCAAAAAAAGGACAAAAGCGATGGAAGTATGGACGCCTCGTTAAAACACAAGGATAACTGAGACGTTACCTAGGGCACATAATGAGTAGAGCTGCCACGATACTACACCAGACAAAGTATCACGGTTCTGCAACTCTAATAATGAGAGGGGAGAGCTTTGAGGGAACGGAACTAGGAATTATTAAGACGTTTGACGACGGATTATTGAGCAGCAGTGGAGTGAACGTGGATTGAATATCGCTGTGAGATATTTACTAAACGGATGAGAAATCAAAGACGATGGAGGAACCGTGGAGCAGATAGAGCAGATCATTTAAACATCTCCAGAGGATCTACCTCAATCAGCCTTTATTGGTGAGACCATGGAGGTGTTACTCTTTAGGTAAATCAACGTCACACTTGAGTGTAATGTTGTTAATGTTAAGCAGCTCTTTGTCTCATGGTTTTATTTTGTGACTCTCCTGAAACAGCAGCAGCAGATCTTAAGCTGTTAAGATCTCAACATAACATCACTAAGTTACTGTGATTCCACTAAAAGAAAAGCAGTTTATTTTGGTGAAGAACGTTGCACATCAAATCAGGCTTCCAGCTGTAACTGTTGCCAAAGTAAAAGGTAAAACACAAATAGATGATATGATCTATAATTGAGAGCTCTGCCTTCACGGTTACATTAAGATGAAAGTTTAGGATTTAACCCTGGAGCCTGTTTGAAGAGGAGGGATTAAAAAACGATCTGTGCTTTAAAACGTCCTGAACGTTTTGTCCTAGCCTTGGTTTTCCCTCCGCTGGCTTTAAAATGAATCATAATCATTGCTTCTAACTTGTCTCTGATTTATAGAAATCCTCTAAACCTCTGTAGTTTCTGCTCAGGTCAGAGGATCCTGTCCCGTCTCAAGCTCAGACTGAATCTTGTTTTCAAACCTCTGTGGAACAGTTTTTCTTTTTTCTCTTAGTTATCCGCTCTTGCTCTACATCCCATCCTTGGCCTTGGCCGTCTTGTTGGTTCACAGAGCTCTCTCCTGTATCTGCTCCAAACTATCACCGCTTCGATTCCCGGTCCAATAAAACTGATAAAGAGCTCGGCTGGCTGCGGTATCTGAACATCCCGAGTTTGTGTGCATGGAAGCAGAATCTGAATCTCTGAGGATATTAAACCCCAGCTCATCATTTCTGTTCCTCTGGATCTGAGCGGAGGGAGGGCAGACGCTCTCACAGGAGTTGAGATTTAAAGGAAAAGAAAAGTTCAAGAAAACAGAGTCAGAGTCACAAAGCCTCCAGGACCTGGTTCTACACCGAAAACAAATGAGAGTTCAGGGAGGTTGGCGACTACCAAGCTGAACAAAGTTCAACTTTGAAGTGACGACAAATGGCAGAGTGACACAGAGTCTCCCAAACGTTTATCCAGGAGACTCTGAGATCCAGGAGACTCTGAGATCCAGGACTAAACTGTCAGGACTGAAAGATGACTGGATTTAAAAAGTATAACGACAGAGAAGAGCTGGACAAAAGCAAAGACACGTGGAAGATGACAAACTTTATATTTTTAATAAAGCTTACAGTACGGGCTGGCTAAGACGACCCTAAACCATCCCTTAATGAAGCTGCTATGGGCCTAGGCTGCTAGGGGGACTTCCCATGATGCACTGGGCTCCTGTCTCCTACTTTAAAGTATGAGGACAGGGAAGAGTTAGAGAAAATATGCGAAACTAGAGGGAAAATATTGTAGAGCTACCAGAAACCTCTGGAACCAATGACAACTTTAGTTTTAGTTTGAAAAACTGTTAAGAAACTCTGAAAGAACTGATGTTGAATCAAATCAGGAAGTCAGTAGCGACACCCAGACCTATCACAACCACATAAATAAAATCAAACACACTCCAGTTTAAGAACTTTTTATCAATCACTGCCTCATGCCTCAGCAGAGAGAGCCGGGTTTCATATTTGTGTTTGTGTGAGCCGTGAAGCTCCAGGCTTTGTGTTTTCCTGAGAAGCTCCTCTGGCTTAAAGGCTACGACGTGGACGACTGGAACGTTATTGACTGTACGTCTCTCTGCAGGACGTCCATCCACGCTGAATCTGTGGCTGGTTTGACTCCTGCTGGTGTTACAAGCCTCACGGATCAGCCCATGTTTGAGGGAGTTATTCAGCATCAAATGAAGAGATTCTCGGGTATATTTGTATTCTCTCCAGCAGACGTCTAGTTTATAACCAGAAGGCTCCAGGACCAAGCGAGTGAATCTGGCGTTGGGGGTGTTTTCTCAACTTTTTAATAATGCAGAGATGTTTTTTCTTTCTTCTCTGAATCATTGTGGTTATATTTGTTCCTGCAGGTGCATTTCAGAAACACAACGAGCATCAAGGTTCTCGTCTCTCTGGGTGTTATTTCTGTTTCTTAAAGACGTGTCTTGGTATTTACTGTTGGTTTACACTTATTTACACCTTTTCACCCGTGGAACAACGAGCACCGAGTGTGTTCTTCTGTCTAACTGCAATATACGACGATTATAAAAGCAATTACTCAGAGGGAAGAAAACTCTTCTAACTGAGTTTAAATACTAAACAGAACTTCCCCCGAATGAGGTTTTAAACATATTTTAGCACGATATCTATGAGTGTAGAACCTATTTTGGACGATTACCAAATGATACTATTCAACAAAAATGTATTCAGGGTAATAAGGAAAGATTAGCATCCACATCGTTGAGTGTGTAACAGTTATAAAGGTTCTACATGTGCAGAAAGAAACTGCTGGAAAGAACTGCTGCCATGCTAGCCATTAGCATAGTCCTTAGCATCTCCGTTAGTGCCGTCATTAGTATAACCATTAGCATCACCATTAGCACCGAACACATCAGCGAGACCCAACTAACTGTTGAGTTAGCCGAGCCACAGATTCATCTAAATGAAGAGTCATTTCAGCCGCAGCCACGCTGTCAGACTCAGGTCAAACATGAACCTTCGCTCTCGTGTTAAATGAAGCAGTTTGCAGAAAACACACTGACCCGAGCACTGCAGCTGGGAGAGAATCTGAGCGCCTTCAAACTGGTGGCTAATCATCTTCAGGTTGGGTTTAATGCAGCGGATGAAGCTGGAGCCCTGGAGGAGAAAGAGAATCATCACAGCGACAGCAGGACGCACAGACCTGCATCAGACATTCATGACATTCATCACATCTGACTGTGGACATGATGCGCTCTGCGGCTGAGGGGAAATAGGAGCTCTATGTGTTTGTCTCTCAGGAGGACGCTAACAGCTAACATGAAATCATGGTCACAGCGGGAGGGGGAGGAGCGAACACTGACCGTGCTCCGGAGCTTGTCCAGGAGAATATTCAGCTGGGTCTGCAGAAAGAAAGAGGAAAAAAATCATTAGCAAACAAAGCAAACGAGGATCAGAGTTGAGCTAATGTGGAGCAGCTGAAGGATCTCAATCCTATACGGGATTAAAAAATACTGCTGTGCATCATGAGAAAATATGAAGTAATACGACACTAGAAGAATGACTTCAGTTACGTTTATTAACTTCAAATGATTTTCAAATAAACTGCAGATGCGACGACCTGAAGAGAACCTAGAGTTTATCCTGATGAAGGAGTTTAAACATCCACAGTTTAAGCTTCTCCTGCTACATGAGGAAGGACGTGGATGTAAAGAGACGGTCAGAGTCAGAGACAAACGCCACCAAAGCTCGTTCAGATCCTCCATTAACATCTGACCTGAGGCAACGTGAAGCAAGCGGCCAGCTGCAAGGACCTGTGATCACACCTGCCATTTAAATGCATGTCCACGCGCACAGCGCTCCAGATCTGATCTTAATTTCACGTCTGTATGCAAATAAACACTGAGATGGATCTCTACTGTTCATCAGAATGACTCTGGGAGACGATTCGTGTTTTTGGAGCAAGATGTAAAGTCTCTCTCACTCACCGACAGACAACGTGTTAAATTATAACTTATTAAATGATTAATTGGACGGTTAGTTATGTTGAAGACGAAGTCCTGGTGAGTAGCTGGTCTTTAATGTGACCCAGGACTCATTGTGTGTTCACACTACCAAAGGAAGGAGGTCACATGTGTCCCAGACCACCTCCACATGTGGACTGACACCAGATCAGAGTTCACACCTGGACCTGTTTAACCTGGACTCTAGAGACCAGATCAGTGTTCACACCTGGACCTGTTTAACCTGGACTCTAGAGACCAGATCAGAGTTCACACCTGGACCTGTTTAACCTGGACTCTAGAGACCAGATCAGTGTTCACACCTGGACCTGTTTAACCTGGACTCTAGAGACCAGATCAGTGTTCACACCTGGACCTGTTTAACCTGGACTCCAGAGACCAGATCAGTGTTCACACCTGGACCTGTTTAACCTGGACTCTAGAGACCAGATCAGTGTTCACACCTGGACCTGTTTAACCTGGACTCTAGAGACCAGATCAGTGTTCACACCTGGACCTGTTTGACCTGGACTCTAGAGACCAGATCAGTGTTCACACCTGGACCTGTTTAACCTGGACTCTAGAGACCAGATCAGTGTTCACACCTGGACCTGTTTAACCTGGACTCTAAAGACCAGATCAGTGTTCACACCTGGGCCTGTTTGACCTGGACTCTAGAGACCAGATCAGTGTTCACACCTGGGCCTGTTTGACCTGGACTCTAGAGACCAGATCAGTGTTCACACCTGGACCTGTTTAACCTGGACTCTAGAGACCAGATCAGTGTTCACACCTGGGCCTGTTTGACCTGGACTCTAGAGACCAGATCAGTGTTCACACTTGGACTCTTGAGACCAGATCAGTGTTCACACCTGGACCTGTTTAACCCGGACTCTAGAGACCAGATCAGTGTTCACACTTGGACTCTTGAGACCAGATCAGTGTTCACACCTGGACCTGTTTAACCTGGACTCTAGAGACCAGATCACTGTTCACACCTGGTCTCTAACCCTTTAAAGGGCGAAGAACCATATTTGGTAACCTCAGCACACACTTTAAACTGCATCCTCAGCTCAAATCAGGATCAAATGTGGTCTACAAGGTCCCCCTATGTATAAGCACTGAGTCTAACTGCTTTACTGGGTACTATGAACAAGTGGTCTAATGTTATCTAGTGTTGTCTGAATCAGCATTTATGTTCTAATGGTCTAAATACATGTTTCAGGTACCACTTATATGGTAACTTCATTAATCTTGATTTATACAATAACACTCTAGGGTCCTATGAAGAGTTAACGTGGACACTGATGAATGTTAATGTGAAGTGAGGCCTAAGACGAAGTAAACATGAATGTAAACGATGGAAGGTTTAAAACATTTCATATTTATTTTGTTTTTAATAACTGAAACAGGCGAGCTTTTATGTTTTACTTTTACTTTGAAAGGATTTCTCTACAGCAGTCGTTCAGCTGCAGCAGAGCATCAGATACGAGGTCCTCCATTAAGCCAAGGCTGAAATCTCCTGATCTGTAACGATACATAACGCCAGTGGCAGTCGGCGGCCGGGCCACTAGAGCACGTCCACGCTCTGCCGCCACTTCAACGGGGGCTTTGTGTTAGTGTCAGCAAACACATGGGAGCAATTACTGGAGAGAAAGAGCGTTGATCCTGGACGTTAGCAGCTGAAGATGCTGCTGAGGTGGACGAGAAAAGAGCTTTTGTCCCCGCTAAGGTTTTACAAAGACAAGCCTTTGAGTTGGGTGTGAATCCTCTTGGTGTGCAGGGTCAAGACGGATTCATTCTACACGCACCGTGTGGAGGAACACCAGGGCTGAGCTGCTCAAAAGAACGTCTACAAATCTGCATAATTAACACGATTGTTCAGTGGTTGAACTGCGAGTACACCCAGCACAGAAGTGTTTGAACTCTCAGAGGATGTTTTAACCAGGCGACTACAAACCAAACAAAATAAAAAAGTGCTTGTTCAAGTTTTCTATTATTAAGGAATCATCACTATCCAACTAAAAGCAGACTCCAACGCTCGCTGCACTCCTGACCTCTGGACAGCGCCTCATTAATGGCTGCTCGTTCTGTCAGTGATGCATTATTCAGGCTCATGCTAGCTTAATCTTTTAAGTGGCTGCAGGCGTGAAGAGCATGTGTGAATGTAAATATTAATAAAGGCATTCTAACGGGGGTCTGCAATGGAAGACGGGCCAAAGGGAAAAGGATTACAGCCACAGTACGTCCTAGTTTGTCCACATGAAGACACCTCCTAACTTCACAAATATGTCCTTGGCTGATTACCACGGCGACGTGTGACCAGACTGCAGCACAAAGACATGCAATCATTCTCAATTATTGTTGGACGATCCAAACACGTTCCAGGTGAGTAGTCGATAAGGTCAACGAGGCTCCAACGCAACAGCTCCGGACTGAGAAGAGAGTTTGTTGTAGTGTCCACGTTTGGTTTTGCAAGGTGATGCACACTTGTCCACAAACTCTTCTTTTATCTTTATTATATTTATGTATTAGGTCTAGAAAGCTTCAACATGAAGACCACTGACAACTGCACTGGAGTAAGACTCCTAAAACGAGTCATCGAGCACTGATATGAAAAACACATTAGGTCTCTAAAGCTAAACCCTAGAGCTAAGGCTGCTGGTGGTCTGACCTCTGTCTCTCTTTGACCGTTTTAGAATTAGCTGGGAGTTTGGTGGAGTCAGGCACTGCTCAAAGATGGAACTTTAAAATGATGTGTACGTCCACATTTACTCATTGATGGTTAAACTGTTTGACTTCACTTCACTGAATCAACTTGTTTGGTCCAAATCCCTTCATGGAACCTTTTAACACGGTCTAAAACAAAGACGAATGAGCCTTCTACGTCAAACTGGAACAACAAACACCAGACAGAGGAGGTGTTTCATGACACAGTCACTAGAGATCCCTCCACAGACATCTCTGAAAGCATCTTAATGTCCTGACCAGAGGCTAAAAAGCCTGAGACTCCAAACAGTTTCTTTGGAACTACTTGGTCTTAGTGTTAGCTCTGGAGTTTTTCAGGATCTGGCTCCTCTAACGTGTCTTGATTGGTTCTGGATTGTTGGGAACCAAAGTGGTGGACGGTAAACGTTTGGGGAACTCTTGTGTTTGTGTCACATGTCAGTCAACTGTATCAGCGGCTCCCATTGGTCGTCCTCTTGATGACGTGAGATTAGTTCTACATGGTAACGCCCACTTTTTCCTTCCATCATCGCTACAACTCAAAGTCATCAACGTTCATGGTCTCTGGTCAAAACATCGTCACTAGTCTCTTCCTGTGCGCACTGGGCTAAATGTTAGCATGCTAACGTTGTAGCTTAACGTTTTGATCTACGCTTGCTAACAGCTTCTAATGAACACATGAGGCTGATTGACATGTTCTGCAGGTATCTGGTTCTAAATCAGAGTCTGATCCAAACTCAGAGGGTTTCCATTGTTTGGTTGTAGCTGCTTCGTGGACTGAACTCTATCTTCTACATCTTGTAATAAAGGACAGATAAACTTGGCTTTGTCTTCATCCATTTTTCTGTATCAGGACGGATCAGAGTGACTTACACAGCGTCTCTTTATCTGTCCACATGCGGTGATGAAAGGCTGCGCCTGGTCCGGCCGGCCGGCTTCAGATCTCGCTTAAAGTTGAAAATGGAAAAGGATTTTTAAACGTCATTTACACGGACTCGAGGTCTTTTCAGCCGTTCACCTGATCACAGACACTTCTCAAAGCGACAGCAGCGGATCTGAGGCACTCAGCGCGTTCAGGTGTTCACATTCAGGGCGTAAGCAGATTGAATTATCCGTCATGTCTGGCCGAGCCGTGTTACGATGTGTTCGTTCAATGAATCGGGACAAAGCTGCAGCGTCTGCTTATAATGAAAAACCTGCAGCCCCCACCCCCCCCAACGGCGGCTCGCAATTTCCCTCTATGGCGGCATCAAGGATGCAGCGTCTCCGTCACCTCCACTGACTCCGATTTATCACCGCTCTGCATTCCCCGTGCCCGGAGCGCCGTTCCCGTCTGCCTTCCTGGATCCTCCTCTGAACCTTTTGTACCTTAATCATTGTGCAGTTAAAGAACGGAGGTCCAGGAGGAGGAGGAGGAGGAGGAGGAGGAGGAGGCGAAACACTACGAGGGACAAGAGCTCCGTCTAGTCTGCATCAGAGAGACACCCATGCATGTGGCAAACGCGGGTTGGCTGACACCAAATATTAAAAAAATGGTATCTGATCATTTATCTGAACAGACTAAATTTCACTTTTAGGTTTTGCGACAAAAAGTTGGTGGAAGCTGCAGCAAAGGTCAACCGGGCCGACCAGATCTGGATGCGCTAGGCTAGGTTTTTGATTCCCTTGTAGCAAAGAGAAACTGTCCTTCATACCAGAGTCTATGAGAACAATCTGGGCTATTTGCAGCCCAAAAAGGGGTGGAGCCTGCAGTACTCCCTGAAAAAGGCCGATCTTCTTGAAGGTTCTAGTGTTCGGCGTTAGCTTCAAAGAACTAAGAGAGGCCTTGATCCGACTGTGTTCTCCGTTCCAGGTCGGCTCTTTCTTCCTTTGACGCGTTGTCATCCACAAACCGCGCAGAGGATCTAACTCTGCAGGGGAGGACGGCGCCTGTACACGCTCAGAGACGTACGATGCATATAAATCACGCCACGGCGCGCATGAAAGGATGAAATATCTGTACATCAAAGGCGGCAGTGTTCCTGTGAATCCCATCAAACAGCAGCTCTCTGCCTTTACTGTAGACCAGGCTGCTCTCCAGGTCTGTGAAAGCTGGCGTCGCCTCAGGTTATGTGATTTATATTTTATTTTATTTATTATTATTATTATATATATTCATTTAGTTTTTATTAGAGCACACGGGGGGCGAGGACCCGAGCACCGCGGCGTTTGGCTCACCTTGCCGTCGGTTAGGTGACACATTAGAGCGTGGATGAAGGTGAGAGGCTGAGCTGGATGAGTCACGGTGCAGAGGAATAAAAAGCGTCTATGACTTTCTGGGGTTTAAAAAGTAATCTGGAACGCTGTGAAACTTCACCTCTGACTGAACGAAGAGAGCGCTCGCCGACCGCGTCTTTGTGTTCACACCGAGTTGACTTTCCAGAAGTTGTTTATTTTTAACAAGAACTGACACGAGGTCTGACTTTATGACTGTTTGCACTT
The DNA here is from genome assembly GCA_005024645.1 of Planiliza haematocheilus. Taxonomy (NCBI): domain Eukaryota; kingdom Metazoa; phylum Chordata; class Actinopteri; order Mugiliformes; family Mugilidae; genus Planiliza; species Planiliza haematocheilus. The sequence goes on along the minus strand of SRSE01000327.1, from coordinate 418,538 downwards.
AAAGGAAGATAAAGCAGAGAGCCCTGACAGCGTCCTTCAGACCATGAGGAGGAACTGTGGTAAGTGTGTTGTGTTAAGGGTTAACATCACAATATCTTAGTGTAGAACCAAAAATATAGTACGAAATGAATACGATCCCAGGACTTTACTCTCAGTGGACGTTACAGCTAAAGCTACGGTGGCGTTTAGAGAGAGGATCTACGTCTACGTGGAGTGGACAATGAGTCAGAATCTGGAGCACATCATTAATGTTGAGTCGTCTAATGAGGACGAGAAGCTAATGTTTAGACAGACTGAATGTCTTCATCGGTGTCAGTCTGGACTGGTAATTAGCAGACACCCACGTCTCTTTAGAGCAGCATCCTTTCTGCTCCCAGCAAATATCTGAACACGCCCCGGACCACGGATTTGAAATCTAATATGAGGGATTTACTGAGTATTTCCTCAACCCAAGGAGTTAGAGTCATTAGGTTTCATGATGGACTACCTCCAGAAACATCAGATCCATGTTTCTGAGACCGGTCTATATGACCTTGGTCTCTATGGACCCTGGTCTCTATGGACCCTGGTCTCCATGGACCCTGGTCTCTATGGACCCTGGTCTCTATGGACCCTGGTCTCCATGGATCATGGTCTTTATGACCCTGGTCTCTATGACGCTGTTCTCCATGGACCCTGGTCTTTATGGATAATGGTCTCTATGGACCCTCGATGGACCCTGGTCTCCATGATGGACCCTGGTCTCTCTGATGGACCCCGGTCTCTATGACCCTGGTCTCCATTGACCCTTGTCTCTCTGACCCTGGTCTCCATGGACCCTGGTCTCTCTGATGGACCCTGTTCTCCATGATGGACCCTGGTCTCTCTGACCCTGGTCTCCATGGACCCTGGTCTCTCTGATGGACCCTGGTCTCCATGATGGACCCTGATCTCCATGATGGACCCTGGTCTCTCTGACCCTGGTCTCCATGGACCCTGGTCTCCATGATGGACCCTGGTCTCTCTGATAGGTCAGACTTCATTGTGTCTGATTAATTAGTGATAAACTAAAACATCTTCTAGATGAGAGAGTAGAAAACACCCTGATAGCAATGACATCATTCTGAACTCATTCACTAGAACTGGACCAAAGGTTCTAGTAACAATAGAACCAGGCCCACTCTCCATCTGGACATGTGGAGAACCAAAGAACCCAAAGTGTTCCACGTTGGGTTTTTACCTCTTTAAAGTGAATCTGGCTCCAAAATCCTACTGATTCACTACAGGAGACAATGTCCACACAATTCAACCTTTGGACATTTTATGTCTCCTGGACATCATCACATTCTACCATTGAGCTCATTATACAATCCATAAAAGATATTCCACTCATGTAACTCAAACCAGTCACCACGGCATGCTAAAACAAGATGGCCGCATCGCATTAGTTATCTGTAGTACCACCATTAGACCACTAGATGGAAGCAAAGGACCAAGTATGAAATTAAGTGAAGGACTCTGTCAGGCCAGTCGCCATGTGGTGCATACAGTCGTTAATGGAGAATCGTGTGGACAGACTCAAAAGTCAGAAGCAAACGTGAGGAAGCAGGTCAACGATGGAACATTTGAAAACTTTGCTCCTCACCTTAAACTTGTTGCCGACGCTGATGAAGCTGAGCTTTCCGGCCTTCTGCTTGACGTCCTTGCTGTTGTTGGAGTTTTCAAACAACTCGCGGACGAAGCGGTCCTTGGACTCGCTGACCAGACACTCCAGAGACATGTGCAGAGCGTCGTTGTTCTTCTCCACGAACTTGGTCTGAAACATTTTAGTTTAGAGTTTAGAAACACGGCGTCCGGAGCCAGAGACGCTCTTCACTGCTCATCTCTTGACTCAACGTGGAACACACTTCAGTTTAATATTATTTTTTTCTCAGATCTTAATTTTTTTTTCCGTCAGCTCAGAAGTGCTTCTATGATTTTATAATTCATTGAAAATCTCCTCACTCTCTCCGCGCTGGCTCGGTTTCCCAGAATCTCATCTAATCTGAATGGTCACTTGCTTTCATGTTAAAAGCTGCGGTCGGGAGAGTTTCCTGCAGCCCGCCGATCAAAGAAAAAGAAATAAATAATTTTGTGTGACATTAATTTCAAAGAAACGCACCGTCTCGTAGCACACGGCTCCTGCAAAGTGCCTGATAATAAATCCTTCATCGTCCCTCACGTTCCGGTGGACGGTCAGCTTAGACTTCCTGGGTATCTGGTGGACACACACAAACACGGCTGATCACAGGCGTGGACATGAGTGGGCGCACACACGTAATAAAACACTCAGACTCAGCAGAGTTCCTGCCTATTTCCCATTTACAGTGGCAGGCTAATTCCCAGCCCTGTCAATCACTCGCCGCAGGAAATGAAGATTAAGATTCGGTGTCGGTAATTTAACTGTCAGCCGCGCCACGTCACTGAAACGGTAAACTGGCGTCAACGTAAGAGGAAATCTGTCATTCTGGAATAAAGACACTGCAATCAGTGGAAACAGTGACACAACACAGAGGTTTGAAGTAAAGCAGGAGGACTCGAGCAGAAACGAGTCAATCAGCAGAGTGGTCTGACTAAATGAGCTTTAAGCAAAAATTCAAAATATCGAGATGTTGAAACGTCGCAGATAAGAACATTTATCACAGTCAGAGAAATATATTTTTTGAACGTGGCTTTTTGTTCCAGGAGGATTTTTAGCAAAGAAAAAATTTGATGATGTGAAAGGTTCTTTACAAATGCCAAAACGTTCTCAATATACCAGGCTTTAGTTGATAGATTGAATTCATTCAGAGGAAGTTGAACCATTTTTTCCATACAGGACACATTCAGAGTGACTGATGTGCAGCCTGAGAGCTGAAAACCCAGAGCTAAAGGTTTCATATGAAGGTATCAATGTGCTCATCGGCTCCTCTCTACAAATAAACTTTAATTATTTAAAGGTTTTATCAAATAAATCAAATGTTTAAACCTTGTGTTTTCACTTTAAACTTCTTTAAAAGGTAAAAGTGAGGTGGAGTTGAAAAGCTTTCCAATGTTTCGTTCACTCAAATGTGTTTTTACCTCTTAAAGGGAATTATCATCAAATTCTACTATTGTGCACGTTATAGAATCTGTAAGAATACCGGGATCTGTTCATGCATGTAACACGTGTTGAACTTTGTCGTGAAAGTCTCTAAATACTAAATGACTAAAATCCAACATTTAGAGAAGTAAATTAAATGTTTAAACCCTTGTGCGTTCACTTTAATCTACTGTAAAGTTTATTCTTAACTCACAGTCAGGCGGAAGTGGTTCTTGTGTTTGCTGTGCACAGTGTCAGTAAAGTGCTGGTCGCTGGGTTGAGGTAGACGGTTCTCTTCGTCCAGGATGTCCAGGATGCCGACCAGCTTGGCCTCCACCAGGTCTGCAGAGAAAAGCAGAGGAAGCGTGAGAAGATAAAAACCAAGATGGCCGCCTGCCTAAGGGAAGCTGGTGCTGATCGGCTCTGAGGACGGAGGCTAAAAAGACGGAGATTAAAAAGTGAAAGAGGTGCAGAGATCAGTTTGTCCTTGACCTGATCCCACATGGACGGTGATGGACGCATGAATTCACCTAATTAAAGTTATTATTATAACATTACTTTGATTTTATTACAGTTTAGTAACGGCTTTGTTTTATTAGTGCGATGTCAGGTAAGGTCGTTTGGAAGTCCAGCGTCTGCAAACGTGTGATTTATCTCCAGGAAACGTGAGAGAAGGAAACCTTCAGAGACGACCTTCAGAAAATGTCTGACTTCACCATCTAAACCAGTTCATCTATCTCTTCATCCATTCATCTTCATCCATTCATCTTCATCCATTCATCTTCATCCATCCATCTTCATCCATCCATCTTCATCCATTCATCTTCATCCATTCATCTTCATCCATTCATCTTCATCCATTCATCTTCATCCATTCATCTTCATCCATCCATCTTCATCCATCCATCTTCATCCATTCATCTTCATCCATTCATCTTCATCCATTCATCTTCATCCATCCATCTTCATCCATCCATCTTCATCCATTCATCTTCATCCATTCATCTTCATCCATTCATCCCTCATGGCCTCAAACAGTCAGGATTCATCCTCAGTGAGTGAACTGATGATGTCTGACCCTCCTCTAGCCTCTGTGGTGTCGTAGCGTAGCATCGCTAGCAGCAGGAATCCAAACATATTTATTAATCAGCTGCTTGGCCTCCAGCTGACTCTGCTGTAGCTGAAGCGTCTACTATTCCACGGATCGGCTCATCAGCAAAAACCACAATTAACCTGCTTCACCTCTGATCACCCGACATCCATCTCCCTCCCTGTCAGCCGGGACAGGAGGCCACGTGCTCGCTGCTCCATCACGGCGTCCGTGGGTCAAACTGAGGAGGGCGAGCTGCCAGCGGGGCGTTGAGGCTAATAATGAGCAGCATGCTGCAGCTCGTTAACACCACAGCACCACCGCCTCCTCTGAAGACCAGATCAGAGCTGCAGGACTTTGTTAGATACAGTCTGAACAACGGGGACGAGAGTTAAGGAGGTAGGTTAACAAGCACCAGGAGACTGGATCACATCACCTTCACTAATCAGTTTAAACCTGTTAAAGCTCCAGAATGAGGAGAAGTGAAGCTAGACTAAAGACCAGGACTAAATAAACCAGGACTATGTCCAGAACCATCAGGTCCATGGTCCTGACCCTGGTCTCTACAGACGCTGGTCTCCATGGACCCTGGTCTCTAATGATGGACCCTGGTCTCTATGGACCCTGGTCTCCATGGATCCTGATGTCTATGGACCCTGGTCTCTAATGATGGACCCTGGTCTCTATGGACCCTGATCTCTATGGACCCTGGTCTCTATGGACCCTGATCTCTATGGACCCTGATCTCTATGGACCCTGGTCTCCATGGATCCTGACCTCTATAGACCCTGGTCTCTATGAGTCTGGTCTCGATGACCCTGGTCTCTATGGACCCTGGTCTCTATGGACCCTGGTCTCTATGATGGACCCTGGTCTCTATGGACCCTGGTCTCTACAGACGCTGGTCTCCATGGACCCTGGTCTCTAATGATGGACCCTGGTCTCTATGGACCCTGGTCTCCATGGATCCTGATGTCTATGGACCCTGGTCTCTAATGATGGACCCTGGTCTCTATGGACCCTGATCTCTATGGACCCTGGTCTCTATGGACCCTGGTCTCCATGGATCCTGACCTCTATAGACCCTGGTCTCTATGAGTCTGGTCTCGATGACCCTGGTCTCTATGGACCCTGGTCTCTATGATGGACCCTGGTCTCTATGATGGACCCTGGTCTCTATGATGGACCCTGGTCTCCATGATGGACCCTGGTCTTCATGGACCCTGGTCTCTATGATGGACCCTGGTCTCCATGATGGACCCTGGTCTCCATAATGGACCCTGGTCTCTATGATTGACCCTGGTCTCTCTGACTCTGGTCTCCATGATGGACCCTGGTCTCTCTGATGGACCCTGGTCTCCATGATTGACCCTGGTCTCTCTGACCCTGGTCTCCATGATGGACCCTGGTCTCTCTGATGGACCCTGGTCTCCATGATGGACCCTGGTCTCCATGATGGACCCTGGTCTCTCTGATGGACCCTGGTCTCCATGATTGACCCTGGTCTCTCTGACCCTGGTCTCCATGATGGACCCTGGTCTCTCTGATGGACCCTGGTCTCCATGATGGACCCTGGTCTCTCTGATGGACCCTGGTCTCCATGATGGACCCTGGTCTCTCTGACCCTGGTCTCTCTGATAGGTCAGACTTCATTGTGTCTGATTAATTAGTGATAAACTAAAACATCTTCTAGATGAGAGAGTAGAAAACACCCTGATAGCAATGACATCATTCTGAACTCATTCACTAGAACTGGACCAAAGGTTCTAGTAACAATAGAACCAGGCCCACTCTCCATCTGGACACGTGGAGAACCAAAGAACCCAAAGTGTTCCACGTTGGACATCATCACATTCTACCATTGAGCTCATTATATAATCCAGAAGAAGACTCCCCAGAGAAACCAGTCACTAAGACCGGCTACATATTTCTGGTCTCATTCAGTTCCAGGTGTGAAGGAAGCAGACCAGCTGGTCACGTGTACATTTGCATATATTGTTAAAGAACATTTAAATGCTGCTGGAGTTTAAATCAAACCACTGGAGCAATGAACAAAGCTAATGCTGATCTTCTACTTGATGACTTTACTGATTACTTTTAAAGCTCTTCATGGTCGTGCCCTCGGCTACATCACTGAACCTTTAGCTCCAAACACTTTAAAACCTTGAGATCCTCAGGCTGAGGTGGGAACCACTGATTAATCTGCTTTAAAACTTTATCATCTTTTGTTGTTTTTCTAAAATTGCAATTTTTTATTTCTTGTTAAACCTTTAAAACCAAACGTGTCGCCAACCGTGAAACCCCAACGATTTCCTGAAGCTGAGACATTGTGCTCTACAGCCTCTATGGTGTTGTTACGGTGCCTCTGCCATAAGGTCATTACTCTCTTATCACAGCAGTAAAACATAAATAACTGACAGACATTTAAAGTTTCAGGTATTCTGTAACAGCACTAACATTTACTTAGACGTGTTCTGAACCTTTTATCGTCAACACAAGCAGAATAAAGCTGAGGTGTTAAAGGGTTCAGAACTTAAGACGTTGATCTGAAGATGTGCTACAGAAATAAAGATGATCATTAATAAACGTTTAAAGGACGACTGAGAGCGTCCCTCTTACCTATACAGTCCTGATTGTCCACGTAGTGAACCTCGTTGACTCCGAGCCCCTCCCGCTGGTACAGCTCTTGCTCCTGCAATCGAGACGTTTCGTGATGAGGAACGATATTCACGGCATGCACGCCGTCCGTCTAATGAGGACGGCTTGGCCTGGGGGCCTGGGGGCCTGGGGGGCTGACAGCTCTATAACAAACGCCTGCTATAGCCGGGTTTTCTGCTACTACGTGTTTACAGCAGAACTAGCATGTAAAGGTTACGGCTTTCTGCAACAGCTGTTGGCGAGACGCCGCCGCCATCACCTCCAAGTCTGCAGACGAGGTGTTTTAAGGTAAAATGACGTAATTTTCTTAAAAAGAGAGAATCAGTTGTTACAAAACGATCCAGTAGAAGTGAAACGTGAAGTGGAGAAGGAAGTTTTCAGCCTCGTAGTTAGAGACAGATCAGCTGATCTGATTTAAGATCTGATCTGAGATCTGATCCTGACGATTATCACCTCAGGGACGTCGGCTCAGAATTATTTTCTCGTAAACGCAACATAAACGGAGGCTGCGACTCTCCAAGGTCGACAGATTATCTGCCCTGGTGGAGATCGTGAAATAAAGACCTTCGGCTGTTAAACTGTATAAAACACAACTTCAGATAAATCGGCTTTTTCCAACTTTTTCTTTTTTGGAATTAAAATAATTACACTGAGGCGCCTTGAGCTTTGGGAAATTAATTAGTTATTCAAGAATAAGAAAGCACACTATCTGCTTGCAATAAGAAAATAACTGCAGCCAAAGCACAGTCACTGGCCAGTTCATTAGGTACACTAGTGAATGCGTTCTGCTCTAGATCTGGTCTTCACCAATGCTCTGGTTTTCAGCGTTGGTTTAACATAACTGGACGATGTTGAGTGGACTGTGTCTTCACTGTGGACGCTGAGGTTTGACGTCAGCAGGTCAATCACCACCTTTCTGTCCTGGCGCTGTTTATGCATTAACACGTGCAGCGTGTAAACCCTGAGTGGTGTCTGCACGCCGTCCCTCACCTCCTTCAGGATGCGCTCGTTGAAGAACTGCTGCAGCTTCTCGTTACAGTAGTTGATGCAGAATTGCTCAAAGCTGTTGTGTTCAAAGTATTCTGCAAAAAGAAAAGAAGAATAATGTGCACGGAGCGGTTCCCTGTGGGATGTGCATGCAGAAAAAGTTTAAAGTGCTGTCAATGAGAACCACTAAAGACGTGATGTATTACAGTTTTTGTTGAAAAGTCGTATCATTATACTTTCATAAGCTTTATTTTTCCCTACAATGCTCTTTTATTAGAAAAGAGATTTATTTGATTTCCAAGAATCACATTTAAACCAAAGAGCCTGAAGATGTTTCATCACAGACGTCGGATTCAAACTTCTACAGCACAAAACTGTCTGTCAGCAGGAAGAAACCTCGGACAGCTGAGGAACAAGTGTCTCACTGACCGAAGCCGGCGATGTCCAGGACGCCGATGAAGTTGGCGGAGGAGTCGAAGGGGAAGCACTGGTTGACTCTGGTCACCACGTGGTCGAACAGGCGGCTGTACACGGCCTTCGCCAGGGCGTCCCGAGCGTTGTTGGCCTGCTCCACCTTCAGCGGCACTCTGGGAAAGACACAAGAACCAATACGGGTCAATGTGGCGTAAAGAAGCCAAGTGATAGGACGACAGAGCAGGATGAGGTTCACCAGTCTTCAGGTCATGGTATATACACAAACAAGGACAACTGGACTTAACAGGTTTCTTCAAGACACTTGGTCCATTGAGGTTCTTCAGTTTTAAGAGACTGGTGGGGGAGTCAATCTAAAGATGTGACCAGCAACAGGATCTACAAGGTTTCCTCCAGTTACAGGTGAGTAGGTGACTTCCAGATGGACACCACCCTCAGATGTTCCTATTCAAACCCCAACCCCCCCACTAGGCTTTTAAAACTGAAGACTTGTCTTCAGGAAACTCTCTAGTCCAGCTGTACTAGTTTCAGTTTGCTTTCTGGATAAGGATCAGTGTTATTGAACCATTTACATTAAATTCCCAGAGGAACACGTCAGCTGTTCACCATCAACAGCTTTGCAGGTGAACAGCTGCTGGTTGCTACAGATGAATGTTTCCAGATATCCAGGAGCTGTCTCAAATGTCTCCTAGTGGACCCCTGACCTCAGCCTTTGTCTTTTCTCCAGTTGAACACGTTAACCCAGTGGTTCCCAACCTTTTCACAGCCCGTAACCCTTCAGACGTTTGACCTCCAGCACCTGAAGCAGCTAGAACATCTTCAGCTTTGAAAAAAGAAATCTACCAAACATCTCTCTCTGGAAGATCAAGCTACCCTCTTTAGTCATAGATGGATGACTGAATGGCTTGAATAACAGAAAGTTATTAATTGTTGGTGACATCATTTATTTTTAAATCAAGGAAAAACTGGTGAACTAACTAGCGCTGTCTTTAAGAAAGCCGGTCGTCTTGGGTTGTTGTTGAAGTTGTGCGTGGATGTGGACGTCTGAACTGAGGGCATGGTGCAAATATAAAATAAAAATAAATAAAGATGAATGTTTGTCTTGCTGTTTGACTTTGAGTTGCAACAGATTTAAAATGTTTTTTTCCCCAATGGGACGTGATCTATCTGCACTACCTTCACGATCTACCGGTCGATCATGATCGATGTAACGGTGACCCCTGATGAAGCTATTAACATAAACGACTCACATGAAAAACAGCCTTTTGATTTTTCATTTAGGTGGAGAATCAGAAAATGAGAAAACAACCCATTATCTATATTTCCAGTTTCAAAATGTAATCATGCTGAGTCAGAATCAACTCTTTCGTGTACTCCTTAAGTCACTTTGTGTACCTTCAGATTGGGAATCACTGCATTAACGTCCTAAACAAATAAACAGAGTAAAGTTACTTAAGGATGTTCATTGTGCCCTGTGTGTCAGCAGGATAAAGCCAGACTGGGTGTGAGGCAGTGGCCATAAAGCAGTGACAGAGACCCCGACCAGCAGGAGCTCTGAGCAGCTGCTGTAATTGCTTCTGACTCCGGTTCAATAGCAGCAGACAAACGTAGTGACCCGATGGTGAGGGCAAGATAAAAACGCTGCGCATTAATCTGCTGCCAGGCTTTACCTCCGGGCTCCACCTCAGCAGAGCACTCAAGGACACGCTGAGCATCGACTCCACACCAGAGGAGCTCCCAGAGCTCAGAGCAGCCACCTCCACATCCTCCACACGCTGAATGGAAGAGAGTGGTCTGGATCGCTGCAGGTGTCTCTGGGTATTTGCTGAATATATTACGCTGTGATAGGACGACGTACGGCGTGAAGGGCAGAACCCCCAACGCTGCAATCTGTGATTTACTTCAGCATCTGTGCTCCATGTGGAGGGTTCTACATTTAAGGTACGGCATGAAGAGCAACGGTCCCTCACCATCAGGGAGAATCTATCAGAGCTAAACATGGAGAGAGACATGAGGAAGCATCTTCATCTGCAGGAGAACCATGAGGAGAACCATGTGGAGAACCATGAGGAGAACAATGAGGAGAACCATGAGGAGAACCATGTGGAGAACCATGGAGCTAAACAACTTCTCTGCCTGGAAACTAATGATCAGCATCTTTATTTGCTTCATCATCTCTATGGCTCTATCATGTTTGGTTCCTCTGAGGATGAAGCTCCAGAGTTCAGCTCTCATCTTTGTCTCGACTTTCCATCCTTCCTTGTTTGCTTCTTCCTTCGTTCCTTCCTCCCCTCATTCATTCCCCCTTCCTAGATGGCTTCCTTCCTTCTCTTCCTCTTTCCTTCCCTCCTTCCTTCCCTTCAACATCCTTCTTTTCCTTTCTTTCCTTCCTTCCTTCCTAGGTTTCTTCCTTTGTTACTCCCTTCCTTCCTTACGCCCTCCCCTCCTTTATTCCTTCCTTCACCTTTCCTTCGTTCCTCCTGCCTAGGTTTCTTCCTTCCTTCATTTGTTCCTCCTCTTCTTTCTTTCTTTCCTTCTTCTCTCTCTTCATTCCCTATTCCAAGATGGCTCCATTCCGTCTCTCTCTCTTTCCTTCACTTTTTCCTTCTCTGCATCCTTCCTTCCTTCCTTCCTTCCTTCCTTCCTTCCTTCCTTCCTTCCTTCCTTCCTTCCTTCCTTCCTTCCTTCCTTCCTTCCTCTTCACTCTGAATGAAGTTACCAGATGAATAGATTTGTCTCCTGCTTCATTGCTTCAAACGTCCACACTCACGCTGTGTAGCGTCTCTAGTCTAATTCAGACTGCTGTGTTTTCCTGACACATACCTTCAGCCAAGTGAAAGGAGACGTTACAAAATGACTGCGAGGAAATAAAACGAATAAAAAGAAAAGAGCAGCCGTTCGGTTAATTCTCTCTGCTCTTCAGTAAACTACCAGAGATAATGTGGCCAGTAAAACGTCTTAAAGTACAGCTGACCTTTAGCTGCTTCTAGTTTCATTCTCCTTATTCAGACGGAGAAAACACAGCTTCACCTTTTGCTTCTGCCTTTAACGTTTGTGTTGTACATGCTCATCAGTTACTTGTAGATTTTACATTATTCACGTCACATTTTGACTTATTTTTAAAGAAGTCTCCGTCCTACGTTTGTCCAGCTTGGCGTGTCCATGTGGATTTCATTATGAGTCGTGTTTCAGCTGATACAGAGGAAAAAAAAACCTTAGCATACAACTGGATCGTCCTCTAACCAATCAGAGACATTTATGTTGCAAACTAATTCAACTCAGGCGACGTCTACGACTATCAGCTCAACAAGGGGACCTCCAAGGACCAAGGTTGGGAACCATTGCTCTACAGGGTAAGAGGTTAGGACTAATGGAAGGATGTCTGTGGAGGACATTGGTCTTCCATGTCCAAAAAACAAGCTGGACCAAGGACATCATCATGAAGGACGTCTTTCATCCAAGTCTTCAGTTACTCCACTGATCTCTTAGAACAGAAGACTTGGACGAAACGTCTTCAAGTCACCCAACAAGTCCAGATGAAGACATGAAGTATCTCTGATTGGTGTAAAAATGAAACAAATCAATAAATCAGCAGCCCCAAAAAAAGACTTGTCTCCTCCTCAACTCTGCTGCAGCTCCTCAACCTTCAGCCTTGTCCTCCCTGCACAACCGGCCATGTTTAATTCATGCCGCCACCGCCGCCACCTCCGCCTCCGCCGAGCCGCAGCGCCTCAGCCAGAGGTTTTAATACCGCGGTGAGGCCCCCTCATTTAAAAACCAACAGGTCTAAATGCCAGGGCAGCATAATGTCAGAACACTAATCGTACAAGTATCCTAATACGTGTTCCCTGGGAGGCTCTGAGCGCCCAGTGTTTTTATTTATTTATTTATTGCCTCCTCTCTCGTTGTAATTACTGATGTCGTCTTGTGTAGAAAGTGTTTTCTCTGAAGACGCCTGCTGGTCTGCAGCTGCTCCTTGGCTCCGACCTCAAAGACGCGACGTGGTATGAAAAACACAGACTTTAATTTGGACTTTAAAGCCTCAAAAAAAGCTGCGATATGTAAGAGAAGAGATGTTTCAGCGGCGTCTGACTCAGCGCTGAGATTCCCCTCAAACATCAACGCCCTTACCGCTGCCAGTACGTTGGCATATTTTCCTCATATCCACCATCCATCCCTCAACGCCACGCTGAGCAGGGACGCACTGGTCTGAACTAAAGCACGACTGCTGCTACTGCAACAAGCAACGCCAAGGACTAGTGTTCATGAAGTTAAAGTTGAAAAGCAGTAATTTAACATTTTGTGTTTGGTTTATATGTCTGTGTTTGTAAAGAAGTATTTTATTTATTTAAATAAGTAGTAATAGATGTAATTTACCGTTGGGAGCTGATGATTCTCCTTTGATTTAAAACCATTGAAGGTTTCTGAAGATGTAAGATGTTTATCTTCACGGCTTTTGTTTTCCTCTGACTTGTTTTGTTTGATGAATGATATTTTTTCATCGTTTCATTGTTAAAGCCTCAAATGATTCATGATAAACACTAAAAATGTGACCAAGAGTTTTGAATTTTAAGGTTTGTGGTAAATACTGAGGCACATTAGGATTTTAAATCACAAACTCAATGAAAAAATAAACAATTAATGCATTTGCCATCACTAATTTATAATGTACCTTGCTGTTCTGACTGGTTGGACGACTGTCTGACTGAATGCAGATGTGTTTTATTCTCTGTATCTGTTGAAACGGTTGAAGCGTTACCAGACTCTACTGTTGAGAAACTGATCAGAGAATCGATTGAGAATTAGATCAATAAGTAGAATTCCTTTAGATAAAACCACATCATTTACTTGAAGTGGTAAATGAAAGTATTTTGTGTCAGATGTCTCCACAAACTGGTGTCAAACCAAAGCTTTAACCATCTCCACAAAAAGCTTCAAACCCCTCCATGACAATGACGTGTTGACGTGTTGACGTGTTGACGTGTTGACATGTTGACGTGTTGACGTGTTGACGTGTCCCCAGCCCTAGCCCTAACCCCTTCGTCGTACCAGAAGCTTTTAAAGCATCCAGAGCAGAGGATAACTGCCTGACGTGTCCAACAGAAGCTCCTGCAGGTTTGTTTAACGGCACATCTGTCCGCCAGCTTGATGGACCGGCCCCCCTCGACTTCCCCAAGCCGTTAACTACCGACCTCACCTGGCAAGGTCGCCATGAATCTGGCATCTCCCATCTCCTCTTGGCCCTCGCTCTCGTTGCTCCCCTCTTCCCCTCTTTGTCTGAAATTACACTCGTAATGGATGGATCCCAAAGCATTAGGCATCGGACATCGCCGCTGTCTGGGGTTTCACATCTCTCTCTCTCCGTCTCTCCATCACTCTTTCACCACCTTTAACTTTATCTGACACTTGGTCCAGCGTCACTTATCACTCCCTTTTCTTCCCACTCCATCTTTCTCTACTTCCTCACACAGAAACACTTTAAGGCCTCTTCACATAACTTTGTCCCACTCGTCATTTCCCCAGTGAAAAGACAAATATTATACTTTTTTGGCAGCAGAACTTGATATTGGCTCTAAGCTAACGTCAGCTCACTTTCACAGATGATTCAGGCTTTTATTAATCCACTTAGGGGCAGCGTAACCAAACAGTTTGAGCAACGACATCAATGAGAATGAACCAAAGAAGGAATATTAGGGTGTTTTGTTGATCCATCCATCACCCTGACCTCCTCCCTCAGCAGAGTGTCCCTGAGGACGTTAAAGGTCTTTATCACTTGAAGATGCATCTTTTTTTCTTTCTGCATCTATAGTGAGATAGTTTTACATTACCCTCAAACTTTTAGACATAAATGTAGTTTAAAATAAACGTCCCTGATCCTCTGAGAATATTCTGTGGAATATTTCTAAATTTCTAAACGTCAAATATATTTAGTTTTGGTAAATTAACTGTTTCTGCTGCTCGTTTAGTTTGCAAACAGAGGTGAAATGCTGTGGAGGCAGAAATAGAAAACGACGCGTCATCGCTATTTCTCAATGAATGAGAACTTATTTTTCTTTTCATCCAGTGCTACGTGTTTTTTTTTTATTTGTTGTACTGCAGCTGAGTAACTTATGAATAATTAGTGGTAAGGGATTACTGCAACGACCTGAATATTGGACAACAGCTCTGATTATAGGACGAATCCCAAGCGATTTAAAACTTTTTGAGGACACTCGTCCAGTTGGGAAAGTTTCCCTGAGATGCCATTAATCAAAGCTTTTCTCTCCTCTAAACCAGTAATATGTAAAACACATTTGTCAAGGCGACAAACCTCCGGTATTAACATTCTGGCTGAAATGCAAAAGCAGATTCCTGAACAGTTCATCATTTTTCGGTCAGTTTTGACAGCGACAGTCCAGAGACGCTCCCCACTAGCGTAACCTCTGATTAAACGTCTCTCGGGGGACGCCGGCGTGATGCGACAGCGCTAGTGCCAGCCTGCTGTTAATGACCGCCTGAAAGCAAAGTGTGCAACCTTTTGTGCGTCGGGCTGCCAGCGAGGAAAAGAAATGATCTTGTTAACAAGAGTAAAATATCTTGTGACTTCTTCGCGGCACAAATGGCCTCGTTGGGCCTCGGAAGCAGCCGGCGGCGGCGGGCGATGAGCCAGCTTGTTGACTCGTAATTGGGCGTCTCAGCTCCAGTTCATTATGCTTTTAGAGCGCCATTTGTTTGAACCGTTCTGAGCCGTGTCACGATGCAAATGTGTTCTTTCAGTCTGAGTCACGGTGACCCGACGTGGCTTCCTGACTGAGGAACGAGACTTTTTTGCGGTATATTTAGAAACCCTCTGAGTAATGAGTCTGTAGATCAGCAGGAGGTGAAAGTGGGGTTTTGTCTGAAGACATGGAAACTTTCTGAGCACGTTAAAGACGCTCAATATTTCTGACTACGTCTAATAAACTGTGGCTCGGGTTTGGACGATTCTGATCGTGCTACATGTCCAATCTTGTAATTTATGTGTTCTTGTCCATCTGCGACCTATCTGAAGTGTCACATCCATTATTTAGCAGCAATTAAGCAAGTGGAAGTTAATTTTCACTCTCTTTTAGCTCAGTGTTTGGTCTCTACCACTGCTTGAGGCAAACATCAGGGCCTGTATTCTCTAAAGATTCAGAGGATCCTCTCAGAGAGCTGCTAGCTTAGCCTAAACATTCCTAGCTAGAAGTCTTAGCTTAGGAGTGATTCCAGAAAATTCTCTGATCAAGGAATGGACAGAAACTCTGAACTTAGTGAGGAGGTGTGTTTGACCCCGTTGCTAGGTATGAGTCATCATTTCAAGAGGTGTGATTGGTTGATCCTAAAAGCTGGATAGAAATATGCTTTTGGTGATAGTTGGCCTAGAATAGACGTTAAATGAATAGATTTAATAATAGAATCTAAGTCCTCCTTCCTGCTCTGAACAGATCTCAACTTAGGAGCACTATTACGATTCTTTAGGAATAGCTTTTATCTTCACCAGGAGCTACTCCAAACTTTGAGAGGAAATTCTTAGCATTTTCTGGAGCTTTCTTCATGGCAAACATGTCACGTAACACAAAAGAGTTGTGTTACAGCAAATCATCAGACAGTGCTAATGGACTTACTGACTGATAAATGCTTTTGTCTTTCTGATCACTCTGTTTTTTTTTCTGCTGGCTGTTAAAGAGTCATCATTTCCACAATACAAAGCTAAAAACTGAAGTTTGAAGAAAATCAGACACCATGAAAGTGTTTGTTAACGTCAGACAGACGCGTAGCGACAGGCCGACGTCTGCTTTTAGCCTGAACTCTTAAAGCCTCTGATTGTTTCTCAGCTCGGCCTGAACACACACACCATCTGAAAGCCACTCGCCTCAATTTCAAGCCTCCCACGCTAATGCTTATTCCTGCTCTTTCATCTGAGCCGCTGCAGACGAGTTAAAACCAGAGCGTCGGCCGGTGCCGGTCTGATTCTGCAGAAATCAGATCAGACATCTGTACCAACGGCAGGTTCTGGTGCAGTGGATGAAAGGACGCCAAAATAAGATGGTCACCTCTGGATGGTCCTTTATGCTTCAGTCCCAAGGCAAAACAGACGGGTGTGAAAAATGTGGGTGAAGCTTCCAGACTTTTTTTTTTTTTTAGGGGGCAGATGGTGGAAGGAATGAAAAGCGGATGGAAAAAATCACTCACAACATGTTTATTCTCCATTAAAGCCAAAAAGAAAAAAACCTTTTGACTTAGAGAGAATAAAATAAGAGAAAGAAAGATCCTGGTTGAATGGTTGGAGAAATTATTTCCAGCGTTTTCATGCTCTGCAGAAAAACAACTAGTTTCCTAGGAAATGAATCTTTAGATTCAGACACAGCCGTAGTAACATTAGAGGTTTTAATAGTCGGTGAACTTCATTATCTGTTGAATAGTGAATGCACTTTCACCACTCCTCAATCACCTGAACAAAGCAACACCTGATGTTTTTAGATATGTTTCTATAAAGAAGTCTAGTAACTCTCCATCTGGATTTGATTCTGGGGCGTCAAAACAAAATATATCTGGATCAATCTCCGCTGGAGCTGAATCAGTTCCTAACAGAGAGACTCCAGAACAACGTTACCAAAGCAGCATTTTGTGCTCGTTCAACTTAAGTTCAGGCTGACGTCTTGGATATGTTTTAACTTCTGTCCCCAAGAAGTTTCAGTCTCATTCACACCTGGACACTGGAGACTCTGACGGACAAGAGTCGTTAGAGAACCATTCATAGGGAAGAGGACAGGGACAAAACAGTCCGACCTCAACAACAGGTAAGTACCCAGTTGTTAATGGAAATTAGCTCCACCAGTTTCTGGTTATTGACATAACAAGCAAGTTTCAGGAGGAGTTCAAACGTCCCACCAGTCCCTTAGACCTGAAGAAGCTACTCAGATGAAACGTCTTCTCAAAGACCTCTACAAGTCCAGTTGCCTTTTCTGGATACACCATGACCTGGATGACTAAGAACCTTCACAGACTGCTTGAACCATAGTTTAATTGCAAGAAAACAGTGAGTATCGTCTTTGTCTTCATCAACGCTCCATGGCGTCACACGGTTCGTATCCTGTGTTTAATTACTAACAACTCAAATCACAAACGCAGAACGTTCCAGCTTTAAACTCTCAAATTTCATTTTTAACTTCCGAGAAAGTGAAGTTTTGCAGCCTTTTTTAAAAACGATGTAATGTCCAAGACGCTGTTATTCAGTAGTTCATCTACTATTTTATTCAACTTTTCCCTATTTTTAAAAAATACCTCTGCATCATGTGAACAGTCCTTCAACCAGAGACATTTGATTGAACTGAACTCTATGGCGCTCAGATGACGCCTATGGCTACTGTTACTCTTCTGTCCGTCACTACATTAAGCCACGCCCCCCAACGTTCTGATTGGCCCGGGAGATCTTTGCAGGAGCAGAATCAGTTCCCAACGGAGAGACTCCAGAACAAGCATTTAAAATCTTATTATCTTAGCTAAGGGTAGAATCAAGTCAATTTCTCATTTTCACATGTGTCTACTGTTGTTAATGAGGAGGTTCTAATGATGAGGAGCATCACATCTACTGGTAACAGAACAAAAGAAGAAGAAGGACAAAGTAGGAAGGGTGGAAGACAAGAGCAAAGAAGGAGGAGGACATAAAGGAGAAGAAGACATTCCAGCTTTTTAAACATGTTTGTCCGTCTGTCCTGGAGACTCTGATGTTGATTCATTAGGATGATTATTAAAGGTTAACACCAGACCTCTACTCTCATTCATCAGGACGTTTTAATCTAATTATTAAAAGAAGAACTAGTGACGTCCCTTGAAGACATTTTTCAGACTCCGTCCTCCTTGTCTTCCCCCTAACTCTCATTGCTGTGTGGAGCCGCTGCAGTTCCTGTTTAATTCTGGGTTTAGTTTAAACGTCAGTGGCTGTTTGTTGACAGCATTACTACCACGCTTCTCTCTCTGTGCATTACAGCCGATTGCAGTCAGGATCAAACCGGCGGCGTCGATATCATCCACGACGGTTCTCCCACACTCCAGCCTCCGGTACCGAGAGGTTGGCCCGGCGTTGCGTTATACTCGGCGACACGGCCAGATCCATACTGTTGCTCATTTATATAAGAATTTCACACATTACTGCTCTAATTTCACACTCGGTGTCAGAGGATAGAAAAGCCAGAAGAGTGGGTGAATTCCAGTGAGCCGGCCAACACGGCTGCATCACAGAGGCGGGTTATTTATTAAGAGGGAGTGCAGACGGAGGGCGAGAGAGGGGGAATAAAGAGAGAGAGAGAGAGAGAGAGAGAGAGAGAGAGAGAGAGAGAGAGAGAGAGAGAGAGAGAAAGAGAGAGAGAGAGAGAGAGAGAGCGTGGGAGGGAGATTGGTAGAGAATTAGAGTCAGACATTTGGCTCATGTGTTGGCTTTAGGAACAAATGGAATCATGTGTGAGACAATGAAACAAAGTGAAACTGAAAGAGGTGTTCAGTCTGCTCACATGCAAGTGTTTTATTGTTTTATAAAGAGCAAACGGACGAAAGAAAAGAGGTGAGGAAGAAGAGGAGTCCAAGAAAGAAGAAGACTCTAACGACGTCAGGTAAACTCAGCCCAGACTTTACTCTCAGGTGTCCCGGGCCGACCTGCTCTGATGTCCACGGGTCTCTGCGTGAACCTACAGCCTGGACACGAGCTGTCTGGTTGACTAATGGCTGTGTCTCTGCCGTCCTGTCTCATCTTCTTCATCATTATAAAGATTAAGTCACTGGCTGCCTTGAAGCCGCCGTGATGGGAGGCTTGTTTAGGTATCTGTTGGCTCCAGCTGAGCCAGAGGTAGATACTGATACCTGAAGCACCGTGAAGCACCGAGCCATAACAACGGGAGAACGCTCCACCGGCCCAGGTCCTCCTCCTCCTCCTCCTCCTCCTCCTCCTCCTCCTCCTCCTCCTCAACGCTTCACGGCTTCACATTTATCTTGCTGAGCTGCCGGCGAGCGGTGAAGCTGTGAACCGTCCAAGCTGCTTGTAGACGCTTCACTTCATTCCCTGGAGTTTTGTTTGAGCCTTTATCCGTCACCGAGTCCGACCTGGTGTCATCTGCTCTCAAGTTAATCCCTCCACAAAAGCCACCGGTGCAGCTTTGGCGTTTTACTCTTGATTCAGCAATTACTTCAAAAGCGAGGGACGAATAAAAGAAGATTCACTTTTAACACCATCTGTAATCTCAGTTTATAAATTAATAAGTAGCCCGTGTTCATCGTTCAGGCGGGCAAACAGGAGGAGCTACTGTTAGCTGGGAGGCTAGGACGCTAGGAAGAGCTACTGTTAGCTGGGAGGCTAGGACGCTAGGAAGAGCTACTGTTAGCTGGGAGGCTAGGAAGCTAGGAGGAGCTACTGTTAGCTGGGAGGCTAAGAAGCTAGGAGGAGCTACTGTTAGCTGGGAGGCTAGGACGCTAGGAAGAGCTACTGTTAGCTGGGAGGCTAGGAAGAGCTACCGTTAGCTGGGAGGCTAGGGAGAGCTACTGTTAGCTGGGAGGCTAGGAAGAGCTAGTGTTAGCTGGGAGGCTAGGACGCTAGGAAGAGCTACTGTTAGCTAGGATGCTAGGAAGAGCTACCGTTAGCTAGGATGCTAGGAAGAGCTACCGTTAGCTGAGAGGCTAGGAAGAGCTACTGTTAGCTGGAAGGCTAGGAAGCTAGGAAGAATAGTTCTTCACCGAAAATCAAAGCGTTGAACAAAGGTAGCCTCTCCTGACTCAGCTGATCACTCAAGTCTCAGTCCTCTTCTGTTTAGACACTCAAACTACTCTGGACTTGCCACAGGGCCTTCTGGGAAATGTAGGAAACCACCATCCGAGGCGGATGAAGTAGGCCGAGTTGAGCGAGAGTCGACTGAAAATATCTGTCATAAACGGGGCAAAGCAAACACGGGGTCACCTCTCTGACCTTCTCAAATCAGACCCACTCCAGCTTCACTGGACGTCCAGATGGTCTCGCCGCTTTATTCACAAACAAGAGCTGGCAAACGCACTCAGATCGGTTTCAGGACAATAAGACGAGTCGGCCAGCTGTCCGCTGCGCCGTCAGACGCCGCCGCCGCCGTCCTCCGAGGCTCGTTTCTGTTTACTGTACATTCTAATGTCAGCGTTGGCTCGTCTCTCTGGACCGAGATAACAAGACAAGCAATACATCAACCATCTGCTGCAGCCGCAGAGCGCGAGTCAGTCGGGATAATAAGCCGGTATGTTACGTGTCCGTATGCGAGTACACTCTGCAGTTATTCCCAAATCTAAAAATTACAGATTAGTGGAACAACTGAAGGACGTGAAGTAGCCTCTGTGAACGAGGCTACACCAGTAGACCTCTGCTTCTATTTAAAGGACGACTTTGAGAGTTCTGTACATTTTCTCATGTATTTCAGTTTACACTGTTCATTGGGTTTATTTGGTTGATGAGTAAATGTGTCTGTGAAGGTTCTCAGTCATCCAGGTTCAATCCAACAAAGGTTAAAAGAAGGCAACTGGACTTTCACCCCTAGAACTGAAGCAGCTACTCAGATGAAACGTCTTCTCTAAAAATCTACAAGTCCAGTTGTGTTTTTTGAAACTTTTTAGACTGATGAGTAAAGAAAAACCTTTAGCCAAAGCTACAACAAACACAGTTCCTCTAACGTCCACTAGAGGCTCCAACAGAGAGTCAACCCATAGACTGTAAAAAAAAAAAAATGGACGCCATGACAGCCAAAGCATATGGCGCTCACCCATCATAAGCTCCGCCTCCTTCATGTTAGTGGATGGGACTTATTTTAGGTAGTTAGAAGTTACTATTATGCTTATATACATGTTCACGAGATGCTTGTCAGACCTTATTAAACAACCCAAACAGTCCAGGTGGAGACACGTTTACATTAAGACCAGGTGGAGACACGTTTACATTGAGACCAGGTGGAGACACGTTTACATTAAGACCAGGTGGAGACACGTTTACATTAAGACCAGGTGGAGACACGTTTACATTAAGACCAGGTGGAGACACGTTTACATTAAGACCAGGTGGAGACACGTTTACATTAAGACCAGGTGGAGACACGTTTACATTAAGACCAGGTGGAGACACGTTTACATTAAGACCAGGTGGAGACACATTTAGATGAAGGGTCTTCATTATGTCCGTTGGTCTAGTGTCTGATCTACTCTGAACTTTCTTGGGGCCACTGCAGCCTAAAGTGGGTCTAAAGACCGTAAAGCCCGTCCCATCGTCCTCCAGTCTGTCTTAGCACCACCAAGGTGGTGTCTCTGGCTGTAAATTATTAGTGTGGAGGTTTATCTTAAGCTTTCAGCGCACAGCAGCTTCAGTTAAGTCTCCAGGAAATGAACATGTTTGGTGTTTGCTGTGTTGGTGGCAGGCAGTGAAGCCAGGCGTCTTACCTGATGACTGTTCCTTTGGCGCCCCCTGCAGTTGTGAGCATGACTCTGGAGGTGAGGCTGACTCTCAGGCCCTCCTCCTCCAGGCCCAGCAGCTCGGCGCAGTGCTCCACCGTCTGACTCGACTGGTTCTTGATGGTGCATCCACCTGGGAGACGAGGAGAAGGGCAAAGGGACGTCAGAGACATGAGCTATGATTAAAGAGGCCGGTGATAACCTTCAACCTGCAGAAAGGACCGGGTGTTTAATAAATGAAACCAGCACAGCTTATATTTACTACTTATTCACGATCTCTTTAATAAACAATTTAAACACGCTAGAGTTTCTTGGAGACATTTATTTTTTAACCACATTGTCTTGAGAGCAGCAGCAGCTGATAAAGACACTTGAGGCTGATAAGAGTCGACATCCTAGCACCTTTAAACCCACGTGTTGGTTTGTTTCTGGTCGATAACAACGATCAGTGCCTCTGAAAACTAAGCCGGGCTAATATTGAATCAATGCCGTGGCCGGTGCATAGAGACCCCCGTGGAAGGAAACTCTGCGAGCTCAGAACAGATTTGAGCAGAGCCAAGGTCTCAGACAGGATTCCTAGATAATTAAGCTTCATTATGTCCGGCCGCTCCTGACGGATTTCTTCAGCTTACTCTGAAATAAAGACCGAGAACGGAGAAAGATTGAGTTCGGACTGTCGGCGCAGAGGAGCAGTGATTCAGGGGGAGACTCTGACAACTCTGACAGTCAACTCACACGAGAGCGTCGATGCCTCGCTCCACCGCCGGCAGAGAGTTTTAAACCCCATGTGTTGGATTGTGCAGAACAGAAATGAGTCTAATAATGAGTCTGACCTCGACACCACGGCTCCACAACCCCGTCACTAATGTACAGACTCTGAGAGATGCATTCACACAAGAAGAGACCAGAGTGAATGTTAATTCAATTCAGAGAGTCGTAGCAACGGTAGGAGAAAAATCCTCCAGAGTCAAGACGTGGTGAGCAACGTGATGGAGGGGACGACCAATGACAGCAACTGATGCACTTCACACAAACGTTTACCTGAAGGACACACCAAGACACATTGGGACAGTACTATCTAGAGACTACCCTGTTATCTTCTTCTCTTTACTGAAGTTTGTGTTTCCAGTCGTTTTAAGTAGGCGGGTAAATCCAACTTTAAGGCAACAACCAATGGCAGCGACTGATACCCTTGAGTCTCCCAAAAGTCTACCTGAAGGAAACACCGTCCACCATTTTGGTTCCTACCACCAGATCCACCATGATGCTCTTCAGGCCTTGAAACCATGACGGTTATTCAGAGAGTTGTAGCGATGGTACGAGAAAAATCCTTTGGAGACAAGACGTGGTGAGCAACGTGATCAAGGGGACGACCAATGGGAGCGACACTTGAGTTCCCACAAAGGTTTACCCGAAGGAAACATGGTCCACCAATAAACCTCTGGAGACACTTCGGGACTGGACATTTGCAAGAAGGGAACCAGGACAACCAAAGTCTGGAACGTCCACTAGAGACCGGCGACGTCGGTTTTATCTCCGTCTTTAACGTACAAACAGGAAGTGACTAGCAGCGATGCCGCCACCAGAGACAAGTCGTCGAGACGAGAGGTGGAAAAAAATCCCTTTGGAGACATGAAGTTGGCGGATAATCCCAACTTTAAGGTAATAACCAACGGCAGCAAAGTAGAGTGCCCCAAACATTTACCTGAGGGAAACACTGTCCACCATTTTGGTTCCTACCACCAGATCTACCATGATGCTCTTCTGGTCTTGAGATTAAATAAATAAAAGTTAAGTTTCCCAAATTCCTCCCATCAAGGTAAAAAAGTGAGCCGAGCCGTCTCAAAATCCAGAACATCTCCTCTGACAGAACACACTCGTCGTGAAACAAGCGCCCTGACAGTCTCCTGCTGTGAGAGCCGAGTCTATTTAAACAGACGCCCCCCCCCCCCCCCCCGCTGGACTTCCTCTACCTCCCTGCAGCGAAAGAAAACGACGAGGAGGAACCGAGCGCCGAGGAAGTTCGCTGCCAGAGTTCAAAGAATCGTCTGATTTTCAAGGTTCCCCTGCAGGGGCCGAGTCTGAACCGCTGGGGAACAGAAAGGAGGCGTGGGATGAGCCGGTCGCCTCCAGAACCGAAGGACATGTAATACCTCAAAGATGACTTTAAATATTTACAGTGTGTAATTAAGGAATCTGCCCTGAGTGGAAGTGAATTAATTCAGAAGATCAAAGTCACGCGTCATGGGATTCATCGGAGTTTCAATTACGAATGAACAACAGAGGAAATCCCTGCACTGTCAAACTTTTAACACATCACTAAACCATTCAGGCAGTGAGGAGGAGGAGGAGGAGGAAGAGGAGGAGGAAGAGGAGGAGGAGGAGGGAGAATATTACATCAATCAATCAGCAAAGAGTCTGGAGGGATCACATCCAAATGGAATCTGCTGCTCAGGAACCAAAGTGGTGACGGTTCAAGAGTCAAGAAGAAAAAAAAAATGAGATGAATCGTCTTCATCATCATCATCATCACACCTGAGCTCACACTCTTTACACTAAGCTCTGACCTGCTAGGATCAAACCATCTAAACTAACTTTTAATTACACTTATTTAACAAAGGGGGACGGGGAACGCTGACGAAAGTTGGCGTTGAAGTTGACCAACCTGATCAATGACAACTGTCTCCATGGAGACCGAATGAAAGGATGTGATCAGATACACGAGTTTACATCAAAACATCAAGTCAACGTAGAGGAGCGTCACATCTACCGGAAAGAGAACAGAGGAAGAAGACGTAGGAGGACATGGGATGGGAGGAGGGAGTGGAGAAGACGAGGACATAAATGCGGAGAAGACGGAGGAAGAAGAAGGACAAGGAGGACGAGGAGATCGAGAAGGAAGTGAGGATAATTGGGCCAAAAGAGGAAGACGAGGTCAAAAAGGCTGAGGAGAAGAAGAAATAAGAGAACATGGGCAAAGATGTGGACGAGGACATAGAAGAGGAGGAGATGGACAAGAAAGAGGAGGACGAGGAGATCTACCAAGTCCTGACAGATGTTTCTCTCTACAAGAACTACAGATATCTACAACCATTCATTCAGAGCACGGTTACATCGGACTAAAATCGTGCAATTAAACGTCTGACTCCATTGTTCAGAAGCCTCCACAGCAGCTCACCTGACGTGCTCCCAGCCTCCTCAAAGTCGATGTTTCCCAGGTGCAGCACGCCGGCCACCACCCTGAACAGATCCAGCTTCTCCGTGTCGTCCAGGCCGATCTTCTTCATGGCGACGCACATCCGGTTGAAGTCGCCGTTGTCGTCGAGCAGCGGGTCCTTCAAAGGGCCCAGCTTGGTGTGCTGAGGAGCCAGGACACAGGACGGACCGTCAGACATTTATTCTTTTCTTACAGCCGTCTACAGAAACCAGACTGAGCTGACTCCTCAAACTGTTTCATTTCATTCTTAAGTTCTTTGACTTGACTGTGTTTAGCAGAAACCGTACATTGACCCACGGGGACACATGAGTATATTGTTGAGAGGAGATATAAAGAAAGATACGCAGCACATGAAAAATCACAATCTGCAGCAAAGAGAAGGCGAAGAAGAAGAAAAACCCCACAGTCTGAGAATGTCACAGTCTGATGAGAACTGGAAGATCAGCAACAAGATCCTGAGAAACCTTTGCAAGAAACTGTAAAAAGAGCTCTGGCTACTGCTGCAAGGTCCCAATAATCTTTTTCCAGATCTTGAGAAATGTTCGTCAGGTCGGGTTCTAGTTGGATTTTCTTTTTCATTGAGACTCGTGAAATCTAATCACGTAACTCTTCAGCTTAAAGGAAACCGCTGCTACAAACTTGTTTTTTTGTCAGTGAGTTTTTATCTAAACGCTGCAAGATACGTTCCTTTGCAAGAACTCAAGACACTTCTGGCAGGTACCAAGAATGTTTCTGCAAGAACCCGATACGTCTTGTTCCATGTTTGGTATTTTTCTGTCGTACGAGGTCTTTAAACTTGATCACAGTAAATTTTTTACGAACAAAAGATTTTTGGAAGCAAGACTCCCAAGAATCTTTTGCCAAATTTTAAGAAACTTCTCAGCCTGAGAAAACTTTTGTGAGCAACCTTTAATTATGAGAAACTTTTTCCATGTTTGGTATTTCCACAGTGTTCTTGGTGTTTAATGAAAAACATTTGTGAGGACTCCAGAAATTCCTCATGATATTGCAAAAAAATTATATATATATAATAATGAATTAGTGAAGCCTTTTCTGTCCTTTAAACTGCCCTGAATCACCCAAAAGATTTATGAGTAATGCAGCTTTAATATTACAAGAGAGGACAATTATACAGAACTATTTTCACCTGCATATTGTACTTTTTAATGACTTTGCTCTGAGACTGGCTGTTGGTAAGTTAGTAATAAGCAGAGACTTATCAAGAGTGTTTGCTTATCAGTTGGAAGTCCACCGTAAAGAAAACCTAATAATGGTCTTTAGAGAATCAAAGATCATGGATCATTTATGATGAACACATAGCGGCGCTGTCAAGCTCTGAAGGTCAGTTATAATTTGAGATTTCCAGATTTTGTGCTTTGAGGAGAACATCAGTTCTTCATTAAACCTCCTACATCTTAGTTCAGTGTTTGGTTTTAGCTGTTTGCTTTTTCACTGAGCCCTAGAAGGGACGAGGACAGAGGAAAACAAGTGATTAAAAAAAAAAAGATGTTGCAAGATTTTGCAAGACCCGAGAAACTTTTGCAAAATCTCCAGAAACTTTTACGAGAGTCTGAGAAACTTTTCTAAGATCTACAGAAACGTATTTTGAGATCTTGAGAGAGTTTTACCAGGTCCCTGGAAGGTTTTGTAAGACTCTAAGAGACATTCCAAGAAACTTAAGATCCTGAGAAACTCTGCAAGATCTTGAGAATCTTTTGTGATATTGAGAAATTTTGAAAGGTCCAAAAAAACTTTGCAAAAGTTTTTGAGATCTTGGAAAACTCCTGGAAACTGTTGCAAGATCTTCAGAACTTTTAGGAAGATAATGAAAAACCGTTGCAAGATCTCAAGCTAGTTTTGCAAGAAAGTTGTCCAAGATCAAAAATAAATACATTTTTGCAAATTTCTGAGAGATCACAAGAAACGTTTGTAAGAATCTGAGACATATCTACAAAAATTCCCCATAATCTTTTTTTCCTCTCTCTTCAAGTCCCTTTGAGGATTCCAACAAATACACAAATGAAGATGTGATTAATTGCTCTGTGACATTCTGAGATACACAGCAGCAACCGTAAGTTGCCCGAAACGCTCAACATTTTCTACGCAGCAGAGGAAAGTAGGAAACACAGCAGTCCAGAGGAGAAACCAAGAAGAAAACCAGCATGCGTTGACCTGCAGACAGTCAGAGAAGATGTGAACCCAGCACATTAAAGACAGAGAGCAGGAATCACCTTGTCGTCCTGAGTGATAGGAGGTGGAGCAGTGAGGAGACATACAGTACATCATTTGTCAGTGATTACAGCAAAGAGCACCTACGACTACACCTGGCCCCCGCTCAAATTAGCAGCAAATCCTTTTCAATAACCCTGAAGCTCTGGCTTTTATCTCCCTTGAATATGGGAGTTAAATCTGCGTATTTCTCTCTGATCCTGGATTTTCTAGGACATTTTATGAGCTGCACATTTTCTCCTCCCGGCGCTCGAGTTAAGGCACAAACAATGTCTGCAAATATTATTTCACCCGAGCCTTTGTGGACTTCTTTGTTTTTCTTAGCCCAAAAGAAAATCTGAGATTATTTCCCAGGACAGAACTTTTCATTATATTCAAGTATTTCTGCTTCCAAGATATAAACAAGGCTCCGTTCTGTCCTTACAGGTGACCACATGATGGCGCTGCTTATTTACAGACACACAAACTCAGATCAGATGTCAAGTGCTGGCTGGAGACGCATGTGGGAACACAGGCTGGATGTTAATCAAACATCTGAACAGATATATTTTTGCATATTGTTCGTATTAACAGTTTCAATTCTTTGTCATTGTTTCTGCAGAAAGCAGGTTTGAATTTCATCAGTTTGACAGAAAGTCAGTATTCAGGGTAAGAAACGAGTCTAAACCCATAAACAGACATTACGGCACATTGACAAAGAGACAGGAGCTTCACTGTGAACGCGTGCGATTGGATTCATGAGTCTCAGCAGAGCTCCAATCCATTGTCCGTGTTCTTTTAATGGATCTAATAATTAATAACGCCGCTCCGCAGGGAACGCTCGCGTACAGCAGCAGTAATGGAACGCGTGTGCGTAATTAATCAAAGGCCAAAGGCAGGGGAAGGAGCTCATTTCACATGATGTGGTTTTCTTATTACCGCGGCCACATTAGACGCTCTCAGCTGGGCTGGTAATTAAAATGTTTGCGGTCTGAATATAAGCATCTGGATGAAAAATAATTAAAGATGAGGAAGGCAGGGCTGCTGGGAACACGACGACGCTGCCGTAGAGCTTCTTCTTTTCTGAGCAGAGTCTTCATCATAGACTGGAGATTAAAACTTCATCTTGATGAAATCGATTCAAAATAAAGAAACAATCAAATTACTGACAATAAATAAAATCTAGGGCATCTAGGGTTCCCTGTGTCTCCATCTGGTCTTTAAGGTGGTCACTTGAGATCAGATGGATGGATGTTAATGTGAGGTCTAAGGTCCCAGCAGAGGAGTGAGCTGTGAGAGGGAAACTGAAAAGTAAATGTTGCTGAGTCAGCTTTATAACCAGGAGCTAATGGAGTCTGGAGTCAACTAATAACTGAAGTTTCTAATATGTGAGCTGGAGTATTGTATATATTATCACATTGATTCCCAGATCCGTGATTCCCTCAGGCAGCAGCTTCATCTTCCTCCTCAACACCGATAAACAGCTAGTTATTATCAAACTTTACCTCTGGACTCTTGCGGTTCTGCAGGATCTTTTTGTCGGTGTCTTTGCTGGCGAAGTACTGGGTGCATCCTCTGTTCAGGTACTGTAGAAAAAAACAACGGGAAAATCAGTGAATGAGTCAAAACAGGTCAGGACATAAAGTCTCATCATCAGGTCTGAAACTCTTTAACTGAGACAGAAACAAGAACTCCAACAGAAACGTTCCCTCTGAGACGTGTTGGTCTGATCACATGTTCCTGATGAGTTTTGACCCTCACCAGTTTGAGTACGGGTCTAACAGGTCCATGGAGGACACCAGAACCACAGTCCTAGATGCTGCTCTTCATGGACTTCAACACAATCCTCCAAACAAACTGGTGTCTAAGTCGTCTGAACTGGGAATCTCTGACTCCATCTGCTTCTGGATCAGGGTCTTCCTGACTCTCAGAGTGGAACCCATGTCATCAGTCTCAGGGCTGAGTCTACACCTTCTAGCCCCACCCTACCCCGTGGTGAACGCCATCAAGACAAAGGAGATGGTAGTAGACTTCAGGACATTCAGCCACTGTTCATTGGAGGGGATCGTGTAGAGAGGGTGTCCAGCTTCAGGCTCCTGGGTGTGGACATTGAGGACGATCAGAGCACCAGACCAGAGCCGTCGTCATAAAGCCACAGCAGAGACTCTGACAACCACATCTCCCAGAGACTCCTGGTGTCCTTTTACCGATACCTAGACTTCTAAGTAAAGTCCTACCACATGACACCAGTACTGGCCTCCCTGCACTGTCCAGTCCATTTTAGGACTGATTTTTGGTCTTCAGTCCATGTCCAGCAGGACATCTTGGATTTTATTTTGCTGACACAGTTTGTTAATTGACAGTTTTACTCCAGACGGTCGTCAACTGTACAAGGAGGAAGACCCAGGAGATACTGAAGGACACATCCCAGCCTGGACACCCACTGGTTGGACCGCTACCATCTGGTAGACGGTTCAGAGACACTGGAGGACGGTTCAGAGACACTGGAGGACGGTTCAGAGACGCTGGAGGACGGTTCAGAGACGCTGGAGGACGGTTCAGAGACACTGGAGGACGGTACTAACAGACTGAGGCTTAATCACACTGAACAACTGAAACACTAAATAGAAATAATAATAACATGAATGTGCAATAATTCACACGATAAGTTCTCACAAACAAGCGCAATTATTGATGTGTCATGTTAGTGTTTTATATTTTTTATTCCAGTTCTTCTACAGCACCTTAGGGAGACGTTAGCTATCTATCCTTCTCTGTCACCATTCCTCCGTCTCTCTGGCTCTGTCCTGGCTTTTAATCCTCCTCTGTGATGAAGTGTGAGTCGTCCTTTAATGGATCCTGCTCTGCTTTTAATGGTTTTAATGGTTTAAATGGTTTTAGCGCTTCCTCGCCAGCTGTCCTCCTCCCGCTCCACGCAGAGACGCCAGATGAGGACAGATGGACACGGGAGGGATCGATCAGACCGGCGTCTCGGCGGCAGCTTGTTCTTCTCGTTTTCCTGCAAATGTTCTTCTTCCCAAACATCGGCCGCCCGCTCGCCCCGAGGCTGGAAATCACCTCCGTCTGTTTACACGAGTAAATACTCCAGTAGCTTTCTCTCCACTAGACCTCTGAGATAAAAAAAACAACCTTTCGAGTCTTTAACGAACCTGCTCGGACCTGAACGTTCTCACTGTAGATCTATGGAGCCATTAGAAGCAGCTGAAGCGACCGTGGGAGGTGTAATAAGCTGCAGAGGGACACTGAGAACTTTAAGACTTGGAAATGACGCAGGTGAGGCGCTGCCAGCGAAAAGAAATGACTTTGTAAAAGCAGTAAAGAGCTGAAGAGGTTTTCTCCTCTAACGGCAGACGAGTGGGACTCAGCTCTCGTCTAAAAGCACGTCTGTACTTTAACGACACTGTAGTACTACACATCAGCTAGCATCGCTGAGAATGAATGAAGACTCAACTAAAAGTGTCCATAAACAGTCACATGTCCTCTGCAGACAGACTCTTTTAAACTGGTCTAAAGACGACGTGTGAAATAAATGTTGCTAGCTGTAAGTTTCCATCTCCTCAAACTACGGCCGATGTAAACGTGAGTCAGAAACGAGTGGACGCTGCTGAGATCCTCTGAACGTTCATGTCACAGCAGCATCGATACGTTTGTACCACAGCAGACGCAGCAGAGCCGTTATTGGTGCATTAGCCTCTTTGACTGCAGCTGTTAGCGCTGATGTCTGTTTGTGACGGTAAACCATTTAAATCCTGCTCCGCGTCCTCCTCTGACAGCCAGCAAACACAAACCAGACTGAGGCTGCAGCTGATCCAGAACAGGAACCTTTAAAAGACTCCTCAGAGTCTCTTTGATCTGTTAAACCTCCTGAGTCCTGAGGTGAAGCTACAAGGCCTGAATGAATCAGGGACCATCAGGGCCAGGTTCCTGACTCTGGTCTCTATGGACCCTGGTCTCTATGATGGACCCTGGTCTCTATGGACTCTGGTTTCCATGGACCCTGGTCTCTATGATGGACTCTGGTCTCTATGGACTCTGGTCTCTATAGACCCTGGTCTCTATGATGGACCCTGGTCTCCATGGACCCTAGTCTCTATGGACCCTAGTCTCTATGGACCCTAGTCTCTATGATCGACCCTGGTCTCTATGGACTCTGGTTTCCATGGACCCTGGTCTCTATGATGGACCCTGGTCTCTATGATGGACCCTGGTCTCTATGGACCCTAGTCTCTATGGACCCTAGTCTCTATGGACCCTAGTCTCTATGATGGACCCTGGTCTCTATGGACTCTGGTCTCTATAGACCCTGGTCTCTATGGACTCTGGTCTCTATGGACCCCAGTCTCTATGATGGAACCTGGTCTCCATGGACCCTGGTTGCTATGGACCCTAGTCTCTATGGACCTTAGTCTCTATGGACCCTGGTCTCTATGGACCCTGGTCTCTCTAAGTTTAAAGGTTTAAAGTCTGATCTTTGTTGTGACATTAGTAAACAACAACACACTCTTTGACACAATCAGTTCCCAGCAGAGACATCAGACCAACTTTCCAGAACTTTCTAGCTCAGTATTTTCTGAAACCTCGCCCCCCTTCTCCAAACGTCTTCCAAGGTCGACCTCCCTCTGTGAAACAAACCATCTGTCACATCAGGTCCTGATTACCTGACAAAAAGAGTTCCAGTAGGTCTACAGTCGATCCTCCACCCTGCTGTATCCATCCATCACCCGTCCTCCTGTCCTCCCCCGTCCTCCCCCGTCCTCCCCCTCGGCCGAGCCATTTACCTCCAAACGGACAGAAACCATCTAAGCGCTCGTACCCTGAACTTGTCTGGAGAGGTGAGGTGAAACTTCTGCCGGATGTCTTCGCTCGCTCCGGCGCACAGCCGGTAGAAGATGTGGTAGTTCCTCTCCTCTTTGCTCTGTCGGCAGATCCTCGACTTCTCCAGCAGGTAGTGCGACACGAAGCCTCCGACGACAGCGTTCTGACGGGAAGCAGAGGCAGATGTTTATGACACATGAAATAATACACGAGACATCTCAGAGTTATTGAGTTTAACTCAGGAAACTGAAAAAGAAAAGAGAAAAATGTGCCAATTTACAGAAGACACGCAGGTCGGCAGGTACTAAAGAGAAAAATGATAATAAGTGCAGGAAGTGAAGGCTAATTACTGAGGGTTTGTGCTGCGTCAGCATCTGAGAGGTTTATTTATGAACGCTAAGGCCGCCGGTAACGATGAACACCAGCTGATTAAGAACTGCAGCCATTTTTAACTCGTCCTCACAGACTCACCTTCTCGTTGAAGTGGATCTCCACAAACTTCCCGAAGCGGCTGCTGTTGTTGTTGCGCACAGTTTTGGCGTTTCCAAAGGCCTCCAGCAGCGGGTTGGCTGCGTGAGACGAGGAGGAGGAGAAAGTTTAAGCCGAGTCACGAGGACGAATTCAGACAGGAGACAGAGAGACAGTCCACTCATCTACTGACCTTCCACTATCCTCTCGTCGATGTCCTGCCCCGTCCCGTAGGAGGTTGTCAGGTATCTGAAGGTGACATTCACATTAATCTGAGCAGAAAGGCTCCAGCTGAGTTTATGTTGAGGTTTGTTTGAGCTGAGCAGCTTTAGCAAGAACAGGAAGTGAGCCAGGCTACGTAGCGTTCTCTAATTATTTTGCTAGAAGGCTGGAGCTAATAAACGTTGGACACACTTTGACTAAAATCAGTAGAGTAGAGCGAGTGAAGGAGGCCGGCAGCTGAGAGACGACCACTAGTTACTGGTCTACGTATGTTGCCATGACACCAAGTTCCATTTCAGAGGAGGTGGACGTGAAGCTAAGACGTAGATCTGATGCAAAAACATGGATTTGGCTTCAACCAGATTTATGTTTTTATCTTCTTTCACCTGCGTTACATCATCAACATCCCGTCTCAAACAATATTTCATGCGTTTGTGTCGTCCAGACTGGATTACTGTCATCCATTAACGTCCTAATGGCTCATTAAAAAGCCTCCAACTGATTCAAAATGCTGCATCCAGAGCATTGACAGGAATTAACCAGAGAGATCATATTACTCCAGTTTTAGCTTCTCTTCACTGGCTCCCCTTAAAGTCTAGAATAGAATTTAAAATCCTCCTCCTCAAAGGCCTAGCTCCATCATATGTTAAAAACCTCATCGTACCAGATCATCCCATCAGATCACGTCCATGTCAACGTTCAGGCCTACTTCTGGTTCCTAGAGTTTCTAAAAGTAGAATGTGAGGTAGAGCTTTCAGCTATCAGGCTCCTCTCCTGAAGAACCAGCTCCCAGTTTGGGTTCAGGAAGCAGACACTCTCTCTATTTTTAAGGTCAAGACTTTCCTCTTCGATCAAACCAATAGTTAGAGCTGGACTGATCCATCCCTTTGTTATGCTGCTATAGGCCTAGGCTGCTGGGGGACAATGCACCAAACACCTATCCTCTATTCTCTCTGGCACTGAGCTCCTATCCTCTAATTTCTTCTCTAACTCTACTTATGGTTTCCGTGCTGCTATTGTATAGCACGTTAGCTGCTGTGTTTTTATTGACATTATATAAATAAACAATAATTTAATTGAAAATTGAGCCACGTTTGTTTAAAGACGACCAGAAGGAGACAAACGTTTGACACTGTAGCTTGAGAAGTGTATTTTCTTTTTAAGGAACGCTGAATCACATTCGCTCCAAAATAAAATGTCCATTTACTTTTGCAGCTCACAGATATGTAATATTGGCTCATTTTCCTGAATCAGTGAGTTATTGTTATGCATCTTAAAACAAAACGACGTGTTATCATCCTGATCTAAAGCTTTTAAAGTGAGAAGACACGTCCGATGAACTCGTTCCTCACTCACCTGAGAACAAACTTGGTGTTTTCGGTCTTGCCGGCGCCGGACTCCCCTGAGACGATGATGGACTGGCTCATCTTCAGGACCCTCATGTCCCTGTAGGCCTTATCAGCTGATGGAGCGACACAGACACAGTTAGTTACACTCCCCTCGGCCTCCAGGACTCAAACCTGAGCCCAATAATCAATCAGGTGTCCATCTGCTCTCTGTAAGTCAGCCTGACTCATGACAGGTTCACAGGACTGTGGGAAATCTGAGCGCTGACTGCCCCTTAGCGGACAGACGAAGAACTACAACAGCTTCATTTAACAGCCTGAAAACTTAGATTTGAGTTAAAATGACTAAATTATTGAAATGAAACTGTGAAGTAAAGACCTATCCAAAGTTCAGAACCAAAAAAGAGATTAAATAAAGTTGCTTTGTCTTATTTTAATGTGATTATATCATATTAAAATATTTCCAGCCTTGTGAAACAACTGAGCGGATTTGTTGCTGATTATTTGACGGGATTATTTCATTTCCATCCATCATACTGTCAGTGAAGCATATAAAGGGAATAAATACAGTAAAGTACAAAACGATCAGTTAAAAATGACCAAACGTAATAAAACATATAAAAACGTATTTTATCAGAGAAGTTGTGCAGAGTTGTTTGGGACGTTTCCATCTCATCTGTGACTCATCTGAGACAATGTTAGCTTTAATAATAATGTTCACATTAATCATAAAACAGAAAACAAAGCGGCTTGGGTCGCTCACCGATGGCGTAGACGTGCGGCGGCAGAGTGCCCAGCGAGCGGCCCTGGTACTTCTTGATGGTATCTGGTGAGTAAAGCTTTGGGATGTCATAGTACGGGTTGATGGCGATCAGGATGTTAGCTACAAACGTCTGAAAGAGGAAGACGAGAAGTGGAGTAAGCAACAAACTATTAGATTAGATTAGATTAGATTAGAAAACTTTATTGATCCCCAAGGGGAAACTGCTTTGCCACGCAATAAAAACACAAACGTCCACTTAACAAACAATACAAACATTTCCATACCATTGCACAAAACTTATCAACATGATTGGGTACTTCATACAACAGAGTAGGCTGCTCAAAGCAAGTGATTTAAATTGATATTAATTTAGGCAAGGATAAATAAATAAATAAATATACGAGAATATACACCTCCAAAAGATTAAAAAACAACAACAACGACAACAACAATAGACAGCCGCTATTTGTGGTTAAAATATCTAACTGCTGCCGGAACAAAGGAGCGTCTGAGTCGTTCAGTAGAACACCGAGGCATGACTAACCGCTCGCTAAAGGAGCTTTTAAGATCCCTAAATATATTGTGGAGTGGGTGGTTATCATAGGGGAGGACTGTTTTCAACTTGGTCCTTGTTCTCTTCTCCACTATTACCTCAAGCTTATCTGGGTTAAGACCAATCACTGAGCCAGCCCTCTTGATTATTTTATTAATCCTGTTCTTGTCGTCAGTAGATATACTGCCTCCCCAGCACAGCACAGCATAAAATAGGACACTAGCCAGGATGCCCTGGTAGAAAATGCCTAGCAGCCTTGGGCTAATGTCAAAGGATCTAAGTTTCCTTAGAAAGAAAAGCCTGGACTGAGCCTTCTTTACAAGGACCCCAGTGTTTTCCTTCCAGTTGAGCTTATTGTCCAAATGGACACCAAGATATTTGTAGGACTCCACAATTTCTATTCTCTGATTATTAATTGTCACTGGGACAGCCTCCTCTTATGACACCTGAACAAACCTTTACCTAAACCTGACATCCTGTTCACACCAGGGTATCTGACTGATCTGGTCTCTAGAGTCCAGGTTAAACAGGTCCAGGTGTGAACACTGATCTGGTGTCAGTCCACATCTCCTGAGTTGATTCTAGTTCAGATCAGTTTCTAGTTTAGTTTGTTTCTCAGAATCTGTTAAAGTCTCTGATCACTAATGAACAGACGTCACTGATTCATGTGATCATTTCTACTAGTGGATGAATGAATGAGTTCTCCTCCTCTTCCTCAGATCAGCCCTGGTGAGTAGGCTGGTACCGGTCTGGGGCCCAGTGGTTAGGGATCCCTGTCCCAGACCAGATGAGTCTGACGTGTCCTGGACGTGTTCAACCACTAGATGTCAGCGTTCACTAATTCTTCAAAGCAGCAGTCACCTGACCTCCGTGTCTCGACTTGTGAGTTCAGGTGTGACTGTTTGTTGATCGGTATATTACCCTCAGCACAACGACACATGAGGCACAGAATCCGGATCTTAAACCAGACTGTGACTCAGGACCAAAGCAGGGCCCAGATCTGACCCAGAATGAGGACTTGGACTTTGTTATTACTGGTGAAGGATCAAGTCCATTAAGGCGGTCCTGGTTTCTGGAGCAGTGCGTACATGTTTGCAGATACTGAACGCCTCTTGAAACCGACACAGCTTCATCCTCAGCAGACTGAGCACGTTTAACAAACCTCATGTTTCTGCCACAAACAAACTGACCCAGGGTTTCATTTGGGGCAAAGACCGTCCAACACTCAGGCGTCTCAGGTATTTTGGCCACTATCTGAGTTAGCCATTACTGTTCACACCTGAACAAACAAACCAAACCAAAGTAAACGCAGCAATTTAAACACATTAAAAGCTGAATCGAAAAGCAAAGAACACAGTAGCCCCGGGACACCATGCTGGATGTAATGGATCCTGCTGAGGACGATTTAAAGAGGACCGTGATGATTTAACAAATCAGTGTTTTATCTTCAGTCAGACTGCAGGTGAGAATTTGATGTTAACCCTCTGGAGTCTGTGTAGCATAAAACCTATTTCTGGAGCTTTAACCTAAATACTTTCACAGCCACAGGTCAAATGTTAATGTGAGGACTACTTTGGTCCAGATACGTTGATGTCAGTCCTCAGAGGTGACGGAGTCATGAGTGTGTTCTCCACCCAGACAGGTTAAAACAAACACAGGTGTTTTCTGAAGCTCTCTGTAAAAACATCTGACGTCAACTCGTTGAGCTCTAAGTACTTTTGGTTTGGTCTGAGTTCAAAGTTCCACAAATAAATCCACAACAACATGATGATGCTTCAGTAAGCTAACAGTAGCTCTACCTAGCTTCCTAGCCTCCAAGCTAACAGTAGCTCTACCTAGCTTCCTAGCCTCCAAGCTAACAGTAGCTCTACCTAGCTTCCTAGCCTCCAAGCTAACAGTAGCTCTACCTAGCTTCCTAGCCTCTAAGCTAACAGCAGCTCTACCTAGCCTCCTAGCTAACAGCAGCTCTACCTAGCCTCCTAGCTAACAGCAGCTCTTCCTAGCCTCCTAGCTAACAGCAGCTCTACCTAGCCTCCTAGCTAACAGTAGCTCTTCCTAGCCTCCTAGCTAACAGTAGCTCTTCCTAGCCTCCTAGCTACCAGCAGCTCTTCCTAGCCTCCTAGTCCTTGTGGTGCGTTCATAAACACGTTAATAAATCAAATCAAATGTACTCACATAAATTTTGTCTTTGCTGTATCTGACGCGGATGTTGTTGAGCAGCGTCGCTTCATTCAAGTACATCAACGAACCTGAGAGACACAAACGGGACGAGCCGTTAGCCGATCTTCATTTACAGGACGAAAACAAAGACACAAAAGACAGGAAGACAGACTTACAGTTATCCTCCACATGTTTGTTGATGTCGTCCTCAGCGGGGAAGACTTGATTGATGGGAGCTAAAAACGTCTGAAAGAAAAGAAAGAAAGAGTGAATTTCTGTTTAAATAAATCGGAAAAGACAGAAACAGTGATTAAGAAACCAAGCATCAAGTTTAATTTCTGTCACGGCGTTATTTGTCGTTTTGTGCTTTCGTCCATTTCCTGGATTCTCTCGATGTTTGAGTTTTATTTTAAAAGCGTTTCTCCTGCAGGATGAAAAGCCGCAGAGTCTGATGAATTATTTGGAGGTAAGAGGATCAGAGACGGAGACGCTGCTCTGCATTATTTACCATCCACCTCTGGACCGTCCATCACATCCACAACAAACACATGAATCAAAAAACAAAAAACGTCTCCAACCTGGACAGAGATGAACCGTTACCATGGAGACTGACTCAAGTGATATATGCGTTTACATCAAAACATCAGTCACCGCAGAGGAGCATCACATCTACTGGAAATAGAACAGAAGAAGAAGAAGAACGAGGAGGAGGAAGCGGAGGAGGAGGAGGCTGCTGACAAAACTGAAGTGAATCAGTAGAAGAGATGCCGTTGAAGATGTTTCCATGAGCAGGAGGAAGAAGAGAAGAAGAAGAAGAAAGGAAACAAAGAAGAAGAGGAGAAGGTAGAAGTGAAGACAAAGGACAGGAAGTAGGACAAGAGGAAGAAATAGACGGAGAAGTAAAATGTGAATGAGGACAAAGAAGGAGGACAAGACTAAAGAAGAAGAAGTTCTCTTTGTCTTGTGGTTCTGATGCTGCAGAGAACTGAATGGACTGGAAGAAGAAGAAGAAGAAGAAGAAGAAGAGGAGGTAGAAGGAAAAGGCGGAGCGCTAGTTGAAGTATTGGTTCCTCCTCCATGTCCTCCTCCGGCCCCAAATGTCTTAGAAGACGACCAAGATGTCTCCACATTGTCTCCATGGTCTCTGTCCACATTGATTCCATCTTGGTTCATCTTGTCTTTCTACCTCCATGTTTCTGTCCCTCCTGGAGACTCCTCACCTGATGCTGATGTATGAGGAGGTCATCAGTGGACGTTAGGTGAGGACGTTTTAGTTTAGTCCTACTCCAGAGATTTTGAAGCGTCCCCATGTCTCATATTCTTGGAGCTAAAAGCGACCAGCTGAGACCAGAGGGTTTATGAGGACACACATGAGCTCAGTGTTTTTGGAGGGCTCTGTTGGTGTTAGTGTTGTAGATCTTAAGGCCAATCAGGCTCCTTCTCTGCTCGGGGCCAAGTCTTTTAATCCGGCCCCTTCAGGCCCTCGGTGCCAGGGTGACGTACAGTCGATTCATTC
The DNA here is from genome assembly GCA_005024645.1 of Planiliza haematocheilus. NCBI lineage: Eukaryota > Metazoa > Chordata > Actinopteri > Mugiliformes > Mugilidae > Planiliza > Planiliza haematocheilus. The sequence goes on along the minus strand of SRSE01000327.1, from coordinate 379,557 downwards.
TTTCCAGCCGTGGCATGTTCCACATTTCTCAGCCTGAACTGGACGGCTTCCACAACGCTGCAGCATGAGAGGAGAAAACAGGGAAGGAGGAGGAGGAGGAGGAGGAGGAGGAGGTGATGCAAGGGCAACGGTCTTAGAATGATGAAGAGAAAGAATGGGAAGAGGAGGAGGAGGAAGAGAAGAAGCAAAGAGGAAGGAGGAGGATGGAGAAAGAAGATGATAAAGAAGACGCAGAATGAGAAAGACGAGGGCAAGGATGAAGAATTAGAAGAAGAAGAACTGGAGGAACGAGGAGGATAGGGAGAAGAAGAAGAAGAATTCCAGTCTTCATGCTAAGCTAATAGCCTTTTAGCACTAGCCTCATGTCTCACCTACAGATGTGAGAAGAGCATCAGTCTCTCAATCTTAGCTTAACCCAAAATGTCAAACTTCAGCAAGAGCACCTAGCACAGCATGCTAACACATCACTCAATGCTAGCACGCTAGCATGTATCAAATTCACTTAGCCCACTTATTACTACAGAGTTGACATGTTGGGTATTAGCCGACCATGCTAACACAAGCCTCTACTAATGGACGGCAAGCAACGTAGCACCCACATAGGTAGCCACAGATTCTACGCTACAATAAAAGCTAATCTGAAAAGTAATGCTAGCTGAGTGTCTGCGGCCGTAAAAGACTCAAAAGCAGCATCAGTGTCACACGACCTCTTTAAACATCTGACGTAATAATAACTGAAGTGACAGCGTTATCAAACTGTCACCGGGACAAAGAGCCGGCCTTTGTGACCGACTCTATGACAGCCGATGCATCACGGCCTCTCGTCTTTCCCCTGACGTCCATCACAGGACGGCCGGCTGCCAGCGCCTGAGCGCGTCGTCAGGCACTGGCACAAACTGGCTGCAGCAGGACAGGCCCGACCATTGTTCTGGTTCGGCCCCTACGAGCCTCGGCAGCGGCCCGGAAACTCCCCGTGACAGCAGATCTGAGGAGCACAAGCCGCTGAGTTTGTAAAGCCTGAAGCTGCAGGGTTTTATGAGCCTGCAGACGCTAAACTCAGCCCCCAAAGGAGCCCCCGCAAACGGGGCCAGGAGGGTCTGCACCTATAAAACTAGAGGCCGTTAAATTTGGCTTGTTTGGGGACAAAACTCATCACGTGACCAAGGAAAGGATCATAAAACAACATTTTCCATCATCTAAACCGTGTGCACACTTAAAGCGTGGAAACTCTACAAACCAGCTCAAAGCACAGGTTGTACCAAAGGATGAAGAGTACCGTGAGCCTTCTTGTGAACACTTGGAGTATTCTTTTTAAATCAAGGGTGTCAAACGTACGAGACGTGGGCTCAAACCGGCCCGTCAGAGGGAACAATTAGCGCCACGGGATGAATTTGTTTCTCAGAATCTTTTTTTTCCATTTTGCTATTCTGGATTTGTCCACTAGGGGTTGCACAGTTTTAGTAAGAGTTGCAGACATTTCCATAATGTACTTGCTGCTCTTTGCACTAAAACTTGCTCCCCTTGAGATCAAACTGGGCTGTACGTGGCCCCTGAATAAAAATGAGTTTGATACTCTGGGTCTAAAGCGTAAAAATACAGGATTTTACAAACCCCAAGAACCAACAAAAGGCTCCAGATTCCAAGGAAACCCTTCCAAACAGGCTTTGTAGGGTGTCCACCTATAAAACCTGACTGTCAGGGTCAGGGTCGGCCAGATTCTTGGAGACAAAACTCAAGAGCCATAAAAACTGATGTTAAAACCTGGAACCTCTACGGCTGGAATTAGAGCCGTGACGTCCAGGGTTGACCCAGTCACATGTGACCAGTCTGAAGTCCAGGTGGTAGCACGGGATCAAACATCTTGAGTACTATGAATACCACAAGGGGTCACCATTCATAAGGGGAAAGTAAACGTGGAGTATTCCTTTAAATGGCCTCTTAACTCGTAGTCCAAGATGTGCAAAGATCAGATCCACGGTGACGAGGCTGATATTCCTGGAGGCAATAAAGACAGACGAGCGAATGACAGCTGTAAAACTGCTGAGCCTTAACCTGCAGTACGTTCCTGTAAATGGACAGATATAGATTTACCCTTTTATCAAAAATCATAAAGCTTTACGGAAACACTAAGACTCGGGACCGGTTTAATGGGGTCCCATCAAACCGTGACACTGGAGTGATTTGTAACGCGACGGTCAACAGAATCTGTGAGGAGGCTCTTTGAGAGGGAACACTCAGCCTCTAAGAGCCTTCCGGAGGGGGGGGGGGTATTACCGAGACGGACACATCTTATGGGGGTCACCACGGCAACTAGCTTTCCTCGTGACATTAAGAGCTTCGCTGAGGGCGGCGTGAAGCATCATCCAGCGGAAAAAGTGAATTAGCACAAAACATAGGGGAGGACGGAAGTGTCAGGGAAAGCCCGTTTGTCTTGTTGTGAAGAGACACTTGACTCCTGATTCATTGTGTCCACCCGCGCATTAGAGACCTGCCGGCTGGAAGGCACCGGAGCTGGATCAATGAATGACTGGAGCTTTATTACTTCACCTTCTACATGAGGTGAATCAAAGCAGTGGCGTGTAAAAGCATGTCAGGGAAAGGCTGCAGCAAGAATATTCCTCTTCCTCGTCAAAACCTGGCGCCAACGGTACCCACAATGCAACGCAACCTTTGGCACTTCCTCCAGGTGACGGGGTGTGTTCTGCTAACAGCAGCAAAAAACTAAAGCTCTGCAGAAACGTTTCTTCAGAAACTGTTTAATTTGCAAGAGGTGAAGGTGAGGATGTTTGATTACTCAGCCGAAGGTCACATCAGAGTGATATAAGCCGGGCAATAAAACGGACAATAAAACTTGTGTAAGACAATGTCAGTGAAAGCTCTCGGTCATCCAGGTCAAGTTGAGACAAGGACAACTGGACTGGTTGGGTTTCTAGAAGACATTTCATCCAAGTCTTGAGTTATAAAAGACTGGTGGGGGGCTGGGGGTTTTATTAGAGCCACCTGTGGGTGCTGACCGTCTGAAACTTACCTGACTAGAGTCTGTTAACAACTTATTCAAACTAAACATGTAAGTGTATCCAAAAACAAAGGCTGAAACAAAGACGCAGGGACTTAAAGGGTTGTTCTTGAAGTAGCTTCTTCAGTTGTAAAAGGCTGGAGGGGGGTTGAATGTTGCTCAACAAGTCCAGTTGTCCTTGTTTCAGCTTGTTTTTTGAACTTGCGTCAGAAATAGCTTCTTTCTTGCTCTCATGAAGTCATAAATGCTGCTGATAAATCATTCCTCTGCATTAAATCCACCAAAATGTCAAGAAAATGAACCCAACAGTGGATAAATGGTGTTTCTTTACGCAAATGCATTGAAGCAGTTAAAGGTTCAGTAAAAACATTAATGAAACTCACAGTAACACTGATAAACCTGTGGATCAGCTGCATCACAGCCTTATCTCACAACAAATCTGCTAAGAGCATTTGATCTGACAGATAATAATGATCACTCCTCAGGTCTGAGTTTAGTAGAAACCTTCTGTGAATCGACTTCCGGTCCGGTCCGTGAAGCCGGAGCTCGCTCACCTTTCCCTTCTGTTTCAGAGGTTCGATGGTGAGGCTGTCGGCTCCGATGTCCACGATGGTTCCCAGCTGGAACCCGTCCGCTGGGTGGGGCGCCCACACCGGCTTCCCATCCTCCATGGCACCGGTCTGAAGGCTCTGGAGACGGGACGCAAACACACAACGGTCAGAGGAGCGCGACATGTTCATCATGTGACAACAAAGAGACAACAAAGACAACAAAGACACACAAAATGACTGCAAATATATGCAAAACAACCACACAGACACATCAAACTGCATTTAGATGAACAGTCCTGTACTCTATCCGAATGCTCTGAACACCACTGCATCTCAAAATCTAACCGGGAAATATAAACCCTTTGATTTGGGTTCATAAAAGGACTTCAAAAGTGTTGACACACTAAAGTACAAACACTTTTAAGACCCCTGAACATGTGTGAACATCACATTAACGCCACCACAGCAGCAGACGCCATGGCTTCACTTTAATAACGACTTATGGAAATGAAAGAACGGGCGCGATGAACAACAAACTGAAGCTGCATCGACTCATGCTCCCAGCTCTCGGGGGCCTTTGTGGCTGCCAGTAAACCAATTACAGAGTTATTGAGTCAAAGCAGCAGCTGATCGTGTTACTGCGGTGATAGTGTAACAGGACTGGGGTCGATCCCTGTGGGACGAGCGCCGAGGCTCACCGAGTTCATCATCTCACCGCAAAATAAAGAACCAGAACCAGAGACACTTGACCTGTTATGGGCTCACGAGGACAGAAATACACTAAGATTTACCAAGATCCTGATCCAGGTTAAATGAACTGGATCTAAAGTGTTTACAGAGGCCAACGTCATAGTTACCATGTCATTAGCCTGCTAACTGTTAGCCTCGATGGCTAACAGACACCCAGGTTGTTTATCAAGATAGTTTGGGCTCGATAAGTTTGATTCAGACCTTCTGGAAATGGAACAGCTGCGTACTTGAAATGCATTCTGGGATACCTGGCCGTCACCTCCAGATGCATCCTCAGCAAAACATGTAGGGCAAGAACACACCCTTGTCTTTGGACTGGACTTGATCAGATGGTACTTTGAACTGGAGCAGATCCTGGACAGAGACTGATGATGATGCTATTTAAAAGCCAACTCCCCCCCCCAGCAGTATTTTAGAACCGGAGACTTCAAACTCTACAAGTCTAGTTGACCTTGTTCCAGCTTGTTTTTTGGATAAAGGACAACTGGACTTGTTGGGTTTCCTGAAGCAATTCATCAAAGTCTTCTTTATACAACACTGGTGGGGTTTAATTAGGAACATCTGTGGGTGGTGTCCAAAACTCCAGAAGAAGTCTAGCTGTCATTGTTCCATCTGATTGTTGTTTTTTTGTGACCTGGACGATTGAGAGTCATCAAAGACAACGTCAATTAAAATACGTTAAGGGCTAAGATCAATGAGCCATTAGCTAGCTGCTGCGTTCAGGAACACTTTGAGCGTGACACTAAACAAACAAACCCTTTTGCTGTAGACGACAGTGAAGGTGAAGGGCTTTGTGTCATTACTAATTCACACAGTGCGGCTGCTGCAGCTGATTCATGCCGCTCAATAAAGAGACGAGGTCATTGTTTGCTTTACCGACAGCTTTGCATTGATTTCACGTCTCCTGGGTTCTAGGCACAGAGGAGGACCTTCATGGCTAACTTTCCACCTCTGCTGTTTCCATGAACTCAAGCAGGCACCGACAGAGCCGACCACAAACTACCACCATGTGTGACAAAACAGGAAAAACAAGCAGTCACCCCCGTGGACTGGAGGGTGTTTACATGCACACAGGCTTCCAGCTCAGAGGTCACTGTGAGGAAATGCATGTTCAACTTTAAAGGCATCTAAAACAAACTCAAAGATCACGGCGTCCGTATCCCATGAAGAACCCTGAGAACACGAAGCTGACCTACTTCACTAAACTACTACTTCTAATCTGATTCATATCTTGTGTTTGATATTACGGATACAGCACGGCCTCCTGCTCCACTTAAAACTGAAACGTCTCTAACGTCCACTAAAGCATCATCAGTTTCCAACAGACAGACTCCTGAATAACTTTCTGACATAAACATTTGTAGGGCGGTGGAATCTGGAGCTGGCTTCAGAGCTAAGGCCGTTAAAAAAGACCGTTTTTTTTTTGTTAAGGGTCAAACTGAACTCAAACATCTAACACTGACCAGAACTCATTTTAAAGTCTAAGAGTCTTAGTCACTGAGCAGCGACCCGGCTGCCAGCAGGACACCGAGCCAAGTAGTTTCCATCCACACAGCTGGGGCCAACATGAAGCACATTAGAGGGTTCAGCATCTCCTCTCCGCACCGTGGCCTCCTGCCAAACTGTAAACTTAATAAGAGCGCAGATTTCTATGGGAACTTAACATAATTACCTTCAACAGCCAAGCCACTAAGAGGCTGTCAGGATCAATTAAGGTTATTAAACCTTCATCGTCCGAGGACAATGGCCTCTTCTATTGGAGGAGCCAGATAACCCCCGCTGTAACTGGAGGACCCGGTTTGATCCCTTCAGGTGTTCATCAAGAGTCTGAACGCACAGTTATGTTCCCAGGGGCCATGAATCTGGTGGTTAACCTTTTCAAACACTGAAGACCTAATTAGTGAAGATGTTATTGGCTGTATCATGTCACAAATTAGCATAAACAGTGCTGAGAAGGAAACCCTGGAGAATCTGAAATATAAAACACATTCTGGTTTGTTTAACACTTTGTTTTTGTTTTCTACATAATTCCATGTGTGTGTAGTCATCGTCTTAGTATCAATCTACAATTAATGAAAATAATAAAATAATTCAAAACTAAAGAAAAAGTTCATTTGAAAGCTAAAGTTTTCAAAATATTTTCAATATATTTTTTTAAAATACTTTATCCTTAAAACAACCTGTATTCTGTGGGGTGTCATATTAAGTATTGCACAGATGTCTATCTTAAATAAAGTAGTCAGATTCTTTACTTAATAAAAGATAAAATATTGTGTAAAAATCTGAAACTTTAATATTACTACAATAATTGACAAACTTGCGTGACAGTTCATTTAAAGCTGTGTTGATGCTTTGAGTCATTTGAAACGTATATGAATTAACAGGGCTACAATTTATCAGTTTAAATGTAAATAATCTTCTTGATCAATAATTAACAGTTATCTCATAAAAGATGACCAAAGAGTGAAAAAGCTATTACGTGACAATAAAAGATAATATCAAAGCTATAAATAGAGCGGTTATTGACCAACTTCTATCTTCTGACGGTTTAACTCTTCAGACCGACCCTGCAGCTAAATTTAGACCCCGAGCGTCTCCGATCATTTCTGGTGATGCTGCAGAGACGACTGATCCCTCTGCTCTGAAGCTCCTGATTCAGATAAACCACTAAGCGCCAACTTAACAGCAGAGCTGAGCCGTGACACTGAGGGTTTTTTTTTTTTGGTTTTTTTAATCAAAGCCTTCAGCTAAAAGGGTGAGCTCTATTTCCAGCCGCTGGCCTGAATATTAAAATCCTGCATCCAGATTTAGCTGCACACTTTGACGGTGCATCCGGCTGTCAGCATCCTCTGGAGCATTACCTCCATTAACGTCCTCGATCAGGTGGAAAAATCAAAGATGCAAGCTGAGCCGAGGAGTGAATGTCTGCTGATGAATCATTCTGCTAATGGTGGTGTCTGAACCAGAGCAGCAATGAAAATGAGAATTAAATAAGATTCATTTATTGATTTAACTTTAGCGTTTCTTCTTTAGAATTGTATCAAATGTTTTTGAACTATGAGACTCTCTGAAAGCAGCAAGTAACATCTTCAAGTCACTGTCTGGACGTTTAACGCTTTACCTGCATGTATTCCAGATTTCATTACAATCATCCTCTGCTGTAAAAGCATTAAATAACAAAAATGAAAATGTCTGAACGTTCTCAGTCATACGAAAAGTTCATCCAAAAATGAATCTGCAAAAACTCTAGGAAACTGGATTTGTAGAGTTCCCTGAAGACGTTTCATCCAAGTCTTGAGTTCTAACAGATTGGTGTGGAGTTGGGGTTTAAATAAGAACATCTGTGGGTGGTGTCAACCTGAAACTGACATGACTAGAGTCTGTTAATGACCTGACACTCACATGGAAGTCCTTCAGTTTTGAGTTTTGTTCTGCTAATTGGACGTAAGACTGACAGGGAAGATGGGGTTTTAAAACTGAAGAAGATGAAACGTCTTCCAGAAACCCAACAACGTCCCTCTGCCCTTGCTTCGGCTTGTTTTTTCATAATACTCTGACCTGGATGACTGAGAACCTTCACAGACGTCTCCAGAGTTAAATTCTCTACTCATGACAACTTCAGTTATATCGAGGCTTAAAGATGTGGCCCGTTTGAGACACAGGTTGGTTTCCTGCCTCAACGTAGTGACGACCTCTTTGATCACTGTTGATTTAGCAGAGAGTGACACTGACCTACAACCAGAGACACCACACGGACGGTTTGTCCACATTCATACGTGTTCTTTTGTCATGACAATCCAATAACTGCTGAGACGTTTCAGTCAGGATGAAAGCAGTGAACCAGCTGAATCCTGGAGACCACAAAGTCTTCACAAGGTCAAGATCCACAGGCCACACATCCACCTTCAACTCCTGCAAAGTCTCCGTTTCACTCCACAGTGATGATCCAGACACGCCTGTCCTTCACAGACCCCCGGACTTCAACAACAAAGAGGTTTGAGGATTTGGTTACAAGCTGAATGAGTCTCAGATATGACACATTACAACACGTCAGTGTTAAAACGGTCCCGTGTCCTGAAGGGAAACCCGAGGTGGACGTCAAGCTCATCTTTTCATGGTTAAATAGAGTAGGAAATACTGTGATACTACATATTGGACGTTTGAGATGGGTCAAATTATAAATCCTCCATAGGAATTATTTCATAAACGATAAGAGATGCAATGAAAAGGGGAATTTCATCAGCGTACCTGAACGTACTGGGGCGTGAAGACGAGCTGTCAAAGCTGCTTTTGAAGCTAAACTAATGTGAATGTGATCTGTTCATGTTCTCAAGCTGGTTTCTAAGCACTCTGCCTCATTACCGGGCCTGAGTCACGCTGTGGAGGATATTTTTAGTCGGGGGGTTGCAGGTTGTTGTCTTTGCTCTGTGGAGACATTATCTCTGTGGTGTTTTCATTTCTGGTGAATTTCACCTTCACGCTGACGCGCTGAAAACAAATCTGAACCGGATGAACGTCCAGTGATGAAGACGGAGAAGGCCGAGGACAGGGCAGGTCTAACGTCAGATGGTCTCTAGTGGACGCTTCAGGCTCTGGTTGCTTTGGTAACCCTCCAGTGTATTTCCAAGTGAACCAAGCAGAACATAAATATATTTCTAGTGTATGGACGGAGCTAGCTCTTCTTCTATCTGAAAAGAAAATACCATCAACGGCATCATCGCTTAATCTTAGCTAACGCTCCAAGCTGCTATAATCATGATGGATCTGGTGGTAGGAACCAAAGTGGTGGACGGTGTTTCCTTCAGGTAGACGTTTGGGGAACTCTGTGTTTGAGTCATTATCTAAAAACAGTCCTTGAATTTAATTAAAGTCCTTCGATAGCCACGGGGGAGTTTCCGTTTGCATTCTCACCTGAAGTTAACCAAGGAATTAAAGTTGTCATAAATTCAAATTCTGTTTAACCATTCATGATATCAGGTGGTTTTACAGCAGCACACATTCAAATAGTCCAGGCTGTGCTACAAACCCTGAGCTAGCTCTCTGAGGCAACAGGAGAGGCTTTCAGTAACAGAGTCAGAAGTCTTTAGAGGTCATGGGTCCTTTGAAAAGTGTCAGATTCAGTATTTCATAGGCGGATATGTAACTGTACCTGTAACTGTGGTGGACTAATATTTACACTTCCCTCTGACAGAGGCGGAGCAGAGGGACTAAGTTGCAGAAAAAGGAAATACTTGCTTAAAGGTTAGCTTCCACCACTGCTCAGTGATCCTAACTGACGCGTTAAAGGTGGATTTACTTGATTTGTGAAACACTGGAGCAGCTGGAATTATCTGCACACACAGATGAAGACGGAAGTTTACATACACTTTAGGACTATTTGCATGGGATTAGTTCTACCTATGACCTGGGATTTACCATACCGCCCTACATCTGTGTGGCATGTGCTGCATTTACAGGGGACAAGTCATCTCTTTGTTTATACTGAGGTTTACTGACATTAGTAAAATCTAATCCATCTAAATGTGCTGCCACCTCAACCATCCAGACGTCCTTCTACATTCTGCAATTCTTGAACCAAAAACTTTTATTTATTATTGTAAACACAGATTAAATTATTATCAATTGAGAACATGCAAAAATAAAGTGCAGACTTTGGAGATGGTAGGTAAACTGTGGTGTTAGTTTTACTGGGATGGGCTTGTTCCTTAAATTCAAAGTCTGAGTTTTCCAAAGGGACTATGACCCCAGGCAGACTTCCAAAGTTTAGGTCGGATAGGATTAAAGACAACAAAGGCATGGAGGTATAGGCGTGGTCTGGACAAAGCCCTGACCTCCATCCATTGTGGGCAGGTCTACAAGCCTGACTCAGTTCAACCAGATCTGTTGAGGAAAATGGAGTAAAATGCTGCAACTTACTGTAGGAAGTTTGTGGGAGGCAGCCAGAAACGTTTGACCCAAGATAAAGAATTTAAAGGCAAAGCTACCAAATAACAAGTGAATTAAACTTCTGACCAACTGGGAATGTGATGCAACAAATGAATTATCAATGTCCGATTCTTAAAATAAAGTAATGATCCTAATCTTAACTGGGATTAAATGTCAAAGAACTCTGACTCTATGCTTCTCATAAACTACAAACTGCCACCAGACCACAAGGAATCCAGAAACCATTCAACAGTCTGTCCCTTTACACAAAATCCTTAAAAATAAAAGGATGTTGCACATAAAGCAAAGCCGCGGAGACAACGGACGGTTTGGACGCCTGAGCTGCAGCAGCTGTTCCTTTGAGGCTTTAGAGAGGACGACAGATTTCACGGCGGCAGAGGAAGCGGCGCTCGGGCCGTCCCGCTGCCCACTCCTCTGCTGACAAACAGCTGATTGTTGGACGTGGATCTGAGAGCTCACTGTCATGAACGTTCAGTCGGGTCACGTGGCGAAACACAGAGCCCGTGATGAGAGACAAACCAGCCTCCCCCCACCACCACCACACACCCTACCCCAACCTACCCCGAGGGCAGATGGACAATAACAGAGCGACATTCAGAGGCTGAGACACAACAGTTGTTTCTGATGTTCCTGGATCTAGAGTGAGGCCCAACATTTTCACAAATGTCACACCAACACCAAACACAACGAGACTTTAAACCAATTTTACTCCAGCTACAAATAAATCCTACAACTGAACGAAAAAGCAGCAAAAAATAAACTATTTCTCAGTAATTTTTAACCAAAAATTTAACAAAACGTCTGTTAATGACCAGATACTCACCTGTAATTAAAGGAAAGCAGGTTCCTCCAATTACAGGCGAGTATCAGACTCTAGTCATGTGGTTTTCAGGTGGACACGACCCACAGAAGTTACTCACAAAACCTCAAAACCCTACAACCCAGACTTGGATGAACCGTCTTTGAGAGACCCTAAAAGTCCAGTTGTCTTTGTTTCAGATTGATTTTTATTTGTTTGTTGTTTTCTGAAAAATAAAACCAAAAACAGGAAGTGAATAGTCAGGGGATCTACAAAGTTGGTTGGACTTCAAAGCAAAAACGTGTTGCAGTTCCTCTAACGTCCACTAGATGGTGGATCTTAAAGTGAGTCAATTCCTCGTAGATGTTTCTTTAAAGACGTTTCATTCTAGTCTTCAGTCCTAAAAGACAGGAAGTGGAGGGGGTGGGGCTTTAAACAGGGACATCTGTGGGTTCTGTCCTCTAAAAGTCCAGTAGTCCTAGTTCCATCTTTGTTTCTTGGATTAACGTTGAGATTGAGAATCAGACCAACATGTCAACCACCAACCAACCAACCATCGAGTACAACAAAGAGTATATTCCAGAGTAGTCAGGTGTTAAAAAGTACAAATACACAAACACCAGACCACCATGATGGTACAGTAACCTGTGTCCTACTGGAGCATCAGCTTCACCTCATTAGATATGTGACTCTTTCAGCTTGTTCTGCTAATTAACCGCCTCACTGGGAGATAATTAACACACTCACGCTGGTTGGTTTTATCATTTATTCTGTTATCAGTCCAGGAAGGTCTGTCTCTCCCACTCACCGCTACGCTTTGAACAGCTGGTGGCCTACATCTTTATACGAGCTGTCGTAATGACTCTCAGCTAACAAGCCTCATCTTTCCTCTTCCGCCCACATACTGCTTCTAAAACACCTCCACTTTAAGGCAAGGTTCAGACATCCTGGTTCTATCTGGTCACGCGTTGGTCACGTTGGACTGATCTGGTCTCTAGAGTCCAGGTTAAACAGGTCCAGGTGTGAACACTGATCTGGTCTCTAGAGTCCAGGTTAAACAGGTCCAGGTGTGAACACTGATCTGGTGTCAGTCCACATGTGGAGGTGGTCTGGGACACATGTGACCTCCTTCCTTTGGTAGTGTGAACACACAATGAGTCCTGGGTCACATTAAAGACCAGCTACTCACCAGGGCTGATCTGAGGAAGAGGAGGAGAACTCATTCATTCATCCACTAGTAGAAATGATCACATGAATCAGTGACGTCTGTTCATTAGTGATGAGAGACTTTAAAAGATTCTGAGAAACAAACTAAACTAGAAACTGATCTGAACTAGAATCAACTCATGAAATCAGTTAATGTATGAGGAGCCACGTGGAGTTAAGTCACATACTTCCTCAATAAATCCCAGCGTCTTTATTCCTTTTACTGTCAGAGATGTTTGTTTCTCAGCAGTGACCTGACTCCTCTGAGGAGAGAAATCAGACGTAAGTTTGGTTTGGTTGTGTAAACCTGTGCACACGATATCAGCCTGACATTTAATTGAATGCTAACTGATATCTGGAATGTGTGATTAACATCTAATTCATATTTGGGAGCAACATACAGAACCAACCAGACCATATATGGAACTGTGTATATATATATTTTATATAAAATGTAGATGTGATTAGCAGTGGATATAATTGTGACAAGTGATGGATAAAATCGTATTCTACTAATGGGATTAAGGTCTATGTTTGGACACAGTTATTGTTGAGAGAAAACCTGGTGCAGGAAGATACGGTTGTTTCCAAAAGCAAAGGTACCGTACTTTTTGCTAGAGCACTGTGTCCAGACCCATATGTTAATGAAGCACCACAGAATATAAAAACAGATCCATGGGAACATGAAATAAGTCCTGAACTCGCTTGGCACCCTGAATCAGAGTCTCCAGTGACTCTTTGAGACTCTGAAGATACTCCAGATACCAGGAGACTCCAAGAACGTAAAGAGGTCCTGCCTGGTACCTCATCTTGTTCTTTGACAATGGAAGAAGCTTTGTCTCTAGAATAAATCAGATGTTCTCATGTGAGAGTGTTTCCATCTGGTTCCTAAATGTGGATCATGTCTCCAAGTCACCAAGCAGCTGTTGATGGTTCTGATCCAGTGGTAGGTAGAGATCCATTAGAGACAGATCTACGGTGCTGGCTGGGGACACATGTGGAGACGCATTTACATTAAGACCAGGTGGAGACACATGGACTTAGAGGTGGACTAGGTCCCTGACTGTCCCAGGTGGATGCTAATGGGTGTGAAGGTGGCGTTTTGTTTTAACAAACCCATCATTTTGTTTCCTGTTGAGGGTTTGTCTCTTCTTAAAGCCTCCGAGCACTGCGGTCATGCATGTTACCCATCATTCCTTGAGGCCATTCACCGGCTGCAGCCGCGCCCAACAACAAAACCCGTCGTGAGCGAGCAGGGTGTGTTCAAAGATCAGGCGATGAGCAGGTGAATCCTTTCACTGAAATGAACCTGACCCTCCCTGCACACACTCCATTCATCTTTATCCAACCTTAAACCAGGTCTAGACCTTTAAGAGGCGCCTCACGTCAAAGCAGAATCGTCCTCCATGCCATGGCCGGAGCCATCCCAGGACAAATATTCTGTTTGACAGTTTTATTATTCAAAAGATTGTTGACGGTGCATTTACATATAAAACTGTCAGAGCAGAAGAGAACCACACCCACAGTAAACTACAATTACACCCACATTATATAACTGTCAAGACGCTTTCATAACTCTTTAATAAGCGCCGGGGCTGAGGATCACCACTGATTGACTCTGATTTATTTACAGGTATTTCAGTTATGAATCAAACATTGTTGTCAGGTGTGAAATCTGGTTTTTATTTCAGTTTCCAAACTGAGAATCAAAAGGTTTCAGGGAATCAGTAGAGACACCAGCCCTGGTTCATCACTTTATCAACTGACCTGAACAAAGATCTTTTTCTTTTAAAGCCTGAGATGAAAAATATGTCCTGGTGTTTTAAAAAAGATGCTGTTAACCTTTAATATTTCATTCATCTGAGGATTTTTTATTTCTAAAGACATCAATGCCTTTAACTCACATGTACGTGTTTGCAGAGAAGTATTTTATTGATGTAATAAGTTTCTGAATCTGGTGATTCTAATGAGATGCATGAACATACAGATTAATTTTTTTAAACCAAGCCTTAAAAATATAAAACATGTTTATGTGATGTCTATGTGTTTGTCTTCTCTAAAACATGTTGTATTATTCTCAGTAGAGCTGGGTTTAAAAAGAAAAAGGTTTTTTATTAAACTTCTATCGTCAGAAGGTTGCAGGTTTCACGCGTCAAATCTCTCCAGACAACGAGACTGAATTTAAAAAGTCTGAGGACGGAGAAGAGCTGGACGAAAGCAAAGACTCATGAATGATGAGAAACTAAAGGGAGAGATGGAGACGATGGAGGAGACGCCAACCAGCCTCTGGAACCAATGACAGTAGATTGTGAAATTCTTTCAGAACTCAAACATCTCTACATGAACCGATGCCGAGCAGAACGGACTCAGAGCCTCGTAAACCAGACTCCAGTCAATCCAGGCCTGATCCTCAGAGCCCGTGTGACTTGGCCGGAGCTTCTTCTGGAAGGATTTACGCAGACGTGCCGACTTTGTGAAGTGCTGATCTTTTACAAACTCCCTGTAATCCAGTTTAAAGATTGACGAGAGTCATCCCCCTGGAGCCGAAGTCTAACGCCAATAAAATGTGTCACAAGCGGCAGAAAGGTTGTACATTACACAGAGATGATTGTGAGGTTTGACTTCAGCTTCCTCTGACATGACAGAACTGATGAATCTGAAAGCACATTTACGTTTAAGTTTGACACTAAATACGACTGCAGTCCTGCTTGGTGGAGTAAACATACTTTATATCTATTGAATCTAAACACTGGGGTCTGCAGAAGTGAAACGCATGATCTAATTAACGTATTAAATATAATCAGTCACGTGCTTCAGAGATGTCAGACTAAAACGATCACCATATGCTTAGATGACGAGTTTAGACCAGAGAAAGTTAAATAAACCCAACTTCCATATCAACCAGTCATTTGAGACGCCGTGTCTTCCTGGATTAATCATTAATATTTAGTTTGTGCTCATCATACTATAAAAGACAAATCCCAAACTCTCCAAATCAGCAACATTACAAGAAAGAAGTAGTCAGAAGTCCAAGGTTCAGGGCTGTTAAAGCCTGGCAGCGCCCGAAACAACTATTCCTGGGTCATTTGAATATTTAAGAGAGGTGCTAAAGAGAGGCAGATTAACTGGGGTCAGAGTCCTCCTGGAGTAACGCCACAGAAACCAGCAGCCAGCAATGTGACGAGCTGCAGGAAAGACCAGGGACAGGCACAGAGCATGGACACCTCTGGTACTTCAGTCAGCAGCAGTAATCCCTCTGTACCTGCAGCCAAACCTGACTCAGCTTTTCATGTTCTCACTTGATTCTTTGTGGACTCTCTAAACCTGAACCAGGGCTCCTCCCACCATATGACCCAGAATCCAAACATCTGTGACACCAGAGCAGCGCGTCGGGGGAAAGACAAGGCCTCCAGGTTTCAAAGGTCGACAACACGTGATCCTGCCGGGATCGGCCGCTGGACCCGGCTGTTGCCGCGGTTACAGCCCCGGCCGGCCACCATAATGAAATGATGTCGGGCTGGGCTCATTTGCATGTTGACGTGACGCAGCAGAGCCGGAGGAGGGCAAAGGAAAAGTGAGCAAAGAAAGAAAAGCTGGAGAAACTGCTGCTAAAAATAACCATCATGGCTACGAACCTGAGGGTCAGAGAGAGATCGACACCTACAGGAAGTGATTTAGAGCAGAATCAATCAAACAAATGGATAAATGTTGAAAAAGTCTGAAAGTGTTGTACCTCTAAGATCAGGGCTCGTGTTGAGGCAGGTAACCAGTATACTCAAGAAGCTTTGGAGCTATTTACATGAAACAATTCTGGATTCTTTAAGTCCTGTTAGCTAGCTTAGGTAGCAGCATTACATGATGTGATACACCAGTCAGCCACAACATTATGACCACCGATAGGAGAAGTGACTAACATCTAAACCATCTTGCTCCAGTTCAGTGTTCTGCTGGGAAACTTCTGGACCTGGCTTCATTCATTGGTGTGGATGTTACTTAGACATGTAGCACCCACCTAGACCAGACCAGGCACCCCCACCCCATAGCAATGACACTCCTTGATGGCAGCAGACATCCCCAGCAGGATGCAGCCACAAAAACACTTTAGGAAGAAGAACAGCACAAGGTGTTGACCTGGCCTCCACATTCACTAGATCCCAAACTGATCCACAAGGTTATTGTTGATTTAAATCTACCAGAATAAACAGACTTGATTACGACTTAAATGACGTAAATACTGATTGAAAGACAATTTCCTCAAAAAGAAAATGTCAAATGTGATGCTTCATGTCCTTTAGACACACAAACAATCTTAAAGAACTGAACATGACGTCATGTATGTGTGCTGTGAGGTGTAACTCTGTGATCTAAGTCCTTAAAGTGTTTAAAGTCGATTCATCGTCGTCTTATTCATCAGTGACTGGATCCATGTTCATCAGGTCATAGCAGCTCAGGCTGATGAGGAGTTTAAACGCTCCACTGCTGTTGGTATTTGTCACAGTTTGATGCTAACGGGCTAAAAATAGCACAATTTAGAAAACATGTCAGCATGAATGAACCAGAATCATCCACTGACATGACACAAGGATGAGCAAACACACCTTGGACATGGTTGCGTGTTGACTCATGTACGTCTTTTCTAACTGAATAAGGCAATCTAACTCCACTACAGGAAGCAAGCACTAAAATGCAAGGCTTTATGGGTATCAGGAGACAGATGTGGACATGTGATAGCCAGCCAGGCTCAAAGGACTGAGAGCAGCAGAGCAGACTGAGGGGAACATGAAGAGCTGATGATGTGAGGATCATTAAAGGGAGCTCATTGGGTTTAGATAAAAGGTCTAAGACGCTCCAGGAAGACGTTAATCCGACACCGTGATCACATGTGAATCCAAACAGACTCAGATCTGAGACATGTTTCAGCTCCGTCTGAGACCGAGGAAAACCCCCCGGAGACGAGGCGAACCGTCAACACGAGGCCGCGGTCTGCTCAGCGAAGCGGTGGAACTAATTCACTTCACATTCCCCTAATTACAAAGCCTGATGGAGGGGACGGCACCGCCGCTAATGCGCCTGAAACCAGATACCAATGAACTGTGCAGCTCCGTCTGCAGCAGCGAGGAGGATGTCCAGCTTTGTCCTCACACACAAAGACAGAAGTTCAAACATGAATGAGACTTTTGGAGAAACGACTGAGGGGAAGTCGGTCACAGGTGTGAATCAGGAACAGTAGGACATGTAAAGCGCTTTGTCAAGGCAGCGACTAAACAAATGAATCGTCGTTAGCGCTGATCCTCCATCAGCAGCTTCAGGCTCAGAGATTTAACGTTTCTTCCCCTAAACTCCACCTGGAAACATAAAGTACACGAGCTTGGACCTTTTTAAATCCAGGAACAGGACAGGGTGTAGTGTATCTGGACTGATGGCTGAGTTTTATTTGGAAAAGCAATAAACAGGACATCCTGAAATAGCTCCTCCAGCTAACTAGCTCAGTAGCATCTATCTAAAAGGCCTGGTCACTGGTAAACCTGTTCCTATGGACACCAGGAAGCAGTCTCAGGGATCTATGGACCTATTGGATCAATACCTGGAGGCATCAGGATCAAGCCAGGTCATTTATATTAGTTCAGCAATGAACCAAAACCACATCCCTTTGGCTGCACAGCATCTTCTTCCTCTTCTGTATTAATGGCGCCTGGCTAATGTTCCTAGCGCTAACAGTAAACCCCCGACCATGAAGAGATATTAGCTCGTCGTCCATCTCTTTGTAGATGATAGAGAGTATTTAGTGGACGTCCAAGGCTCTGGTTGCCTAGGTAACCCTCTTCTACATCATCTGGGTTCAACCTGACGACTCCACAGTCGTGGTGGTTCTGGCGGTAGGAACCAAAGTGGTGGACAACGACGTTAAGGGGCCTCTGTGTCTGAGTCTTCATCTCTACGACTCACTGAAGGTTACGTTCTTTAAAGGAAGGTCTCGTTACACGTCAAACTAACCGGATCCATGGATCTGTGCAACGTCAGGCGATAAATGCAGACTTTCCTGGAGCTTAAACGTCTAATTTCTACTGAGGAATATCAGAAACACTAATCCAAATACCTCAAAGAATTCAAATCACTCCCTCAGGAATTCCTGGAGCGAGTACCCGTCCACTTCTTTCTCATCTCCTGCTGCTTCCTCCGCGGCGCAACAATGTGAGGAAAAGGCAGCGTGAGACCTATTTACAGCCCGATGATGGCGTCTAATGATCCTCAATCATGTGTAGAAGGTTATTTTTAAGTGGATAAGGATGCACATAAACAGCTTATCCTGAGTAAAGACACTTGGACGTGAGGAACTGCCCGGCGTGCCTCGCTACAGCCAAAAACCAATCGTATCCCGACTCTGAGCTTGAGCAGATCATGGTTTCATTTTGTTTGTGTCAAGGAAAGATTAGCATGGTCCAGTTAAATCAGATAATCCTGCAGAGTTCAGGTCTCTTTGTGGTGGTTTTAAAACCTATTCTGGCAGTTTTGCATGTTTGAGACAGTCTCAGGTCTCCGTGGACGTTCTGTGTGTCTTTGTGGTCGACGTATATTGTCTTTACATGATGATTTCTGTCTTTTGCGGTAGTTTGTGTCCTTGTGGTGGTTTTAAACCCCATTTTTGGACCTTTGTGATCGTCTCAGGTCTCCATGGACGTTCTGTGTGTCTTTGTGGTGGTATATTGTCTTTTCAAGGTGGTTTCAGTCTCGTTGTGGTAGTTTTGTGTCTTTTTGCGGTAGTTAGTGTCTTTTCATGATGGTTCTGTGTGTCTTTGTGGTGGTTTTAAACCCCACTTTTGGTTAGTTTGGACCTTTGTGATTGTCCCAGGTCTCCGTGGACGTTCTATGTGTCTTTGCGGTGGTCTTTTGTGTCTTTTGGTCGTATCCTTGATCTCGCCAGGTCTCAGGAAGGACGGCGCTCTCACAGTAAAGTTGCTGCTTCCTGCTGGGACATAATGCGACTCATGACGACCATAAAACACGGATACTGTGAGGAAGGTGCAAAAGTCAAAGTCCCTCCAGGACTCAGGAGCCGGGGGCCTCCACCACAAGGAAATAAAAATATCACAAGACGACCACTGGCACTCGTTTCTGCAGGTGCTTTGAGAGAACGTGCACCGACGTAGTGGTTGATCTGAAAGCAACAACAAGCTGAGGGCAGAACACAATGAGCGCACAGAGCTCTTACATAAGCTCACGCAGATAAACCCAGACTCAGCTGGTTCCTGCATCCAGACACATTATCTGTTCAAGCGGAGCAATAAAGCATCAGGGTGATCAGACCCACCACCCACGGGCTGTTTCCTGATGCAGAGCATGTCCATTGATTGTGGTTCCCAGGCTCCTGAGCAGCTTTAGGCCTCGGCTCTGACATGTTCCTGCTGCTGCACAACAACAAGCGCACTGCCTGTCCGGCTCATGCACGCACCGATGCATCTCATCTCGCTCCATGTTGGTTTTTTTTTTTCTTCCTCTCTGCTCTCTCTAATGTAACAAGGCTCGGTCCCCGCTTTAGCTGACACCGTCTCACGTCCAACCGAACCCCATTCAAAAAGTGACAGAATGTGGATTCGCTTTGCTTTTCAACAACAAGCCTCGACTATTAATAATAAATGATCACTTTTACTAAAGCAGCGCATCCGACTCTTTAATTCGGCATTCATATAAATCCCAAAGCATCTTCCTAACGAGATACTTTAACTTTTTAACATATTGTCAAGCGGTAATTTCTCCTGCGTTCTGCCACCTGATCCCCCATTAGATGTCAATGGCTCTGGGGTGAATTGTTCCAAGCTGCGTTGAAATAAAAACAATCACGGTGGTTGTTACGTAAGCCGAATTTAAGAGCGTCTCTGAATTAGTCTAAATGTACATTTGTGTTTATATTATTACGCACAAGTTTTTATAGTTCTTCGAGAAAACCTTTAAAGTGATGGATTTGTGAAGGAGGCCTGGCGTCAAGTCAACAAAGCTAAACAAACAACTAGTCCTGCAGCCAGACAGAAAAGAAAACGCGATTAAAGCTTGAGCGTTGTTTGTTTTTAGTAAACAGATCTTAAACTCATCGTCAGTCACGGTTCTCCACCGAGGGGGAGCTACACCGTCAGGCGGCGGCGTCCCGGTGCCGCTGTCCGCCAGCACCGGGACGCCGCTGCCTGTTGTAGCCCGTCAGCTAACTAGCATCACGGTGTGGGTGGGTTCAGGTCTCCCGGTGCATGCCGGAGCTCCCTACCTCCTTTTCGGTGGACACTCCCGAGGCTCCGCGGCGGCTTTTCTGGAAGCACGTTCGTCTTTTATAAATTCCCAGAGATGCAGCGCACGTCCCGGACTCAGGTCTCCAGATGATCGGTGTACGCCCCGGCAGTCTGGGCCACGCTCTCCCCGCCCCGCAGCCTCCGACTCCCGCAGCAATCCTGGGAAACTGGCCCCGTGACGTCACAGCCTGGGTAAATGACACGGCTGAGCGGCCTGCTGCCTCCAGGGGGCGCTGCTTCCTCCAGAGGGCGCTGCTGCTGCCTCCAGGGGGCGCTGCTGCTGCTGCCTCCAGGGGCGCTGCTGCCTCCAGGGGGCGCTGCTGCTGCTGCCTCCAGGGGGCGCTGCTGCCTCCAGAGGGCGCTGCTGCCTCCAGAGGGCGCTGGTGCCTCCAGAGGGCGCTGCTTCCTCCAACATGGAGCTTTAATTTATCGCTTTTAATGGTTCATTGAGGAAGTTTGATAGATTTATTTTTAATTAGAAGCCTGATATTTGAAATCATAAGTTAGAATAATAGTGTTTTTTAAAGTAAGTGTTCATTTTTGTATCTGATCAGGCATTTATTCAAGATTCAAGATTTCTTTATTGTTAATTTCTCAATACGTTTGCAAAAAAAAACATTTCTCTCTCTTTCTCACGTAATAATGAATAAAATAAAATAAAATAAAATAAAATAAAATAAGAACCTAAATAGACCTAAAGTGGATGATGTTGGCAGTCAAACAGTTGCTATATAAACATTCTGTATATAATATAAATATAGTGAATTAATAGAAACTTCCTGTTTTGTTTTTTTTTCTGGCAATTTACTGGTTTTATTTTAAAACAAAAAAGAAAAGCTCAGTAGAGAAAGACAAACAGATGGATGGATAGACGGTTGAAAACTTTAGTTTTTTTACAGCATTTGTCAGTTTTTTAGTTTTTTCTAATTGAATGTGAAAACCTGTTTGTTTTTCAGTAAATTAACAACCTAAAATGTTATTTTAGGTATTATGCCAATCATATCAAATTTATTTATTCATTTATTTTTAAATTTTTTTTTCTGCTTCCTGAAAATATTTGTAATTAATAAAAATTCTCATATTTCTTTTGTCTTTGTGGTTTTTATATCCTGTCAACATCTTTCTGGTAGATTTGAATCTGTTATCACGTGACTTTGTTCACTTTAACAGGTGTTAACCAACACAAAAGTCAGTTTAGACTCAGACACAGAAAAGTTTTTCTTCACCTTCAACGCTGTTTAATTGTTAAACTACAGCTTCTGTATTTTAAAGCGTTTAAATCCACGGTTGTCTTCAGATCCATATTTTACGCTCCGTTACTCTGAGGCCTCATGGTGAACGAGCTGATGAGTGGGACGACAAAACGCCGCTAAGGACTCATGAATGTTTCAGAGTCTGGTAACGTGACGCTGAGAAAGTCGTCTCAGCAAGAAGACGACACCGGACGGAAAACTGAGAGCAGCATTTCATGAAAACATTGGTTTTTAAAATAGAAAATCAAATAAACTCTTATTTGTTTTCTTATTTTAGAGTCAAAAACTAAACTTAAACGACCAAAATGTACATGGAAGTTATTGTTTATTGTTTGTTTTTGACTAAGTTACGTTAATAGAAAAAAAAAATGAAACCTAATAACTTGTCTTTATAAAAAAACAGGTTTCTTTCTTTTTTTGTATTTAAAATCACAGACAGCTGTTTATCTAGTCCTACGTCTGGTTTTAAAAGCAAACTTTAAACCACTAAATAAATAATTAAATAGTATCCTCAGAGCCCTTATAGATGAGGCGTTTGTTTTGTATTATATCTTCTCTGATTGGTCCATTAAACCCTGAGTCTGAGCCGACGCCTCCTCTTAGACATAAATCCCACCACCACAAACAAATGAGAGGCTGAGGCCGAGTCGAGTGCTCTTGCATCCCACGTTTTTAATGCTGAAACTTCATCCACCACAGAGAAGAGACACAACAAGCACTGAACTACGCATGTGGCTCGTGAGCTGGAAGTCAAACCGTACTAGTTTATTTTTTATTCAACTCCAGACGGGTGGATGATTAACTCACAAATAACAGCAACGTTCTCCGTTTATTATTATTATCATAGTTATTATTATTATTATTCCTTCTACACAAGTGGAAAGCGTAAAAAATAACGATGCAAGAGCGAAACAGCATCTTCTAAACAGAGCCTCTGCAGAGAGAGGAACATCTATGAAACATAACTTAAACGGCCACATCATGAATGAGTCAGAAAACTGGAAATTACAAAGGCAGCGGGAAAAAAGTCCAGCGTATTTACAGGTCGTGTTTTATTCAGTACAAACGTTTAGAAGTGTGGTCTGACGTGGTTAACGGAGGGAGGAGGGGGAGGGGGGGGAGTCGAGGTAACACCAGCAGCGTACAGTCATGTTTGATTCCCTCGTCACTCGGTCTGGGAGCGATGGAGGAGGAGGAGGAGGAGGAGGAGGGGAGGTGGGGTGGGCGTCTCAGGGGCTGATGGACAGGTTGTTGGCCCCGCCCTTTGATCCCGACGTCTCCTCGATCTCAGGCTCCTCGGTGGCGGCGGCGGCGGTGGCGCCCTGCGACGCCTCCACAGGCTCCGCCTCCTTCTTGTCCAGTTCTTGGTGCGCTTGGATCTTCAGGATCAGCTTCTTGATCTCTTCGCGCTTCGTCTTCATCCTCTGCTGAGGAAACCACTCCGACAGGTTGACGGGCAGATGGAAACTGGGGATGGGATTCTGAGGAAACAGGGAGAGGTCATTAACCCAGACTGAATCAGACTCACCTGGCCTCCATCTAGTGGCTGATGGTGGTACTACAGATAATACAAAGCCACAGCCACCTGGTAGCGAAAGTTAGCTTAGCACTGATTAGACTTGTAGGTGTCAAGCGCAACTTGTGCGATTGAGGAGCGAGCGACGTGGATGATGATCTTCTGAGATGCTTCTATACGGTTCAGCTTGTTTAATTTGCTGCTGCTAGTTTTTTTTTTTACAACGTGGCTGAATATTTGTCCGTCTCCGAGTCTGTCTCATAGCAGCAGCAAACAAGCCGACAGACGTCAGAAGACACGATCCAGACGTAAATCTGGACTCAACGGGGAATAGCACTAACGTATCTGACAAAGTATTGGAGGAATGAATGAGTTTCACAGCAGGTAATGTTATTCAGAGGCTGTTTCTATGTCCTGACCTCTACATGGATATACTCTGAGCTAAATATCTCAAATGATACAGTGATATTAGTGAGTAAATGATGATATTTATGCTGGAAATAAGGTCCAGGTTGTAAAAACTGATTCTCCTACAGTTTAAGTCTTAGTAATGCTAAGCTAACGTTAGCCGTGGACCACTAGATGGAGGCTGAGCCTGAAAGCGGAGGCTCCTGGTTGGTTCAGCTACGTCTCCGTGTGCTTTACCTCAAAGAAGCTCTCCACATACTGCAGGACGTAAACGCCACAGTCGCTGAAGTTGTCCTGCTGAGGCACGCGTGGACTCGAACCCTTCATCACGTCCTTCCCAAAACTCCTCTGGCTCCCTTTACGCACCTCCCACTCCACCTCCAGGTACCTGAAGCAAACACGGTGGTTTTCATGTGTGACTGTATCTGATGCTCTCCAGGTTCCTGCTTAAACAAACGTTTCATCTGACACTCACTCTCTGAGAGTCTTCACCACGGTGGACCGGGCCGGACCACGCAGAGAGTCCATGATGAGAATACAAGGCCTGAAACAGACAGAGACATGGAGACGGTTTGTCTCAGCAGAGCAGCAGCAGCTCCACCTGCAGGTGAAAACACAGAAGTGCATCCACTCACTGTTTGCAGAGGCTGGGTCTGGAGGACAGGCTGGAGGCGTCAGAGCTCAGCGGGTCTTCAGCCAGAGTCCCGTCTTCACTGCACTCGTCCTGCACACGCCAAAGAGAGAAGGAGAGGACGGGTTAAAAATATAAATAAATAAAGAAATAAATAAAAAGACAGGACAGAAGAAGAGTCACCTGACAGGAGCTCTGGTCGTCAGAGAAGGTGTAGGTGTCGTCGTCTCCTTTTCCTGAACCGTAACAAACACTGATTCTGTGCAACTCGCCTGAAATAAAAGACAAATTATCATTAAAACTCTGAAAACAAACCCTAAACACTACGTCACCAGCTCAGTTTAAGCAACTGATTATTTGTAAAGTTCACTCCACCACCACACTGGATAGACATGTTTGTAGTTCTTTCTAGTATTTTTGAAAATATTTTTGAAAAATGTTTCAAACATTTTTTGAAATTTTTTTTGATTTTTTTTTTTTAAATATTTTTGAATTTTTTTTGGAAAATATTTTCGAAAAATGTTTCAAAAATATTTTCAGGTAACTTTTTCCCTGTCACCATTTTCCGTATATACATATTTTTTTTTGTCTAATTTCACGCTACTGTGACAAGGAAACTATCTTGTCTCAGTGGTTCCCAAAGTGGGGGGCGTGACCCCTAGGAGGGGCCCTGAGCCATTGCAGGGGGGTCCTGTGGTACAGGAGTCAGTTTCACTGTTGGTAACGTGATAATGACGGGACAGAGAAATGAGGTGAGTGAACCAGCTTTAGATAACAACACAGGGAGCTGGACGGGATTGAGGAGTCTTTCTGTGGGGATTTTGCAGGACGAGGGGGCAGTCATGTGATCGGGATATGACGGGAGTATTTATGTAGACTCAGGATGGGATGGGAGAGACGGTTGACTCCCCCGTGACCCTCTAGATGGAATGAATGAATCAATAAAGGACACTGCTACAGATGTGATGGACACGTTTCTGAGGGGCTCATTGGGGGGTCATGAAGATTTGCTCATGTACCAAAGGGGTCCCAGCAGAGAAAGTTTGGGAACCACTGTCTTATCTTAATTATGAGACCTCCTCCTCCTCCTCCTCCACCACCTCCTCCTCCCCCTCCACCTCCTCCTCCCCCTCCTCCTCCTCCTCCTCCTCCTCCTCCTCCTCCTCCTCCACCTCCCCCTCCTCCTCCACTCACTGGTGTACTGCTGCTCTCCGTCGTTCTGGCCGTTGCCTGACGTCGCTGCAGCCTCTTGACTCGCCGTGGGGGGGTTTTCTACGTCTCCATCCGTCTGACCCTCTGCAGACCCCTCGGGACCTCCGGGGGACAGCTGGTCCGAACAGCTGTCCAGCCCGTCTCCGTCCGGGGACAGGGGACGGCAGTGGTCCGGGATGTTCTCCTCTGACTGGAGGTCTGCGGCCGAGGTGGCCGAGGCGGCGGCGGTGGGTGCGTTGGCGGCCGGGACGGGGCCGTGGTACAGCGGGTTCTGCTCAAAGACGGGACCCTCCAGACCCGGGAAGCAGATGACGGCCAAGTACCAGTGAGCCCTGACAACACGGGGACAGGAAGAGGACAGAATGAAAAGGGTCTGAGACAAGACTCTACTTCAACCATGGTTCTACTGGACAGATCCAACAGGAACTCAATGAAGACCAGAGGAACCAAGGAGAACCTCAACCAGAACCATAGAGCTGATGATTCATTCTAATGAGAGCTGATGATTCATTCTAATGAGAGCTGATGATTCATTCTAATAAGAGCTGGTGATTCATTCTAATAAGAGCTGATGATTCATTCTAAGAAGAGCTGATGATTCATTCTGATAAGAGCTGATGATTCATTCTAATAGAGCTGATGATTCATTCCAAGAAGAGCTGATGATTCATTCTAATAGAGCTGATGATTCATTCTAATAAGAGCTGATGATTCATTCTAAGAAGAGCTGATGATTCATTCTCATAAGAGCTGATGATTCATTCTAAGAAGAGCTGATGATTCATTCTAAGAAGAGCTGATGATTCATTCTAAGAAGAGCTGATGATTCATTCTAATAAGAGCTGATGATTCATTCTAAGAAGAGCTGATGATTCATTCTCATAAGAGCTGATGATTCATTCTCATAAGAGCTGATGATTCATTCTAAGAAGAGCTGATGATTCATTCTAAGAAGAGCTGATGATTCATTCTAAGAAGAGCTGATGATTCATTCTAAGAAGAGCTGATGATTCATTCTCATAAGAGCTGATGATTCATTCTCATAAGAGCTGATGATTCATTCTAATAAGAGCTGATGATTCATTCTAATAAGAGCTGATGATTCATTCTGAGCTGATGATTCATTCTAATAAGAGCTGATGATTCATTCTAAGAAGAGCTGATGATTCATTCTAATAAGAGCTGATGATTCATTCTCATAAGAGCTGATGATTCATTCTCATAAGAGCTGATGATTCATTCTCATAAGAGCTGATGATTCATTCTAAGAAGAGCTGATGATTCATTCTAAGAAGAGCTGATGATTCATTCTAAGAAGAGCTGATGATTCATTCTGAGCTGATGATTCATTCTAATAAGAGCTGATGATTCATTCTGAGACTCACGATTCATTGATGGGAACAAAAATGAAGTCCTTCTGGAAGAGGTCAACGTGTCGAGTCCACGTCTTCACTCTGTTGTGTTTCCGTTTCTGAATCCTGTCAAAGAAGACATTTATTAGACTGTAGCTGGACTGAAGGAGCCGTCGTCCTCTCCGTGTCTCCAGGGGGACACTCACGGCAGGTTGGTGGTGTCCGGGGCGTTCCTCCGGTCTCTCTGGTTCAGCCTCTTGTAGAAGAAGGAGCTGAACACGTGGATCCTTTGAGCGTCTTCCTTTTTCAACTTCTCTAAAACTAAATACCTGTCAGTGGACAAAGACACAGGACGTCAGCAGCAGATCAGGCGGCCCGGAGACAAGGACGTCCACGGCTCCAAGAACTTACTTTAAATAAAAGTCTATGATAACATCGTTGAGGAATTCTCCATCGTTAAGGCAGTGGAGGTCTTCATTAGTGACGGATATGCCGCCTTTGGCTGGAGGGGGAGGGTACACCATCAACCTGGAGGACGGGGGACAGACGAGACAGAGAGGGGAGAGACAGGGGACAGAGAGGGGAGAGACAGGGAGATAGAGAGGGGACAGACAGGGGAGAGACAGGGGACAGACAGGAAGGGACGGGAGAGAGAGATGAGAGAGACGAGAGGGCCAAGAGAGATAAGAGAGAGGCAGGTGGGACAGGAGAGAGAAGAGAGACAAGACAGAGACAAGAGGGACGGGAGAGAGACAAGAGAGAGACAGGAGAGAGACGAGAGGGATGGGAGAGAGACAGGAGAGAGACAAGAGAGACAGGAGAGGGACAGGAGAGAGAAACAAGAGAGACAGGAGAGACAGGAGAGGGACAGGAGCGATAAGAGAGATGGGAGAGACATACAGGAGAGATAGAGGAGGGGCAGGAGAGAGACAAAAGGGACAAGAGAGACACAGACAGGGACGGGAGAGAGGCAGGTGAGAGACAAGAGGGAGACAAGAGAGACAGGAGAGAGACAAGAGGGACAGGAGACACAAGCCAGAGACAGATGAGAGACAGGAGAGACTTCTGTTACTAGCTACATTAGCTTTGTATGCTAACATACCTTAGCTCATTATAATTATAAATAAATAAATAACTTAATGAATAAATAACTAAATGTCCTCCAGGGGGCAGCAGAGGGACTCACTTGACAATGGGTCCAGAGAAAGCGTGTTGGTCGTCCTCGTCCTCGTCCCCTTCCCCGTAGTAAGTGCTGGTCTGCTGCCGGGTGGCCATCCGTGTGCGCGTCGGCATGGAGACGGGCGTCGTCGGGGCGACCTGAGCGCCCGTGGTGACCCTGATCGGGGAGGACTGGGAGAGTTTCTGGGGAGTCTGCACCGGGAGAGACAGAGGGAGACAGAGAGAGAGACAGAGAGAGAGACAGAGAGAGAGACAGAGAGAGACAGAGTAAGACCTCCATCTCCATGGAAACAGTCACCACGGCACCAACTGATGGAGAAGAAGGTGAAAACATGGCTGATAGGAGGTGATGGATTCTGGACTAAGTCTGGTTTAAGATGGAAGATCTGGTCTCTAGAGTCCAGGTGTGAACACTGATCTGGTCTCTAGAGTCCAGGTTAAACAGGTCCAGGTGTGAACACTGATCTGGTCTCTAGAGTCCAGGTTAAACAGGTCCATGTGTGAACACTGATCTGGTCTCTAGAGTCCAGGTGTGAACACTGATCTGGCCTCTAGAGTCCAGGTTAAACAAATCCAGGTGTGAACACTGATCTGGTCTCTAGAGTCCAGGTGTGAACACTGATCTGGTCTCTGGAGTCCAGGTGTGAACACTGATCTGGTCTCTAGAGTACAGGTTAAACAGGTCCAGGTGTGAACACTGATCTGGTCTCTAGAGTCCAGGTTAAAAAGGTCCAGGTGTGAACACAGATCTGGTCTCTGGAGTCCAGGTGTGAACACTGATCTGGTCTCTAGAGTCCAGGTGTGAACACTGATCTGGTCTCTAGAGTCCAGGTGTGAACACTGATCTGGTCTCTGGAGTCCAGGTGTGAACACTGATCTGGTCTCTAGAGTACAGGTTAAACAGGTCCAGGTGTGAACACTGATGTGGTCTCTAGAGTCCAGGTTAAACAGGTCCAGGTGTGAACACTGATCTGGTCTCTAGAGTCCAGGTGTGAACACTGGTCTGGTCTCTGGTGTCCAGGTGTGAACCCACCTTCTCCATCTTCTCCATCTTCTGCTTCGTGGCCTTGTTGTAGTTGACCAGACGCTTGTTGGCCTCCTCAAAGGTCATCTTGGCTGGGAAGTTCTCGAGGCCGTTGGTCTGGCCGATCTCGCCCAGGATGTCCTCCAGGATCACCTGCTCCTTCATGGACAGGCCGTTCTCAAAGATAAGGACGATGTACTTCTCGTCCAACTCTGCTGGGACAGAACATGAAGCGTTGAGGTTTATCAAAAGCTGGAGCTGCTGCCGTTTCTCCTACGGTCTACGCTCTGGACCACTCACCGTCTCCGGCGCAGTCGAACCAGTGGTCTTCCTTTTCACCGGACATGTTGAGCTGAGAACGCAGGCGGTGGCACTCGTTCGGGGTCGTCTGGAAGTACAAGACGGGAAGTTTCCGGACGCTGCACCACTCGCAGCTGATCAGCTCCGACGCCCGCAAGCAAATCTTCTCCGTGGTGCCCTGCTCACGGCCTGGACGCCAAACACACCAGTCACATTTTCACCACGTTAGAGGTCGTACATAGACGCTTCACACTGCATGGACAATCACTGGGACAGTATTTTCACCACATCGTCATTTTTATGTATACTTTCCAACTCCAAGCTGAATAAACTTAAATGTCTGTTGGATTTAAACATACTCGGTAAGAAAGGGTGTGGCCTTAGGAGATCAACGCCCTATGTGAGGCACAATTATTAGTCAGCTTCTTATTCTCAGACAACAGACTCTGAAAAGTCATCATAGGCTATAAAACATCTGTCACAGGGATGCAGCACTCTTGAAGTTGCTAAGACACTAGGATGTGATCACAGAACCAAACGTTTCGTTGCAATATGACGCATATGAACTGCCAAAGATCGGAGAGGAATCAAACGTGAAGCTACCAGGAACCTGTTATCCTCCAGTGCTTCCAGAACCGTAACCTACCTGGAGTAGGGTTGGGCGTATGACGGTTTAAAGTGTCTACCGGTAGAGATTTTGCGATACCGCTCATACCGGAGAAAGAGCAGATGTCTGCGGCATCTCTCTGAGATGAAGAAGTATCTGAAGACGGATCTTTCAAAGGTTTTATGGACTGATGAGACGAGCGTGACTAGTGATGGACCAGATGGACCAGTCTATGGACACAGACGCCAGCAAGGTGGAGGTTGAACAATGGTGTATCCTGGAATTATTAAAGATGAGCTTGATGGACCTTTTCTGGTTGAAGATAAACTCAAACTCGACTCCCAAACCTACCGCCAACTTTCTAGAAGACACTGTCTTCATTCAGTGGAACAAGATCAAGTCTGCATGTTTCAAGAAGACTAAGGTTTTTATTCCAGGACAATGTTCCACCTCATGGATCAAAGTAGTCCACTCTATGGCCAATCAGTAAAGGTCCTTAAGATGAAAGAACAGGGACATGGTTACTTTCTTCACCTGACCCAGACCTTGTTGAGAACTTGTGGACGTTTCTTAAACGTGAGATGTAGAGTGAAGGAAGGGAGGCTGTGGTTGAGGCTGTGGTTGAGGCTGTGTCTGAGGCTGTGTCTGAGGCTGTGTCTGAGGCTGTGTCTGAGGCTGTGTCTGAGGCTGTGTCTGAGGCTGTGTCTGAGGCTGTGGTTGAGGCTGTGTCTGAGGCTGTGTCTGAGGCTGTGGTTGAGGCTGTGGTTGAGGCTGTGTCTGAGGCTGTGTCTGAGGCTGTGTTTGAGGCGGCGCTACTGGTCACTGATTCATTTCTTTTCAAATGTCAGAAATGCTTATTTGTTCAGTTTCAGTTGTTTATTATTCTGAGATGAAATTAAAGAAGTGAGACGGGAATATTTTTGGTTTTCTTTGAGTTGCAAAAAAAAAAAGAAAACGCACTTTCACTTCCTTAAACATTCAGGTTTGAGGTTTATTAACATCTTGGACTGACCAAGGGCGCTGCTGTTGTTAAATGATAAAACTATTTGCCCAATAATTGTGCACACAGTGTAAAACCACAGGATTCTTTGACTAACAAATTACTGAGATTGAATAGTTTGTTTAATGTTTTATTTACTGAATCCGTACCTTCAGTTTCCAGCTGGATTTGGTCGATAGAAAACTGAAAAGACAAAAGAACAAAAACAGAATTTACCATCTTCATCTTAGAACATCAACTTAACATCCAAGTTTAAAAGCATTTCCAGCATTTTATACAACATTATCAATCTTTACTTCCTGCAGCAGAGTGGAGTCAACAGTTTGAAGGTTCTCAATCATCCAGGACAACAAGCCAAAACAAAGATATTTCCATTCAGTTTCTTCAAATCCCAGGTGAGTATCTGGTCGCTAACAAACCCGAGTCATGTGAGTTTAAGGTGGACAGCACCCACATGTTCCTATTTAACCCTAAACTCCCCATCAGTCTTTTAGAACCAGGAAATCGTGCACCGATAAAAGTTCCACGATGTTTAGAACGCAAACTGCGATGAGAGGCGAGAGCCAATTATTAAGGTCAGTCGCCACCAAGTGGTCAGGGTGTGAACTGCAATCTGTCAAAATGACTGATAGCCTTCAGATTTGTCCGTCACAAAAAAACTGTCAATGACGGAAACTATTCGTTTAACGTGACCTCTGGTTGGAACAAAAGTGTCTCCAGAAGCTTGTGGAAGGTTTGAGTCTCGCTGAACAATTTAAAAAGGCAGAAGATTTAAACTTCTCACCTGTTTCATGTTGTTATAATGAATGAGTAAGAAATGTGAAGACTCACAACAACGGGCTTCATCACCATGCGGCGTAGAGTTCCTACTCTTACGCTCCGACACTCCAGTATGATGCTGTCGCACTTGGACATGATTTTGGATTTCTTTGGCCTGGGCTCAGGGGGCTGGTTTCCAAACTGTGAAAAAGAGAATGAGAAAGACTGATGACTGGTTTGAGGTGCTGAAGGCTCTGGAGAGAAAGCAGGCCTCGGCCCGTCACCTGATCTTTCATGCGGGCCCTTCGAGGTATCGTAATCTTCACGTTGACGTCCTCGAAGAATTCGGCGCCAAGATCCTCCAGCTCTCCGGCGCTCTTCACGGCCGCCTCCACCCTGCCTCCGGAGGGCGCCGGAGAGGAGTGGGCGGAGTCGGCGGGTCGGGGGGAAACGCTGTCCAGTCTGTTGACGCTGCCCGTGCTGGCATTGTCGGCCTCCTCCTCTTCGTCGTCGCTGGACAAGACGACTAGAAAACGACAGGCAACACAGTAAAGGCTTTTTAGTTTTATACCTGGAGCTATTTGTTTATGAGTTCTGTTTTTTTGAGAGGAACTTCATTAACCCTTTGGAGTCGACGTGACCAGTTTAAGACGATGTAGCAGCAAGATGAAGTCTCACTGCGACTCTGTTTCAATTTGTGTAGAAAGTGTTAACTTCAAACTATAAACCATTTGTTGATAGGCCAAGTAAAACTGGACTTATTAAATCTAATATACGGCTTTTTCCTCAATACCGTCATCGTGTTTGGTGCACATTTAGTGCAGGAAGATACGGCAAAATGGACAAGAGATAACTAGCCGGGCTTCAGGTGATTGAAAGCAAAAAAACAAAACATGAAACCCTCTTTCCTATTGGTGGAAAAATGCATCACATCAGCCAATCAGAAAATGATATGGTAATGGTTGCTAAGGAGGAGGGAACATTTATACGACGTTACGTTACTTATATGACATTGATAATACAACGTCGATTTGAGTGGAATACGTTGACGCAGCGCAATGTTTTCCGAGAACATTTGAACTCAAATTCATCAAATAAAGACCCTGTAGCTCAAATCTGCCAAAACAGAGGGCAGTTAATAATCCCCCAATACCCCAACAAGAAGAAGTCGTAGTCTGGTCTGATGGTTGGTTGGTGCTCAGAGTCTGAGAGTCATTGTCGTCGTGGTCTTACCAGTTGTTTTTGAGAAAGGAACTCAGAGACTCCAGAGCAGATGCTAATGCTAATGCTACTGCGGAGTGATGTTTTTTCTGCTTCAGCAAAGCTCTACCAAGCTTCAGACATTACAATCGACTCCCTTCAACACTCACTGGGGTCGTTGAGCTCGTGCTGCTGGGCCGCCGCCGCCGCTGCTGCTGCTGCCGCCGTCGTCCTCTTCCCTTTCGGCGAGTTCCTGGTTCCGCAGCAGCTGGACGTCCCGGCTAGCAGGTGGGGCCTGGTGTTGTTGAGAGGCAGCGGGGTGGCCCTGGTGTTCATGACCCGTACGGGCTGGGCGTCCATGCACGGCGCCCTCATGGTCGTGACCGGCTTGTAGAAGTTCTGCTGGGGGCTGTTTGGTCCGGGCGAAGGCTGGGATCGGATGGGGGGGCGCGGGGTCGGGGAGGGCAGGGCGCTGCCACAGTGGTGACACCGGCTGCTGTCCTCGCTGGGTTTGCTGCACTTCAAACACACCGAGTGGTAGACGATCGGCCGGAGAGGCTGCAGGAGGAAAAACACAAAGTTAAAGAAGGAAATCTGATTAGATATCACATGACTTCTGGGTAATGAAGTCCTACCCCTCTGGGCCTCCCTTACCTCCGCTGCTTTAACCTGCAGAGGGAAAGTACAGCAGTCCTCCAGGGGTTTCCTCTTCTGCTGGATGCGACGCTTGATGTTCAAGGTCTCTTCTTCTGAAAGCGTAAAGACAGAAGTATAAACACGTCACATTTGAACATCTGGTTCAGTGCAGACGTCATTCCGCTCGTTTTCCTCGGCCGTGAACTCACCTGGGATCACCGGGCAGGTGAGGATGATGCTCTCCACTTCCACGGGCCGCTGTGTGGTGGAGAAGTCGTTCCTGCAGGAGGACAGACAACATGGAGAGGTCAGTGGGTTTAACAGGAATCTGTTAAAAGTCTGAAAGTCTGAAAGTGTTCTTCCTTCTCATTATTCTTCTACAGATGAGAATCAAAGCTACGTTTACATCAACCAGGACGTCTTCAATATGATCAGAGATCAACTGTCACCATGGAGACCGAATCAAACGTTATATGGGTTTACATCAACACATCAATCATTGTAGAGGAGCATCACATCTACTGGAAATGGAACAGAAGAAGAAGAAAGAGGAAGAAAGGAGGTGTGAATGTGAAGAGGAAGAAGAAGAAGAAGAAAGGAGGTGTGAATGTGAAGAGGAAGAAGAAGAAGAAGAAAGAAGGTGTGAATGTGAAGAGGAAGCAGAAAGCAGAGGAAGAGGTTTTTCCATCTCTATCTCTTTATTCTTCTTTTCAGTGATCTCTCCCTACCAACACCATCAGGGTCTCCTCTGCCGTGGCGTCTACTCCTCCTCCTCACTAGCTCCAGAGCAGAAGGAGGTCATGTCTCTAAAATAAAGCTGGCTCTTACCTCTGGGATGGCTTCCTTATCGCCGAGGGCATGTGTGCGTGCTGAAAGTGTCGCCCCTGTAGGACGATTCCTTGTGACGGCGTGGGACTGATGATCAAATAGTTGTTTCCGTTGGGCATCGGAGGCGTGGTTGCTACGGTGATGGGCGGCTCGCTGCAGGAGAGGACGAGTCAGAGTCAGATTGATTACAGGCCAGGAAGCCAGAGCCAGCTGGTCTGGAGTCTCTCTGTTAGGAACTGATGATGATCCTGCAACTACATGAACTGATGAGGAGCGTTTTTAAACGTGTAAACATGATGAACGTGTAACGTACCTGGGTCTTTTTGGTGCCAGCCTGCTCAGAGGTCTGTGACTGTTCAGACGGTTTTCATACGTTCGCAGAGGATCAGTGGAAGCGAAGTGCCTGAACGTGGGAGACTGGAGACAACAGACGTAAAAGGCTTAGTCAGAGACGGTTTGTTAACGTCTATTAGGGTCCTAGCTTCCAAGCTAACATCAGCTCCTCTTAGCTTCCTAGCCTCCCAGCTAACAGTAGCTCTCCCTAGCTTCCTAGCCTCCCAGCTAACAGTAGCTCCTCCTAGCTGCCGAGCCTCCGAGCTAACAGTAGCTCTTCCTAGCTTCCTAGCCTCCCAGCTAACAGTAGCTCTTCCTAGCTTTCTAGCCTCCCAGCTAACAGTAGCTCCTCCTAGCTGCCTAGCCTCCCAGCTAACATCAGTTCCTCTTAGTTTCCTAGCCTCCCAGCTAACAGTAGCTCTTCCTAGCTTCCCAGCTAACAGCAGCTTCTCTTAGCTTCCTAGCTTCTGCAGGGCTGATCTATGAGGTCTGATGGGAGTTGACGATACAGTGAGAGTCAGTCAAGATGCAAAGTTGGGAACGATTTACCTTTTTCCCCTCTGGGGAGGTCGGCTGCTGCCGGTCCATCTCCTCCACGCTCACCTCACTCGCACTGAACAAAAAGAAAAGAACAAGTTTAAAACTGCATGCACGTAGTCGTCGTACATTTTACTCAGAATGTTTAATGAGTCTGCTGGTGTTTCTGTATCAGTGAGTGAAATATGAAACATCATGTCTGCACATTAATGGACCAAATGGATTTGTCGGGACTGAGAGATAATTTTTCAGATTATCTAAAACTACATCAACCAAAGACGTCCTGAACCAGGTGAGGAAAATCATGTTTGACTTTTTTCGTTGCTACATGGTGATGCTAGCTACAGCGATTACAGCAATTTATAGACAACTATACACACACATGAGAAATCTGACTTGGAAACTACTGAAGAAACAGTTTGGCTACACGCTCATTAGCATGTTGGTAAATTTGAATGCAGACTGTGATTTCATCAGACATGATCCTAGGGCCACGATGCGACTAGTCGACAACCGGCTGTTTTTAGTTTATTGCTCCTCCTAGCTAACAAAAGCTCTTCTTAGCTTGTTAGCCTTCCAACTACCAGAAGCTTTTCTTAGCCTCCCAGCTAATAGTAGCACGTCCAAGCTTCCTAGCCTACCGGCTAATAGCAGCTCTTCTTAGCTTCTTAGCCTTCCAGCTAATAGAAGCTCTTATTAGCTTGTTAGCCATCCAGCTAATGGTAGCTCTTCCTAGCCTCCCAGCTAATAGAAGCTCTTCCTAGCCTCACAGCTAATAGTAGCATCTCCAAGCTTACTAGCCTCCCAGCTAATGGTAGCTCTTCCTAGCATTCCAGCTAACAGAAGCTCTTCCTAGACTCCCAGCCAATAGTAGCGCTTCTTAGCTTGTTAGCCTTCCAGCTAATGGTAGCTCCTCCTAGCTTCCTAGCCTCCCAGCCAATAGAAGCTCTTCTTAGCTTGTTAGCCTTCCAGCTAATGGTAGCTAGCGAAATTGCATCTCAGTTGAGCTAAATTGCTCTTTTTTTATTTCCTCGTTTGTGTTTTGGACTTTTCATACATCAGCTTCTAAAAACATTTAAACATTTAACACAAACACAACTTGATCATTAGCTGCGACCCTGATCCGTCTCTACAAAGACTAAGCATCCATAAAGCGTCTAAAGCAAGCAAGCGTCCTCCTGCAGGCGCCTGTCCTAAGGACGGGTAATATTATGCAACGCTAGCAGGCGAGGATTGACATGCAGCACAGATCTGTAGCGAGACAGGAATAGCTCGCTGATCAGCGGCGGTGGGAGAGTGATGCAGTGCAGCGCTGAGAGCGAAGGCCGGTGGAAGTGCTTACTCATGCCTCCTCCTCCTCCTCTCCTCTTCACTGTCATCAGAAAGAGAAAAGCTCCAGCTGTTCTTGTACCCTCCATCTCGCTTGGTCTCTGATCTATCCAGGGCTTGAATTGAATAATGAGATAAACCACGTCAGTGCAGGGAGACAAGACCGAGACACGGCCACCCAGCTGGAAGGACGGATCATTTCAGCTGGGTGACAGTCAGGCTGCTGCAGAAAGCATCAGAGACACACTCATGTCACGGCGCTTCACTTTCAATTCTGCTTCTTTACTCAGTGAGAATCTGTGAAGATGTTGGTTTATGGCTCCAATGTTCTTCTGTAAATGAAGACGATTACACCAAAATGATCATTGGTGACATGAGTGTCAGTCACAGAGTAAAAATATTCAGTAAAATATACATATCTGGATCATCCAGCTAGTTATGGAGGTTATTTCTAACATTTTGTAGAGAGAGTTGGTGGTAAACAGGATTAATCTAAGAGATCACCTCCTATCAGAGTGGTTGTAGCTTTCCGTAGCTCTTCCTAGCATCCCAGCTAACAGTAGCTCTTCTTAGCTTCCTAGCCTCCCAGCTAACAGTAGCTCTTCCTAGCCTCCCAGCTAACAGTAGCTCTTCCTAGCCTCCCAGCTAACAGTAGCTCTTCCTAGCCTCCCAGCTAACAGTAGCTCTTCCTAGCCTCCCAGCTAACAGTAGCTCTTCCTAGCCTCCCAGCTAATAGTAGCTCTTCCTAGCTTCCTAGCCTCCCAGCTAAAAGTAGCTCTTCCTAGCTTCCCAGCTAATAGTAGCTCTTCCTAGCCTCCCAGCTAAAAGTAGCTCTTCCTAGCCTCCCAGCTAACAGTAGCTCTTCTTAGCTTCCTAGCCTCCCAGCTAACAGTAGCTCTTCTTAGCTTCCTAGCCTCCCAGCTAACAGTAGCTCTTCCTAGCCTCCCAGCTAGTAGTAGCTCTTCCTAGCTTCCTAGCATTCCAGCTAACAGTAGCTCTTCCTAGCTTCCTAGCCTCGTAGCTAATATCAGTTTCTCTAAGCTTCCTAGCCTCCCAGCTAATAGTAGCTATTGGTTGATAGCTCCAATGTTCTTCTGTAAATGAAGACGATTACACCAAAATGATCATTTGCGACGTGAGTGTCAGTCACAGAGTAAAAATATTCAGTAAAAATATACATATCTGGATCATCCAGCTAGTTACGGAGGTTATTTCTGATATTTTGTAGAGAGAGTTGGTGGTAAACAAAGTTTATCTAAGAGATCACCTCCTATCAGAGTGGTTGCAAAAATGTGATAGAGTAGCTTAGGTAGCACTAAAGAAACGGTACAGATACTACATGAAACCTTGATGCAAAGGTATTAATACCGTTGGCGCAACCATGGCCAAAGAGTTGTCCTCCTGTCAGAGAGTTTGCAGTTCATCAAAGAAATGAAAACAGCCACTAACGTATGTGAAATGCTACTTCATATTCCAGGCCTATAGGTGGTGCTGTTTCAGTTTCAGTTCGGAGAGGAAGAGGCGGAGCATGCGCATAAAGCTTGAGCGCTGCGTTTAAACCAAAAAGTGTCTGTGTGTGGACGGGGCCTGAGATGTTGAAATGAAAACAAGGAGAAGCTTCTACTTCAGCCACAACGAGACATTTACATAAACATAAACGTTTCTCAAATCAGACAGTGAGTGGTGTAAACCTTTGATAATCTGATCCTATGAACCATCATTGATGTCCCTCCAACCAGTCCTGATCCAGGAGGCGTCGTCCTGCTGAGAGAACCATGAAAGAGAGGACATGGTCTACAGAGATGCTGAGGTAGGAGCTAAGAACCTGAGGTCTTCTAGCAGAACATGGACCGAACATCAAATTGTCTCCACCGTCTTGTCTCCTGCCCATAATCCATCCTGGTTCCATGTGTTCTCCAGGTTAGATCCAATCAGACCAGAACCTCTTCCTTACTTCTCCCAGGTCTCCATGGTCCAGATCTGAGCTTCCATCAGAGGTCAGCATGGACCTCCTGACAGGTCTGAGTCTATCAGAACCAGAACCACATGAGTCAGAACCAATGATCCTTGATCCGGGACCTTGGTTCTGGTTCTCCCCTGTCCTCCTCCTCCATCCTCTTCCTTCTGTCTCTGGGTCTTCTCCTTTGACATCTTTTGACCTCCTCTTTGGGCTCCCTTTCTTCCTTCTCTTCCTTAGTGTCTTCGTCTTCCTCCTCTTGCTCATGTCTCCGGTTCTCCTCCTCATTCATGACTTTTGACCTCCTCTTCCTTGATGTCTTCGTCTTCCTCATGTCTCTGGTTCTCCTCCTTCATTGAACGACGTTTGACCTCCTCTTCCTTAGTGTCTTTATCTTCCTCCTCATGTCTCTGGTTCTCCTCCTTCCTTGGACCACTGGAGCCGAGGATCTAGAGCTGTAGTTCTAGAGACGTCCTGATCCTGGTCCTCGTCTCAAAGTCATATGAATTTTTCTTGCCTCCATTATCTTCACGTCGCTGCCGTGCAGTGATCTACTTTCTTTTTGTTTCATTTTGTCTCGGTGCCGTTGGACTAATTCTCCTGTAGGAAGGAAAAGTTTTTGATTTTCCATTCTCTAAATTCAGTTTTTGTTGTTTTCCACTTTGTGAAGCCAACTAGTGAGATAACACACACAGAAATAAACGAGCCAGAGTGCTGATGCACAAACAGAGCTGGATGCTGCTGAGCAGAGTTTATCACAACGCCCCGACTTCCTGTTTCCTCCCAGAAATCAACCCAACTATTTGAAGTGGATTTCAAAACCAACAGTCGACACGCACATGCACAAGGAGCAGAGGAGAGAAGGCAAGAAAACACGAGCAGGAAAGGTCAAAGCTAGCTTCACCTGGCCGAGAGCCCGGCAGGTAAACAGCACTTAAACCCAGCGTAATCCCCCCCCGTCACTTTAAAACACGCATCAGGCCTTAAAAGACGCGTTCTGTTCTTTCTCCTTAAAAGCAAATAACTCTGAGGCCCATTTTCCCTCCGGCCTCGTCCATAATACCTCAACAGGACATTTTGATAAAACGCTGTGGCCCGTTTTTAGTGAATTACACGTTTTAGTGTCTTTTTAAACCAAGAAGAAGAATCACACATTAGATATTTGCTTCTACTTCAATCCTGCACAAACACAACTGAGCCTGTTCCCATCTCTTCCAGACCTGAGTCGACCCCGTGTTTGGCGAGCTCCACGTCTCCCTCCATCTTCCATCTTCATAAATTTGGTTTGCAGACGGTGAGCTAATGGATTTCCTGCAGGATGACTCTCAGATAAGGTGGCTCTATTTCTCTATTTCTCTTTCTCTGCAACTGCAACAACTACACCAACAACTCAAGCTTGATGTTCAGGATTCAAAGGGCACGCTGAGAAACACAACGGCAGCCGGCTCTACGTTAAATGTCCACGTAATCTACCGGAAACAGAAACGCATTCCTGCAGTTAGTTTATCAAAATCTGAAAAATACGAGCTGGGATGAGCAACCTGAGGTGAAGCAGGGTGAATCCAGGCGAAAGTTAGGACGTAAACCAAAGACACGTCCTCATAGGGTCAAAACTTCTTGTTCTACTTCTTCGTTGGCTAGCACCAAGAAAAAGAAAAACGAAGAAGAAGAAGAAGAAGAAGAAAGAGAGGGTTAGGGAGTTTATGGCAACTAATCCAGTCCACTCTTGGAGAAGACAAGGAAGACAAGGACAGACTTTAGGAAGACACAGGAGACCAACTCTAGGAGAAGACAAGGAAGACAAGGACAGACTTTAGGAAGACACAGGAGACCAACTCTAGGAGAAGACAAGGAAGTCAAGGACAGACTTTAGGAAGACACAGGAGACCAACTCTAGGAGAAGACAAGGAAGGACTTGGATTGGACCGTAGAGAGACAGAATAACTTGTGTTTCAATCAGATATTTGTCCTGAATCGTTCAATGTGGGACCTTTAGGTCGATCAAACGATGCAGGAAGCTCCCGATAATTTCCCAAAACATCGTCCAGCTCTGGTCCATGTGACGTCCCGGCCCGTGGACCGGAGCTGCAGGACGTAGCGGTCCAACCAGCTGCCTCCTAGCCGAAAATCGCCACAGATGAACGTCTACAGCTACGAATCAACGTGGACGGATGCTTGTTTATGTTGTTTTATTTTTAATCAGAAGCTGTAGAGTCAAACCTCTGAGGACATACAGAGACGTTGTATTCTACATTAAAGACAAGAAGACGTTGATTACTGGCTTCAGCGTCGTTTAATCAATCAAACTTAATGTTTTGTGCGTGTTTGTATTATAATTCATAAAATAAAAAGATAAATACAGATTTAAAAACAAATATAAGTCATTGACAACAGCTTTATTTAAGTTGTTAAGCTTTTACATTCAATATTTAACCTTTTAAGCAGATATAAAACATCACCAACAGCATAAATAATGTCTATAAACGTTGCTAACATCTGAAGTTAGCATGCTAGCTGTGGCTCTTTATATCTATAATTAGAGTTTTTGTGCAACACTTTTTAATATTTGATGATTATGAGAAGCATTTTAAATCTTAAATTAGCCTTTAAATTAAAATTAAACAGGGATATTTAAAAAAAAAAAAAAAGTAGATATGTCAGATTAGAAATGCAGATTTAAATAGATTTTAAGACACTGGAGGATTAATTAACAAATAACAGGTTAAATATTTAGGTTTTTTAATCTTATTTAAACTTCTAAATGTGTTATTTAACCTTTCAAATGGAGCTAAAACACATTATAATAAAACAGCAGCACAAATAACGTCTCTGTTTACATTTTTCTACTATAAAGATTAGCATGCTAACATCTGAAATCAGGATGTTAGCATGCTAGCTGCGGGGCTACAGCAGCTGTGCGCGTGTCAGCACAGTTAATGTGTGATTTTATATTTATTATTAAAGTGTTTGTGTGTGTCTGTGTGTTGTGTTGACGTGTGTTGTGGCAGCTAGCAGCTTAGCATTGACAGGAAGGCCTGTCTGTGCTGCAGCTACCTACAACTCCCACAGCTAGCGTCAGAGCTAACGGGGGCTAGCTCTGCTCTCATCGGGTTCTGGTTTAAAACCCAGCGCACCGGAACCCGGACCACCCCCACCCCGAGCACGGGGCCGCGTCCCGCTCCCGGCCCAGACATGTGTCACTGCCACCGGCCTGACA
Source organism: Planiliza haematocheilus (assembly GCA_005024645.1). NCBI lineage: Eukaryota > Metazoa > Chordata > Actinopteri > Mugiliformes > Mugilidae > Planiliza > Planiliza haematocheilus. The sequence continues at coordinate 337,735 of SRSE01000327.1, read as the reverse complement.
GCGCCCGCTCCGCCGCGGCAGTGCGTGCGGGGATGCGTGTGTTGTTGTTGCAGGCAGCTTTATGAGGCTAGCTAACGTTAGCTAGCACACTGGGCTCCACACAGATTTTCGGGACCGATCTCGGTTTGACACCAGCCGGCCCCGGAGGCTGGCTCTGAGCGGGCAGGGACCCGGAGGCTGTGTGCGGGTAAAATGGCTGCTGGGCGACCGGAGCGTGGGAGCGGAGTGTCACGGCTTACCTTCGAGGAAAATGCTTCTATTGTTGGCCATGTTTATTCCATGATCCTCGTCGGATGGTCGTGTTGCTCATCGGGCGACTCGGTGCAGAGGATCGGCTTAATGTAGCGGGTCTGACCGACGGCTGCTACGATCCAGAGACTGGAGAGTTAGCATCCAGGCACCGGAAGTCCGCACAGCTCGGCTTCAAAATAAAAGCGTTTAAATAGTAGTTTAGTTGGATATAAACATTTAATTTAAAAAAATATATATATGTATGTTTAGCGACACATATACCACCTATATATAAGATTTCAGTTTAATTTAATTCATATGATTTAATTTAAGTGCTACAGCTGTTTTTATGACTTTTTAAAAGTATTTTTCCCAATATTTTCTTTTTAATTTCAGCTATAAACACTTCAAGTTAAAATAAATTGGAATTGTGCAAGTGCATTTTAGTTTTTGTGTGTGTATTATGTGAAGAATAATAAGAAAAAAGAATAATATATAATAATAATAATAAAATTAGCCTTTAAATGAAAATTATACTAAAAGATGTTGAAAAATGTTTTTATATAATCTTAGAAACACAGATTTTAAGTACATTTTAAGAAACTGGATCATTATTTGCTCAATAACAAACTCTTAATTAAAGTAAATAAGCTTCTAAATTAAAATAAATAGATAAAGTAATGATATTTAAATGTAAATCTGTTTCAAAGCAGATTTTATTCGTTGTCTTGTAAAAATATGACTTTTTGTATGTGAAAAGTGCTTTATAAACATTATTTATTATTTTGGTTGTAAGTCCTCTCACCCTTAAACACTTAAACTAAATTTTACTGTATTAATTAATTAAATTGTATTAATTAAAACTTATTTTTAACCCCATAGGTATATAAATTTAATATAGTTTAACCTGTTGAGAAATATCAGGTGTGCTCTCATTTTTTAATTTACTGCAGATTGATACGTCATGACTTTTTTTTTGCGTACACTTTTATTTTGAAGGCATTTTCCGGATGTCCAACGCTTTAAATTGCTTTAATTGGTTGCCTGGTAACACTCGGCTGCTCTGCACACCAGCGTGCGGTCAACTTTATCCTCGGTCTAGATGTCACTTTTATATAATTAGTGCGCATTTAATTTAGTTTATTATTAATAAAACATAAAACAACAACTTATTTAAGGTTCTGAAATATAATAGCGATGCAACAAGGATCTGTATTTGTTAATTTGTTCTTTTATTTATGCTGTTCCACAGCAGGACGTGATAGATGTGATACTTAAGTATATATATTATTAATTAATTCATATTTATTTACTTTAATGTGTTTATGAATGCAGAGCAGCGATCAGCGGCTAGATGGCGCTGTTCCTCACCGATCTGACCTGAACAATCACCTGCAGTGTGAAGAGCTGCTCTTAAGATTTATTTTTAAGTCTTTATATGATGATGTTTTGGTGTTTTAAGATGAAGAAGTTAACTTTAAAAGATCCTAAGATAAAATAAATTAAAATAATGAGTCATAACATTAAAACATTTAAATATACTGCATATTAAAATTATACCCTTTGTATTTCTACTTTGTATTTCTACTTTTTTTCCTCTGATGATTTTAATAAAACAAATACAACCAACAACAGATCTGCTGGGCCAATCAGATCGTTTGGGGGCGGGGCTTAATGTAGTGATAGACAGAAGAGTCTCAGCCGTAGTCATACATGTCATCTAAGCAACGCGGAGTTGAATTAGTTTACAACTAAATGTCTCTGATTGGTTGAAGGACTAGATCCAGTTGATGTAGACGTGTTTTATTTATTTGTCTGAATCAGCTGAAATGCGCCTCGTAATAAAATCCAGATGTTTAGTTAAGGCTGTTACATACGCCGCCATAAGCAAGAATTTTGTGTATGGAACAAACTTTAACAGACTCTAGATGTATAATAGAGTTTTAAAGGACCAGGGTGTAGAGTTTAGTGACATCTAGTGGTGAGGTGGTAGATTGCAACCAGCAGCATATTAATCAGTAATCACCTGTTTCGCTAACATGTAGGAGGTCAGTCTGTTCTGGCCCCCTATAGAAAACAACAGGGGCTTCATAAAGACGCATTTAGAGCTTTAAACATCACACATAAGCTTAGAGACTCTGGGAAGTTACATTTGTTTGCTATTTGTTTGTCTGTGATTGGTCCGTGATTGGTTGGAGGACTATCCAGTTGGTGAAGAGGTATTGGTATCAGTTGAGACTAGCCTCATAATTAAATCCCGATGGAGGGAGGCCAGGCTAGGTGTACCTAATGAACTGGCAAGTGAGTCTGTATCTAGAAAACAAATGTGGCAGCAGCTTAGTTCAACTTAAATATGCAAAGTTTTTCAAACTTGCAACATCATGTCACGTAAACTAAAGTCAGCTGACGACAAACAACATTATGATTTAAAAAACAAAGAAGAAAGGAGGAGCAGGAGGAAGAGGAGGAGGAGGAAGAGGAGTGGTCAGGCTGCTGGTTCAGCTGTCGGGGGTTTGGAAAAGCTTCAGTCAGTCAGATGAGCTGTTAGAGACTGAGAGCACAGGTTAAATATAGAGCAGAGCCTGATGACCAGGAACAAACCGGCTGAACATCCTGAGGTACGACACTGGTTTTAAACTCAGCTAAGAAAGAAAGAAAGAAAGAAGAAAGAAAGAAAGAAAGAAAGAAAGAAAGAAAGAAAGAAAGAAAGAAAGAAAGAGGCTGTCCTCTCCTGTCGACCCGGAGCGTAGAGACCAAACTAGGAGAGGACGAAGCTTCACTGAGCTCCAACAGAAGTAGATCGGATTTAAAACTTAAAGGACACAGATGTGGTATGAGGCGTTGACTTGATCAGTAGAGACTGAAGAACAGCTGAGACACTTTGGACGTCCTCAGAGACCAGGTGGGTACATTTGATATCATCACCAGCACATCTGGACTTTATCTGTTAAAAGAAAGAAAAATATATATGACCATGTGTGTTTTCCTGTTTGAAGGAACTTAAAGTTAATTTAACTGTCATGAACATTTAATGTCATTAAATACACAATATTTATTTTCATTAATTTTATTTTGAAAAAAAAGAAAATGGTGTAATATTTAAAAATATAACACACAAGACAATTAAAATAAAATTTTATATGTAAAAATTTTGAAAAAATTTGAAAAACATTAAGGAAAACATATACACACACAATATATACACACATTTAAAGTTATCTTTTAAAATAATAATGAATTTAATAAATTAATGTTTTTTCTAATATTACACATATTATCAAATTAATGTTGGAAACCAAATTTATTTTTCATTTCGTTTTAGTCAAGAAAAACTAAAACATTACGATAACACATCACTTTTACGTAGTAGTAGGGAGTAGTAAAGACGTTACTGTAAGTAATGACGAGAGGGGGGAGGTCTGGGTGGATGGGGCGATGGACGGGCCAATAAAACATCAGACTGTAACCTTATCCAAGTGTTTATTTCAGGATAACACTGGACTGGAAGCCAGAACGACTTCCTCCGCCTACAAATATTTTATGGTGGAAAGTTTATCTGGAGTCTCTCTGTTGGGAACTGATTCTGCTCCTAGCAAAGATCTGCTGGGCCAATCAGATTGTGGGGGCGGGGCTTAATGTGGTGATGGATAGATGAGTAACAGTAGTCGTACACATCATCTGAGCGCCATTGGGTTGGACTTGTTTACGTCTAAATGTCTTTGACTGATTGGAGGACTATCCCAGAGGACCATTAATGTTTTTCAGCTGGTGGTTTTAATATTGTGGCTGATCGATGTGCAGGCACTAATGTAAGATTTTTAAAGTTGAGCTTTTATGCAACACACACACAAAAAAACCAACTGTAAAGACCAGCTTACATTTACAGTGAGATTAACGTTGACGCCATTAACTGTGCTGCATGAGAACTTATTAATCTTTAAATATGTGACTGTGATAACGAGTTCCTGGAATGAACCGAGCCCAGTGTGTTCACACTGACTCATGAGTTATGACTCCACTCGTTCACAGCCCAGTAAAATGCCTGTTTCAGGAAGCAGTACATTAGAAGGCATTAATTTAATAGATCTTTTACCAGAGTGCTTAAGCTCTGCTCTCTGGGGACCAGCTGATCTCAGTCACATGAGCGGCAGCTGCAAGATATGGAGGCAGCGAGGAGGCGTGAAGGTTTGTACCACTGTCGACCAGGGGCGTTGGTTTCTGCAGAAATTCAGTCGACAAACGACAAACTTTTGAATAAACAGAATTTATGGAAACTTTACAACGAGACTGGTCTTAATGTGATGCTACAGAAAATATCATGACGTCATTAAAACAAAGACCTTCTATTAACATCTAATCTCACCTGGTCCACCTCTACGTCCCTGTCCATCCACCTGGTCTTAATGTAAACGTGTCTCCACCTGGTCTTAATGTAAATGTGTCTCCACATGGTCTTAATGTAAATGTGTCTCCACCTGGTCTTAATCTAAACGTGTCTCCACCTGGTCTTAACGTAAACGTGTCTCCACCTGGTCTTAATGTAAATGTGTCTCCACCTGGTCTTAATGTAAACGTGTCTCCACCTGGTCTTAATGTAAACGTGTCTCCACCTGGTCTTAATGTAAACGTGTCTCCACCTGGTCTTAACGTAAATGTGTCTCCACCTGGTCTTAATGTAAATGTCTCTCCACCTGGTCTTAATGTAAATGTGTCTCCACCTGGTCTTAATGTAAATGTGTCTCCACCTGGTCTTAATCTAAATGTGTCTCCACCTGGTCTTAATGTAAATGTGTCTCCACCTGGTCTTAATCTAAATGTGTCTCCACCTGGTCTTAATGTAAACGTGTCTCCACCTGGTCTTAATGTAAACGTGTCTCCACCTGGTCTTAATCTAAATGTGTCTCCACCTGGTCTTAACGTAAACGTGTCTCCACCTGGTCTTAATGTAAACGTGTCTCCACCTGGTCTTAATGTAAACGTGTCTCCACCTGGTCTTAATGTAAACGTGTCTCCACCTGGTCTTAATGTAAACGTGTCTCCACCTGGTCTTAACGTAAACGTGTCTCCACCTGGTCTTAATGTAAACGTGTCTCCACCTGGTCTTAATGTAAACGTGTCTCCACCTGGTCTCAATGTAAATGTGTCTCCACCTGGTCTTAATGTAAATGTGTCTCCACATGCGTCCCCAGCCAGCTCTGTAGATGTGATCTCAGTGTGTGTGTCTGTAAATGAGCAGCATTGCCATCATGTGGTCAGTAGAATATTAATGGATCTCTACCTACCACTGGATCAGAACCATCAACAGCTGCTTGGTGACTTGGAGACATGATCCACATTTAGGAACCAGATGGAAACACTCTCACATCAGAACATCTGAACCCTGATAGAGAGGAAATAAAGACACAGAGAGATATTGAGGAAATAATCAACACGGTCACATCAGTAATTAACCACATGATGAATCACTCTCAGCTTCGACATATTCAGTCGTTTCCTGAGTTAATTCTGGTTTAGATTTCATTCTTCTTTAGTGAGTTGCCAGCTCTAATGACAGAACATCTTAAAATGATCTATTTACCAATGAACCGACGTCACTTATGGATTTTTGAAGATCCAGCACCATGAAGGCGAAGCTTTGATTCGATGTAAATCTTGGTTAAAAGAAATAAACAACAAAACTCTCATCACAGTTGAATATTAACAGAGAAAACCGTCTCAAAGTTTGGTCCGTCCAACGTCTTCCTTCTGTGGCTATCATTGGGTATTTGGTAACAGTCTCCTGTTAGATGCAAAGAATCAAATGTTTATTATAGATTAACTCTGGACTTCATTGTTTAGTTTTTTCTTTCATTAAACTGACCCCTTCATTCAGCTACCCGTCCTAGCTGTGGAAAATGTGCCTCCCCATTTGATTTATATAAAAGCCAAACACAAACCAGAAGAGCTCTTTGGCCTTTTCTCTGTTATCTTACCCAGCATGCCCTGCCCAGATCTCCTGGGATTTCCCTCTGCATCACCAGATTTTTTTTTTTCCCACTGTTATTATTGTGAGTTATTTTAAATCTCAGTGAGTGCAGGCGCAGGCAGAAGAATCAGGACTTTCTTTTACAGCTCATGTGAAATAAACCGAAACACACCAAACAAAAATCTGCCACATTTTGTACAAAACACACAAAAAACCTTGCAGATAACGGTCCATCCCAGGGCCGAGGGCTCACTGATTAGGAATGGGAAATACTGGAGGACCGAGGCGATAGCCCTGAGGTACTCCATAACTCTGATACGCAAAATTTAGTCATCTGCTACTTTACAAGTTAAAAAAAATATAAATAAAGGAATAAAGATGGAGTTAGTAATATGAACAGCAGCTGCAGGATATAGAGTTAGTTAGGAGTATGTAACACATCAATGGAAAATAGTCGAGGACCAAGGACGGAACCTTGAGGTACTCCATAATTTAACATCCAGTACAATATACACTGTTTCTGATTAGCGAACCTTTCTGTAATCAGAAATGTTTGATAATTATCAATACATTCATTATTAATAAAGCAGGATGAGCTGCCCTTATGATATGAATTATTAATAAAGTAGCTAACCAGCGTTTATAAATGGATTTTGGTCCAGATGTCCGGCAGCTCTTTCTCTCCATTGGAAAGATCTAAAGGAACAAAATCCACAATCTGTGTCATTCTTATTAATAACGTCTTATAACTCATCTTTAAAGTATTAGCAAGTTGGTTATTCAGTAAATCTCAAATAAACATGCTTCACTTTATGACGCATCATCAGATAAAAACTGGTACCAATGGTAAGAGCTCTTTGTAGCGGCTCATGATTTAATGATTTTCCAAGTAATACTCAGCAATGATGAGGGCCAGGGTTTCTGAGAAATTGTAAGTTTGACATAAGGGGTAGAAATTTCAGATTCCTTTCCTTCATTCATTATAAACACTGCGAGTATTTTTAGAGTTTAGATGATCAGCGTTTCTGAAGACACAGAAGGAGAAACAGAAATCATCCAGAAGCTCGTTGGTATCTTAAAAACGTAGCTGCAGATTGTGACTGTAGTCGCCTCGGTTTGAAACGCTTTGCTTTCAGTCTGTGGCAGTGAATCTTCCAGTCGCCGCCCGAGGTCAGCTGATAAGACTGGGACCATGAGATCATTCTGCTAATTCAGCTCGCTGATTTGCATTACGGTGACGTTCAGCGGCGTCCTGTTTGGTTTCATAACAGCAACTGTTCCTCCTGTCACAGACCTCTGCTGTCCTAAACAACAAACACGTTAGAGGTAGCTTCTAATCTGTGAATCATTTATTTAAGGTTAGATCAAGTCTTTATTCTATTATCAAATATATATTTGTTTGCAGACTTTCCTCAGTGCTACAGGAGCCTTTATGCATCAGTTTATTGGTTATTGTAATGTCCTGTGATGGTGATGGGAGTCTTTTCTGACGACACTCATGGGACAGTCCCAGTTTATTCCCCTCTCATGACTCATTGTTACGTCGCTGACATGCCTGTGGTGGGCTGACCACCAACCACTCCACATTCATCAGCACTCAGGAGCTAAATGACTGTTAAAACCTAAAATGACGTGAAATGAGCAGCAGTCGGTTTATCCTCTCTCCCTCCCTCTCTTGGTTTCTTCCCTCACCCCTCTCTCTCTCTCTTCGCTCTCAGAGTTTATGAGGGAAGTGACTTCATGCTCAGTCCATCTGAAAGGCATGTGAGTGTTGGCTGCTTGGGTGATGTCAGCTTTCTGGACCGGTCACTGCTGATTAGAGCTCACTTACAAACCGCTGGGACGACGAAAAACCTGCCGGGCCTCAGAACCAAAAAAATCTCCTGACTGACGTGGTCCTGACTGACGTGGTCCTATCATGGGGCAAAAAACCCATGATAGGAACTTTATTTTACGTATAACTAAAGACTTTGTCTCATCTGACATAACCTTAACTCCTCTCAGTCCAAACCTCTGTCCTGCTTGGTCCAACGTTAATTTCTATTTTTGTAGCCCCCTCTGCGTGGCCCTTGTGCTCACTCGCTCATTTGTGGAGATTTAAGACCTCCATGTAAGGTAATGATGGCAAGACGGACATTTTTTTTAAATGTCAAACACATGTAAGACACATATGTCCACACTAGACTTAGTCATGGACGACAGAGCTGGACACACAGCTCTGCTAGCTTAGTTAGCTAATGTTGAATCCCAAAGAAGGAGGGGCCCCTTATGGACACCTCCGACTCTCATTAAAGTGTTTACACATTGCCACTGCTGTAGTTTAAAGGTCGTCATGTCTGGTGGAAGCACCTCAGGATCTCCCACGGTCATTAAAGACTTCACCACTGCTGTAGTTTAAAGTTCACCGTGCCAGGTTGGGGCCCCTACTGTCATTAGAAACTTAGCACATTGCCACTGCTGTTGCTTAGTGTTTGTCTTGCTACGTTGGGGCTCCTAGTGTTATTAAAAGGACTGTACATCGCCTCTGCTGTAGTTCAAAGGTTGTTGTATCAGGTTGGGGCCCTTATTGACTTTAAAGAGTTAGCACATTGCCACGGCTGTAGTTTAAAGTTTGTCATAGCCAGTTGGGGCCACTACTGTCATTAAAACGGAAGTACGATGCCACTACAGTAGTTTAAATTTTGTCAGGTCAGTTTGGGGCCCCTAGTGTCACAATAAAACTTAACACATTGCCACTGCTGTAGTTTAAAGTCCATCATATAACGTTGGGGCTTCTACTGTCAATAAAAACTTAGCCACTACTGTAGTTTAAAGTTTGTCATAGCCTTTGGGGCCCCTGCTGTCATTAAAAACTAGGATATTTCCCATATGTGGGATTAATAAACATGTCTTATGTCGCAGGACATTGCCACTGCTGTAGTTTAAAGACCACCGTATACAGCTGGGCCTCCTACTGTCTTTAAAAAGGAAGTACAATGCCACTACTGTAGTTTAAAACTTGTCAGGTCAGTTTGGGGCCCCTAGTGCCACAATAAAACTTAACACATTGCCTCTGCTGTAGTTTAAAGTTTGGCATAGCCAGTTGGGGCCTCTGCTGTCATTAAAAACTTAGTACAATGCCACTACTTTAGTTTAAATTCTGTCGTATCAGGTTGGGGCCCCTACTGACGTTAAACTGCTGCTGTAGTTTAAAGTCTTGTCTTAATTCTCGGTGCAGATTTCAATAAGTCGAGTGCAGACTGTTATTGTTCTATTTCTGATAAGTCGACGGTAACGTGATCCTCTAGTGACTCTGGAGTCTCCACTGCAAGTGTTACTCTATTTCAAGAACAAGGCCTCGATCGTAGTCCAGCTCTGAACTTTATAGATCAGTCTGCAGAGTCAGTGGGTTCCTGTAGATTAACTTAGTGTGTTTATGTGAAGGTTTTATAAACTAGAGACGTTAGTTTGAGATGATGGGACGCCACTGACCTGCTAAAGGCGAAGGACATTTTTGATTTGGATTTGGTCACATTTTGATCATTTGTAACTTTCATAGTGCACTGCAAAAAATCTTAATCTTACCAAGTATATTTGTCTCATATTTGTCTCCGTATTAAGATGTATTGTCTTAAAACAAGTCCCTGTGTCTTGCTGACATGGTTCTCTTTAGGCAGTTGTGTCTCATATTAAGTGTAATGAGATATTTTACTAGAAATGAGACAAATATACTTGGTAAGAGTTTGTGTTTTTGCAGTGTGGAAAGTCGTTGCGTTTTTGTCAGCTTTTAATTATTGCATTTACTTGAACAACATTTATTTTATGTGTCATCTTTACACCAGTTTACTGAAGCTTCTGTCTGCAGCAGAAATATGAATCCAGGTAATAGTCTGGATCAACACTGATGGATTAGACATTACAGAGAAAAGAGGAACGATTCATTCCAGGAACTATATTTATGGACAGTTTTAGCTAAATGCTAAATGCTAATCCACCTACTCTCCACTGTTTAAAGCTCAGTAACTTCATTTAGTTCTCAGATGAGGCTTCTTTAACATCATAGTCATTTTACTGACCGTGATGGAGGCTGAATAAACATCAGTATTCTTCCTCCTCATTTGTAGCCACAGGGCTTGTAGCAGCTAGCTAGTTTTGGGAGGCTAACGCTAACTAAAGCCAGGTTTGTGCCCATGTCTTAAAAGCAGTGAAGAGTTAAGAGACATTTAACGTCTGTGATGGAACCAGGATAACATGAAGTAGCTCAAGCAGGAGCAGATTTGTTTTTGCTCATCATCGGCCTCCGAGGTCCAGCCGCTCGCCGATGACTTACTGCTTTACTTTCCCCTTTATGGTGAGTTACATCGTCGGGTCTTTAAACCGGCTGCTCGCTCCCTTTTATAGTCATATTTGAATCTACAGGCCCGAATGAAAATGTTTGAATAGCTGACTCAGCTTAAAGTGTGACGTCACAGAAAAGGGAACAAATAAATGATAAAGTGTTAGCAGCGTCTGTAGAATACGTTTGTGTTCTGTGCACTGTGAGCTGGTTTTACAAAAAGTAAGATGATATTCTAGCTAAAGGGGTGAAGGACTCATTGATTTGTTGAGTTTCCTGTGTCCTGGTTGCATTTAAACCAGCACTGATTATTCAGTCTTGTTGAGGACCTGAAACACATGAAACATGAGCCAGTGGTTTTTTGTTTGGTGTCTCCTGTGCTGTTTCTCTCTTCAGGTTTAGTTTGTGTTTGAGTTGTTCAGTTAGCAACCGTTTCAAAAGGGAGGTTCATCCAGGCGTGGGATTACCGATGGCTTCTCGAGTGATAACCCCGGAGATTCCCCCCGTTGGACCCTAAAAATACCCCCCTTCAGTTTGGCCAAACACACAGCTGCTGCGACGACGGCCGTTAGCTGTAGTACTGTAGTTGACACTGTAGTCGGATGGACAACCATCAAGTCAGAGGGTAAACACGACCCCTGGTACAAGGCGACATGTGACTGCAAAAGTTGTGAGATGCCCTAGAACGTAGTTTGTTAGTTGGTGGTGAGGTACGAGGACAATGGCCCATCCTTTCTTTGTACCTTTGCATTTAATAGTTTGAATTAATAAATTTGAGTTTACATTTAATCAACCATTTCATCTGGACACATGTTTTTGTCCCGGGGTCAGACCTTGTGACCTTTTCACTGCTGGAGGAGTTTTCTAAACACTCCTCCTCCTCCTCCTCCTCCTCCTCCAACATACCTCCCCCTCCTCCTCCTCCTCCTCCTCCTCCTCCTCCTCCTCCTCCTCCAACATACCTCCCACTCCTCCTCCTCCTCCTCCTCCTCCTCCTCCTCCTCCTCCTCCTCCTCCTCCTCCTCCACCACTTACCCACTGCAGGTCTCGTGTGTCGACCACAGGCCACAGCTGTCTGAGGTTTTATCTCGGACTGAAGAGCAAACCGGAGCGACCGGTTCGGCCCTCCGTCACATCTCCATAAATATCTCTCCCGAGGGGAAGGAATCTGCAATTTTATTCGGCAGCTTGTAGTTTTGGTTTATTTACATTCTGTAAATAATTCCAGTTTGACGTGGGGATGAAAGCTCCTTTTTAGCATGAAGAGCGGCGGCTGCTTTTATTATCACACGAGTGTTTCAAAGCCACAAGAGGCACGTAAGACTTATAGTTAGCCACTTCATATAGTTAGCTGCATACTGTACGCCCCGTAAATCAAAAACCTCTGATAGTGAACTGAGCCATATGATTATGGGCCATAAGTATGTTCAGACCAGAGGCGTTGTTGGGTGGAAGTCCTCCCTACTGAACCGAGGAAACCATTTTTCTTGGTCCAGGTTTTCTCCATGCGGTTACTGCAAGGACTACCGCAACAGTGTTGGACTTATGTGAAGCAGAGTCCAGTGTCTCTGAAACATCGACAAAAACTTAACGCCAGGTCAACTTTGGCCTCGTTCAGACCTTCCATCAACATCCATCCTGGTCAATCTGATCACACCTGGTCCACCTCTAAGTCCCTGTGTCTCCACCTGGTCTTAATGTAAACGTGTCTCCACCTGGTCTTAATGTAAATGTGTCTCCACCTGGTCTTAATCTAAATGTGTCTCCACCTGGTCTTAATGTAAACGTGTCTCCACCTGGTCTTAATGTAAACGTGTCTCCACCTGGTCTTAATGTAAACGTGTCTCCACCTGGTCTTAATGTAAACGTGTCTCCACCTGGTCTTAATGTAAAAGTGTCTCCACCTGGTCTTAATGTAAACGTGTCTCCACCTGGTCTTAATGTAAACGTGTCTCCACCTGGTCTTATTGTGTCTCCACATGCGTCCCCAGCCAGCTCTGTAGATGTGATCTCAGTGTGTGTGTCTGTAAATGAGCAGCATTGCCATCATGTGGTCAGTAGAATATTAATGGATCTCTACCTACCACTGGATCAGAACCATCAACAGCTGCTTGGTGACTTGGAGACATGATCCAGATGTTGGAACCAGATGGAAAGACTTATGTAAGACTCATTTTAGAACCAGGACGTCACAGAGCAGACCTCATATCTGGGGCTGGAGGACATTTTGGGAAATCATAGAAGAGTAAGTCTCTGAAGGTTCTCAGTCATCCAAAAAAGCATCTGGACTTGTAGTTTTTTAGAGAACACATGGTACTACAGTCTTTAATGGAAATTAGCTGCACCAGTTTCTGGTTATTAGCATAACAAGCAAGTTTAGGAGGAGTTCCTGTTTAAACCTCAGACTTCCCACCAGTCCTCTAGAACTGAAGAAGCTACTCCGATGAAACGTCTTCTCTAAAAAAGTCCAGTTGCCTTTTTTTGAGCCTTTTTGGAATAACATAGAAGAGTAAGTCCCATCACCTGGATGTGAAAGTCCTTCTCTCAGACCACGTTGGGACAGTTGGGGACAGTTGGTCGACTTCAGAGTCTCTCCTGGAAGACGTTGATAGGTATGTCACCAGTTACAAAAGGACAAAGACGGCTAGAAACCTCCTCACAGCTGTAATGTTGGAATATTTATTGGATGTAAACGTTTGGACGATTGGTTTGGGACGGTTACCGGCCGTCCCACATGAGTCCGCTGCCCTTGGACGTCTTTGCTCCGGTAGACTTGTGCGTTCCCGTTACGGTCAAACCCTGAAAGCAGAACCTCTGATCAGATCACTGTGTGGAAATAAAGACGTGACTCAGAGTTCCTCTCGTCAAGGTAAACTGTTTAAATGGTTGAGTTTACTCGTCTCAGCTGAGACCTCACTTGGCAACCAGAATGAAACAACAAACCCTCTCTATTTACAGACCTTCCACCCGCTGTGTTTACTCCTCGTTTCGGCTGCAGTTATCGTCCTGTTTAGGGAATGGCTCCCATTTATTATCATATTAGTCAAATAAGAGCTTGGTCTTATTTTAAACCAGCACACATGCTGACGACAAAAAGACTTCTCATTAAAAACCAAGCACTGACAAGTAAGTTGGTCAATGCTTGACCTGCATGACGACATCTCCTTTTCTACTTTCCGACAAAGAAACAACACGTTCATTGCCTCCATTTTTTGTTTGTGTTTCTGTTGCATCAAAACAAACTATTGCTCCAGATGCTAAAGTGTTGGGTAAAATATCGAGGATGTCATGACACGCTTCATAAAACAAATGAAAAGAGGTGACATCTGACAAGAGAGCATTGTTTTATTTCTCTCTGTTCATTCCAACACTTTTACCACCATATTCTTTGTGTTTCTCTTGCTAATGCTAATGCTAACACTAACCCCTGCAACTTCTGGGGTTCTTACAAAGATGTGGGTACATTCTTGAGGTCGCCCTGGCTCAACTGATTGAATCACACATTTAGGGAAAAAATCTTGACGTTAAACTTGTTTTTCAAGCAGAATCTCTTGGGTGCAGCAGGTGGAGATCAGTAAAAGCCTTGAGGCAGCACCTCCAGGCTAAAGTGGATAGACTCCACTCTTCCTCGTCCGAAGCTTCAAGCTCGTCTTGGCTTCACTTTCCCAGTTCACACAGCTGTGACCGCCACAATGGAGGCTAAGGTTTTAGACACATGGGAGATGTTGGCACCGCTCCTTAAACGACTATTAATAACAAGTGGCGGTAACGTGGTTGCTACCGCTCGCCTGCCAGGATTCTCTGTGGCTGAGTCACGGCCTGAATTCAGTCAGACCTGCAGCCTCCACGAACCTTGGCCTCATTCAGATTCAGATGGAGTCAAACCTGTTGTTTTCTCAGGACCCCCGGCCCAACGTGAGCAGCTGTCCAGTTCGCTTGAGTTACGTCAATGAGTGTAGTTACGAGTGCCAGCTGACTGGATTTATGTTCCTGTGAGTCATAGTTTACACGGTGGTTATGGGGTTTAGGTCACATTAGAGACAAACAAGAGTCACCAACTCAGAGGTTTCTTCTTTCAAAAACACCATGTGTACGTTATGGATCCAGGCTTTTTATGCCAGCACTGGGCCGTCACTAGAGGATCGATAACTTTGCATCTGGAAGAACCAACTGGTTAGTCCAACAACCAGTCAGAGACATTTAGTCGACATGTATGACTAATACAACTCTTCTGTCCATTACCACTAACAAGCCCCGCCCACAAATGATCTGATTGGTCTAGTAGATCTCTGAAACAAGAGAAATATGTCAATATTTTATTAAATCCTGAAAAAAAAACTGACAACAAATGTAATTTGTTCTATTTTCATGATTCTGCATAACTATGCACCACATGGTGACTTGCCAGATAGAATTTTAGATCTGCATCTTAAATCCTTCACCTCCATTGAGTGGGTCAATGATAGTCCAAGAGATAGTCCAGACACTGAAGTCTGATTTATCCACAGAGACATAAGGTTTAGAAACATGGACTTGATGGTTCTGGAGGTAGTCCTGACTCAATTTGTGTCACCTCCATTTGTTCGTCACAGGTAAAAGATGCGATCCAGGAACTGCAACGTGGAGGGCCCCGACGACGGACACATCAAGCCCACCAAAGGCTTTGTCAAGCAGGAGGAGGAGAACACGCCGGAGCTGACGAAGAAAAAGATGAAAGTCCAGAGAGAGGAGAAGGACGGGAGGACGGCGGTGAAACCCCAGAAAGCTTCAGGGAGCAAGAAGGAAACGATGACACGTCTGTCAGAGAAGGAACTGCTTCACCTGCTGGGAGTCATGGAAGGAGAAGTTCAGGTAGGAGTCAGGATGACTGGCTCTGTCAGCTCATAGATGAGTGGGCATCATGGAGTTGTTAATCTCATCAGTTTTAGATCTTTTGGCGTCTTTTTATGATTCTTCCAGAGTCTCTTTGTAGAGTCTCGTGTCTCTGTGGGGTTTTAGTTCCTCTCTGATAATGATTTTCTAATGGAGGCTCATTTATAAAGTCGTGTCCACAGAGGAAGGATGATGATGATGATGATGATGATGATGATGATGATGCCTCTCCCTCTGTTTCCATCCTGCTCGTCTGTTTTGGGCGTGTTGAATAGTTTCCATTAGACAGAACGACGTTTCACAGCGAGAGCTTCGGCTTCTGTTTTGTTTCACGCTGAGTTTTAAACATGACAGAACCGTTTGCCACGGCCACTACTATACTATATTATACGACCTAGTCCATTAATTTTAATGAACAGACACAGAGAATGTGTCACATGTTTGAATGGATAAATCATTATTTTATTTTAGTTGGTTTAGTTTATCTTGTTTTTTCTACACCAGATGATTTCATTTGGAATTATTTTTATTTTATTAATTTCTTCATTTTTATTTTAAATTATTCTTATTATATTTTTAAAAAAGTATTTGTATTTATTATTATTATTAATATTATTATTATTAATGATATTTCATTATTATTAATTTAAATTATTTAATTTTATTTATTTATTTCAGTCTTATTTTTGACCTGCGTTTGATTTTTACATCTGGAGCTTTTTATTTATTTTTATTTTTTCTGGTAATTGAGCCACTGAGCTCCACTGTCCTTCAGAAACTACTTGAATATATTAGATCAACTGGCCTGAGCTGCTCAATCAGTCAAAAAAGACACATAAATACAGATTTTAGCAGGAAGATTTCAATGAACTTAAAATATATTAATCAAATTTAAATGGTTTTATGGATGAGAATGAGGAAAAACTTGTGAAAGTAAACCAGAGGAGCTTCAAACAGCGTCCTCTGCTGGAGGAAACATGGAGGAGAGTCTGAAGCATCAGAAGATGATCATAATGATGATGATGTTTGACTCAAGTCTGTTTATCTCATTATTGCTTCATAGTGAAAGTGTCTTTATAACAACAAATAGATTAGAAGAATATTTTAGAAATGAAACCACAAGATGATGATGAGTTTTCAAATGTGACCTCCAAAGAGAATTTATTTCATTTTTTGTTTTAAGTTGATTGTGAATTTGTGAAAAATGTAAAAATGTCCAGAAAGTTACTACTATGATAATAACAATATCATGATGATGTTGATGGTGATCTTGCGTCTCCATGGTGACGTCCCTTCAGGCCAGGGAGGACATCATCAGTCTGCTGAAGTCGGACAAAACCAGACCGGAGACTCTGGAGGCTCGTTATGGATCAGCTGCTCCCATCAAACCTCTCCAGGCCCTGGAGAGAGACGCCGTGCTGCTGCAGAGTCCCAGAGACACAGAGGACGTCTACCAGAAGCCCATGGCTGAGGTTAGTCATCAGCCATAACATTATGACCCATATAATGTACTTAATATCAGATAGTTTTTATAAAGTCTGAATCTGTGTCTGCAGCTTCTGTCTCTCAAACATCATTGAATAATAATTTATTTTATTTCCCACGCTCAGTGAAACCTGACGGATGTAGAGATGCTGAACAAAAGTACAGTTAGCATGAATGGAGACATCTGAATGAAGCTCAGAGTCTCCCCCACAAAGCCCAGTCTGAGCGTAACCTCGCCTAATGTCCTTGAGTCCTCAGTGGTAACCAGTTTTGACATGTCCCCCTCCTCACCCTCCCCCCTTCAGCTGGACCGCCTGGAGGACAAACAGAAGGAGACGTACAGGCGGATGCTGGAGCAGCTGCTTCTGGCCGAGAAGTGTCACCGCCGCACCGTCATGGAGCTGGACAACGAGAAGCGCAAACACGCCGACTTCATGAACAAGAGCGACGACTTCACCAACCTCCTGGAGCAGGACAGGGAGAGGTGAGTCCTAACTTTGGCTTCATCATGAAAGGTCCGGGTTTGGTTTTTATTGACAAGAAAAGACCAAGAACTTGCTCCTTCGCCTCTTATCACTTTCAGATTGGAGACTTCCTGCTGACGGTGTTCAAGAGTCTTTAATTAGTCTTTAATTACTTTAAAACTTTAATTCGTTACTCTATGGATGAGGAGTAAAGGCTAACTACTGTAACCTTTCCTAATTTACCGATTAATAAATCAACATCAGTCTGAAGAGTCTCCAGGAGAGACAGAAACATGGACGTAGAAAAAAAACGATGAACCAAGATGGAATCTATGTGGACAGAGACGATGAAGACGTGGAGACATCTTGGTCGTCTTTTAAGACTCTAACACAGAGGAGGAGATACTTCTTCTATTCCATGTTAGAGTCTTAGAAGACGTCCAAGATGTCTCTACTCTTTCCGTCTACTTCTTCCTCCTCCTCAAACACGGCGACTTTTGAGGCCGTTGGTTTCAGACTTTAATCCGAGGCGTACCGACGTCTTTAAAGACCTGATGTGATCCTTAAATTCCCTTCTCCCTACGATGCAGTCCAGCTGGGAGATGACGACACATCACATCTGTCACATCTGCTCCATAAAACCAGATAACAGTTTGAACGTGGACCAATGCTTTCGCCGCACAGGGACACTTATGTTCACTGGTCTGAGCGGCATCGAGACACCTCTATCAAACCCTCACCTGTGTTCACTCAGGTACAGTTGGAGCGATGTTGTTTCACATTCCCGTTGGCTGTTCCTTCGCACGTCTCCAAACTTAAAAGCAGCCAAACAAAAGGTATCTCAGCTACACAGTCCAGTCCTGTGACGTTCATTCAGAATAATGAAGAGCAGCGACGGTCAGCCTGTGCATCTGTAAGCTCTTTGCGCCGCTCATATTTGGCTCATTGAGGAGCCTCCTGCAGTCTGAAGCTATGACCTCACAGCCATACAATCTGATCCGGACACTGTGCAGGATTTATGTCAGCGTCCCTCTTTCCCCTTTGCACAATACGGGCCCCGATTATAATGAGAAAGGGAGCATGAGTCTGGCATTGTCCTATCCAAAAAAAACTTGCATTGTTGCCTTGTTTCTATGGAAACGCTGTCCGGGCTGCAAACACAACCTGGAGAAGTTTTTTGTAAAAAGGAGACTCTGTGGTGGCGTCATACCTGCTGCACAAATGTGAAGACTTGGACTCCTCCACCTTCTCGGGGGGTGTCCATGTAGGGAAGGAGCTGCTTAACTCAACATCCACCTTTTGCATTGTCCACCATGATGACATGTTTGTAATGTGGAGGCGTCGGGGGCCCCTCCTTCCCTCCCTGTCCGGCCCCCAGAGGCTTTGAGCTTCAAGCTGCCCCACAACCAAACGGCTCGGTAAGCTGAGTCACGTTTGAGGTGAAGGAGCAGGTTGTAAAGGCGTTTGTAGGAAGTATAAATCTTTTAAAAGGCTCTCATCACTGAATGGTTTAAACTCCTCTTCCACGGATCAGCCCTGTTGAGTAGGTGCTCTTTAATGTCTTTAATGTGGTCATACTACCTCCACTTACATCTGAAATTGCTTCTGTGTCCTAGACTCAAAAGGCTCCTGGAGCAGGAGAAGGCCTACCAGGCTCGTAAGGACAAGGACCACAGCAGGAGGCTGGAGAAGGTCAGAGCAGAGCTGGTGAAGCTCAAGTCGTTTGCCCTGATGTTGGTGGACGAGAGGCAGCTGCACATCGAGCAGATCGACCAGCAGAGCCAGAAGGTCCAGGACCTCACTCAGAAGCTGCAGGAGAAAGAGCAGCGTCTGGCGGCGGTAAGCGACACCGCCAAGGAGGACGGCCAGAAGGTCCTGAAGCTGGAGGCCGAGCTGGAGCACAGAGTGGCCAAGTTTGCACAGGAGAACGAGGAGCTGACGGCCAAGCTGGCTGACCAAGAGTCCCAGGGCCGGCAGCTGAGGCTGAAGCTGGCTGGGCTGTCGCACAAGATCGAAGAACTGGAAGAGAGCAACAAAGTGCTGCAGAAATCAGAGGAAGACCTGCAGGAGCTGAGGGAGAAGATCAGCAAAGGGGAGTGTGGGAACTCCTCTTTTATGACCGAGCTGGAGAATCTGCGGAAGAGAGTGCTGGAGATGGAGGGCAAGGATGAAGAGATTACTAAAGCAGAGACCCAGTGCAGGGAGCTGAGGAGGAGGCTGCAGGCTGAGGAGAACCACAGCAAGGAGCTGAGACTGGAGGTGGACAAGCTCCAGAAGAGGATGGTCGACCTGGAGAAACTGGAGGGCGCGTTCAACAGGAGCAAAACCGAGTGCTCTCAGCTTCACGCCAACCTGGAAAAAGAGAAACGCGTCGTGAAGGATTTGGCCGGCGAGCTGGAGAAGGTGAAAGCTCGCCTGAAGGAGCTAGAGTCCTCCGAGTCCAAGTTTGAAAAGACAGAAATGGTCCTCAAAGACGAGCTCATGAAGCTGAAGTCCTTCACGGTTCTACTGGTGGACGAAAGAAAAAACATGGCGGAGAAACTGAAGCAGGAAGAACAGAAGAGCGACGATTTAGGCAAGATGTTCAAAGCAGAGCAGGGGAAGGTTACGGAGGTCACAGAGAAACTGATCGAGGAGAGCAAAAGACTTTTCAAGTTCAAATCCGAGATGGAGATGCAAGTGACGACTCTGGCCAAAGAGAAAGACGAGCTAAAAAGTAAACTTGCAAGTGAAGAGGAAAAGTGTCGGGAGCTAAACAACAAGTTAAGTGGGATGAAAATAAGAATGGACGAGGAAGCAGAGATGGAGAAGCAGAGAAAGAGCAAAGACAGTATGAGAAATCCAGATGAAGACAACAAAGTTAAAGAGCTCACGCAAGAAATCGAAAGACTTAAGAGCAGGCTCAAACAACTGGAGGTGGTGGAGGGAGATTTAATGAAAACCGAGGACGAGTATGATCTACTGGAGAAGAGATTCAGGACGGAGCAAGACAGAGCAAACGTCCTCTCTAAGCAGCTGGACGAGATGAAAAGTCAGATCGCCAGAAACAAAGCCATAGAGAAAGGGGAGCTCGTCAATTCTGAGGCCCAACTGAGGATTCGGTGCAAAGTGGAGGAGGCGAAGAACAGAGAGCTGAAGGCGGACGTCCAGGCCCTGAAGGAGAAGATACATGAGCTGATGAACAAGGAGGACCAGCTGTCCCAGCTGCAGGTGGATTACTTAGTCCTCCAGCAGAGGTTCATGGAGGAGGAGCAGAAGAAGAAAAGCATGAGCCAGGAAGTGGAGAATCTCACCAAGGAGCTGGAAGCCACCAAACGCTACAGTCGCGCCTTGAGGCCCAGTATGAACGGCAGGAGGATGGTTGATGTCCCGGTTACCTCAACGGCAGTCCAGACGGATGCGATGGTCGCTGAGGACGAGACGGCAGCGGGCTTCATACGGAAATCAGTTCTGGAGGAGAACCACTTGATGAGCAACCTCAGGCAACACGGCCTGAAGAAGCCGACGATTCTCGAACGATACCCTCAGGCAACGGCAGAACTTGGGGCGAGAAAATCTTGGATGCCTTGGATGAAGAAGAAGGACGCCACTCCTGAGAACACGTCCCTGCTCCATCCACCTGAAATGTCCCAGAAGCCGGGTCAGCCGCTGCACATTCGAGTGATGCCGGATCATGAGAACAGCACTGCCACCTTGGAGATCACCAGCCCCCGGCCCGAGGATTTCTTCTCCAGCACCACCATCATCCCGACTCTCGGCCTCCAGAAACCTCGCATCACGATCGTCCCCAAACCCACCACCGTCACCTCGAAGACCAAGGCCTGTGACCCCATGAGAGGTCTGGATCGAGCCAAATCTCCCGTCACAATAACCACCATCTCCAGGGCAAAGAGTCCGGACAAGACCTCTCCGGTGTCCATCATCACGGTCAGCACCACTCCTGTTGCCGAGGCTTGCGCTTTGTCCGAGCCTCATGAAATCTCCGCAGGCCGCACGGTGATCAAGATGACCCCGGAGAAGCAGCTCGGACCTGCACCCGTCAGGAAATACAACGGCAACAGCAACATCATCACAACAGACGACAACAAGATCCACATCCACCTGGGTCCTCAGCTGAAGAGGCCGTCCGAGGCCTGCAGCAGCCCCTTGCTGACGCTGAGGCCAGCTGGACCGAGCTCGGAGAGCAAAGAAACCTCGACGGGGACGGTGCTGCGCTCTCCACGCCAAAACTCGACGGGGAAGACGACTCAGGGCAAAATGACGAGCAGCATAACCATCACGCCCGTCTCCTCAGCGGCATCCAGGCCGACACAGTCAGTGGTGAGAGTTTTACACTTCTATTACCTCTAATGAACCCATCGTTCCTAAAGCTTACTTGACGTTTTCTCTAATTTCTTGCGTTGCAGTTGCTTCTGAAATGTTTCAAAATGAAATCAGGCGTTGTGTGCTTCCTAAATAGCCCTCTGTCCAGGTATCAAACTGATTTATAAAGTGGTAAACTAACAAGTATTCTATAAGCACAACTGACAAATCCACTCCTCTGACCTGAATGTCGGCAGCTGGTGAGCACTGAGGATGTTTGATCTGAAGCACAGTCACAGATTTTGTTCAAGGTGTAAGTTAATACGTTAAGTTTCACTCTAACACTGGTGTGAATGGTTCCACTGAAAAACTTTAATTCACGTTAAATGAAGCTGAATTTGGTTGAAAGACAAATGTTTTGTTTCTGCACCACCAACAATACTTCCCAGAAAAACCTGCTGTATACACTTTGAGACTTGTCATCTGCCCCCTGGTGGATTTATTAAGGCTCTGCAGTCAGTAGCTTTTGGCAGCCGTTTCTAATATGGCCGCCTACGTGTTTTATTTCACTGCCACAGTTAAATGACTGTCATAGCCTATACAATATATATATTTTGGCAATTCAGAGACATGAACATTGTTTTTTTTGTCTAAACAAAGACAGAAATGTACTTTGGATGACGCTGCCTAGATGGAGGCAGCCAGAGATGCCACACTGAGCTTCAAAAGACGTAGTTTTCTTCATGCGTCAACAAATCACCGTTGTATTTTGTGTCTCGTTATATTTTGTCGTTTTCTTTTTCTCTCCAGCCCGGTCTGGACATACAGTCAGCCCGCAGCACCATCGCCGCCGCCACACGGATCCCGGTGTCGAAGGGTCTGAGGCCGAGCGCCGGCAAGGCGGTTCTGGGCGTGTCCACGGTGACGAGGTTAGAGACTCGTGCCGAGAGCCAGGCCGTGAAGATCGAGCTGAGGAAGACGATGGCGTCAGGAGGCAAGAGCTGAGGGCTGGACGCGGCGCCACGGCAACGACTCATGACCCTATCAGCCCTGAATCAGCTTCCCAGACATAATATTTATGACGTTTTTCAGCTAAGGATAATTTATGTCATTTGGGTTTTTTGAGGGTTTATTTTTACAAACTCCAGCTCGCTGCTTGCTCTGGTAGTTTTACACTTTTAATCCCATCATTCACATTTTCCACAGCGTGGGGTTTATTTCTGTGAACGGTTTAAGAATCACCAGCGACAGGCACCAAAATAAAATCTATTTATCTCTGAACCGAGTGTGGCATCTACTTTTTTACTTTCTGTATTTGTGAGCTGTATGCGACGGACCAAACATCAAACTACGGCTTCAGGACATTTGAGGACGTACGTCAGTTATATGTTATATATAAACATAATTCATATTATGAATCCAGATAATCATCCTAAATCTGAAAGCGACAACTTTTTACGAGCTTGCAACCAGATATTTTTTCTTAAACCAGCATCTAGTGGTCATCAGTGGTACTGCACTTTAAGCCACTCCAGTCAGTCTCCAGTTCAGTCCAAAACAAATGACAGTCACACAGTTCAGCAAAGGAACAGCCTTTTGTTTTGTACCGCTGCTGAACAACTGCTTCGTTTTTAGCAATTTTAGGAGCAGATAAGACTAAAAACTCATCAAAACAGTGAAAACCAAAGCCAGTGAACCTTATTAATTAAATAAACAACAAAAAAGAAACTAACAACGGTTTATAAATTATAAATATAACCTTAAAACTCAAATATAAAGGTTAAAATTGATGTTGTAAGAGTGTTTTACGTATTGTTTCATTGATTGCTTTGATAATATCCGATTTTCCGGACAGCACCTGAAGGCAGCAGCAGCCACCAGACAGGCACGTGACTGACTCGTCTACGTCAACGGCTGTTTGTAAACTTCCGGGTTGGAACAGCTGATGCTAGTTGTTTAGCTAGCTCTCTGGCTGGCTGCTTGCTGATCAAAACAATGGATTAAATAAAAACAAAGCTAAGCTAACTACACATCTGTTAATTTAAACGTAACTGACAGCTACAAGCTAACGCCGCGTAGCTAGCTGACGTTAGCCTCGCTCTCCCTAGCTACGAGCAGACGCTATGATGGCGACCAGCTACAACGCCAAAGACGAGGACGGGCACATCACCGTGTCCGGGCCCAGCGGCGGGACCCTGCGGAGCAAGAAGCCCGAAAACACCGCGTTCAAGCAGCAGAGGCTCCCCGCCTGGCAGCCCATCCTGACGGCGGGCACCGTCCTCCCCGCCTTCTTCATCATCGGCCTCATCTTCATCCCCATCGGCATCGGCCTCTACGTGACGTCCAACAACATCAAGGAGTTTGAGGTTTTTATTCAGTGTTTAAAAAATAAAGGACAGTGAATCATTTAGTAAACACGAAGAGACACTTAAAGATAAACATGATCATAATACAGGGGCGAGGCTAGAGTCTACAGGGGCCCGGGCCTGACATTTCTTGAGGGCCCATAAACCATTTTCTTACAAATAATCTGAAGACAAAGACATGTAATATTTAAATTATCAATGAATTAATATACAGGTATCCAGATCATCATTAGCCACTAGTATAAAGTTCCTCAGACCTTGGGGCCCTTTAGGGAGGCCTCCTACTGTCGCTGAATCAGCACATTGCCACCGATGTAGTTTATCGTGTTGGCTTAGGGCTCCTACTCTCATTGAAATTTAACACAGAGGCCCCCGAGCAGTAGCCTGTTGACAAGCTAGAGTTGTCTCCTACCGTCATGGAAACCTTTCAAGCACATTGCCACTGCTGTAGTTTAAAGTTTACTACCCCTTAGGAGGGGCCCCATACTGGTCTGTTGCCTTAGTAGTTGCCTTCCTTGCTTCCTTGCCTATAGCTATCCTGAACTTAGCACATTGCCACTGCTCTCTGTGGTTTAGAGTTCCCTTAGGGAGCTCTCCTACTGTCATTGAAAAAAGGAAATTGCCACAGATGTAGTTTAAGGTTTGCCGTGTTAACTCGGGGCCCAGACCAGTAGCCTGCCTAGCATGTTGACAAGCTAGAGATGTCTCCTACCATCATGAAAACCTAGCACAGTGCCACTGCTGTACTTTAAAATTGGTCACTGAAAGCTTAACACATTGCCATTGCTGTAGTTCAAAGTTCCTCAGGCCTCAGGGGCCCCATTACAAAAAGTCTCCTACTGTCATTAAAATCAGTACATTGCCACTGATGCAGTTTAAAGTTTTCCCTTGGAAGGGCCCCTTAGTGGCCTGGGGCCCCGAGTAGTTGCCTTCCTTGCTTCATTGCCTACAGGTATCCTGAACCTAGACCACATTACCACTGCTCTCTGTGGTTTAAAGTTAGTCAGACCTCGGGGCCCATGATGGAGGCCTCCTACTGTCATTGAAAGCTTAAGATGTTGCCACTGCTGTAGTTTAAAGCCTCTCAGCTCTTGGAGTGGCCCCATTACTGCCCCTAGCCTTCCCTGCCTGTTGACAAGCAGTCAGATGACTTGAATTGTTCCCACCAGACTCCATTCATAAATCAAGCGTTTTACACCGACCGTACATCCAGGGTTCCACCTCTCACATCACATGACGTGAAGCGTAGACGTGTTCCCTGATATAAGCTTTAATTAGTGTAGTGATATTAAAGTTAGTCCATGAGACGCCTTCATGTCCTACGTCTCGTTGCTGCCGACAGATTGACTACACCGGCGTGGACATGTCCAGTCCCTGCTTCAACTGCTCCCAGAGCTTCAGCTGGAACAGCACACGGCCGTGCACCTGCACCATCCCGTTCTACCTGGACCAGCCGTACGAGGTGAGGGCCGTCGCCCTGTCGCCACGCGCTGCAGGTGTTCACGCTGGTTAACGCGTTCATGTCTTTGTCTCCAGAGCAACGTCTTCATGTACTACGGCCTGTCCAACTTCTACCAGAACCACCGCCGCTACGTCAAGTCCAGAGACGACAACCAGCTGAACGGAGATGAAACGGCTCTTAAGGTGCGATCTCTTTGGATTAGTTTGAGAGTCACAGTGATTTATGTACACTAGTCAACCATAACATTATGACCAGCTTCCACGAGGCCTGGACTCCTCTAGAGCTGTTCTGACTCCTTCTTATCAAAACCAGAACTTCCTCTTCTTGAACTCTCTTCTTCTTTCTCCTCTTTCTCCTATACTTTCTTCTTCTCTTCCCCTTCCTTTTTGTTCTTCCTCTTCTTCTTCCTCTTCGTCCTCTTTCTCCTCTTCCTCCACTTCCACTGGAACATTTTAACATTTTTTTCCTGCTTCTAGCATCAACTCTGAGGACTAACTGGTATTAATCCCATCTACTGACAGGAACCATGCGAACCGGACAATCAGTGGTCTTAATGTTATGGCTGATTATTTTCTTTTTTGCACACAGTCAGGGCAACTTCATTTTCAAAATATGACGTCATTAAGAAGCTTATCAGTTTCCAATTGTTAGCCTGATACTTCTTCACAGGAGCCCAGTAAGGAGTGTGAGCCGTACGCCAGACACGATGGAAAACCCATCGCACCGTGTGGAGCCATCGCCAACAGCATGTTCAACGGTGAGCAAACGCTAAGAAAGACAAAAGCATGCAACATGAAACCAACAACGAATGCAGCTGTTTTTATGACCTTTCTGAGCAGGGTTAGCATAGTTAACGAAAACGAACGAAATAACAAAAACTGAGATTGAAAAAAACTATTTAGTTAACTGAACTAAATAAAAACTAAAATTAGAAGAAAATTATTACTAACTGAAACTGTATTGCGTGTTTTGAAAACGAACTAAAAAAAACTGAAATTATCGCTATAATTCCCTACGTTTTCGCACCGTGACGGTCCTGTACGGGACTTTTTTTGAATATGACGACGAGAGAGATAAGAGCAAGTGATATGTGGCTTGCCTCTCAAGGGGAGAAACTCAGCGAATGTCAAAGTCTGTTTAAGAAGCTCGCACAAGGCGGCTAATGTGGAGTAAAAACACAAGGATTAAAGCAGGGGTGAACATTACGTTTATCGCGATTGACCGGTAGATCGCGAAAGTAGTGCGGGTAGATCGTGTGCCATTAAAAACATTTTTTCAGGCGTTAGTGTAAAATGTTTAGGCTATCTGTCTCCAAAACAAACAGCAAGACAAACCAAGCCAAAAAAGTGGGTACCCCTGGATTAAAGGAATAGTCCACCCAAAAATAAAAAGTCAGTCATTATTAACTCATTTTTTAAACGTATCTTTTGTTGAATTTTATTATACAATACTCACCCTAACATTTCTGAATCCTGCACCTGACAAATAACCCAAACCCATGAGAAAACTAAAACTAATAAAAACTAGCAAACCCACATTAAAAACTAATTAAAACTAACTGAATTGGAGGGAAAGGTACGAACTAAAGGTAAAAACTAAATAAAAACTTAAAAATCCATCCTTGCTTCTGAGTCTATCCGCATGATTCTCCATCTGCACCGCTTGGTGACTTGACCCGACAGAAGTTTAATACCTAATCCTTTGCCTCCATCTAGTGGGCTAATGGTGGTACTGCAAGAAGTACGATACACGTGATACAGCCACATAGAGGAAGTATCAGTACTCTTCTGGATTGTATAATGTGCACAGTGGTAGAACGTGATGATGTGTAAAGCTTTAATTGTGCGTATGTTGCCTCGGTTCCTTACATGGTTCTTCTCTGGCAGACACGTTGGAGCTGTTTTACAACGACCCCAACGGCACCAGGATCCAGATCCCTCTGAACAAAACGGGAATCGCCTGGTGGACCGACAAACACGTGAAGTTCAGGAACCCCGGAGGAAACAACCCAAACCTCACCGCTGCTTTTCAAGGTGTCGCCTGCAGCTTCTTCTTCTTCTGCTTCCTTTGAGAGTCTTAACCTTTCAGCTGGACATAGATGTCTTCTGTTTCTATGTTTTTATCGTTAAATCCCATGAAATTAAATAATACAATAGGATAAAATGTTACAATCCCTTGTGCCAAGATCCCAGGCAAAACACATTTAGAGGCCCTGTTTGACTAAGAAACCCTACTAAACCTACAGTCATGTGATATAACAATTAACCTACAATCTACATGAACTAAGTAAAAGCTGCTGGCTTGTATGTCCCGCTCAGCAGCTAACCATGGCCCAGTTGATGCGGGCTGAAACACGTAACAAACAAACAAATTTACCGTGGCCTACACGCAGCCATCCTTACCTTTAGCTAGTTCCCCAGCTAGCATGCTACCTATGTGCCCAAAACCACTCGCTCATTCTCTCTGCTGCCCGGGACATATTGCTAACCGCAGTCCTCTGGCTTCTTCCTCGTATGCCCAGCTCACTCAGCAGAGCAATCACCGGCTTTGCCACAAATCCACGGCAGCCCACTTCAGCCATTCTGCTCTGCATCTGCTGCTAACTCTGCATACTTAGCTCTCTGGCTCTTTGGCTCAGACCACAACAGCAGATCTGGCCATAGTCCGGTGCTAGCTATCTCAGCAGGAATAACTAGTTGTCCATTTAAGTCCGCCCTCATCTCCCAGGCTCCTCCTACTCTTAGCTGTCCCGTGTTATGCCTGATGCCTGCTACTCTAGCCTAATAAACCCAATATTCAAACATGGATTAATGTGAAGATGCTTTACGATTGAGCCTTTAACCTCCAGTAGAGCCGTTGGCGTTAACGTAGGGTTCTTGGCGTTCAACCCTCGTGCTACCCTCTTGCATGCTCTCTATGTGTCTGTCCATTCACTTGTGGTCCCAGAGACCCCGAAGGTAGCACGTCGGACATGTCTCCTGTTGAGAGTCGGATTGAGGGTGTTTCTCTAAAGAACATAGAAGAACATCTGAACACAGCGTGGTAATTTACAATGTGAAGAACATCTGAGAGCATCAGGACCAAAACTGAGAAAATATGTTCTTTGTTAGCCTACACGTCTATAAACTACAGACAGCTTAAAGACGTCTCTGTTTCAAAGTGTCCGGATCGGTAATAATCCGTTCTTCTTCCCGCTTCAGGAACGACGAAGCCGGTGAACTGGCGCAGGCCCGTGTACGAGCTGGACGACGACCCGGAGAACAACGGCTTCATCAACGAGGACTTCATCGTGTGGATGAGAACCGCCGCCCTGCCGACGTTCCGCAAACTCTACCGCATCATCCCGAGGAAGAGCAGCATGGTCCCCACCCTGCCCAGCGGGAACTACACCCTGGAGGTGGTCTACAGTATCCTTCACCGGGTCTGGAGATCAGACCTTAGATGATGGTCGTCAGAGTCGAGTCTCGTGAATTTAATGTGTTTGATTCCTGAAAAGAAAAGTTGGCGCTTTAACCGTGTGAACTCAGATTACCCCGTCCGCAGCTTCGAGGGCAGGAAGCGGATGATCCTGAGCACCATCTCCTGGATGGGGGGCAAGAACCCGTTCCTGGGCATCGCCTACATGACCGTGGGCTCTGTCTGCTTCTTCCTGGGCGTCGTCCTGCTCATCATCCACCACAAGTATGGCAACCGCAACAACAGCGCCGACATCTCCAACTGAGAGGCCGGCCCCCTCCGGCCCCGGCCCCGGCCTCCGCTGCACCGAGCGGTGACCCTGCGACGCCAGGATGTTTGTTTTAAGGGTTTAAAGTGTTTATTTGCCAAAGTTAAACGGAAGAGTTGCCAAAAAAAATAATGGTTTGCGTTTCCTTGAAGACCCCTAACCACTAAACAAGACACAAACATGTTCATCTAAACATCCTCCAATCAGAAATGAGTGTCTGGTCGTTATGTGACTTTACGTAGACTCCGCCCACACATGTTCCCTCCAGTCTTCGCCAAACGTCCCCATTGCACAAATCGCTGTTTTTGAGAAGAAGTCGTTCTGACGCTACAGGGACCTGGTTTTGGTTTGTTGTAGTCCTCAAATAGAAAACTGTAGATTAGTTGGCCGGTGTTTGAACTGCCACAGCTCAACAAGGGAAGTTAAACGAGGTCCGTTTTGATATGAAATGAATCTAAAAGTCCCAGTTTTTCTCCTAAGATCTCATCCCTCATGTCTTCAGTCCATTAACCGACTCAGATTTTATCTCCTCTGGTTTGCTGGATGGATTTTAGACCCGTCCCCTCAGGCCGACACGTTTCTCTTCTGCTGAGTCGAATCAAACCCAAACCAGGATGCTTTAACCTGGTCCTCGTCGTCGCCAGGATCTCTGACGGTGCAGCGCGCGTGGGCCTGTGACCGTTGCTGCATGCTAACCTGCGTACTCGCGGCTCGTCTTTTCGTGCCTCGTGTCTTTTCGTCTGTTACGTCGTCCTGCTTTCAGAGTCGGAGCACTTTAAAGAGTGAAACACACAATACGTATTCAATGTTTCGCTTCGTTCGCGCTGCGTTTGCACGTACGTCAGACCTCAGAGGGTTTGAAGACTAAAGTTACACTAGACTTAGTTGCCTTCGTCGTTAACATGCAGACGTAATAATAATACTAACGGATCTAAATACAAGCATGAGCGAACAGTGTGCATTCAGTAAATGTTTGTGTCTTAACATTAACGCTCCAGTTCCACCAGCTGATTCACGGTCAATAGATGCTGCCTGATGAGATGTGTTTTTATTATTTCTCATTATTTGTTTCTTGTCAATGTGACATGCACTGGATTTGACTTTTGTTTTTGATACGGCGCCTCGTCCTGTGAATAAATTTGTCGTTTAAAAGCAGTGTTTTCTTTATTGAATTCAAAAGATTAGTATTATTATTATTTCTAATGAAATGACTTCTAAATAAAGCACAAGAGTCATTTAATGTGTAAAGTTAAAAAAAGATAAAACCTCCAGGTTTTATAGGACATAAATCTGCTTTAACCAAATAAACAGCATATGTCAAATCAACCACTTATAACACAGCAGTGGTGGTAGCTCAGTATTGAGGCTGTGGTTTGTACAAATATTGACTTTATTTACTTCCTACATGTTCCTATTATTTTGGCAAAGCAGCAAACACCTCAACTGACTCATTATCATAAGTGTACCTAATGTTTTGGCCAGTCAGTTTATGATGAAGTACATTTTTTTTAATCCCATTTGTCAGAATCGTCGCATGTCATTTGAAGGACGCTCGTTAGGAGGCAGCAGAGCGCACTGTTAACTAATGCGACGAAGAAGAAGCTGGAACCGGAAGTGGAGCTTTTCCGGTGTCCTTGTGCCAGAGAAGCGACTGTAGACGGACTGTCAAGATGTACAGACACATGTTTGTAAGTTTATTCTGTCTGCTTTTCTGTCTTTTTGTTTTGTTATTTAATTAAAAGCGCGGACGTTTGTGCTGTTTATAAGACGCTGCTACACGTAGATGAGCTAACCGTTAGCTAGGGGTCACAGCTGTGTAACGGCAGGAGCAGTTAGCATTAGCTTAGCCTCCTCTGTGCCGCATTCAGCAGCGGCTTGTTGCCTCCAGGTTGTTTGGTTTTAATCTTTTAAAAGTTAAATGCGTGAAGTGGCCTCCTGATATGTGTGTCCTCGGGTTTTTTGGGGGTGACTTTGACGGGTTTTGTCGCTGTTTCCAGGCGCTCCAGCAGGTGGCGCGGCGGACCATCTCCAGCTCTGCTCGCCGGCAGGTGGAGAACAAAGTCCCGCAGAAACAGAAGCTGTTTCAGGTAAAGAAGAATAAAATAAGTTCACAGCAAACTGATTAAATACACAGGATTTGATTTAATTATCTCCACTTATCATTATCTATCTGCTAAAAGTCTAATTAAAGAGTAAATCTGTCATTTAATGATGAATAATGTTAAAATAATGAGCTGATTTATTAAATAACGACACATTCTGACTGATACAGATGTTATTTTACATTAAATAAACTTTATTCATCCACAAGGTAAAGTGTTTAGTCACAGTAGATCATCTGCAAATAAAAAAGCACAAGTAAAACAAAGATTAAATGAAATAAAATGAGAATAGTTTAATAGTATATGAAGAAATGTTCAGCTGGATCAGTCTGTTGGACAATGAACTCCACTGTCCCTCTATAGTCTGGTGGAGTGTCCTCCTGTCCCTCAGTGAGACAAACATCTCCCAATTCTCAGCCACTAACATGTCCAGCCTTTAGGATCAGTTTGTCCGTCCTACTTGTGTCCTTTCTGTTGGTGCTTCTTCCCCAACCATGGTTTTATTCACCTCTGTTGGTCTCC
The DNA here is from genome assembly GCA_005024645.1 of Planiliza haematocheilus. Taxonomy (NCBI): domain Eukaryota; kingdom Metazoa; phylum Chordata; class Actinopteri; order Mugiliformes; family Mugilidae; genus Planiliza; species Planiliza haematocheilus. The sequence continues at coordinate 305,925 of SRSE01000327.1, read as the reverse complement.
TGTGTCTTCCTAAAGTCTGTCCTTGTCTTCCTTGTCTTCTCCTAGAGTTGGTCTCCTGTGTCTTCCTAAAGTCTGTCCTTGTCTTCTCCTAGAGTTGGTCTCCTGTGTCTTCCTAAAGTCTGTCCTTGTCTTCCTTGTCTTCTCCTAGAGTTGGTCTCCTGTGTCTTCCTAAAGTCTGTCCTTGTCTTCTCCTAGAGTTGGTCTCCTGTGTCTTCCTAAAGTCTGTCCTTGTCTTCCTTGTCTTCTCCTAGAGTTGGTCTCCTGTGTCTTCCTAAAGTCTGTCCTTGTCCTTGTGTCTTTCAGGACGATAACGGCATCCCTGTCCATCTAAAAGGAGGAACCAGTGACGGTCTTCTCTACAGGTCGACCATGGCGCTCACCGTCCTGGGTGAGAACGTCTGACGTTAATAAACTGTTCGTCTTATTAAATGTGTCCTCATTGGTTTGTTGGCGTCTCCTCCATCCTCTCGTCTTTCGTCCAGCTCTTCTGTCGTCATTTAACTTTTTATCTTCTGTCACTTCCTTTGATTCTTCTTCTCTTTCTTCTATATTTTCTTCTTCTTCTCCATCTGCTTCATGTTCTTCTGTTTCTTTTTGCTCCAGCTTCTTCTCCTTTCTGATCTTTCTCCATTTCTCATTCTTCTTTCATCAGCTTCATCTTATGTTTTCTTCTGCATCTTGTTCTTCAGCCTTCCCCTTTTTCCAGTTTCTTCTTCAGTTACTTCTTCTTACTTCTTTTATGTCTTCCTCTGCTCACCCTTCTTGTCCTGCTTTGTCTTTTTCTTCTAATTCCACTTTTTACAGTTTCTTTATCTGCTTCTTTTTTCTTCTTCTGTTTCTTCATCTTCTCCTTCTGCTTCATTTATTCTCTCCATCTCCTCTAACTCCTCCTCCTCTTATCTGTCGTAACATCTCTTTTTATATCAGAGAAGACAGTCTGAGCAGTGACTGTAAATCATTAGTGTTGTTGTGTTTCCAGGTGTGGGCTACGTCATGTACGAGCTGTGGAAGGCGGCGTTCCCTCAGAAGAAAGCCTAACTCCTCCCTATTCCTCTTCCACTCGTTTACCTCATCTCTCTCCGTTTGCTCTAAAGTCTATAAAAACATGCCGATAACTCCGTCTGTTACCTCTCCATGGTGCGATGATGTTTCATATTCACGGGATCAATATTTATTTGCTTTCGTCTTTCATTTATGACCTGAGGATCAACTTAAAACCTATAAAATAAAAACCTCTCATGACCAAGAACAACGTGTTTGGTCTTCTTTGTGTCTCCAGAGTTTCAGACTGATTAAGAAAAGCTTCAGATGTCAGATTAGATCAGTTCATCTCTTATTTTATGCACTGATCAGCCATAACATTACGACCACCTGAACCAGTGTGAAAGGCAGAAACACCCTGTGAACCAGAGGAGCACGACTGATGATGCAGCCAAGATTCAACCAGACCTCCATGCTTCACCTAAACACCAATGAACTCTTGGACACGTTTACACAAATGAAATAAATGCCTAATCCTGTGTTTTGGAATCTGACCTTTGTGTACTTTTAATGAATTCTCATGTGTGTTTGTTGGTATTTGCTGAATAAGATATGTTTATTAATCCTTGTCACAGTAGCATGAAATGTGGCAAAAAATATAAATATATATATACAGAAAAAAACAGTGAGAACTTTGACAGGGAAAAAAAGTTACAGAAAACAAATACAGAAATTTTTGAATAAATATACAAGAAATAAAATATACTAATAAAATATAGAGTGAAAAATAGAATTCTAAAGACATTGTGTATATCCAGTGTGGTGGTGGAGGTAAACTTTACAAATAAATAGTTGCTTAAACTTGGACGAAAAAAAAACTGAATTGGAGAGGTAGTGGTTCATGAAAAAAAAGATTCATTTGTGCAAAAGTACAGTTCTTTTAGACTCAGGCTGGTGTTGAACAGCCTGATGGCAGCTGGAATGAAGGACCTGTGGTAGCGTTTATTTACATATTTTTCAAGCAGCTCTGTTTATATCAATACACACAAAACACACAATGAAGCAACTCACTCCACAATAAAACACCTTTGGACTGAAACACTCCCTGACTAACAGGTCCAACTACATTTATCAGAGGAGTTCAGGTAAAGCTCCGCCCCCTCACCTGATTCACCTGAGACAAACCAGGAAACAGTTTATTATTGTGTGAGACTAAAGAGAGACACAGACGATCAGATTCACCTTCAGACCAAACTAACACCTTCCTCTGAGTGAGTCCAGCTACAGGAGAGAAAAGTGGAAAACTACAACACTGCTGCTTCAAGCTGCTGACTCTCCACACACTGAAGGTGAGTTTGACCAAAAACAGGACTCAAAGTCAAAGGAAGCTTCAGGGAAGTTAGTAGAAGATGGAGGAGAGCCATGACTGACTGGACTTTGTGTTTGCTGTGTTTCAGCTTCACTCAGAGACTAAATGGCTTCCAGATTAGAGGAGGATCTCTGCTGTCCGGTCTGTCAGGAGGTCTTCAGAGATCCTGTTCTTCTGTCATGTAGCCACAGCTTCTGTAAAGTCTGTCTGAACAACTGGTGGAAAGAGAAACCAACACACCAGTGTCCAGTTTGTAAGAGAAGATCTTCAAAGGATGAACCACCTTTAAACTTAGCGTTGAAGAACCTGTGTGAGTCCTTCTCAAAGGAGAGAGATCAGAGATCTTCAGAGTCTCGCTGCAGTCTGCACTCTAAGAAACTCAGACTCTTCTGTCTGGACCATCAGCAGCCAGTGTGTGTCATCTGCAGAGATTCAGAAAAACACTCCAAGCACACAATCAGACCCATCGATGAAGCTGCACGACAGCACAAGAAGAACCTTCAGGAGACTCTGGAGCCCTTAAAGAAGAAGTTAAAGGTTTGTGAACAAGTTAAAGTGAAGTTTGATGAAACAGAAAAACACATCAAGGTCCAGGCCCGACACACAGAGAGGCAGATTAAGGAGCAGTTCAAGAAGCTTCACCAGTTTCTAGACGAGGAAGAGGAGGCCAGGATGGCTGCACTGAGGGAGGAAGAGGAGCAGAAGAGTCAGATGATGAAGGAGAAGCTGGAGACTCTGAGCAGAGAGATAGCAGCTCTTTCAGACACAGTCAGAGCCACAGAGGAGGAGCTGAGAGCTGAAGACGTCTCATTCCTCAACAACTACAAGGCTGCAGTGGAAAGAGTCCAGCGCTGCCCCCTGCTGGATGATCCACAGCTGCCCTCAGGAGCTCTGATAGACCAGGCCAAACATCTGGGCAACCTGACCTTCAACATCTGGAACAAGATGAAGGACATGGTCTCCTACACTCCTGTCATTCTGGATCCAAACACTGCTTATCCAGGACTGATCCTGTCTGAAGATCTGACCAGTGTGAGACGAGGAGATAAACAACATCTTCCTGATAATCCAGAGAGGTTTAATTATTTCTGGTCTGTCCTGGGCTCTGAGGGCTTTAACTCAGGGACTCACAGCTGGGATGTTGATGTTGGAGATAACACATACTGGTTACTGGGTGTGTTAGAAGAGTCTGTCCAGAGGAAGGGACGCATACAATCTGGATTGTGGAGAATAGGGTTCTATGAAGGTAAATACTCAGCATGGTCACCATCAGCTCCTTCCACTTTTCTCTCAGTAGAGAAGAAGCTCCAGAGGATCAGAGTGAATCTGGACTGGAACAGAGGAAATCTGTCGTTCTCTGATCTTGATACTAACAAACACATACACACCTTCACACACACTTTCACTGAGAGGATGTTTCCATACATTAGAACTGGAGATAAAGTGAAGATATTACCAGTGAATCAGATCAGTTAGAGATAAACATTATGATTATAAATGTGTATTGGGCTGTAACAACTAATCAGTGTCAGTGATCATAGAAATTGTAGTTCTGTCGTCATGGTGACGGGTCAGTACGTCACTGCAGCCAATGAAAACACATTTAATATCTGGTGGTGGAAGTAGATCATTGTGTTTAGAGTTTAAGACACGTTGAAGCTGGAGATGATAACTTTCTTTATACAAGGACCTGAAGCAGCAGCTGATGTGAGGAAACCCACCAACATCTCAGAACTGAAGTGGTTCTGTTCTGAGGAATGGACTAAAGACGACTGATCAGCTGTTACCAGAAACATTTAGTGGATTTCTTGGCTCAAAGTTTAATTTCTGTAATAACTATGTCATCATATCAGATGCAGAGTCACAGTGGACGATGGTGGAAATAAAAAATGTTGTTTAACTTCATAAAGGAAATAAAAGAATCATAAAGTTTTTACTCTGCGTGGATGTTTGGACGTCATAAAATGTTAATAAGTTAGATTTATTTTCCTCTACAGGGAGATACAGCTGCTCCTGGAGGTTTATTTATCTGATATCTTTATACGACAGCTCAGTTTGTTGTATTACTATTATTTAAAATCTCATTCTTCTTCCAACAAGTGGTTGCTTTGTAATTTTAACTGAACAAAACTGTAACTATGAGAAAAACATGAGAAATATAACTGCTTTGTTTTCATGAAGTTTGAGGATTAGAACTTTTTTATCAGCTAATGAAATCTGATTGATGCTGTGGGCTCAGATTTAATTTGCATTTGCGTGTGAAGAAGAAAGTAAAGACTTGACGTGGGTCTAACTCTGATCAAACAGAGCTTTTCATGGTGAGGCTGCATGGAGACGATGAGCAGACGAGTGGCTCCATCTAAAGACGTTTATTTAATCCCACGTGTGGTTAATTTCCTTGTTCCAGTAGCACAGAATTTGGCAAAAATATATCTGCAGAAGACAGTGACGACTTTGAACGTGGAAAGGTTATCAAGAAGGCACAAAAAACACAAATATAAAAATATACAAAAAAGAATAACCATATAATAACCAAAAATAGGAAGATAAAATAATAAATAATAATAAAATCTCAGCAGGTGGAGACAGGGCGTCTTCTTGTACAGGGCGTTCGTGTTGTGTGTCCAGTCCAGTTTATTGTTGAGGTGAACACCCAGGTACTTGTAATCCTCCACGACCTCCATGTCCAAGCCCTGGATGTTCACCGGTGCAGTCAGATGTGGTTTCCTACTGAAGTCGATCACCACCTCCTTTGTCTTGCTGGCGTTGATGTGCAGGTGGTTCAGAGCAAACCAGTCCACAAAGTCAGTGATGACCTCCAGGTACTCCAGATCGTTTCCCTGAGATACACGCCCAACAATGGCTGTATCATCAGAAACATCTGGAGGAATATTGTGTTTCATTGAGACAATACTGGATTATCTAGAGTGAGTTTGGAAAAGTTTGGACGTTTTATGGGCTGTTGGATCATTTTAACATTAATGTGGATGATGGAAACAAATCCAAGTCATCAAATTTATATGTTTTTTAGTTTAATTTAAAAATCATGCAGCGTTTTAAAACTTGTTGAAATGCTGTTCAGGAATATGTTCCTGTCCTTCTGAAGGAGAAAGGGCAAACAGGCTGCACTAACACTTCCTGCCACCGACCACTAGAGGGCGACGTGTCCAAAGACAAGAGCAGTCCTGACTCTAAGTCTCAGGTCCCCATTAATGTTGTGGGATGAATAACACAGACACACACACACATCTATCTATCTATCTATCTATCTATCTATCTATCTATCTATCTATCTATCTATCTGTCTATCTGTCTATCTGTCTATCTGTCTATCTGTCTATCTATCTATCTATCTCCTCTGCCACCAGGGGGCGACAGAACACTGTCTTCTGTCTTTGGTCCTGATGAAACTTTACAGTTTTTCTCAATTGGTTTGGTACATTTCTCACATCAGAATTGAAATTCTCAAAAGTTCTTGTTCAATTGTCATATCATCATGCCATTTGTGCAGATGAAAAAGGCAGTTTCTCATTGCATTGAACAAATTGCAAATGCTTTTGTCCATCCATGCAAATGATTGTGTACAATTCTCAGTTTTTTCGTACATTATCAATTGCTTTTGTCATGCTAATCAAAATGCTTTGTTATAGGAATCTATCAAATAGTCTCTTTCCCCAAAACATTAAGGCTATAGTTCATCATATAAGTCTTCACATGCAAAATGATTTACCAAGCCATCATAACATGTCAAGCATATATACATTTCCATAAGACATTTGTCTGTAAATATGATCTAAATTGGTAAATTCCTCCCAGGTGAATCTAGACTTTCTCTAATGAAAAGAGTTGATCAACCAATGATCGACAGTTTTCTGAATGAGCTCAAGGGAGCATCTCATGAACAATCTACTGGGGAGTATATAGGTAATCAGAGCACAATAGAAAGTTACAATGTCTGACAATGGAAGGACAACAGCCAAGAAGAAGGAGAGGAAGAGGGGTGAGGCTGCGTGGTGGAGGAGTAGGAAGAGGAAGAGGCAGAAGAGGCGGACACATGCGTGTTCCTGATGAAATCAGAGCAACACTTGTAGACCATGTTTTGAATCATGGGCTGACTATGGCTGAAGCGGGGAGAAGGGTGCAGCCAAATGTTGGCAGAACAACTGTGTCCTCAATTATTCAAACTTTCCGCAGAGAGAACAGGTGTGTAATCTAACAGTATGTGCTGAATTACATGGAGTTTACTGTATTTACATGTCAATACAGTAATGCCCCATACAAAGTTACAGTAGCCTATTCCACTGATGCTCTATACAATGCCATTGTGTCTTCCTCAAATTTGTTTTGGTTTACATTTCTATTTCCCACATAGGACTGCAAGACAAGTACACAGGGGTGGTAGAGGGCGGATTTTCACACCACAGCAGGAGATGGCTATCTGCAACATTGTTGTGGAAAACAACGCCATTACACTAAGAGAGATACAGACTACTATTTTGCAGGACAACGACACATTTGCAAACATCCAAACAGTCAGTATCTCTACTATTGATAGAGTGCTAAAAAAACAACACATGCGCATGAAACAGCTATACACTGTCCCATTTGAAAGAAATGGTGAGAGGGTGAAGGAGCTGCGCTACCACTTTGTCCAGGTACAACTTTTATTCCAAAACCATATATAGATATGTCCTCGTTTGTAAGTCGCTTTGGGTTTACTGTAAAAGGTGTCTGCCAAATGCAATGTAATGTAAAGATGTACACTACACTACTGTAAGTGTGGCATTTGCACATATGCTATGGCTGTAGAAAAGAAGATGCAATATGTCATATACGTTTGATCTAACTTCTTTTGCAAATGCATGTAATTCAGTAATTCCAAAAATAACATTTTGTCTTCTGTATTTAGCGCATGATGGAACTGGAAGCTAGTGAGCCACCCTGTCACTTCATTTACATGGACGAGGCTGGCTTCAATCTGAAAAAGCGCAGAAGACGGGGTCGAAACCTTATTGGACATCGAGCCACCATTGATGTGCCAGGCCAAAGGGGTGGCAACATAACTATGTGTGCCGCAATATCAGATAACGGTGTGCTGACACACATTCCACTGATGGGTCCATACAACTCTGAACGTCTAATAGCATTCCTAGACACTTTGTACAGGGATCATATCCTAGGTGGCCCAGCCGAGAATATGGCCCAGCCCAAATATGCCATAATATGGGACAATGTAAGCTTCCACAAGTCAAACCTAGTAAGGCAGTGGTACGCAAACCATGACAGAATGGTGATGGAGTTCTTACCACCATACTCCCCATTCCTCAACCCTATTGAGGAATTTTTCTCAGCCTGGAGGTGGAAGGTGTATGACCGAGAGCCACACACACAAGTGACCCTTCTGGCTGCAATGGATGCAGCATGCCAAGACATTACTGCAGATTCCTGCAGAGCATGGATTAGGCATGCAAGAAGATACTATCCACGCTGCCTTGCACGGGAGGACATCAGGTGTGACGTGGATGAGAATTTGTGGCCTAACAGACAGGAACGGGAAGAAGCTGAAGATCAGGATTGAGATTAGAATTTGGGGAGTTGTTCATATTTTTTTGTTTACCTACTGTATGACCTATGTTTATATTTTTGACCTATGTTTACTTACGTATTGTATTTCACCTTTGTTATGTGCAGTGCTGTCTTTTTTTTTTTCTTTACGCACTGCAATGTCAATGTTTGCCAATAAAGAAGTCATTCTGTAAATGTGAATCTTGTCTTTTCCAATCAATCTTACACATATACATTATATGAGGTCAAATGTACAACACTTGTCATCACACCTAAACCACATTTTACATCAACATGTCCCTTCAAAGTGCACTATTCAATTGCCAACATGACTAATGAATTTGACTGTCTTATCCGTACACAATGACACAATGATTAAACATTCTGATGGCACTGACAAGTATATTGACACAAAAACTTGCTTTTGAGGGATGGACTAAGGATTTTGAGCAAGAGACTGGCTTTTGCAGGTGATCCACGGTGTTTTGCTATTTGTTCAAACTGTTTTGAGAAATGCACTTGATCTTCTGCAAATTGCAAGAATGATTGGAAAAATGTACCAAAGTGATTGAGAAAAACTGTAAGACCTTTACAGTTTTTCTCAGTCGCTTTGGTGCATTTCTCAGAACAATTAGTACAAACTGCCAAACCTAGTGGATAACCTGAAAAAGTGCGTCACTTGCTCAAAATTAATAGTTGATCCCTCAAAAGCAAGTATTCATGTCAATGAAACTGTCTGTGTCATCAAAATAATAAGTCCTGACACCATTGTTTATGAACAAGACAGTCAAATGGCTTTGTCATGTTTTCATTGTGACATATTTACTGCATATGCTCTTTGCAATTCTACAGCATTGTACAAAAAAAAAAAAAAACTTATTTAGAACAAACATAGGAAATACCATTATGGTAGAACTGTGCACAAATGTAAACAATATATTCCTGGATATCCACATGTTCCTGTCTGTCTGGCCACATATTTTCATCTACATCACAGCAGATGTCTTCCTTTACAAGGCAACGAGGAAAGTATCTCCTTGAGTGGTGAATCCATCCTCTGCAGGACTCCACTGTGATGTCATCACATGCAGCATCCATGGCTGCTAGCAGGGACATTTGGGCATGTGGACGCTGGTCATAAACCTTCCACCTCCAGGCAGAAAAAAACTCCTCTATTGAATTAAGGAATGAGGAGTAGGGGGAGAGATGTTCAACCACCATCCTGCCATGTGCTACAAACCATGTTGCGTGTTGTAAGGACTGCAACATGGTTTGCAGACATTGAATGATGGAGTTCACAGTGGTTCTCCCTACATTTGGTTGCACTCGTTGACCAGCCTCAGTCATAGTGAGGCCGTGATTCACAACATGGTCCACAAGTGTAGCCCTAATTTCATCAGGACTTTGCCTATGTGCTTCACCTCTTCTTCCTCTGCCTCTGTTTTGTCCCCTTCCCCTTCCTCTGCGGATTCTCACCCCTCCTCCATGATGCTGACGTTCCATTTCTGTGTCACAGAATTGTAGAAATGGTCCACACTACCTGCTTGGTTCATATATGCTTGCCATGTGAGGGTTCATGGGATTCAGCTCTGAGTGACTGTGGACAAGTGGCTTGTCACTGGTTACAACTAATGCTTCACACATGAGTGAAAGCTGAAGTTCATCTGAGAGCAACTGTTCAATTTAGACATTTTCAGAAAAAAAAAAAATGATAAAGGAATGTATGAAATTAGCTTGAAAGATTTTGACAACTAGTTCAACAATTTTTTATGTAATGACTCAAGCAATGAAATGAGGACTATTAGTTTTATAGGGAATGACTATTCAGCATCAGAAGTATGTTTCATTTTGACTGACATGACATAAGCAAATGATAACGTTATAAAACAACAGAGAATTGTATGAAAGTAACTGATACATGTCTAAAAGCATTTGCAATTTGTTCAAAGGAATGAGAAACTGCTACGATGATGAGCACAAATGACTCAATGTTGTGGAGGTTGAACTAATAGTTGTGAGAACTTTCATTCTGATCTGAGAAAAGCACCAAAGCGACTGAGAAAAACTGTAAAGACACCTTGAAGATAATAAACATTTGACAGAGTAAAAGCGTTCAGAGCCTCTGGACGTGGAAGGCTTTGGAGGAGAGCGTGGATGTGAGTGTGGATGGGTAGTTTATCCATGTGGAAACAGAAGCAGCCTCCCGTACAACAGCACTTTGATTTTAATCCCCCAGGTTGGTGGTTCCTCCATTTTTTATTTTTTTACCGTCCTGTGTCCCCCCCTCCAAGTCAAGCCTTGACGAGTTCTGCCGACCCCGAGTCTCGGCTTCACGACAATATTTTATCATGATATTCTTCACTGCTCCACTCACTGACTGGTTGGCTGGTGGTCTAGAAACACAGGCTGCTAAACTAGATCGTCCGGGGTGTATGGTTTAGATCAATATTTATTTGCTTTCGTCTTTCATTTATGACCTGAGGATCAACTTAAAACCTATAAAATAAAAACCTCTCATGACCAAGAACAACGTGTTTGGTCTTCTTTGTGTCTCCAGAGTTTCAGACTGATTAAGAAAAGCTTCAGATGTCAGATTAGATCAGTTCATCTCTTATTTTATGCACTGATCAGCCATAACAATACGACCACCTGAACCATAGACTCATAGACCATAGATAGTGTGAAAGGCAGAAACACCCTGTGAACCAGAGGAGCACGACTGATGATGCAGCCAAGATTCAACCAGACCTCCATGCTTCACCTAAACACCAATGAACTCTTGGACACGTTTACACAAATGAAATAAATGCCTAATCCTGTGTTTTGGAATCTGACCTTTGTGTACTTTTAATGAATTCTCATGTGTGTTTGTTGGTATTTGCTGAATAAGATATGTTTATTAATCCTTGTCACAGTAGCATGAAATGTGGCAAAAAAGATAAATATATATATATATATACAGAAAAAAACAGTGACAACTTTGACAGGGGAAAAAAGTTACAGAAAACACAAATACAGAAATTTTTGAAAAATATGTACAAAAAATATACAAGAAATATAATATACTAATAAAATATAGAGTGAAAAATAGAATTCTAAAGACATTGTGTATATCCAGTGTGGTGGTGGAGGTAAACTTTACAAATAAATAGTTGCTTAAACTTGGAAGAAAAAAAACTGAATTGGAGAGGTAGTGGTTCGTGCAAAAAAAGATTCATTTGTGCAAAAGTACAGTTATTATAGACTCAGGCTGGTGTTGAACAGCCTGATGGCAGCTGGAATGAAGGACCTGTGGTAGCGTTTATTTACATATTTTTCAAGCAGCTCTGTTTATATCAATGTTCATAACACACAATGAAGCAACTCACTCCACAATAAAACACCTTTGGACTGAAACACTCCTGACTAACAGGTCAAAGATCTACATTTATGAGGAGTTCAGGTAAAGCTCCGCCCCCTCACCTGATTCACCTGAGACAAACCAGGAAACAGTTTCTTATTGTGTGAGACTAAAGAGAGACACAGACGATCAGATTCACCTTCAGACCAAACTAACACCTTCCTCTGAGTGAGTCCAGCTACAGGAGAGAAAAGTGGAAAACTACAACACTGCTGCTTCAAGCTGCTGACTCTCCACACACTGAAGGTGAGTTTGACCAAAAACAGGACTCAAAGTCAAAGGAAGCTTCAGGGAAGTTAGTAGAAGATGGAGGAGAGACATGACTGACTGGACTTTGTGTCTGCTGTGTTTCAGCTTCACTCAGAGACTAAATGGCTTCCAGATTAGAGGAGGATCTCTGCTGTCCGGTCTGTCAGGAGGTCTTCAGAGATCCTGTTATTCTGTCATGTAGCCACAGCATCTGTAAAGTCTGTCTGAAGAACTGGTGGAGAGAGAATCCAACACACCAGTGTCCAGTTTGTAAGAGAAGATCTTCAAAGAAAGAACCACCTTTAAACTTGGTGTTGAAGAACCTGTGTGAGTCCTTCTTAAAGGAGAGAGATCAGAGATCTTCAGAGTCTCTCTGCAGTCTGCACTCTGAGAAACTCAAACTCTTCTGTCTGGACCATGAGCAGCCAGTGTGTGTCATCTGCAAAGATTCAGATAAACACTCCAACCACAGATTCAAACCCATCGATGAAGCTGCACGACAGCACAAGAAGAACCTTCAGGAGACTCTGGAGCCCTTAAAGAAGAAGTTAAAGGTTTGTGAAGAAGTTAAAGTGAAGTTTGATAAAACAGAAAAACACATCAAGGTCCAGGCCCGACACACAGAGAGGCAGATTAAGGAGCAGTTCAAGAAGCTTCACCAGTTTCTAGACGAGGAAGAAGAGGCCAGGATGGCTGCACTGAGGGAGGAAGAGGAGCAGAAGAGTCAGATGATGAAGGAGAAGCTGGAGACTCTGAGCAGAGAGATAGCAGCTCTTTCAGACACAGTCAGAGCCACAGAGGAGGAGCTGAGAGCTGAAGACGTCTCATTCCTCAACAACTACAAGGCTGCAGTGGAAAGAGTCCAGCGCTGCCCCCTGCTGGATGATCCACAGCTGCCCTCAGGAGCTCTGATAGACCAGGCCAAACATCTGGGCAACCTGACCTTCAACATCTGGAACAAGATGAAGGACATGGTCTCCTACACTCCTGTCATTCTGGATCCAAACACTGCTTATCCAAAACTGATCCTGTCTGAAGATCTGACCAGTGTGAGAGGAGGAGATGAACAACATCTTCCTGATAATCCAGAGAGGTTTGATCACTGGTCTGTCCTGGGCTCTGAGGGCTTTAACTCAGGGACTCACAGCTGGGATGTTGAGGTTGGAGATAACACATTGTGGAGACTGGGTGTGTTACCAGAGTCTGTCCAGAGGAAGAGAGACATAGAGTCTGGATTGTGGGGAATAGTGTTCATTCGAGGTAAATACTCAGCATGGTCACCATCAGATCTTTCCACTGTTCTCTCAGTAGAGAAGAAGCTCCAGAGGATCAGAGTGAATCTGGACTGGAACAGAGGAAATCTGTCGTTCTCTGATCTTGATACTAACAAACACATACACACCTTCACACACACTTTCACTGAGAGGATGTTTCCATACATTAGAACTGGAGATAAAGTGAAGATATTACCAGTGAATCAGATCAGTTAGAGATAAACATTATGATTATAAATGTGTATTGGGCTGTAACAACTAATCAGTCTCAGTGATCATATAAATTGTAGTTCTGTCGTCATGGTGACGGGTCAGTACGTCACTGCAGCCAATGAAAACACATTTAATATCTGGTGGTGGAAGTAGATCATTGTGTTTAGAGTTTAAGACACGTTGAAGCTGGAGATGATAACTTTCTTTATACAAGGACCTGAAGCAGCAGCTGATGTGAGGAAACCCACCAACATCTCAGAACTGAAGTGGTTCTGTTCTGAGGAATGGACTAAAGACGACTGATCAGCTGTTACCAGAAACGTTTAGTTGATTTCTTGGCTCAAAGTTTAATTTCTGTAATAACTATGTCATCATATCAGATGCAGAGTCACAGTGGACGATGGTGGAAATAAAACATGTTGTTTAACTTCATAAAGGAAATAAAAGAATCATAAAGTTTTTACTCTCCGTGGATGTTTGGACGTCATAAAATGTTAATAAGTTAGATTTATTTTCCTCTACAGGGAGATACAGCTGCTCCTGGAGGTTTATTTATCTGATATCTTTATACGACAGCTCAGTTTGTTGTATTACTATTATTTAAAATCTCATTCTTCTTCCAACAAGTGGTTGCTTTGTCATTTTAACTGAACAAAACTGTAACTATGAGAAAAACATGAGAAATATAACTGCTTTGTTTTCATGAAGTTTGAGGATCAGAACTTTTTTATCAGCTAATGAAATCTGATTGACGCTGTGGGCTCAGATTTAATTTGCATTTGCGTGAAGAATGTAAAGACTTGACGTGGGTCTAACTCTGATCAAACAGAGCTTTTCATGGTGAGGCTGCATGGAGACGATGAGCAGACGAGTGGCTCCATCTAAAGACATAAGACGTTTATTTAATCCCACGTGTGGTTAATTTCCTTGTTCCAGTAGCACAGAATTTGGCAAAAATATATCTGCAGAAGACAGTGACGACTTTGAACGTGTAAAGATTATCAAGAAGGCACAAAAAACACAAATATAAACATTTAAATATATATATATCAAAAATATACAAAAAAGAATAACCATATAATAACCAAAAATAGGAAGATAAATTAATAAATAATAATAAAATCTCAGCAGGTGGAGACAGGGCGTCTTCTTGTTCAGGGCGTTCGTGTTGTGTGTCCAGTCCAGTTTATTGTTGAGGTGAACACCCAGGTACTTGTAAACCAGTCCACAAAGTCAGTGATGACCTCCAGGTCCAGATCGTTTCCCTGAGATACACGCCCAACAATGGCTGTATCATCAGAAACATCTGGAGGAATATTGTGTTTCATTGAGACAATACTGGATTATCTAGAGTGAGTTTGGAAAGGTTTGGACGTTTTATGGGCTGTTGGATCATTTTAACATTAATTTGGATGATGGAAACAAATCCAAGTCATCAAATTTATATGTTTTTCAGTTTAATTTAAAAACCATGCAGCGTTTTAAAACTTGTTGAAATGCTGTTCAGGAATATGTTCCTGTCCTTCTGAAGGAGAAAGGGCAAACAGGCTGCACTAACACTTCCTGCCACCGACCACTAGAGGGCGACGTGTCCAAAGACAAGAGCAGTCCTGACTCTAAGTCTCAGGTCCCCATTAATGTTGTGGGATTAATAACACAGACACACACACATCTATCTATCTATCTATCTATCTATCTATCTATCTATCTATCTATCTATCTATCTATCTATCTATCTATCTATCTATCTATCTATCTATCAATCTATCTATCTATCTATCTATCTATCTATCTATCTATCTATCTATCTATCTATCTATCTCCTCTGCCACCAGGGGGCGACAGAACACTGTCTTCTGTCTTTGGTCCTGATGAAACTTTACAGTTTTTCTCAATTGGTTTGGTACATTTCTCACATCAGAATTGAAATTCTCAAAAGTTCTTGTTCAATTGTCATATCATCATGCCATTTGTGCAGATGAAAAAGGCAGTTTCTCATTGCATTGAACAAATTGCAAATGCTTTTGTCCATCCATGCAAATGATTGTGTACAATTCTCAGTTTTTTCGTACATTATCAATTGCTTTTGTCACGCTAATCAAAATGCTTTGTTATAGGAATCTATCAAATAGTCTCTTTCCCCAAAACATTTAGGCTATAGTTCATCATATAAGTCTTCACATGCAAAATGATTTACCAAGCCATCATAACATGTCAAGCATATATACATTTCCATAAGACATTTGTCTGTAAATATGATCTAAATTGGTAAATTCCTCCCAGGTGAATCTAGACTTTCTCTAATGAAAAGAGTTGATCAACCAATGATCGACAGTTTTCTGAATGAGCTCAAGGGAGCATCTCACGAACAATCTACTGGGGAGTATATAGGTAATCAGAGCACAATAGAAAGTTACAATGTCTGACAATGGAAGGACAACAGCCAAGAAGAAGGAGAGGAAGAGGGGTGAGGCTGCGTGGTGGAGGAGTAGGAAGAGGAAGAGGCAGAAGAGGCGGACACATGCGTGTTCCTGATGAAATCAGAGCAACACTTGTAGACCATGTTTTGAATCATGGGCTGACTATGGCTGAAGCGGGGAGAAGGGTGCAGCCAAATGTTGGCAGAACAACTGTGTCCTCAATTATTCAAACTTTCCGCAGAGAGAACAGGTGTGTAATCTAACAGTATGTGCTGAATTACATGGAGTTTACTGTATTTACATGTCAATACAGTAATGCCCCATACAAAATTACAGTAGCCTATTCCACTGATGCTCTATACAATGCCATTGTGTCTTCCTCAAATTTGTTTTGGTTTACATTTCTATTTCCCACATAGGACTGCAAGACAAGTACACAGGGGTGGTAGAGGGCGGATTTTCACACCACAGCAGGAGATGGCTATCTGCAACATTGTTGTGGAAAACAACGCCATTACACTAAGAGAGATACAGACTACTATTTTGCAGGACAACGACACATTTGCAAACATCCAAACAGTCAGTATCTCTACCATTGATAGAGTGCTAAAAAAACAACACATGCGCATGAAACAGCTATACACTGTCCCATTTGAAAGAAATGGTGAGAGGGTGAAGGAGCTGCGCTACCACTTTGTCCAGGTACAACTTTTATTCCAAAACCATATATAGATATGTCCTCGTTTGTAAGTCGCTTTGGGTTTACAGTAAAAGGTGTCTGCCAAATGCAATGTAATGTAAAGATGTACACTACACTACTGTAAGTGTGGCATTTGCACATATGCTATGGCTGTAGAAAAGAAGATGCAATATGTCATATACGTTTGATCTAACTTCTTTTGCAAATGCATGTAATGCAGTTATTCCAAAAATAACATTTTGTCTTCTGTATTTAGCGCATGATGGAACTGGAAGCTAGTGAGCCACCCTGTCACTTCATTTACATCAGGCATCCCCAATCTGTTCCACAAAGGGCCGGTGTGGCTGCAGGTTTTTGTTCAAACCAACCACGAGCACACAGTTTGACCAATCAGCTCTCTAAAGACTGAGATCAGTTGATTAAATGAGTCAAGTCTGGTGTGCTGCTGCTTGGTTGGAAAGAAAACCTGCAGCCACACCGGCCCTTTGTGGAACAGATTGGGGATGCCTGATTTACATGGACGAGGCTGGCTTCAATCTGACAAAGCGCAGAAGACGGGGTCGAAACCTTATTGGACATCGAGCCACCATTGATGTGCCAGGCCAAAGGGGTGGCAACATAACTATGTGTGCCGCAATATCAGATAACGGTGTGCTGACACACATTCCACTGATGGGTCCATACAACTCTGAACGTCTAATAGCATTCCTAGACACTTTGTACAGGGATCATATCCTAGGTGGCCCAGCCGAGAATATGGCCCAGCCCAAATATGCCATAATATGGGACAATGTAAGCTTCCACAAGTCAAACCTAGTAAGGCAGTGGTACGCAAACCATAACAGAATGGTGATGGAGTTCTTACCACCATACTCCCCATTCCTCAACCCTATTGAGGAATTTTTCTCAGCCTGGAGGTAGAAGGTGTATGACCGAGAGCCACACACACAAGTGACCCTTCTGGCTGCAATGGATGCAGCATGCCAAGACATTACTGCAGATTCCTGCAGAGCATGGATTAGGCATGCAAGAAGATACTATCCACGCTGCCTTGCACGGGAGGACATCAGGTGTGACGTGGATGAGAATTTGTGGCCTAACAGACAGGAACGGGAAGAAGCTGAAGATCAGGATTGAGATTAGAATTTGGGGAGTTGTTCATATTTTTTTGTTTACCTACTGTATGACCTATGTTTATATTTTTGACCTATGTTTACTTACGTATTGTATTTCACCTTTGTTATGTGCAGTGCTGTCTTTTTTTTTTTCTTTACGCACTGCAATGTCAATGTTTGCCAATAAAGAAGTCATTCTGTAAATGTGAATCTTGTCTTTTCCAATCAATCTTACACATATACATTATATGAGGTCAAATGTACAACACTTGTCATCACACCTAAACCACATTTTACATCAACATGTCCCTTCAAAGTGCACTATTCAATTGCCAACATGACTAATGAATTTGACTGTCTTATCCGTACACAATGACACAATGATTAAACATTCTGATGGCACTGACAAGTATATTGACACAAAAACTTGCTTTTGAGGGATGGACTAAGGATTTTGAGCAAGAGACTGGCTTTTGCAGGTGATCCACGGTGTTTTGCTATTTGTTCAAACTGTTTTGAGAAATGCACTTGATCTTCTGCAAATTGCAAGAATGATTGGAAAAATGTACCAAAGTGATTGAGAAAAACTTTAAGACCTTTACAGTTTTTCTCAGTCGCTTTGGTGCATTTCTCAGATCAGAATGAAAGTTTTCAGAACAGTTAGTGCATTTCTCAGAACAATTAGTACAAACTGCCAAACCTAGTGGATAACCTGAAAAAGTGCGTCACTTGCTCAAAATTAATAGTTGATCCCTCAAAAGCAAGTATTCATGTCAATGAAACTGTCAGTGTCATCAAAATAATAAGTCCTGACACCATTGTTTATGAACAAGACAGTCAAATGGCTTTGTCATGTTTTCATTGTGACATATTTACTGCATATGCTCTTTGCAATTCTACAGCATTGTACAAAAAAGAAAAATACACAGTCATTTATTTAGAACAAACATATGAAATACCATTATGGTAGAACTGTGCACAAATGTAAACAATATATTCCTGGACATCCACATGTTCCTGTCTGTCTGGCCACATATTTTCATCTACATCACAGCAGATGTCTTCCTTTGCAAGGCAACGAGAAAAGTATCTCCTTGAGTGGTGAATCCACCCTCTGCAGGACTCCACTGTGATGTCATCACATGCAGCATCCATGGCTGCTAGCAGGGACATTTGGGCATGTGGACGCTGGTCATAAACCTTCCACCTCCAGGCAGAAAAAAACTCCTCTATTGGATTAAGGAATGAGGAGTAGGGGGAGAGATGTTCAACCACCATCCTGCCATGTGCTACAAACCATGCTGCGTGTTGTAAGGACTGCAACATGGTTTGCAGACATTGAATGATGGAATTCACAGTGGTTCTCCCTACATTTGGTTGCACTCGTTGACCAGCCTCAGTCATAGTGAGGCCGTGATTCACAACATGGTCCACAAGTGTAGCCCTAATTTCATCAGGACTTTGCCTATGTACTTCACATCTTCTTCCTCTGCCCCTGTTTTGTCCCCTTCCCCTTCCTCTGCGGATTCTCACCCCTCCTCCACGACGCTGACGTTCTATTCTTATGTCACAGAATTGTAGAAATGGTACACACTACCTGCTTGGTTCATATATGCTTGCCAAGTGAGGGTTCATGGGATTCAGCTCTGAGTGACTGTGGACAAGTGGCTTGTCACTGGTTACAACTAATGCTTCACACATGAGTGAAAGCTGAAGTTCACCTAAGAGCAACTGTTCAATTTAGACATTTTCAGAAAAAAAAAATGATAAAGGAATGTATGAAATTAGCTTGAAAGATTTTGACAACTAGTTCAACAATTTTGTATGTAATGACTCAAGCAATGAAATGAGGACTATTAGTTTTATAGGGAATGACTATTCAGCATCAGAAGTATGTTTCATTTTGACTGACATGACATAAGCAAATGATAATGTTATAAAACAACAGAGAATTGTATGAAAGTAACTGATACATGTCTAAAAGCATTTGATCAAAGGAATGAGAAACTGCTACGATGATGAGCACAAATGACTCAATGTTGTGGAGGTTGAACTAATAGTTGTGAGAACTTTCATTCTGATCTGAGAAAAGCACCAAAGCGACTGAGAAAAACTGTAAAGACACCTTGAAGATAAGAAACATTTGACAGAGTAAAAGCGTTCAGAGCCTCTGGACGTCGAAGGCTTTGGAGGAGAGCGTGGATGTGAGTGTGGATGGGTAGTTTATCCATGTGGAAACAGAAGCAGCCTCCTGTACAACAGCACTTTGATTTTAATCCCCCAGGTTGGTGGTTCCTCCATTTTTTTTTTTTTTACCGTCCTGTGTCCCCCCCTCCAAGTCAAGCCTTGACGAGGTCTGCCGACCCCGAGTCTCGGCTTCACGACAATATTTTATCATGATATTCTTCACTGCTCCACTCACTGACTGGTTGGCTGGTGGTCTAGAAACACAGGCTGCTAAACTAGATGGTCCGGGGTGTATGGTTTAGATTAGTATTTATTTGCTTTCGTCTTTCATTTATGACCTGAGGATCAACTTAAAACCTATAAAATAAAAACCTCTCATGACCAAGAACAACGTGTTTGGTCTTCTTTGTGTCTCCAGAGTTTCAGACTGATCAAGAAAAGCTTCAGATGTCAGATTAGATCAGTTCATCTCTTATTTTATGCACTGATCAGCCATAACAATACGACCACCTGAACCATAGACTCATAGACCATAGATAGTGTGAAAGGCAGAAACACCCTGTGAACCAGAGGAGCACGACTGATGATGCAACCAAGACTCAACCAGACCTCCATGCTTCACCTAAACACCAATGAACTCTTGGACACGTTTACACAAATGAAATAAATGCCTAATCCTGTGTTTTGGAATCTGACCTTTGTGTACTTTTAATGAATTCTCATGTGTGTTTGTTGGTATTTGCTGAATAAGATATGTTTATTAATCCTTGTCACAGTAGCATGAAATGTGGCAAAAAAGATAAATATATATATACAGAAAAAAACTGACAACTTTGACAGGAAAAAAAGTTACAGAAAACACAAATACAGAAATTTTTGAAAAATATGTACAAAAAAATATACAAGAAATATAATATACTAATAAAATATAGAGTGAAAAATAGAATTCTAAAGACATTGTGTATATCCAGTGTGGTGGTGGAGGTAAACTTTACAAATAAATAGTTGCTTAAACTTGGACGAAAAAAACTGAATTGGAGAGGTAGTGGTTCGTGCAAAAAAAGATTCATTTGTGCAAAAGTACAGTTCTTATAGACTCAGGCTGGTGTTGAACAGCCTGATGGCAGCTGGAATGAAGGACCTGTGGTAGCGTTTATTTACATATTTTTTAAGCAGCTCTGTTTACATCAATATACACAAAACACACAATGAAGCAACTCACTCCACAATAAAACACCTTTGGACTGAAACACTCCCTGACTAACAGGTCCAACAACATGTGTAGATCCGCCCCCTCACGTGATTCACCTGAGACAAACCAGGAAACAGTTTCTTATTGTGTGAGACTAAAGAGAGACACAGACGATCAGATTCACCTTCAGACCAAACTAACACCTTCCTCTGAGTGAGTCCAGCTACAGGAGAGAAAAGTGGAAAACTACAACACTGCTGCTTCAAGCTGCTGACTCTCCACACACTGAAGGTGAGTTTGACCAAAAACAGGACTCAAAGTCAAAGGAAGCTTCAGGGAAGTAAGTAGAAGATGGAGGAGAGACATGACTGACTGGACTTTGTGTCTGCTGTGTTTCAGCTTTACTCAGAGACTAAATGGCTTCCAGATCAGAGGAGGATCTCTGCTGTCCGGTCTGTCAGGAGGTCTTCAGAGATCCTGTTCTTCTGTCATGTAGCCACAGCTTCTGTAAAGACTGTCTGAAGAACTGGTGGAGACAGAAACCAACACAACAGTGTCCAGTTTGTAAGAGAAGATCTTCAAAGGAATATCCACCTTTAAACTTGGCCTTGAAGAACCTGTGTGAGTCCTTCTTAAAGGAGAGAGATCAGAGATCTTCAGAGTCTCGCTGCAGTCTGCACTCTAAGAAACTCAGACTCTTCTGTCTGGACCATCAGCAGCCAGTGTGTCTCGTCTGCAGAGATTCAGAAAAACACTCCAACCACACAATCAGACCCATCGATGAAGCTTCACGACAGCACAAGAAGAACCTTCTGGAGACTCTGGAGCCCTTAAAGAGGAAGTTAAAGGTTTGTGAACAAGTTAAAGTGAAGTTTGATGAAACAGAAAAACACATCAAGGTCCAGGCCCGACACACAGAGAGGCAGATTAAGGAGCAGTTCAAGAAGCTTCACCAGTTTCTAGACGAGGAAGAGGAGGCCAGGATGGCTGCACTGAGGGAGGAAGAGGAGCAGAAGAGTCAGATGATGAAGGAGAAGCTGGAGACTCTGAGCAGAGAGATAGCAGCTCTTTCAGACACAGTCAGAGCCACAGAGGAGGAGCTGAGAGCTGAAGACGTCTCATTCCTCAACAACTACAAGGCTGCAGTGGAAAGAGTCCAGCGCTGCCCCCTGCTGGATGATCCACAGCTGCCCTCAGGAGCTCTGATAGACCAGGCCAAACATCTGGGCAACCTGACCTTCAACATCTGGAACAAGATGAAGGACATGGTCTCCTACACTCCTGTCATTCTGGATCCAAACACTGCTCATCCAAAACTGATCCTGTCTGAAGATCTGACCAGTGTGAGACGAGGAGATGAACAACATCTTCCTGATAATCCAGAGAGGATTGATTGGTACTGTTCTGTCCTGGGCTCTGAGGGCTTTAACTCAGGGACTCACAGCTGGGATGTTGATGTTGGACATAACCCAGTATGGACTCTGGGTGTGTTAGCAGAGTCTGTCCAGAGGAAGGGACTCATAGGATCTGGATTGTGGAGAATAGGGTTCTATAAAGGTAAATACTTCACATGGTTACCACCAGATCTTTACACTGCTCTCTCAGTAGAGAAGAAGCTCCAGAGGATCAGAGTGAATCTGGACTGGAACAGAGGAAATCTGTCGTTCTCTGATCTTGATACTAACAAACACATACACACCTTCACACACACTTTCACTGAGAGGATGTTTCCATACATTTTTACTATTAATAATCTCCCAGTGAAGATATTACCAGTGAATCAGATCAGTTAGAGATAAACATTATGATTATAAATGTGTATTGGGCTGTAACAACTAATCAGTGTCAGTGATCATATAAATTGTAGTTCTGTCGTCATGGTGACGGGTCAGTACGTCACTGCAGCCAATGAAAACACATTTAATATCTGGTGGTGGAAGTAGATCATTGTGTTTAGAGTTTAAGACACGTTGAAGCTGGAGATGATAACTTTCTTTATACAAGGACCTGAAGCAGCAGCTGATGTGAGGAAACCCACCAACATCTCAGAACTGAAGTGGTTCTGTTCTGAGGAATGGACTAAAGACGACTGATCAGCTGTTACCAGAAACATTTAGTTGATTTCTTGGCTCAAAGTTTAATTTCTGTAATAACTATGTCATCATATCAGATGCAGAGTCACAGTGGACGATGGTGGAAATAAAACATGTTGTTTAACTTCATAAAGGAAATAAAAGAATCATAAAGTTTTTACTCTCCGTGGATGTTTGGACGTCATAAAATGTTAATAAGTTAGATTTATTTTCCTCTACAGGGAGATACAGCTGCTCCTGGAGGTTTATTTATCTGATATCTTTATACGACAGCTCAGTTTGTTGTATTACTATTATTTAAAATCTCATTCTTCTTCCAACAAGTGGTTGCTTTGTCATTTTAACTGAACAAAACTGTAACTAAAAGAAAAACATGAGAAATATAACTGCTTTGTTTTCATGAAGTTTGAGGATTAGAACTTTTTTATCAGCTAATGAAATCTGATTGACGCTGTGGGCTCAGATTTAATTTGCATTTGCGTGTGCAGAAGAATGTAAAGACTTGACGTGGGTCTAACTCTGATCAAACAGAGCTTTTCATGGTGAGGCTGCATGGAGACGATGGTGGAGACAGGGCGTCTTCTTGTTCAGGGCGTTCGTGTTGTGTGTCCAGTCCAGTTTATTGTTGAGGTGAACACCCAGGTACTTGTAATCCTCCACGACCTCCATGTCCAAGCCCTGGATGTTCACCGGTGCAGTCAGATGTGGTTTCCTACTGAAGTCCATCACCACCTCCTTTGTCTTGCTGGCGTTGATGTGCAGGTGGTTCAGAGCAAACCAGTCCACAAAGTCAGTGATGACCTCCAGGTACTCCAGATCGTTTCCCTGAGATACACGCCCAACAATGGCTGTATCATCAGAAACATCTGGAGGAATATTGTGTTTCATTGAGACAATACTGGATTATCTAGAGTGAGTTTGGAAAAGTTTGGACGTTTTATGGGCTGTTGGATCATTTTAACATTAATTTGGATGATGGAAACAAATCCAAGTCATCAAATTTATATGTTTTTCAGTTTAATTTAAAAATCATGCAGCGTTTTAAAACTTGTTGAAATGCTGTTCAGGAATATGTTCCTGTCCTTCTGAAGGAGAAAGGGGAAACAGGCTGCACTAACACTTCCTGCCACCGACCACTAGAGGGCGACGTGTCCAAAGACAAGAGCAGTCCTGACTCTAAGTCTCAGGTCCCCATTAATGTTGTGGGATTATAACACAGACACACACACACATCTATCTATCTATCTATCTATCTATCTATCTATCTATCCATCCATCCATCCATCCATCCATCCATCCATCCATCTATCTATCCATCTATCTATCTATCTATCTATCTATCTATCTATCTATCTATCTATCTATCTATCTATCTATCTATCTATCTATCTATCCATCCATCCATCCATCCATCCATCCATCCATCCATCCATCCATCCATCCATCCATCCATCCATCCATCCGTCTCTTTCCGTCTCTTTCCGTTTCCGGTGAGTGAGGGTGGTGGTGGATGTGAGCGAGTGGCGCGGACGTTTGAACTGGTGTTTTTTCTCCTGGCCTTCTTGGTTTTTCTACTGTTTCTGTCCTACATGCATTTATTCAGGTAAGATTTAATTGATTCTTTCGGTAAGGTTTGTTTAGCAGAGGGATTAGTGGGTCTGTACGGTGTTTTCCGGGAGGCATGGCATCCTCCGAGACGCCTCCTCCGTCTATCAGGCAGGGAGTGCGGATAGTCCCTCCGGATGGCTCTGTAACTGTGGAGGAGGTGTTGTTGGCAGTCGGTGAACAGGTAGGACATGATAAACTGTCTTATGCTTCCCGCATGAACAAGGCGGTAGTAGTCTTTTTGAAAAACGAACTGTGTGTCATTCAGCTGATTGAGAGCGGGATAGTTATCAGGCATTTGTTTGTGCAGGTCTCCCCGTTGTCAGTGCTATCCACGCGGATCACCGTATCCGGTGTTCCGCCGTTTATACCAAACACACTGTTGGAAAACGAGCTCCGTAGGTTTGGTAAACTGGCAAGTGGTTTCAGAACAGTTAGTTTGGGATGTAAGGATCCTAAACTGAAGCATGTTCAGTCTCTGAGGAGGCAGGTTTTCATGTTCCTGGAATCACCTGCACAGACTTTGGACGTTTTATTCAGAGTTAAACACGGAGACGGCTCATCCATGGTTTACGCCAGCTCAGGACACATGAAATGTTTTGAGTGTGGAGATGTGGGACACATTAGAGCATCATGTCCGCATAAACAGCAGACGGACTCTCACTCTGTGGACACAGCTGGTGGCTCTGCTGCTCCCGGGTCTGCGGAGAGAGCCGAGCCCGGTGCTGCGGTCCCTGCGTCCGGCGCGGATGCCGCGGTAGCCGATTATAGTGTTGTAGCAGAGATAAATACTGACGGGGATGAGACAAAGGAACCGAGTCAGCTGGAGAAGCAGCAGGCCTCTGTGTCTGTAGACAACTTAAGTCAGTTAATGTCTGTAGAAACCACTGAGGACAGAGCTTCCACCAGTGTTACAGGACAGGGTGAAGTCTGTAGTCAGATTTCATGTGAAGGAGAGGACAGGGAATTTGAGTCAGAGTCAGACACAGCATCCATTTGTGATGTTTCAAACAAAAAGACTGATCTCTACACCTTGGAGGAAATAAACGGGTTTTTGGATGAAACATTTAACAAATCAGTTAAAGTGAGCGACTACTTTGGGGACACAAACAAATTCATTCAGACTGTTAGTATCTTAAAGAAACAGGTTAGCCATGACCTCCTGGATGAAAAGAAACGCTACCGTCTAGACAAACATCTGGCAGTGCTGAGGAAAGTACAGAAAGGCAAAACTGTTAAAAAAGCCAAGAAATAGACAACAATGCATGATCACAGGGTGGCTTCTTTTCTTTTTTACTGCTCTCTCATGGCTTCAGCTTGTTTGTTTCCTCTTTCTAACATCTCTATGAAGAACCTGAACATAGGATCTCTAAATATTAATGGAGGGAGGGACAGACATAAGAGGGCGTTAATATCTGAGGTTGCAACTCAGAAAAAGATTGATGTGTTATTCCTACAGGAAACACACACTGTTCAAGCAGATGAGACAGACTGGGGCTTATGGTGGGAGGGGTCTTGTTTCCTGAGCCATGGCTCTAATCTGAGTGCAGGTGTAGCTATCCTGTTTTCACAGCACATTGTTTTATCACATGTTGTAGTTTCTGATGTAGAGCAGGGCAGGATCCAGATCATACAAGCAACAATCAGAGAAACTCCATTTGTGTTTGTTAACATATACGCTTACACCTCTGCTGCTGAACGACTTGACCTCCTCCATAAACTTAATGACACTTTAAAACAGTTCAGTAGCAGTTCAGTAGTAGTGGTGGGAGGAGACTGGAACTGCACTACGAACTATTCAGTTGATAGGAATGCAGGAGAGCCTCATCCATCATCAACAGAGAGGCTCTGTTATCCAGTGTAGTTCTGGAAAATGATCTTGTAGATGTTTGGAGGAAACTCCATCCAACCAGCAGACAGTACACTTGGGTGAAAGTCACTGAGGGCAGGGTTAGTGCAGCCAGACTGGATAGGTTCTATGTTAGTCAAACACACAGCAATAGATTAACTGCAGCCAACGTATCACCTGTTGGTTTCTCAGATCATCATCTAGTAACTGTTCATTTTTCTTTGATGGTGCATCCCCAAAAATCTCCTTACTGGCATTTTAACACCAGACTGATTCATGACGAGACCTTCTGTCAGTCCTTCTCTGATTTCTGGGGTCAATGGAGACTTTTTTAGAAATACACAGGACAAGATGTTACAATCCCTTGTGCCAAAATCCCAGGCAAAACACGTTTAGAGGCCCTGTTCGACTAAGAGGCCCTGCCAAGCCTACAGTCATGTAATATGACCAATAACCTATATTCTACCTAGGCTAACTAGAGGCTGCTGGCTTGTAAGCCCACTGAGCAGCAGAGGATACTTCAGACATTGTAAACATACCTAACTAAACGCCGCTGGCTTGTATGGCCCGCTCAGCAGCAAACCATGGCTACCAAATACCATGAGAACATGATCTGAACAACAGCAGTATGCAGTATATCATTGGGGTTTTCAAGTGGGCACCTCCCTTCACCGATGTTTCATTAAGTTAGGCACACGACACCTCAAGAAGGCTTAACAGTGATTTCCAGCGTCCTGGAATCACCCCCCTCCACACCGCCACTACACAACCCTCTCTTCCTCACCACTCAATGTCTATCAACAACTAATATGGAAACTAATAACCACAAGCCAAACAAACAAATCTACCATGCTTCGCTCCGTTGATGCAAGCTGAAGCAACAAACAAATCAACTGGGGCCTACATGCGGCCTACATACGGCCTACATGCGGCCTACATCCTTACCTTAGTTAGCTCCCTAGCTAGCATGCTTCCTGCGCACCCATAACCAGTCACTGGCTCTCTCTGCTGCCCAGGACATATTGCTAACCGCAGTCCTCTGGCTTCTTCCTCGTATGCCCAGCTCACTCAGCAGAGCAATCACTGACTTTGCCACAAATCCACGGCAGCCCACTTCTACCGGGCGGACATAAGCCTTCCATCCATTCTGCTCTGCATCTGCTGCTAACTCTGCATACTTAGGTCTTTTTCTCTCGTTAGCCTCCTCAACTCTATCTTCCCACGGGACAGTCAGCTCTATGAAATAGACTACTTTCTCTGGCTCAGACCACAACAGCAGATCTGGTCGAGTGCTAGCTATCTCAGTTGGAATAACCAGCTGGCTATTTAAGTCCGCCCTCATCTCCCAGGCTCCTCCTACCCTTAGCTGTCCCGTGTTATGCCTGAAGCCTGCTCCTCTAGCCTTTTCTCCCTCCCGTACAAACTTAATACATCTATTCTCTCTGTTAATTTACATTCACCCGTTTTTCCTCTATTGCAGCTGCTAAACATTTCAGTACCTGATTGTGACGCCAGGTGTAACGTCCTTGGGAGAGACTAACCTTACAACCTGTCAGAATATGACTAAGTGTGCAGACACAAGTGCACAGTGGACAGGCACCATCCTCACCTACCCACTGGTTCAGGTTCTGGGGAGTTGGCAGCACATCATAAGTAGCCCCTAACATGAATCTAATCCTGCTAGCCTCCATGCTCCAAAGCTCTCTCCACTTCACCTTCGTCTTCTCAACACTCTCCCAGTTCACCCATTGACCCTGCTTAGCCTGCGTCACTGCCTTAGAGCATCTAACTGCTTCCTCTTGCCTCTGTACCTCTTCCACTATCATCTTTCTCCTTTCTACTGCTGATGCCTTGCTCCACAGAGGTTTCCCTGCACACAGTCCTAGGGAACCCCACCAACATCTCAGAACTGAAGTGGTTCTGTTCTGAGGAATGGGCTAAAATTCCTCCACGCTGCTGTAGACCACTGATCAGCTGTTACCAGAAATATTTAGTGACAAGGAGGTGACAGCAGATACTGGACACAAGGAGGATCATGTAGTATTTGCAGTATTTGTCTACTTTCAGGATTTTCAGGATTTGTGTGATGTTCATGAACATCAACATATTTTTCAAGCAGCTCTCTTTATATCAATATACACAAAACACACAATGAAGCAACTCACTCCACAATAAAAC
Organism: Planiliza haematocheilus; assembly: GCA_005024645.1. Lineage (NCBI taxonomy): Eukaryota > Metazoa > Chordata > Actinopteri > Mugiliformes > Mugilidae > Planiliza > Planiliza haematocheilus. Next base: position 277,535 of record SRSE01000327.1, on the reverse strand, counting down.
ACTTTGGACTGAAACACTCCTGACTAACAGGTCAAAGATCTACATTTATGAGAGGAGTTCAGGTAAAGATCCGCCCCCTCACCTGATTCACCTGAGACAAACCAGGAAAGAGTTTATTATTGTGTGAGACTAAAGAGAGACACAGACGATCAGATTCACCTTCAGACCAAACTAACACCTTCCTTTGAGTGAGTCCAGCTACAGGAGAGAAAAGTGGAAAACTACAACACTGCTGCTTCAAGCTGCTGACTCTCCACACACTGAAGGTGAGTTTGACCAAAAACAGGACTCAAAGTCAAAGGAAGCTTCAGGGAAGTTAGTAGAAGATGGAGGAGAGCCATGACTGACTGGACTTTGTGTCTGCTGTGTTTCAGCTTCACTCAGAGACTAAATGGCTTCCAGATCAGAGGAGGATCTCTGCTGTCCGGTCTGTCAGGAGGTCTTCAGAGATCCTGTTCTTCTGTCATGTAGCCACAGCTTCTGTAAAGTCTGTCTGAAGAACTGGTGGAGAGAGAATCCAACACACCAGTGTCCAGTTTGTAAGAGAAGATCGTCTAGAGATGATCCACCTTTAAACTTGGCCTTGAGGAACCTGTGTGAGTCCTTCTCAAAGGAGAGAGATCAGAGATCTTCAGAGTCTCTCTGCAGTCTGCACTCTGAGAAACTCAGACTCTTCTGTCTGGACCATCAGCAGCCAGTGTGTGTCATCTGCAGAGATTCAGATAAACACTCCAACCACAGATTCAAACCCATCGATGAAGCTGCACGACAGCACAAGAAGAACCTTCAGGAGACTCTGGAGCCCTTAAAGCAGAAGTTAAAGGTTTGTGAAGAAGTTAAAGTGAAGTTTGATGAAACAGAAAAACACATCAAGGTCCAGGCCCAACACACAGAGAGGCAGATTAAGGAGCAGTTCAAGAAGCTTCACCAGTTTCTAGACGAGGAAGAGGAGGCCAGGATGGCTGCACTGAGGGAGGAAGAGGAGCAGAAGAGTCAGATGATGAAGGAGAAGCTGGAGACTCTGAGCAGAGAGATAGCAGCTCTTTCAGACACAGTCAGAGCCACAGAGGAGGAGCTGAGAGCTGAAGACGTCTCATTCCTCAACAACTACAAGGCTGCAGTGGAAAGAGTCCAGCGCTGCCCCCTGCTGGATGATCCACAGCTGCCCTCAGGAGCTCTGATAGACCAGGCCAAACATCTGGGCAACCTGACCTTCAACATCTGGAACAAGATGAAGGACATGGTCTCCTACACTCCTGTCATTCTGGATCCAAACACTGCTGGAAGACAACTGATCCTGTCTGAAGATCTGACCAGTGTGAGACGAGGAGATGAACAACATCTTCCTGATAATCCAGAGAGGTTTGATTCTAACTGGTCTGTCCTGGGCTCTGAGGGCTTTAACTCAGGGACTCACAGCTGGGATGTTGAGATTGGAGATAACAGATGGTGGAGACTGGGTGTGTTAGCAGAGTCTGTCCAGAGGAAGAGAAGAATAGGATCTGGATTGTGGGGAATAGGGTTCACTGGAGTTAAATACTTCACATGTTCACCATCAGCTCCTCTCACTTATCTCTTAGTAAAGAAGAAGCTCCAGAGGATCAGAGTGAATCTGGACTGGAACAGAGGAAATCTGTCGTTCTCTGATCTTGATACTAACAAACACATACACACCTTCACACACACTTTCACTGAGAGGATGTTTCCATACATTTACACTGATAAAAATCTCCCAGTGAAGATATTACCAGTGAATCAGATCAGTTAGAGATAAACATTATGATTATAAATGTGTATTGGGCTGTAACAACTAATCAGTGTCAGTGATCATATAAACTGTAGTTCTGTCGTCATGGTGACGGGTCAGTACGTCACTGCAGCCAATGAAAACACATTTAATATCTGGTGGTGGAAGTAGATCATTGTGTTTAGAGTTTAAGACACGTTGAAGCTGGAGATGATAACTTTCTTTATACAAGGACCTGAAGCAGCAGCTGATGTGAGGAAACCCACCAACATCTCAGAACTGAAGTGGTTCTGTTCTGAAGAATGGACTAAAGACGACTGATCAACAGCTACCAGAAACATTTAGTTGATTTCTTGGCTCAAATTTTAATTTCTGTAATAACTATGTCATCGTATCAGATGCAGAGTCACAGTGGACGATGGTGGAAATAAAAAATGTTGTTTAACTTCTGTTGGGCCTGGATATTAAGGCACTCAATGGGGTTTGGCTATCATGAATAATTAATAATTATCAAAAATAATTATTTATTATTAAATAATCGGATCTGAATTACAAGATCACCTCGGGGCACCACCCTTCTAGGAAGGGAAAACATAGCCAATCAATCAAATCAGTCTCATAAGTTATACTAAATTGTCAATTTGGATTTCTGATTAATAATTAACTTAAAAACTATAACCAAAAATTACCACGTTATCAACTAGTTGAAGGAATTCTTGGCAGTGTAGAGGTTGGCAGTATTCACTCTTGTGCAACATTAAACAGACAATTGTATGTTTAAAAGACATTTATTAACAAGGATAAAAGTAAACATACAATCTAAACAGAATACTGGAATACAGGAATGTGTGTGTGTGTGTGTGTGTGTGTGTGTGTGTGGGTGTGTGTGTGTGTGTGTGTGTGTGTGCGTGTGTGTGTGTGTGTGTGTCAAGACGGCTGCCAGTTGTGGGCGTTCTAAGATGGCTGCCAGTTGTGGGCGTTCCAAGATGGCTGCCAGTTGTGGGCGTTCCAAGATGGCTGCCAGTTGTGGGCGTGCCAAGATGGCCGCTAGTGTGAGTGTGTCAAGATGGCCGCTGGGCCTTGAGGTCTTGAACACAAAGGAAAAATGGCTGCTCAGACCATGTGCTGGTGAGTAGATGTGTGGAATGTGATATGGGTTTTATGAGGTGCCAAGTTAGAGGAAGAGTGGTTAGTTAGCATGCAAGAGACCCTGAGTCTATGTGCTGCATAATCTAACTAAGAGGTGTGAAGTTGAGCAAGAGCGGTAGAGAGGAAGAGAACAAAGGCCAAGACAGCGCATTTTATATGACCTGATGACCTCAGAGGTCACATGCCACTGTCAGCCAGTGAACTGCTGAGTCAGTTTTCACACCTGGAGGATTGTGGGACTTGGTGTTTCCAGGGCTTCCCTTTTGTTTCCAGGACAAAGACAACCATGTGGTTAACTTGGTTATGCATGGTGAGCTCCCATAGCTCTCCACCAGGTTCATGTCCCAACATTCCCCCCTTTGGTCTCACGATCTCACTCGATGTGTGGTCGTGAGAGCACAAGTGTCCATGTTTAATCCAAGTTGGAAAAGTTAATTCATAGTAATGACGTCTGGGCAGTCTGTTAACCAACTGGGCTGTGGTAAATGCTAACTAACTTAGCTAAGCAAAACAAAATCATTAGGTGAAAACTGAAATACATAAGCACATTTACTTTTACTAACAGTGTTAGTGAGAAAGAGAAGAATGTCAGTGATGTAAATTGTTAAGGTAAGATGCAGAAAGAGAGTGGCACCTACAATGATAAAACCATTTCCAAAGAGTTTTGTGGTTTACTCATTGGATCTTATTAGCATAATTATTATTCAATGCAGTACTCGGTCTGATCTTAACAGAAATAACAATTTTGTCCTTCATGCAGATGTTGCTGTGGTAAATCACATTTTAATATCTTGGTTGTCAATGGCTGTATCATTGTTCGACTGTGTCCTAATATTTGTGTTGAATAAGGACATGTATATATTGCAAAATACTACCAAGGAGTTGGTTCAGGTGGAATTGCAAAGTTTGACAGTGGGTCTGGGTCCAATCAGAGTTTAGGTTTTTCTCAACTAATACTGGCAGGTGTGACTATTAGTGAGTTGAAAACTTTGGAGTTTTGCTGCTGTTGCTAACAAATCAACAAGTTTGCCTACTTAACTGCAAAGAAAGTAAAGTACTTAGTACCTACTGGCAGTACAGGGATGGACTGTGTTATTATTTCCGTGAGGAAGGAACTCTGAATCTAAGGTGCCTTAAGTTTTTTCGAACTCGTGGCTCAGGGCTGTAACGCTCCGTGTACCCAGAGGCACGGAGGTATTCAGATGCATTGTCACTGTCTGCTAAATCATGACCATCTAAGCTGCACTCAGAGATGCTGCGATCATCATCTGATCAGTCTATTGGCTGAACATACTGCTGGGCCAGAATTTCAGAATAAGGCTTTCTACAGCTCCGACTATGTGAATGCCTATCTCTGGGAAGTTGGCGGACATGGCGGTTACGCTCAGTGTCCCCGTGTGGCCCTTTATCACCCCCCTTTGGTCTGTTGTGAGGGTGATGTTTTAAGGTGACAGATTGGGGTGATGCCTTGGTGGTTGAGCTGGGGGGCTCAACTGTCTTCCCTCTTGCTTTGGAAATGACAACAGTTTCCCAAGCCACCTGTGTCATCTTCTTGATGTCTTGCATCGAGGGGTCACCTTGGAGTGTCATGAGTACAACGTGAGTGCATACACATGGGTGCAGGTTCTGCAAGAACAAGGACTTGAAGGTGGAGTTTTCTTCTAAGCCTGGTGCATTCTTGCCCTGAAAGTACACATGTCTCAAACGTTTGTAGTAATCTCTAGGATGCTCATGACTGGTATGTTTAATTTGGAGGGCTGCAGCCATTGAGCCGATCTCATCAGCAGTAGAAGAGAATTCTTCTAGCAGTGCTTGATGGAGCTCTGTGTAGTCATCTCTGACTGTGGGAGGTTGTGACTGGATAAACTTATGGACAGCTTTAGAGCTTGTTTTCCATACAAGTTTAGCCTTCTCCCTTTGGGTTGCATGGGGCAAATCAATTAGGGCATGGTCTAAATCCCTGACATAATTGTCAACATTATGATCACAGCTGTCTGGATCAAAATGTTCAATATCCTGAGCAAGAAACTCAATCACTTCAAAGCGGGGACACTGTGGTGTCCGGGATGGTGCATCACGTGCAACAGTTATCTCTGGCGGAAAGGCGGGGGCTGGGCAAACCTGTGGTGTTCTAGTCCCCCCTTCGGAGAGATGGGCACGGATGGGAGTGTCATACATCATAGGCTGAAAAGAAGATTGGGCAGAATATTTTTTAGAGGACAAACTACAAATCTCTTCACGGTCTATATCAGAGAGATGGGACGTCAGGAAACTGTTACCTCGGTCTCTCAGAGGAGGTTGAGGAGCTGACTCCATTCCCAGGAACTTAGGATCGGTTGGAAACTGTTCCCATCTTCTAACTGTAGAGGGCGTTAACCTTTCACTACAGGAAGAGTGTGAATCGGAATAACCAGAATCACATTGGCTTAACGACTGTGGTGGGAAAGACAACCTGATTTAAGCCTTAACAATTCCTCTTTGTGTGCACAAAGATCGGACTCTGCAGAGTGCAGGTCTGATAAGTAGCGCATAGCTTTCTTATTGGCCATTTGTACCTCATGGAGGAGACAAGCCGTTTGCGCTTTAAGGGACTCTACCTCCTTTTCTAAGGCTGCTTTGCTCTGAAAGGCAAGGCTGGATTGCCTGTGAAAGTTCAGAAGCAAACATCTTAACAATGGGCCCTTGGATGCAGTCTGTGCATCGCACCTGTCCTTCAGTAGAGAATCTATCTCATCCTGACACTCACTAAAATTCAACTTGTTAATGAATGCAGGGTAGCCTGGGTTTAGGCTCTGTGCAAGGGAAGAAATAAATTGCTCTACACAGGGGTTCTTCATTATTATGTGGGATGGAGGTGTCAAACAACAACAACAAAGCAATGGGGTTAGCAATGCTATGCTAAGTAGCTATGTAGCATCTAAGAGAGAGGCTAGAAAGGTAGCTATGGCACCATCTAGTGGCTCTAGTGGGCACAACAAATTTGGTAGCACGGCTCAGTAAATGCAAATTTACTCACCGAAACTCAACATGCAATAACTGAAATGCAGGGCAGTAACAGTTAGAGACGTAATTCTTAAAGTTAACTTAGGCTGGAACACATGTTAGTAGCAGCTAAGTATATAACTTATATTTCACAGGGCTGGTAGCACACTGTGGCTCTATCTCAAACTCCTTATCTTACTTAGGCTGAAATGCATGGCATTAACAGCCGGCACAAGTTCTTTCACACAGGGCCGATGGCACGCTGTGGTTTAAGTCACCAGGGGAGCACTTAAATTAACAGGAAACAGCTTGACTGGATTGCATTGAATACGTGGTATTCAAATGCTAAAATTTTTACAACTACGAAAAGTAGGTTCAACTTGAATTAGCTAGCAGCATAAGCAACTCTTAATGTAGCACAATGGGGACCTAAGATGGTAGTTATTAATAACGAATTATTAATAAATTATCAATTTATGAATTTCATAAATTATCACCACACTTCACCTGTTCGTAAGTACAACTGGACATCTACTCCTGTGGTAGACTAGTGGGATTGAACGTTAAGACTTTTGACTAGTCTAAAAATGTTCAAAAATATTTTTGGCTTTGGCCAAACTTATGCTGAAATTAATATTGCACAATTATGAATAATTGCCAACAGTACGATGCCTCACACGGGGCACCATTATGTTGTTATTGGGGTTTGGCTATCATGAATAATTAATAATTATCAAAAATAATTATTTATTATTAAATAATCGGATCTGAATTACAAGATCACCTCGGGGCACCACCCTTCTAGGAAGGGAAAACATAGCCAATCAATCAAATCAGTCTCATAAGTTATACTAAATTGTCAATTTGGATTTCTGATTAATAATTAACTTAATAACTATAACCAAAAATTACCACGTTAACAACTAGTTGAAGGAATTTCGAGTTCTTGGCAGTGTAGAGGTTGGCAGTATTCACTCTTGTGCAACATTAAACAGACAACTGTATGTTTAAAAGACATTTATTAACAAGGATAAAAGTAAACATACAATCTAAACAGAATACTGGAATACAGGAATGTGTGTGTGTGTGTGTGTGTGTGTGTGTGTGTGTGTGTCAAGATGGCTGCCAGTTGTGGGTGTGCCAAGATGGCTGCCAGTTGTGGGCGTTCCAAGATGGCTGCCAGTTGTGGGCGTGCCAAGATGGCCGCTAGTGTGGGTGTGTCAAGATGGCCGCTGGGCCTTGAGGTCTTGAACACAAAGGAAAAATGTCTGCTCAGACCATGTGCTGGTCAGTAGATGTGTGGAATGTGATATGGGTTTTATGAGGTGCCAGGTTAGAGGAAGAGTGGTTAGTTAGCATGCAAGAGACCCTGAGTCTATGTGCTGCATAATCTAACTAACATCAAACCACTATACTATAAACAACACAGTAAAAACAAATATCACATTAAATCAAAGTTCTTTGCTTAGCTTAGCTTAGACTATGCCCAGGTCATACTACCAGTTGGAAAGTCGTGGAAAGTCCATTTCCGGTGTTGCTCCTTTAGTTGGCAATTCCTGATGGAAGGCCAGACCGGGAAAAGTTGTAGTCCGTGCTGTGTGTTCCTGATGGCAGACATTGGAGGGAAACCAGCCGCTCCTTGAGTCCTTTGAAGTGGTTTGTTAGAAGCTCTGTGCTAACTAACCGTGGGGCTCCTGTTGTTTGTGAGTTTAGCCTGCAAACCCTTTGTTTGTTGGCTAAAAAGCTGGCATAGATTCCTCAGCAGGATTTCGCTTCGCTGCTGTAGGGAGAACAGGCCTGAAGTAGTTGCTCTTTGTTAGCAAACTACTTGGCACCCAGCTGCAGCCGAGCAGCTGGGGGTCTCCACGTAGAGGTGTGGAGTTGAGCAAGGGCAGAAGAGAGGAAGAGAACAAAGGCCAAGACAGCGCATTTTATATGACCTGATGACCTCAGAGGTCACATGCCAATTTCAGTCAGTGAACTGCTGAGTCAGTTTTCACACCTGGAGGATTGTGGGACTTAGTGTTTCTAGGGCTTCCATTTGTTTCCAGGACAAAGACAAAACATGTGGTTAACTTGGTTATGCATGGTGAGCTCCCATAGCTCTCCACCAGGTTATGTCGCAACACTTCATAAAGGAAAATAAAAGAATCATAAAGTTTTTACTCTCCGTGGATGTTTGGACGTCATAAAATGTTAATAAGTTAGATTTATTTTCCTCTACAGGGAGATACAGCTGCTCCTGGAGGTTTATTTATCTGATATCTTTATACGACAGCTCAGTTTGTTGTATTACTATTATTCAAAATGTCATTCTTCTTCCAACAAGTGGTTGCTTTGTAATTTTAACTGAACAAAACTGCAACTATGAGAAAAACATGAAAAATATAACTGCTTTGTTTTGATGAAGTTTGAGGATTAGAACTTTTTTATCAGCTAATGAAATCTGATTGACGCTGTGGGCTCAGATTTAATTTGCATTTGCGTGTGCAGAAGAATGTAAAGACTTGACGTGGGTCTAACTCTGATCAAACAGAGCTTTTCATGGTGAGGCTGCATGGAGACGATGAGCAGACGAGTGGCTCCATCTAAAGACATAAGACGTTTATTTAATCTCACGTGTGGTTAATTTCCTTGTTCCAGTAGCACAGAATTTGGCAAAAATATATATGTAGAAGACAGTGACGACTTTGAACGGGGAAAGGTTATCAAGAAGGCACAAAAAACACAAATATAAACATTTAAATATATATATCAAAAATATACAAAAAAGAATAACCATATAATAACAAAAAAATAGGTAGATAAAATAACTATTAATATAAAGACATGCTGTATGTACAGTGTGGTGGTGAGTAAACTTTACAAATAACGAGAAACTTTGAGAAAACATTTTGAGTTGGTGAGGAAGTGGTTTGTGCAAAAACAGGCAGTGCAAAGAAGCTTAGTTTGTGCAACAGAAAAGTACAGTTAGACTCAGACTGGTGTTGAACAGCCTGATGGCAGCTGGAATGAAGGACCTGTGGTAGCGTTCCTTCCTGCAGCGTGGATGCAGCAGTCTGCAACTGAAGGAGCTGCTGAGGTCTGAGACAGTCTGATCATATTTGATGGAGGGAGAAGATTCTGATGCTGGAATGATGCAGTGTTGTTTCATCTCATTTAAACCAAACTATTCTACTTTGGTCTCATCTGTCCACTAAACATTGTCCCAATAGTCTTCTATCTGTCTGTCTCTGAAGGTTCTCAGTCATCCTGGTCAGGGTATAACCAACAAAGATTCAAAAAAGGCAACTGGACTTGTAGAGTTTTTTGAGGAGATGTTTCACCATCATCCGAGTAGCTTCTTCAGTTCTAGGGGCCTAGTGGGAAGTCTGAGGTTTGTAGTCTGCAAGTTTCCTCGAGGTCCTCTCATATTCCCACTTGTCCCAACCACATGATGGTTAACTTTGCACTTCTGGTTCAATGTTTTAGCTGCATCCACTGACAACAAAGTTGAATCTAATATCTTGACTCAACTACACGATTCATTATTATGTAACGTTGTTTAATTATAGATAAAAACAAAAAACAAACTTGAGCTGAACTTCCTGCTGCCACGTTGCTGACCTCCACTTAAAACCTCCAGGTCATTCAGTGTAGAGCAGAGAGTGGAGAGATAACACATCTGGTGCTCTATGCTATCAGCAGATTAGTGGCTCTTTGGAGGCTGAACAAAGAATCTGAGAGTGCGGCGGATAAAGCTGCATCCTCTGCTGTTAAATATTAAAGAAATCAATTAGTTTGTGTCCTGAAAGAGCCGGAAACATCACAGTTACACTACTACATGAACCCAGAAATGGATGGAGGATTCTGGGAGAAACTTAGAAACTGGAGTTTTGACGTCCTGTGTCTTAGAAGAGCAACATTCAAGACAGAACTCAAGCTGTTGGCTTCAATGAGACAAATATGATGAATTATCCAACAATACTTGATCAAAACCGACTGGAAAACACTGACAGAATCTGTTTTAGAGGAAAAAATATTTATAACAACCTCTCCTAAAGAGCTGAGACTGGGTTTGGAGAGCAGGCGTGTTTTTCAGTTTGCAGCGTTCAGTAATACACAGGATAAGATGTTACAATGCCTTGTGCCAAGATCCCAGACAAAACACATTTAGAGGCCCTGTTCAACTAAGAATTAAGAGAAATTTAGAATTAAGTTACAAGGAGGATCTGATATGTAGTATTGGCTGATTGGGTTCTATCTTTGTCTGCTTTCAGGATTTGTGTGAAAATATGTTGATGTTCATGAACATCAACAGATTTTTTAAGCAGCTATGTTTATATCAATATACACAAAACACACAATGAAGCAACTCACTCCACAATAAAACACCTTTGGACTGAAACACTCCTGACTAACAGGTCAAAGATCTACATTTATGAGAGGAGTTCAGGTAAAGCTCCGCCCCCTCACCTAATTCACCTGAGACAAACCAGGAAACAGTTTATTGTTGTGTGAGACTAAAGAGAGACACAGACGATCAGATTCACCTTCAGACCAAACTAACACCTTCCTCTGAGTGAGTCCAGCTACAGGAGAGAAAAGTGGAAAACTACAACACTGCTGCTTCAAGCTGCTGACTCTCCACACACTGAAAGTGAGTTTGACCAAAAACAGGACTCAAAGTCAAAGGAAGCTTCAGGGAAGTTAGTAGAAGATGGAGGAGAGCCATGACTGACTGGACTTTGTGTCTGCTGTGTTTCAGCTTTACTCAGAGACTAAATGGCTTCCAGATTAGAGGAGGATCTCTGCTGTCCGGTCTGTCAGGAGGTCTTCAGAGATCCTGTTCTTCTGTCATGTAGCCACAGCTTCTGTAAAGTCTGTCTGAAGAACTGGTGGAGAGAGAATCCAACACACCAGTGTCCAGTTTGTAAGAGAAGATCTTCTAGAGATGATCCACCTTTAAACTTGGTCTTGAGGAACCTGTGTGAGTCCTTCTTAAAGGAGAGAGATCAGAGATCTCCAGAGTCTCTCTGCAGTCTGCACTCTGAGAAACTCAGACTCTTCTGTCTGGACCATCAGCAGCCAGTGTGTCTCGTCAGCAGAGATTCAGAAAAACACTCCAACCACACATTCAGACCCATCGATGAAGCTGCACGACAGCACAAGAAGAAGCTTCAGGAGACTCTGGAGCCCTTAAAGGAGAAGTTAAAGGTTTGTGAACAAGTTAAAGTGAAGTTTGATGAAACAGCAAAACACATCAAGGTCCAGGCCCGACACACAGAGAGGCAGATTAAGGAGCAGTTCAAGAAGCTTCACCAGTTTCTAGACGAGGAAGAGGAGGCCAGGATGGCTGCACTGAGGGAGGAAGAGGAGCAGAAGAGTCAGATGATGAAGGAGAAGCTGGAGACTCTGAGCAGAGAGATAACAGCTCTTTCAGACACAGTCAGAGCCACAGAGGAGGAGCTGAGAGCTGAAGACGTCTCATTCCTCAACAACTACAAGGCTGCAGTGGAAAGAGTCCAGCGCTGCCCCCTGCTGGATGATCCACAGCTGCCCTCAGGAGCTCTGATAGACCAGGCCAAACATCTGGGCAACCTGACCTTCAACATCTGGAACAAGATGAAGGACATGGTCTCCTACACTCCTGTCATTCTGGATCCAAACACTGCTTATCCACATCTGATCCTGTCTGAAGATCTGACCAGTGTGAGAGGAGGAGATAAACAACATCTTCCTGATAATCCAGAGAGGTTTGATACTCACTTGTTTGTCCTGGGCTCTGAGGGCTTTAACTCAGGGACTCACAGCTGGGATGTTGATGTTGGAGATAACACAGTATGGACACTGGGTGTGTTAGCAGAGTCTGTCCAGAGGAAGGAAGACATAGAGTCTGGGTTGTGGGGAATAGGGTTCTATGAAGGTAAATACTCAACATATTCACCACCAGATCCTCCCTCTGATCTCTCAGTAAAGAAGAAGCTCCAGAGGATCAGAGTGAATCTGAACTGGAACAGAGGAAATCTGTCGTTCTCTGATCTTGATACTAACAAACACATACACACCTTCACACACACTTTCACTGAGAGGATGTTTCCATATATTGGAACTATTGATAATCTCCCAGTGAAGATATTACCAGTGAGTCAGATCAGTTAGAGATAAACATTATGATTATAAATGTGTATTGGGCTGTAACAACTAATCAGTGTCAGTGATCATATAAATTGTAGTTCTGTCGTCATGGTGACGGGTCAGTACGTCACTGCAGCCAATGAAAACACATTTAATATCTGGTGGTGGAAGTAGATCATTGTGTTTAGAGTTTAAGACACGTTGAAGCTGGAGATGAAAACTTTCTTTATACAAGGACCTGAAGCAGCAGCTGATGTGAGGAAACCCCCAAGTTTTTACTCTCTGTGGATGTTTGGACGTCATAAAATGTTAATAAGTTAGATTTATTTTCCTCTACAGGGAGATACAGCTGCTCCTGGAGGTTTATTTATCTGATATCTTTATACGACAGCTCAGTTTGTTCTATTACTATTATTTAAAATCTCATTCTTCTTCCAACAAGTGGTTGCTTTGTCATTTTAACTGAACAAAACTGTAACTATAAGAAAAACATGAAAAATATAACTGCTTTGTTTTCATGAAGTTTGAGGATCAGAACTTTTTTTATCAGCTAATGAAATCTGATTGACGCTGTGGGCTCAGATTTAATTTGCATTTGCGTGTGCAGAAGAATGTAAAGACTTGACGTGGGTCTAACTCTGATCAAACAGAGCTTTTCATGGTGAGGCTGCATGGAGACGATGGTGGAGACAGGGCGTCTTCTTGTTCAGGGCGTTCGTGTTGTGTGTCCAGTCCAGTTTATTGTTGAGGTGAACACCCAGGTACTTGTAATCCTCCACGACCTCCATGTCCAAGCCCTGGATGTTCACCGGTGCAGTCAGATGTGGTTTCCTACTGAAGTCCATCACCACCTCCTTTGTCTTGCTGGCGTTGATGTGCAGGTGGTTCAGAGCAAACCAGTCCACAAAGTCAGTGATGACCTCCAGGTACTCCAGATCGTTTCCCTGAGATACACGCCCAACAATGGCTGTATCATCAGAAACATCTGGAGGAATATTGTGTTTCATTGAGACAATACTGGATTATCTAGAGTGAGTTTGGAAAAGTTTGGACGTTTTATGGGCTGTTGGATCATTTTAACATTAATTTGGATGATGGAAACAAATCCAAGTCATCAGATTTATATGTTTTTCAGTTTAATTTAAAAATCATGCAGCGTTTTAAAACTTGTTGAAATGCTGTTCAGGAATATGTTCCTGTCCTTCTGAAGGAGAAAGGGCAAACAGGCTGCACTAACACTTCCTGCCACCGACCACTAGAGGGCGACGTGTCCAAAGACAAGAGCAGTCCTGACTCTAAGTCTCAGGTCCCCATTAATGTTGTGGGATGAATAACACAGACACACACACACATCTATCTATCTATCTATCTATCTATCTATCTATCTATCTATCTATCTATCTATCTATCTATCTGTCTGTCTATCTATCTATCTATCTGTCTGTCTGTCTGTCTGTCTGTCTGTCTGTCTGTCTGTCTGTCTGTCTGTCTATCTATCTATCTATCTATCTATCTATCTATCTATCTATCTATCTCCGTTTCCGGTGAGTGAGGTTGGTGGTGGATGTGAGTGAGTGGCGCGGACGTTTGAACTGGTGTTTTTTCTCCTGGCCTTCTTGGTTTTTCTACTGTTTCTGTCCTACATGCATTTATTCAGGTACAATTTTATTGATTCTTTCGGTAAGGTTTGTTTAGCAGAGGGATTAGCGGGTTTGTACGGTGTTTTCCGGGAGGCATGGCGTCCTCCGAGACGCCTCCTCCGTCTATCAAGCAGGGAGTGCGGATAGTCCCTCCGGATGGCTCTGTAACTTTGGAGGAGGTGTAGTTGGCTGTCGGTGAGCAGCTTCCTGATATGTGTGTCCTCGGGTTTTTTGGGGGTGACTTTGACCAATAACCACTGCGCCAGTAGATGGCGGTGTTGCACCTTTTCTGCCATAATTTAACAGACAAAAACTGCCCGAATGATATGAGAAATGAAGCTTCAGGGGGGCCGGTCAGAGTCAGACAAAGGGTCTTAAACGGCAACATAATTACAACAGTGACCCCTGCGGCAACCTGAGGAAGTGGGCGGGACTTATCCACGTTGACGAAATGTGATTGGCTATCAGCATAGGCAATGATACGTGAGCACAGGTATAGCCTATCACAATAATAGCCCTTTCCCCCAGCGCTGTTGGACGTTGAGATAGACTTTTTACCCCTTTATATCCCCGCTGTCCCCGTAGGCCAGTCCACCCTTACTCCGGAGAACAGTGTGATAATTTTTTACATTAAACTCGTGAACAAGCGCTAAGTTAGGAGGAAAACAAAAAGCGGAAGTAATGGTCAGGTGTTGTTGCACCGCGCGGCTTCAGGTGAGCGACTCCTCCCTCTTCCTTCAGACGGAAACCAGGAAGAGAAGCGGGTGGTTCATGTCTTCAGTTTGTGGCTTTTACTGTGTTTTCCAGGTCAGTACTCAGTGAAATATAACCAGATTACTTCCTCCTAGAGCTTTTAGTGATGTGGAAGAACTGATTAGTCTGGTTCCGGCTTTTTGAAATCTGTAAAACCGAGTTTAATCATCTCATCATCACGAATAGTGAACTTTAGGAAAATGGCGACAGCTTCCTGTTAACGAGTGTGTGATGTGATGGAGTACAGCGTTATCAACTTTGGATGCTAAACTTTGACATGTTTATTTCATCTGGTAAAGTACCCTGACATATTTAGAATAGTTGTTACTGTTTAATAAACGTGACTTGTTTACAAAGTGTATACATAATCTGAATTGAATGAGTTATTTGTGATTTTGTGGAGTTACAGGTGAGCACGTTCACCAGATGACAGGTGTTATGAGTTAAACAGAATTCACTATCTGTAGGATGTTTGATTTTTTTTGTTGTTGAAAGACATTTAAAGTATTGGAACCATCTTAAAGCTGTAGTATGAGAGTGATGTACTAATTGAGCAGTATGTTTAGAGTTAAAGGTAAATGCTAAAACGTGATCTGAACTTCTGATGTGATTACACTGTGTTATAGAGGACACATCTGAACAAAGAGCTTGATTATTTTTATGGAAAGTTCTGTTTATTTTGGTGAAGATGTTGAACCTGATGAGTGAAAAGACAAATGAATATACAGAGATATTTAATCAAAACCAAAGATGGACATTGGACATGGTTACACTAGGGAATGAGTCTATTGCTGCATCTCATGTTTTTACTAATGAAATAAAGAGACGGAAACCAGGAAGAGAAACGGGTCGTCCATGTCTTCATGTGTCTGTTATTGTGGTCACTTACCCTGGGACCCGTAACAGATCCAGTGATTGTAACTCAGGTTAGACTGGTTTTAACGTCACTCTGATGTGTTTTTAGATCAAATCCAGGACTTACGAGGGACAGTGAGCAGCTTCTTCTCAACACATGAAGGTGGAAAGTGTCTGAAAGTCGACCTGAAGTGTTTCAACAGGTGAGAATCCTACCAGAGAAATCTGGACATGTCTCATTAACTGGATCACTGTGATCACAGTTTGATCACTGAACTGTAGAAGTCTTTCTTGATCCTGATTGGCTGTTTCAGTTCTACTATCCTTTAAATGCTGTAGAATACATATGTGGGTTAAAGTACAGTGGTTGTAGAATGATTCCATGTGTCTCTGTTAGTGGTTATGAGATGAAACCAACAGCAGTTTGACTGTAATCTGATCTGAGTCATCAGAGTCTGAACTGCTCCGACAGCTTTGATCAACTTGACTGAGTTTATTTTTAACTCTTTCAACACTGGATCACTCTTGGTTTCTCTAAAGCAGCTCATGTGTTCAGTCAATGGTTGTAAAGGAGCTTTGTGGCCCCTTAGGGCCCCTCAGTCATCAGGGGCCAACAAAGGAATACAGACAGCACCCTGGTCGGTCTGGTGGGGATATGTCCCCTGTACTTTTTACCGTCCAAAAACAGCTACAACAACTGCTACTGTAAATTGTACCTTTGTTCTGTCTGGGTCACGTCAGCTAGAAGGATTGTAATATCAGAGCTTTCAATTACATCAACCTTTGGATCGGTGTCTATGTGTGGATGTGTGTTTGGTCATTATAATTAAAAAGGGAAAATGCAATATATACAAATGTGATTTTATACATCCAAACTAATGATAATTGTGAAACTATTTTTTTCCCTCTATAACCGTATCATCAAAATTGATGAGTGTTGCGCTCCAAATTGTCCTACTGTTCATGTCATGCATCCTGAGTTGAAGTGAAGTTGACTAACACAGTGAAACACAGAATAGGGTGATAATGTTTTGCTACATGTTTTACAACCAGTCAAACCAAAAAAGGAACATTAAACTTAAAAGTAGCAAAAATCTAGAAGAACTACTAGAAAACACAGTGACCTCAGGTCTTATCACTCAACCATCCTCATACCCAGAGTTACAGGTAACTGCAGTACTCTGTGGTGATGTTTCAAATACTTAAAGCTACTTATACGTCAACTCTGAGCTGCTTATTTACTTCACACAGAAAAGTGTCCTCTTTCAGATTAAGCTCAGTCAGTAACTGTTTTCATAGTGAGACTACCTGTAGGTTTATTAATCACATCCACAAGTCTTTATTTCTTTAATGAAGCTAAAAGCTACTTCAAAGTTCATTAATGGAGAATGTTAGACAATCCTCTCTACACTCGGACCCCGGTGAGACTGCACATTAAATAAGACAAAATGCCTCTTCAGTTTAGATTTGGCCAAAGTGTGGCCCAGAGTCCAAGCAGCAGCCATCAGGATGTCTCTTTGCTTCATTTCCTGTTTGTGACACCTGTTATGTGGTGGAGAAAATATCTCATCAGAATGAGTTGATTTGTAAATGAGTCAACCAGCAAGCAAATACACATGAATACATCATCTCATATTCCTCAGCACAGTAGCATGGTACTTTACCACAACACCTCCAAACTGATCTGACTGAAGATCATTCATTTATTTCATTGTTTCATGATTCTCAGACACAGAACCTGACAAGCAAACTTTCAGGTTGAATGATCTCCCTACAGCATGAATAATTCTATGTAGTTTCTTGTTCTAAAAACAGACAGAGCTTTTCTTTAGTTTATTAGATTCTTTGTTCTGTGCAGTGACTCCATGGAGCAGAAACAATATAAACACAACTACAACATTCAACACAAACATCTCCGTTTCAGTATGAATAATCATATTTAGTTTATTTTTATTAAAGCATTAATGAACCAGTCACATCAAGGATGTAAACAAGAAGAAATGAGGAAATGAACTCACATGAAACCTGAAACCCAGAGTTCCAGTTAAAACACACCTCCTGCTCATTAATCAACCAATCAGCTCAGAGAGGTAAGAGGGAGGAGTCAGGAAACAGTCTCCTCTGACACTGACTGGGTTTTAACAGGTTAAACTGGTTTTAACAGGTTAAACTGGTTTTAACGTCACTCTGATGTATTTTTAGACTCTGAAGTTATGAGGATGTGACCACGTCCAAGTCTGTGACCCAGGTGTCCCATAAACCTGGACTGATGTGAGTGTTGTTGTAATGACTGATCAGGTTGTTGTGTTTGTGTGAAGGTATGGACTCTGCTATGAATCAGAGTGAGGACAGACAGGAGGGAGACCCTCCCTCTAAAACCACTATGAGTGGAGAACATGAGATCCAGACCAGAGATCAGAGGTGAGATGACCATCTCTAACTGTCCATGACTCTTCTCCATGTCAGAGCTCAGCACTCACATCACTGCATCATCATTATTCATCTTCTGTGTTCTATCATTGTCCACAGTCCACACTCTGCTGTTCCCAGCTGTGTCCATGAAGAGTGACTTGTCTATTTTAAATAAAATGTTCAACCATGTCCAGAACAAACCCAGACCTAGTGTACATACAGTAATTAATCAAAAAGAGAGACCCAACCTGAGGTGATCTCTGAGTCCAGCCAGACCCGACCCAAGCAGAGACAAGAATAACTGGACCTGATCCAATGTGTATTTTAAACAGCATATACCAACATAGACACTAGTATAACTCTTATATACTTATATTGTGTTTGCTTATTTATACATAATAGCCATAGTTGCATCTCTGGTTAGATGCTGAACTGTATTTCATTGTGTATGTACCTGTCTGCCATAGTCTTAATCAAAATTATATCTGGGCACCAGACAGGAGATTATATTCATTTGTCAAACTGTTAATTTCAAATTTAGGGGAACCAGAATTAATAACATTAGCCTGGTTACCTCAGGACCTGTGCTACAATAGACATGAACTAAAAAGTAAACACCACCAGTTTCAAATTATTTCTATACATTAAATAATTTACACAACCTTATAGATAAACACACATGCAGATCATATTAACCAAATAACCTAAATGTTTACTTTCAACTTTCAATTTAGTTCAGTCCAGAGTGTTTGTGGGTGTAAATGAAGGTGAATGAGAGGAGTGCACAAGGATTTACAAGTTTACAAGACAACTTGGCTGAAGGGAAGGTTTGCAAAAAACAGATTTACACTTAGTTCCTCAGATGTGTCCAGTTTATCTTCTCCTTCCCGTTTCACTTCCAGTCTGAACATGAGATCCAGTCTGGTTTCTCAGATAGCAAATCATCTGTGGTTTAATTGGGTCCTTTTAGATCCTAGTGCTGTCTACATTCAGGAAAAAAATAAAAAATCTGACTTAACTTTTAATGAAATAAATCAGAGATGATCTCAGTGCAGTAGACTATTAATCCAGATCTATTTATACAAATATTGGTGATCACCAAACTTTTTATACTGTATCTAGAACAATTAAATATCCACACACGTTTCCTTGAGCTTGTCCTGTTATTTGAATTCAACATTAAACATTGTATTTACATATTATATTCTGTGTTTGTAGGAGGATCCATCAACAGAAACATGATTCTCCTGAATACAGCTGTGTGTCCATGAAGAGTGATGGGTCCAAAGATGAACCTGTTCACTTCAAACATGGACAACAGTCTGATGATCCAGGGTCAGACAAACAGCATTTATCTGACAAACACAGGACGACATCAAAACATTCAACAATAAAACTGAAACATATACTGTATAAAGAATGTATGTGTGTTAATGTGACTTAATCCATGTTGTGTTTTAACAGGATCCATCAGCAAAGACCAGATCCCTCTGGAATCACATCTGTGTCCATGAAGAGTGACCGGTCTATGGGTCGACCTATTACCTTCAAAGATGAACATCAGTCTGCTGATCCAGGGTCAGAATGAACACAGATCTATTAATCATTATTCAGTTCTGTTCATTAGACTGTCATGTTTTAGTCCAGAGTTTATCTGTCATTTCTGATCTTCTATGAATCAGACCTGACAGAGTGTGGCATCGATATCAGAGCAGCCTCAGTGTACTCAGGAGTGTTCACACAGATCTTTAAAGAGGAGAGAGGACTGTACCAGGACAAGGTGTTCTGCTTCGTCCATCTGAGCGTTCAGGAGTTTCTGGCTGCTCTTCATGTCCATCTGACCTTCATCAACTCTGATGTCAACCTGATGGAAGATCAACAAACTACATCTCTGTTGTCTAAAGTCTTTAGAAACAAACCTAAACTAACACGTCTCCATCAGAGTGCTGTGGACAAGGCCTTACAGAGCCTGACAAGTAAAACATTTTATCTGCTCCAGTTGACCCGACTATATCTAATCAGTATCACTCCACTTCCTGCAACATCTCAGGTTCCTTCACCTCCAGATAGGTGACGTTCCATGAGACTAGAACTTCTTTTGATTCCTGAAGTCAGAACTTCCATGTCCCAGACTTTGCTTGTTGTCCAGCCCACACTGCACCCGACCTCCAGGTGTTTTCCTGCAGGTGGTGGATTCACAGGAAGAAGGCTCCATGTTGTTTGTTAGGGAGGAATTTGTGGTGATGCCGATGAAGAAGAAGAAGAAGTACCAGAGTCCTGTATGTGTTATGCTGAAGAAGTTTATTTAGGCATGATGGCTGCATCACTTCATCTGCCTCTCTTCTTACCCTGATGCCCCCATCACTCTGGAACAGGGTCAGTCTGGACTCATCAGACCTAGACTTGTAGTTCTCGAGACCGGTCTTGGTCTCGAGACCGGTCTCAAGACCACTTTTTCGTGGTCTTGGTCTTGTCACGGCCTCGACAGTCTTTGGTCTCGGTCTTGTCTCGGTCTCGGGTCTCTCGGTCTCGCAATATCTCGGACTGGCTGAACGGTCTTGAAGGGATTGGTAATCTATAGATGAATCTAGCGAAACTACTGGAAGTAAGCGGGCGCCATAACTGAGCTGTTGCTGGGTAGCGTTGCGCCAGTGCCTCCTATTGGTTTTATGATGTCGAGTGGGAAAACATGTTCCGTTGTAAATTGTTTCAATGGCAGCAGTAAAATTGCAAGTTGGAAGAGAGAAAATTGTGAGGTACACAAAATACCCCAGGTCGACTCCCCCTGTCCGGTGCCTCCGATAATTTTGACCTCTATCAGTGACCTGTAGTTGGCATTTTGTTGATCATCAGATGCCAGGCGAAGGAGAAAATACT
This sequence comes from Planiliza haematocheilus, assembly GCA_005024645.1. Lineage (NCBI taxonomy): Eukaryota > Metazoa > Chordata > Actinopteri > Mugiliformes > Mugilidae > Planiliza > Planiliza haematocheilus. The sequence continues at coordinate 257,003 of SRSE01000327.1, read as the reverse complement.
CTTGAATACCATTAAAACAACAGAAGGGGCAGTAACATTACTGTTATGTCTGTTGTTAACATTTGATTTAGCTAGCATAGTTATTGCTAACATTAGCTAACTAGCAGCTACAGTAGTTAAGTAGATATGATATCATCCTAGCTCCAATTATGTTTTTATTTCCCCATTCTCTACTTTAAGCTATTTTCATAAATACTCTGTAAGATCGTTTGTACCAAAAATGGCAAAAAAATCGTGTTTTTTTTTTTTTTTTTTGGTCTCGGGCTCGGTCTCGAGCTGAACTAGTCTTGGTCTTGACTTGGTCTGTCTTGGTCTTGGTCTTGGTCTTGTCTTGGTCTTGATACTCTCTGGTCTCGGTAGTGTCTTGGTCTCGGTTTAGGCGGTCTTGAATACAAGTCTAATCAGACCACATGACCTTCTTCCATTGCTCCAGAGTCCAGTATTTATGCTCCCTAGCAAACTGAAGCCTTTATTTCCAGTTATCCTCACTGATTAATGGCTTAATTAATTTCTTAAGGCTACACAGCTGTTCAGTCCCAATCCCTTGAGTTCCCTTCACATTGTACGTGTGGAAATGTTCTTATTTTCACTATTAAACATAGCCCTGAGTTCTACTGATGGTTTTCTTTTGATTTCAACAGACATTTAAGTGATCACTGATCACCATCAACCAAGATTTTTTTCCAGCCACATTTCTTCCTCAAAGACTATGCTTCTCCACTCTCCTTCCAGTTTCTAATAAAGCCTTGGACAGTTCTTAACCCAGTTTTAGTAGTTTCTTCAATCTCCTTAGATGTTTTCTCTGCTTGATGCCAATGATTTGACCCTTCTCAAACAGACGACCACAGGATCAGGTGTCTTTAGACATGGTTGTTGAAGGAATGACAAGCTACTCATTGCATCAGTTGGGCTTAAATAACTTGTTTCCAGCTGAAAGATAATCACCGGTCAGTGTATATATGCGGGTGGTGGGAAACAGGTGGAAACAATCAGGAATCAGAGAAGACAATCAGAGCAGTGACACATGAGGGAAGAGCAAGTGACCTGAAATGAGAAATAAAACAGGAAATTATGAGACAAAACAAGACAGAAAGTTAATCCATGTTGTGTTTTAACAGGATCCATCAGCAAAGACCAGATCCCTCTGGAATCACATCTGTGTCCATGAAGAGTGACTGGTCTATGGGTCGACCTATTACCTTCAAAGATGAACATCAGTCTGCTGATCCAGGGTCAGAATGAACACAGATCTATTAATCATTATTCAGTTCTGTTCATTAGACTGTCATGTTTTAGTCCAGAGTTTATCTGTCATTTAGTTTCCTCTGTTAAAACACCACATTCAGTAATCAGAGCAGTGTTTTTTGTTCTCATCTTGTGTTTGTGGCATCAATAAAATGATGATCATCACCAAAGTGTGTTTGTTAAAGAAGTTAGTTTGAATCAAAGATGTTTCTCCACAGACTTCAGCAGCAGATCTCAGTGGTTTCCAGTGATCATCATCACAAAGACCTGGACTCCATATTCATGGTGAGTAAATGTTCAATCACAGCTACTACTGCTAACCTCAACAAGCACAAACTAGCATTCTGCTTGGAGAAGTCTTCATGTTGAATGCTGTCAACAAGCAGCCTTTCACATCAACATGATTGTGTTCTGATCATTTAAGTTGGATTATTATTCTGTTCCAGCTGCTGGAGGAGAACATCATCAGTTTTATGAAGAACGAGCTGAAGAAGATCCAGAAGGTTCTGAGTCCAGATTACCCAGAATGCTTAGAGAGTCAGAGGGAGGATGAGGAGGTGTTGGAGGGTGAGGATGAAGAGCAGAGGAGGAGCAGCAGAGATTTATTTGTGAAGATCACAGTGAACTTCCTGAGGAGAATGAAGCAGGAGGAGCTGGCTGACTGTCTGCAGAGCAGTAAGAGGATTTAACAGCTTTAACTTGATGGAAAGAGGAAATGGAGGAAACATGGGAGAAGTTTCTATTTCTAGACTCTGATGTTAATATGATGAAAACATCTGAATCACATCTATGAATTCTTCTGGACTGAAAACAGTCACATGTGAATGTTATTAAAATGAATGAGTTCACTGATTCATTACATTTCTTCTTCATTCAGGGATTAATCCTGTTCCAGAGTGTGGACGTAAAGTTAAATCTACTCTGAAGGAGAAGTTCCAGTGTGTGTTTGAGGGGATTGCTAAAGCAGGAAACTCAAGCCTTCTGAATGAGATCTACACAGAGCTCTACATCACAGAGGGAGGGACTGCAGAGGTCAATGATGAACATGAGGTCAGACAGATTGAAACAGCATCCAGGAAACCAGACAGACCAGAAACAAGCATCAGACAAGAAGAGCTCTTCAAAGCCTCACCTGGAAGACATGGACCAATCAGAAGAGTGATGACAAAGGGAGTGGCTGGCATTGGGAAAACAGTCTTAACACAGAAGTTCACTCTGGACTGGGCTGAAGACAAAGCCAACCAGGACATCCTCTTCATATTTCCATTGACTTTCAGAGAGCTGAATGTGTTGAAAGAGAGAAAGTTCAGCTTGGTGGAACTTGTTCATCACTTCTTTCCTGAAACCAAAGAAGCAGGAATCTGCAGCTTTGAAGAGTTCCAGGTTGTGTTCATCTTTGACGGTCTGGATGAGTGTCGACTTCCTCTGGACTTCCACAAGACTGAGATCCTGACTGATGTTACAGAGTCCACCTCAGTGGATGTGCTGCTGACAAACCTCATCAGGGGGAAACTGCTTCCCTCTGCTCGCCTCTGGATAACCACACGACCTGCAGCAGCCAATCAGATCCCTCCTGAGTGTGTTGACATGGTGACAGAGGTCAGAGGGTTCACTGACCCCCAGAAGGAGGAGTACTTCAGGAAGAGATTCAGAGATAAGGAGCAGGCCAGCAGGATCATCTCCCACATCAAGACATCACGAAGCCTCCACATCATGTGTCACATCCCAGTCTTCTGCTGGATCACTGCTACAGTTCTGGAGGATGTGTTGGAAACCAGAGAGGGAGGAGAGCTGCCCAAGACCCTGACTGAGATGTACATCCACTTCCTGGTGGTTCAGACCAAAGTCAAGAAGGTCAAGTATGATGGAGGAGCTGAGACAGATCCACACTGGAGTCCAGAGACCAGGAAGATGATTGAGTCTCTGGGAAAACTGGCTTTTGATCAGCTGCTGAAAGGAAACCTGATCTTCTATGAATCAGACCTGACAGAGTGTGGCATTGATATCAGAGCAGCCTCAGTGTACTCAGGAGTGTTCACACAGATCTTTAAAGAGGAGAGAGGACTGTACCAGGACAAGGTGTTCTGCTTCGTCCATCTGAGCGTTCAGGAGTTTCTGGCTGCTCTTCATGTCCATCTGACCTTCATCAACTCTGATGTCAACCTGATGGAAGATCAACAAACTACATCTCTGAAGTCTAAAGTCTTTAGAAACAAACCTAAACTAACACGTCTCCATCAGAGTGCTGTGGACAAGGCCTTACAGAGTCCAAATGGACACCTGGACTTGTTCCTCCGCTTCCTCCTGGGTCTTTCACTGCAGACCAATCAGACTCTCCTACGAGGCCTGCTGACACAGACAGGAAGTAGCTCACAGACCAATCAGGAAACAGTCCAGTACATCAAGGAGAAGATCAGTGAGAATCTGTCTGCAGAGAGAAGCATCAATCTGTTCCACTGTCTGAATGAACTGAATGATGGTTCTCTAGTGGAGGAGATCCAACAGTCCCTGAGATCAGGAAGTCTCTCCTCAGATAAACTGTCTCCTGCTCAGTGGTCAGCTCTGGGCTTCATCTTACTGTCATCAGAAGAAGATCTGGACGTGTTTGACCTGAAGAAATACTCTGCTTCAGATGAGGCTCTTCTGAGGCTGCTGCCAGTGGTCAGAGCCTCCAACAAAGCTCTGTAGGTGGATTTAGGAACTATTTGAAACATGATTCATTTAGTAAATGACAAATAAAACATTTGATGTTGATTCTTCTTCAGGCTGAGCAGTTGTAACCTCTCAGAGAGAAGCTGTGAAGCTCTGTCCTCAGTTCTCAGCTCCCAGTCCTCCAGTCTGAGAGAGCTGGACCTGAGTAACAACAACCTGCAGGATTCAGGAGTGAAGCTGCTGTCTGCTGGACTGGAGAGTCCTCACTGTAAACTGGAAACTCTCAGGTCAGGATACAGCTGCTTGTTGATCAGTTAAATCCTGATTTAGGTTCATGTTGGTGCAGAAGTTCAACATCTGGAGGATTTTCCTTCGTCTTCTTGAGTTTCTGATATTTTTCTATCTCCAGTCTGTCAGGTTGTCTGATCACAGAGGAAGGCTGTTCTTCTCTGGCCTCAGCTCTGAGCTCCAACCCCTCCCATCTGAGAGAGCTGGACCTGAGCTACAACCATCCAGGAGACAAGGGAGTGAAGCTGCTGTCTGCTGGACTGGAGGATCCACTCTGGAGACTGGACAATCTCAGGTATGGACAGACAACAGGAGCTTGTCCAATATCTAAATTCTTTGGAGTCACAGTAAACCTCAGAGGTTTCTCTGGTAACCTCAAAGATTTATCTAAGGGTTAACTTTCAAATCCAGTCTTTATGATATGGACTAAGCACTTTCCATCATTAGAGCCTCTATCTGGAATATGTAAATGAACACAATCAACTGAATGTGGAGGTTAGACTGATCTGTGAACAGTCTGAATACTGTTTAGTTGTTGATGTGTGAATGTTGGTCAAACTGTTGATGTCAGACAGTGAAACATCAGAGACAGTCTATACTGATGAGTTTCAGTCTGTTTCTGTGTCTCACTGATAAACTGATGAACTCTGCTTCATGTTGAACAGCAGTTAGGACTCATGTTGGATAGAAAATCATTCTGACTGTGTTTCTTCCTCCAGGATGGACCATGGTGGAGAGCAGTGGTTAATACCTGGTCTGAGGAAGTGTAAGTTTGACTAATGATGATAAAACATCAAAGTGTCAGTTTGTGCTGGACTTCTGGTTATGGCGCTGCGCTAGGTGGAAGCGTGACAGAGCTCTCCAGTGTAAAGTTTGGAGAATAACAGTCGGGTAGTCATAATAAATTGTGTACAGGATTATGGTTTTTCCCAACGTCTCTGACTAGGGTTACCAACTCCCTGAGAAATAAATAAGGGACATCTCATTGGTGGGGCCGGTCGACCCAACCTGTAGCTTCAGCTCATCCATTTTATTTGTGATGGATCTGGCATTTGAGACTGTAGGCAGGATTCACATAGCAGACCAGACGAGTAATAACAACTAACGACATGTACAGAAGCACTAAACGTGTAAAGGGAGAAGAGCTACGAGCCGCTGTGTTCATACTCGCTATCATCATCATTAGAACAGATGTCAATATCACCTAAGTTTCTGTATCTTTTCCAGTCCATTCCACTTGCACCACCATCATCATTCTTTCCTTCACTCCAAAAGCTTTTTTCACACTTTCACAGGCATCCTAGGCTTAGGTTGTCATTGTTGTATCTAGGGCTGGGTGATAATTCGATCTCGATACGGGATTGTGATAAAATTTTTATCAATTTCGATAATATACTTGGGACATATTATTCGATATCACATGAAAAAGTACGCGCAACAACAACAGTATCAGAGTCTGCCGTCTGCCATGTGCAGGTAGCACACGCCCACTTCCAACTGTTGACAGGGAGACAGCGAGAAGGAGAGGGTAAGGAAAAAAATGAGCAAAACTGAAGTCGAGGGCAGCGAAAATAATGGTGAACGTGAAAGCGATATCACTACATCACTCGTGACCGAAGACATTGTTGAAAAGAAAAGGTTACACGACGTCAATTGTGTGGACGTGGTTTGGATACGGCAAAAGCGGAGCAGGCGAAGCCGGTCTGCAAAATGTGCGGCGATTTGTACCAGCCAGGACGGGTAAACACAAAAAATCTTTCATGCGGCTCACATGGTAGCTTACAGTATCACACTGCCACTTGTCTTTAATTGCAATCCACTATTTACCGGCAATGCTACTTAAACTGCCATCTCGTGGCGACAAGTTGTAATGCATTTCACGCAGCTGAATCACAGAAAGCGCTAATGAAAGTGGCCATGTGGCATTGTTCACAAACCTTGACCGCAACGCACGTTTGCAGACAGGCGACGTAAACTCCGCTAGCTAGCGTAAAACACAAAATGGACCGTTTTGGTCGTGTTATTTATTTTTTGTGGGATGTCCAATTTGTAGAAATGCACAAAGGTGACGTCACGCCCGTCGATATGGGGGGACAATAGTGAGGATCACTGGTCTAACTGTACATCTGAGCCTTGTGAAGACCTTACCAAAAACATTTTGTGTTCATTATTGGAAGACATTATTTAATTTTATATGTTATTAAACTTTATAATAAAGTTTCAGTGAATATCTTGTTTCTTCAAGCTTCAGGATGTCCCTCACACTGGCAGCATCTGCAAAAACTACATCTTAAAAACTTATCGTGATAAGAATCGAGATCAATCAATATGGAAAAACATATCGTGATAACATTTTTTTCCATATCGCCCAGCCCTAGTTGTATCTACCATATGATAGAGGTGGATTACAGCTTCCAGATCTCAAGTGGTGCTACTGGGCAGCTCAAATCAGTGCAGCAGTGTTTTATTTTGAAAACTTTTATCCTCCGTCCTGGGTTTCAGTAGAATCACACCTAATTAATATCTCCCCACATTTATATACACTCACCGGCCACTTTATTAGGTACACCATGCTAGTAACGGGTTGGACCCCCTTTTGCCTTCAGAACTGCCTCAATTCTTCGTGGCATAGATTCAACAAGGTGCTGGAAGCATTCCTCAGAGAGTTTGGTCCATATTGACATGATGGCATCACACAGTTGGCGCAGATTTGTCGGCTGCACATCCATGATGCGAATCTCCCGTTCCACCACATCCCAAAGATGCTCTATTGGATTGAGATCTGGTGACTGTGGAGGCCATTTGAGTACAGTGAACTCATTGTCATGTTCAAGAAACCAGTCTGAGATGATTCCAGCTTTATGACATGGCGCATTATCCTGCTGAAAGTAGCCATCAGAAGTTGGGTACATTGTGGTCATAAAGGGATGGACATGGTCAGCAACAATACTCAGGTAGGCTGTGGCGTTGCAACGATGCTCAATTGGTACCAAGGGGCCCAAAGAGTGCCAAGAAAATATTCCCCACACCATTACACCACCACCACCAGCCTGAACCGTTGATACAAGGCAGGATGGATCCATGCTTTCATGTTGTTGACGCCAAATTCTGACCCTACCATCCGAATGTCGCAGCAGAAATCGAGACTCATCAGACCAGGCAACGTTTTTCCAATCTTCTATTGTCCAATTTCGATGAGCTTGTGCAAATTGTAGCCTCAGTTTCCTGTTCTTAGCTGAAAGGAGTGGCACCCGGCGTGGTCTTCTGCTGCTGTAGCCCATCTGCCTCAAAGTTGGACGTACTGTGCGTTCAGAGATGCTCTTCTGCCTACCTTGGTTGTAACGGGTGGTTATTTGAGTCACTGTTGCCTTTCTATCAGCTCGAACCAGTCTGGCCATTCTCCTCTGACCTCTGGCATCAACAAGGCATTTCCGCCCACAAAACTGCCGCTCACTGGATATTTTTTCATTTTCGGACCATTCTCTGTAAACCCTAGAGATGGTTGTGCGTGAAAATCCCAGTAGATCAGCAGTTTCTGAAATACTCAGACCAGCCCTTCTGGCACCAACAACCATGCCACGTTCAAAGTCACTCAAATCACCTTTCTTCCCCATACTGATGCTCGGTTTGAACTGCAGGAGATTGTCTTGACCATGTCTACATGCCTATATGCACTGAGTTGCCGCCATGTGATTGGCTGATTAGAAATTAAGTGTTAACGAGCAGTTGGACAGGTGTACCTAATAAAGTGGCCGGTGAGTGTATATCCTGGCAGTCAGAGGTTATAGACGTGTATTAACTTAAGGGTATTAAGTTAATACACATTATGTATGTATATTATGTATTCCCCTGTAGGTCTAGTGCAAATATGGTGCTCCATCTGGTGCAAGATGCATGCATTTTTCCAGCCTGTGTTTGTGACCAAATGTCTGATTGTTAAGAGTTCACTCCCGGCCGACACGCTCGCTGCAGAGCTCAACTGAACTGAGAAAGGAACGAATCAGTTTATGAAGTGATTCCATTCAGTATGTTCACTCGAATCATTCGCGACTGTTGCAACACTAATGGGGCCTGCTGGGTGATAAATGTACGCAAACCATTTCGCAGTCCCGCCATAGACGGAACCCTGTCAGTGCAAAATCCGACCATACGCTCCTAGGGAATTCTGTTTTTCTCCATATAATCTTGAAGGACATCGTACATTGCTTGGGCACTCTCATGCTCAGGAAGAGGGAGGCAGAACAAAGTATCCTCGTGAATTGCATTCTCCTGCATGAAACAAACTAATGTCAAAGCGTGGACATTTTTTCCTTCTGTGCTAACATCCATTTGAAGAGCTTAAGCTGGGGAATTGCAAAGTTTTTCTGTCAGTGTGCTCTTGGTCACCAGCGATTGCGTCAATCCGTCTTTTCACAATGTTACCGGACAATGGTATGGTCTTCAGTGATTGAGCGTCTTCCTCCCCACACATCGTTCTTACGATTTCGATGGCATCAGGTAATATTAATGTCTCAGCAATGGTATGCGGCTTCATAGCCTTGGCAATGAGAGAGCTCACGTCAAAAGAGGCTTTCAGTACCCACTCACCCACCGTCATGGCCTTTTTAAAGTACACTCTCTGCTTATTCAGCTCGACACATTTATTTTTGAAAAAAAGATTTTGGTTTGCCCACATGTTCTTTGTGTGGTGTCTCAAAGTGTCTTTTAAGTTTGTTGGGTCTCTCGGCAGACAGAGGACAGGGAATGTGCTTTAACTTTGCACTGGAGAAGAGAAGTTACACAGCTAAAGACAAGCTAGACAAGTTTGAAGATCTGGAGGACATTTAGCTCTTTGCTTGAAAATAATAATATTGAAGTAGATGAATGGAAAGATGTAGGACTGTCAATGAGCCTCAGTATGTGCATTGGGGTTGGCTTGTTGTGTGTTTGTAGAATCAACAACAAAAAAACAACAGTCAGTTTGTGTTTCAATCCAAAGCTGATAGTTGTGGTATTTATTCATTCAAACATCACTGACAAGAGAATCCTGACTAAAAGTATCATCATTAAACTTTCTATTAATGAACAACAGATCAGTGAGGAAAGAAAGAAGAAATCCATCAGATGTGTCAGATGATAAACTGCAGCTGTGTTGTGTCTTTTTCTCTCCATCAGATTTCTGTCAACTTGAAGTGGACACAAACTCAGTCAACAGGTACCTCAAACTGTCTGACAACAACAGGAAGGTGACATTTGTGAAGGAGGAGGAGCAGCCATATCCTGATCATCCAGACAGATTTGACTGTTCTCAGCTGCTGTGTAGAAATGTTCTGACTGGTCGCTGTTACTGGGAGGTTGAATGGAGAGGGCAGGTTTATATATCAGTGAGTTACAGAGAAATCAGAAGGGGAGGAGACATGAATGACAGCTGGTTTGGATTTAATGATCAGTCCTGGAGTCTGTTCTGCTCTGATCGTGATGGTTACTCTGTCCGTCACAATAACGGATCAACATCCATCCCCTCGTCCTCTGTCTCTAACAGAGTATCAGTGTATGTGGACTGTCCTGCTGGAACTCTGTCCTTCTACAGAGTCTCCTCTGACAAACTGATCCACCTCTACACCTTCAACACCACATTCATTCAACCTCTCTGTCCTGGATTTGGATTTTACTGGTTATCCTCTGGTTCCTCAGTGTCTCTGTGTTCTCTGGATGAAGGAGAGTCTTTGAAGTGACAGCAGCTTCAACTCTGAGCTTTAAGAGCTATTCCACTGAATCGCTGCCATTTCCGTCCCTAGAACATTCTATGTATGAATGCACATAAACATTGACTTTAAAGTCCATTTTCTTATGACACAAAGTGTCCTGCACATTGATCTGATTTCAACTTTCACATGTCTAATTGTAAGGATATCTCAAGCCCATGTTTGAGATTTTTGCCACAAAAAGTGACTTGTTTCAGTTTAAATGTTTGTTGTGCTTTACGTGAATAAATGATATCACGGCCTAAAAGAACTCATCTTCCAACATGAAAAAGCACGTCGCGGTATGTAACGTGGCTACTGACGTTAGCTAGCTTAATGTTTGTTACATTGCTGATGAACATTTGAAACGTAGTGAGGCTGTGGATTGTAGAGTGGATTGTATAATGACAATAAAGCTACTTTCCTTTCCTGTATTTCCTGAAATACTTTTTAAATACTTTTACTTAAGTATTTTTTTTAAGAAAATACTTTAGTACTTAAGTAAATTTTGACTAGGCTACTATTACTTGTATTGGAGTAATATTTGACAAGGAGTATCTGTACTTTTACTCAAGTAGTGAAGGTGTGTACTCTGTCCACCTCTGATGACTTCTATCTGGATAATCCTGGACACATGAAGATCAAACTACTTCTTCTTCTCTTGTGTTTAACAGCAGATGCATGATGGGAAGGGTGAGGTCATAATTTTTCAAATTCCTATTTTTATCCTAAATAACTCCCATTTAACATCCATTTTCCACAGGTTTTAAGGGTAAATGTGGTATTTTAAAACCTCTTTTTAATAGTTTTAGTATTATTTAGTATTTTCTGCACATGCTCAGTTCCAGTGATGGGCAAGCTACTTGATGTGTGTAGTGAGCTAAGCTACCACCAATACAAAAGAAAATAAATAGACATCAGAGCACATTTTTAGCTCTAGTTACACATGAATGCCTTTTGAAATAAATGTAAATAAAGTAAGTAAAAATTATAGCAATGAGCCTGAATAGGACAAAAATAGGAGTTTACAAATTAACATTGTATTTTCATTACAAATGAACATTGTATTTTCCTAAGACCTGTTATTTAACTGAATGTCTATATTTCAGCCAGAATGCCCTCTGAAATAAAATAATAAAATACAGTAAGTCAATAAAAAACATGATAGCAATGAGCCGTGTGTTTGAACGTGTGTTCTTATGTTTGTGTTCCAGGTCGTTGACGTCGACAGGAACTTTTTCTTTGGGTTGCACAGAAGGCATCTGAAAATATCTTTCTTTTCCCTGGTCTCCACTAAAGTGACATACTCTTGAAGGTATCTCCACGGTGGATGCTCATGCTCTTCCACGGATCTTTCAAACAGCACTTTATTTCCAGTTTGTGTAGAACAAACAAACAGTTGTATGATCAATAAGTCAGGTTAGAAATGGTGCAGTCATTCATTCTCCGTTGATCATCCTACACAGCAGCTCCATATGAGCCCTCTGCTGTTTAAACTCATCTATGTTTCCTGTGACTCTGTGGAAGCCAAACTCCAGCCTCAGTCTGGCTTTCACGCTGGACTTCCACAGGGTCACAGGGTCAACACTCGGCCCACCCTGCACTCTGTCTCTACCAGTCACATAAATGGACATTTTGGCTTCTCCAATTAAAAAGTTTAGGAGCTGGCACTTTGCTTTTTCTGTTCTTTTAAAGACAACTCCACAAATAAATAGAGATTAAAAACACGGGTTAAAACATTAAACATCTCTGCCAATCTCCTGCACTCAGTAAAAACATGGAGACCACAGAATGGACACTCGTTTACAGCACTAACATTAAGAACAGATAAAAAGGCCTTGGTTGCTATGGCACCATGTAAGATCCTCCACTGGAGATCTCTGCTTCTCTTCTTTAGAGGAGCTTTATATAAAGTTCTCCACTGTGGGCTCGGCCCCCCCAGCCTCTCAGTCCACACACTCTCTGCTCTGTCGTCCAACCTTTTGTTGATGGTTTTAACACAGTTAGCGTACAGTGTCTTCTTGTCGGCCTTCTGCAGGCTCAGCTTTTTCTCTTCACTATGTTTTAAAAGAGGCCCGCTGAGTTCTGTGAACCCGGGGCACAGGTAGATCTCTGGGTACGGGTCTGAGGGGTCGGGCTCAGCTTCTCCTCTGCTGTATTTGAGGAGGAGGACTCTCTCCTTCTCCGTCAGCCTCTTCCTCCAGAGCTCCCCCCCCCATATCTCTGGATAAAAACAACACTGAGGTATCCAATGTCATTTATCCCAGAAGAAGTTTACCATCTTAGCCTGGATCTGGGCAATGAAACCTGACCTAAGCGGTGCCACAGCAGGGAGGCCACCAGGTTGTTCAGGATTAGGACCCTCCCTCTAAAAGACATCTGTGTGTGGAGCCAGTTTACTGTCTACTTTTTCTAAAATATGTTCTCAGTTTTTCTTCTCAGTGTCACTGTTTCCTGTGTAGATGCTGAGTTATTTGAAGCCTCTTTGTTCCATGTTAGGCTTTTAGGGAGAACAGGGAGACCTTCACGCCACTCACCAACAGCAAGGGCCTCGCTCTTCCTCCAGTTCACCCTCGCAGACGACACAGCAGAAAAGGTTTCTATGACTGAGTCTAAAGCACAAACATCCTGCTCATAATAATAATAATACATTTTATTTCGAGGCGCCTTTCTTGGCACTCAAGGACACCGTACATAGATTCATAAAACAGCATAAGAATAATACATATATAAACAACAACAACAACAACAAGAGAGAGGAAAAAAAAGGCAGAGCAATTGTCATCAGGTGGAATAGGCAGTTTTAAACAGATTTGAGTTGTGATTTGAAGTGGGTAAATGAATCAATATTTCTAAGTTGGGGTGGTAGTGAATTCCAGAGACGGGGAGCAGAGTGGCTGAATGCTCTGCTCCCCATGGTGGTGAGACGGGCAGTAGGGACAGACAGATGTAAGGAGGAAGAGGATCGTAGAGAGCAGGAGGGAGTGGGGACATGGAGGAGAGCAGACAAATATGGGGGGGATGAGGTTGTGAATGGCCTTGAAGGTAAACAGGAGGATTTTGAACCGGATACGGAATTGAACCGGGAGCCAATGAAGCTCTTGAAGGACAGGAGTGATGTGGTGAATGGAGGGGGTTCGAGTTATGATACGGGCAGCTGAATTCTGGACTAGTTGGAGTTTATGGAGGGATTTGTGTGGAAGGCCAAAGAGGAGAGAGTTACAGTAATCCAGACGGGAAGTGACAAGACTATGTACAAGGATGGCGGCAGTGTGGGGGGTAAGGGAGGGACGGAGGCGGTTAATGTTACGTAGGTGGAAGTAAGCAGACCGAGTAATGTTATTGATGTGGGATTGAAAGGATAGTGTACTGTCAAGGATGACACCCAGACTCTTAACCTGGGGGGAGGGGGAAACGGAGGAGTTGTCAATATTAAGAGAAAAGCTGTCGATTTTGGATAGAGTGAATTTGGTGCCAATGAGGAGGACCTCAGTTTTGTTACTGTTTAGTTTAAGGAAGTTTTGGGTGAACCAGGTTTTTATTTCGGAGATGTAATCAGTAAGGGCGGTGGGTGGGAGAGTGGAGGAAGGTTTGCTGGAAAGGTAGAGCTGGATGTCATCTGCATAACGGTGGAAATGGATATTAAATTTGCGGAAGATATTGCCGATGATGTTGTTGTAATAAACAAAACAACATCATCAGCGTACGTAGATAAAACCACACTGCTGCTAAAGCCAGGTAGAACTAGGCCTTGAACAGATGACCTTATATTTTGTAGGAGGGGCTCCAGGCAGAGTGCATAGAGCATCCCAGACAGGGCCTACTCTGAAAGGAGCACACAGACTACCATTAAGCTTCAGCACACTCTCAGTGTCACTGTACAACACCTTGATCTTGGCTATGAGACCAGCGCTGAAACCAAACCTCTCCATGACCTTCCAGAGGAAGCTGTGTTGAACACGGTCAAAAGCCTTTTCTTGATCTAATGAGATCAGTCCAGTGTTTATGCCTAATGAACTGGAGACCTCCAAAACATCTCGAATGAGGTAGATATTATCTACCATAGACCTTCTGGGCACACAGTACGTCTGGTCCTGGTGGAGGATCTGGTCCATGGCTCCTCTTAGCCTGACCAGCTGCCTCAAGGCATGCTGGGATGCTGGATGAGGCTCTGCGTGATTACCATCAGTGTTCTCAGTAAAATCTCCAGCCATGAATAAATAATCCTCTGAGCTGCAGCTATTTAAGACATTCTTCACATTCTTTTCAAAGAAGTGTTTCCTCTCTGTCCCGTTATTAGGAGCATAGATGTTGATAAAAAACACATTCAAATGTTCAAAACAAGCTGTGAGTAAGAGACACCTCCCCTCCACAACATGTCTGACCTCCACAGAGTTTGGAGTGAAGCCTGCAGAGAACAGGAAGCCCACTCCTCCACTGAGGCTGCTTCCCCATCCCATTCTCTGCTCCAGTCTGTCTCATTTCTTGGAGAAATAAGACATCAATGTGTTTCATTCTGCTCATCTCAAACACTACAGCTCTTCTCCCAGCTTCTCTGGCACCATTTATATTTAAACTGCCGACTTTAAACAACATCCATAAAGATAGAGATTGAAAACAATCATGTTTCATCTAAGAAGTTTTTGTTCAGTCATGTCAGACTCTATTCTGTGCATAGCAGCATAACTGGCTGAGTTCTAGAAGTCCTGTCTGTCTGCAAAGTGCTGCTCTAAACCACGTTTCTCATTCCTTTGCTCTGACTTGATTTTTTGAGCAGGATACACCTGAACAGCAACCTGTTGAGTGTGAGTCAGGTCACTGATATCTGAGCCATCCCTCACTGTCACTGTTGTCAGACGGAGCTGCAGCACTCAGTCTACCTGCCAGACGTCCAGTCTTTCCACCGACATCCACAGTCACCACCTTTCTCCTCTTCCAGCGCTGTTTGAGGGGAGCAGACTCCCACCCAGCCTCACAGTCCTCCATCACCTCAGCTTCAGCTGCTGCTCCTCCCTCATTCACTTCACCTGTTATCTCACCTGCCTTTCCGTCCTGATGACCTGTTGCTTTACCTGCTTTACCCACCTCACCTACAGCCTCACAAACCACGGCTCAGACAGGCCCTGATTAAATGTCCCCCGTCACCACATCCTAACATTTAACAAAATCATCCACTGGGACTCTGAACCTGTAGTCAAACTCTTCATCTTTGTTATTGAGGATGATGAAGAGTTGTCTCAGCAGAGGAGACTTACAGCCTGATAACACCTTCCTTATAGGTGACACTACCTTACCATGTCTTGATAGCTCTTCGATCAAGAACTCATCACTGATAAAAGGTGGGACGTTTGACAGAGTTATTTTTGTCTCTGGTTGTGTCAGCGGCTCAAACATGCCGTTCACCGTGATACCTGTCTCCACCAACCTGTTCACCTGCTCCACCTTGTCCAGGAACAGGACCACCGCACTGTTCATCCGAGCAGCAGATCTCACAGATCCGTGCCCGATGATCTCCCCCACAGCAAGAAGCAACCTCCTCCACGCTGCACGGAGAGCCGCCACCAACTTTGATGCCATGCCTCCGAGTCAGCCCGGAGAAGACGCTGCTGGACACCATGCCAGCTCCTTAGAGCATGGAGGACAAACAAAGGACGAATAAAACAAACGCTAAACTAACCCAAAACCAACCACAACTACACTCAGACTAACACAAATATATTCATACACACACCACACCAAGAAAAAGATGAACACAAGAAATTAGAAACCGAGAAAACAGAGATCTCCTCAGATCGCTCAGCAGCTCCTCAGCTCACACTCAACTCGACAGAGAGAGACAGAAACAGCCAGTGTGTCTCTGTGTCTCTGTCTCTGTCCCTGTCCCCTTTCATTCCTGGTCATAGACACAGACAGAGACAGCCAGTGCATCTCTCTGTCTCTGTCTCCGTCCCTGTCCCCTTTCATTCCTGTCCCCTTTCATTCCTGGTCATAGACAGAGACAGAGACAGCCAGTGTGTCTCTCTGTCTCTGTCCCTGTCCCCTTTCATTCCTGGTCATAGACACAGACAGAGACAGCCAGTGTGTCTCTCTGTCTCTGTCTCCGTCCCTGTCCCCTTTCATCCATCATTGATCAGTTCATTAATGACTGTGTTCAGTCAACATCCTCTTTGAAGCGCTTTTGATCCACAGCATGTTCACACTCTCATGGTTCTGCTCCAGCCTGGTGAGGACCCTGGGCTCTACTTAGAGAAGCTGCTGCTTTCTGATGGAACAACCAGCATGGTTGCCGTGGGAAACGTGTTGATGGCGTACTATTACACACTACACTTGACAACGGTCCTTTGTGTCATCTAGACTGTGATCATTGGGGACGCCATCCACGGTCAAGACGCCACTGGTACGTATTAAAACATCAAGAAGTGAATGGAAGTGGTTGGTTGAAAAGTAGGTGAATGGTGAGAATGATTTAGTTAGGTCAGCTGTTTAGCTTTTTGTTTGCTGTGCCTTCCACATGGAACTGTGCATTGGATGTGTTTTATTGATGGATTGGTTTACGTCCACTAAAACTCTTTTCATTGACATTGTTGTGTTTGATTTCATGATGTTGGAACGCTGACAGTGTTTCAGTAAATGTGGATGTTCATCATGCAGTTGTTTGATTTCTGTAGAAAGCATTAAAATGAATCTTCTAAAAATAAGGACAAGCTTTAGGTTTGAAGGTTTAGTTCTAAGATGAAGTAAGCCTTGTTTCAAGATCAACCAGCTTGGATTAAGACACAGCTTAGTCATTCTTCACTCATACTCACTATCTTTTCTCTACATTTAATAGATTAGTTTGACTAATCTTTAAAAGTAAGAAAACCAAATCTGGAATTGCTTTGACTTATTTTGAGGCTGTAAAATGTTCCATTTTTCAGTGGTCTCATCTTCAAACCAGCCTTTCTGGCTTCTTTTAGGCCTTTTGAATACATCTGTAGACGTGCTTATTTCTACATTGGATCATCTTAATTCCAGTCCAATGATCTTGCTGCATGGACAGATCATTTCACGTCTTTTCAGAACCTTTTCCCTCAGATTTACTGCTTTCATCTTGTTTTCAGACGCCCCTTTTTTGCAGCGGACAGGACGAGCTCTGAGCGTCAGAGTTTGGACGACGGCCTCTTCTGATTGGCCGGAGCGAGCGGCCAAGGTCGACCCCAGAGGCGGAGGCTCCATCCGGAGCGATGATGAGACGGACGTGGCTGAGGGGACGACTCAGCTTCAGCTCTGCTTGACCGTAGTGATGACGGTGATGAGGACGCAGCTGCAGCAGAGACAAAGACGACGGTGACCAAGATGAGTTCATGAAAGATATGTGAGAGGTGAAACACTCACCTTCTGAGGGGGGAGGAGGACCTCCCATTTCCCACAATTCCACCTTGCAGACTGCATCTAAAAGCCAATTGTTGAGATGTTTTCTTCTGAACTGTCACAGGCCATCCAGCCTTGCCTTTCAGCGCCTTTGAGCTATGTCCTACTTAGCGGACCTACTTAGCAGAGCTATGGAAGCTCACCATGCATAACCACATTGACTACATGTTTGTCTGTGTCTTGGAAACAAAGGGAAGCACTGGGAACCTCAGACTTCAGGCAGCGGCTGGTTTCTCTCCAATGTCTGCCATCAGGAACACTTACAAAGACTTTCAGCTTTTCTCAGCTCAGCCCTTCCACCAGGAACCAGCAGCTAAAGGAGCAACACACCAGAAATGGACTTTTCCATCAAATCTGGTGGTATGACCTAAGCATAGTCAAGCTAAGCATTGAACCCTTACACTTTGATTTGATCTGATATTTACTTTTATTGAGTTGTTTTAATATCGTGTTTTGATGTTAGTTTAGATTATGCAACACATAGACTCAGGGTCTCTTGCATGCTAAACTAACCGTCCTTTCATTAACCTGGCTCCTCATAGACTCTTACCACATTCCACAAAGGCCGCAGTGGCCATCTTGACACAGCCACACCCGCATAGACACACAAACATCTGTAACTAGAGCATATGGTTTTATTTTTATTCTTGTCAATCAATGTAATCCTGGATGACTTTCACAGACATACTGTCAATCAATGTCTTTTAAAACATACTTGTGTATTTAATGTTGCAAAAGAATGAATATTGCCAATCTCTACACTATCAAGGACTCCAAAGTTATTCGTGAACCAAACCCCAATGTTGAGTGCTTTTGTACATGGGCCCGACATAAACGATGCCCCGTGTGAGGCAAAGTACTATTGTCGTAATTGTGTTAATATTAATTTCATCATAATTTTGGCCAAAATGATATTATTATATTTATAACTTTTAGACTTTCCAGACGTCTTAACGTTCAGTCCCACTAGTCTACCACAGGAGTAGATACTCAGTTGTACTAACTATTTATTAATAATTCGTTATTAATAACTACCATCTTAAGTCCCATAGTGGTACATTAAGAGTTGCTTTTGCTGCTAGCTAATACTACCTTTTGTAGTTGTAAGAATTTCAGCATTTGAATACCATTCATTCAATGCAATTCAGTTAAGCAGTTTCCTGTTAATTTAAGCGCTCCCCTGTGGAATTAAACCACAGTGTGCCATCAGCCCTGGCATAAAGAACTTGTGTCCATAGTCTGAGATAGAACCGCAGTGTGCTACCAGCCCTATGAAATGTAAGTTATATACTTAGCTGTTACTAACACGTGTTTCAGCCCAAGTTACTACTCAGAGGCGTTTACTGTCTTACCAAATTTGTTGTACCCACTAGAGCCACTAGATGGTGCCATAGCTACCTTTCTAGCCTTAGAAGCTACATGGCTACTTAGCATAGTATTGCTAACCCCATTGCTTTGTTGTTGCCCCATTGCTTTGTCCATCCCACATAACAAAGGATAACCCCTGTGTAGAGAAATCAGTTTCTTCCCTTGCACAGAGCCTAAACCCAGGCTACCCTGAATTCATCAGCAAGTTGAATTTCAGTGAGTGCAGGTATGAGATTCTCTACTGAATGACAGGTGTGATGTGCGGACTGCCTCCCATTGTTGAATGTTTTCTTCTGAACTGTCACAGGCAATCCAGCCTTGCCTTTCAGAGCAAAGTAGCCCTAGAGAAAGAAGAGTCCCTTAAAGCGCAAATGGCTTGTCTCCTACTACTCCTCCTACTCCTACTACTTAAGGTCTAATTAAAAGTCTTAATTAAATTAGAAGTCTTTTATTTAAATTATGAATAATATTAAAATTGTCACGACCTGGCTCGTAAGCCATGACAAAAGAATCACAGTTAAACATTAAGGTCAACAAATTTATTTAAACAAACCAACATAATTCAGAAGAATTAATGGGATTTGTACGTGAGGATCAGTGTGTCTGTTGATGGATGCATAATAATGTATGTGCATTGCTGGTGGGTGTTACAACAGAACAAACAGGCCAAAGCCAACAGAACCAAAAACCATATTGGAGTCCAGGTGGAAGATGGAAGAGAGAGAGAATGAGGACTGTGACTGCCTGGTTTTATCAGCTTAGGGAGACTGGACAGGTGCTCCTAGTTGCCCAAGATTAGCCCCACCCACTGAAGTTCCTGCAGAAACAAAGAAGACAAGACCAGAGAAAACACAAAACAGGCCCTAGTGACAGGTGGCCGTCACAAAATAATGAGCTGATCTCTCTATTGACTGATAGAGATGTTATTTTATACTTAGGTAAACTTTATTCATCCACAAGGGAAAGTACTTGGTCACAGTAGCTTAGTTGCACATAAAAAACATAAGTAAAACATAGATGATATAAAATAAAATAACAGAATTAGCATACAGACAAATGTCCAGCTGGATAGAGTAGAGGATGAATGACGTCCTGTAGCATTCACTGTGGGAGTGGAGCTGGATCAGTCTGTTGGAGAATGAGCTCCATTGTCCCTCTATAGCTGCTTCATCGCTTCTATTTCTTCTTCTGCTTTTTTCTCCATCTGCATCCTTTTCTTCTGCCTCTGTTTCTTTTTGCTCCAGCTTCTTCTCCTTTCTGATCTTTCTCCATTTCTCATCTTCTTTCATCTGCTTCGTCTTCTGTTTTCTTCTACATCTTCTTCTGCCTTCCCATTTTTCCACTTTCTTTTTGTGTTTCTTCTTCCTTCTTTTATTTGGTCACTCTATTTGTCCAGCTTGATCTTCTGCTTCCTCTTCTGTTTCTTCTTCTGCTTCCATTTTTTCCAGTTTCTTCTGCTGGTTCTTGTTCGTGGTTCATCTGCCTCTTTTTCTTCTTTCTTCAGCTTCTTCTCCTTCTGTTCCTCTTCCTTTGCTGTTTCTTCTTCTTCTTCCTCATTTGGCTCTTCTGCTCACTCTTCTTCACCTGCTTTGTCCTTTTCTTTTAATTCCGTTTTTTTTCCCGTTTCTTCATTTGCTTCTTCTTCTTCTTCAGCTTCTTGTCCCTCTGTTTCTTCTTCTCCTACTTCATCTTCTCCTATCTCTTTTCATCTTTCATTTATGACCTGAGGATCAATTTAAAAACTATAAAATTAAAACCTCTCATGACCAAGAAGAAAGTGTTTGTGCTTCTTTTTCATCTCTATATTTTCTGTAAACCCAAATATACACTGATCAACAATACGGCCACCTGACCCCTCTAGATGTTTATTTACACATTTCAGTTCAATTTAACAAACCTGTAGTATTTTTATAACTTCACAATGTTTAGTAATATGTTCCTGTCCTTCTGGAGGAGAAAAGTCGGACTTGACTCGGGACAGATCACCCAGCCGCCTCTGTTGAGGGCGTATAGTGTGAAAGGCAGAAACACCCTGTGAACCAGAGGAGCACGACTGATGATGCAGCCAAAATTCAACCAGACCTCCATGCTTCACCTAAACACCAATGAACTCTTGGACATGTTTACACAAATGAAATAAATGCCTAATCCTATGTTTTGGAATCTGACCTTTATATATAGTTTAAGTAAATTGTCATGTGTGTTTGTTGGTATTTGCTAGATATGGTGTTTTGAGAGTTTCATTGAGACAATACTGGATTATCTAGAGTGAGTTTGGAAAAGTTTGGACGTTTTATGGGCTGTTGGATCATTTTAACATTAATTTGGATGATGGAAACAAATCAAAGTCATCAAATTTATGCGTTTTTCATTATAATTTAATATTCCTGAACAGCATTTTAAAACTTGTTGAAATGCTGTTCAGGAATATGTTCCTGAACAGCATTTTAAAACTTGTTGAAATGCTGTTCAGGAATATGTTCCTGTCCTTCTGAAGGAGAAAGGGCAAACAGGCTGCACTAACACTTCCTGCCACCGACCACTAGAGGGCGACGTGTCCAAAGACAAGAGCAGTCCTGACTCTAAGTCTCAGGTCCCCATTAATGTTGTGGGATGAATAACACAGACACACACACAACCACACACGAGCATCTATCTATCTATCTATCTATCTATCTATCTATCTATCTATCTATCTATCTATCTATCTATCTATCTATCTATCTATCTATCTATCTATCTATCTATCTATCTATCTATGTCCTCTGCCACCAGGGGGCGACAGAACACTGTCTTCTGTCTTTGGTCCTGATGAAACTTTAAGACCTTTAATTGGTTTAACATGAAAATATTTCACAGATTCACAGACAGAACTTGTGGGTTTTGATTTAAAAACAAACAAATAAATAAATAAATCTTTTTGTTTTATTGGTGTCTGGTAAATCTGGATCCGAGAACACTGAGGATTCTTTTCAGGAATAAAGGGAACAATACAACTTTTTGGAAACCCTTTGCAAATGAAATTCCAAACTCGTAACGTTGGATTTAGACTGAAAAACTGAATCCAGTTTAGATTTTTATTTATTTTTAATAATTTGTGTTGTGCTGGATTAGCCACAGAGAGGTTTAGGAGCTCTGGGTTCATTCTTTTGGACAATGACAACCTCTCACATTTTATTTGAAGCAGGATTTTGCTGCAGTAACACGTTTCTAACACAAGAGGCGCTATAACCAAGAACATTTTTGAGTGACTGCAGATTTTTTGGATTCATTTTCACACACTGTGACATATTTGAGAGGACTTATAACATTATGTCACGTAGAGGGTCCTTTAATAAAGTGGATGGAAACAAATAAACAGGTTTGATGTTGTTTTAATTTGAACCAGTCCACCTCTACTTTTATAAAGTCACAGTTATTGTCTGTATTTTCACTTTGCTCGTGGTGACTTTTCTTGGTCCAACGCGAATAACGTCTCAAGAATCTGGAGCTGGAAAGTGATGCATTAAAAGGGAAAACTCTGACTTGTAGGGGTTGAGTTTACAAGACCGACTAATATTTTCCCACTGATTCACGAAAAATGAAAAAAGGGGGTAAAACGCAGCCCCGCGCCGCTGCTGCTGTCTCCTTGCGGCCGAGACGCACAGAAGCGCTCCTCCATCAGCGGAAAGGAATGCAGAAAACTATGTAAAAGTTTCCGAGTGAGTGTGAGTGTGTGTGTGTGTGTGTCTCCCCAGCCTTTTCAGAGGGTTACGCATCATTTTTTTCTGGCCCGGCTGGATGTCGTAAGAGCTCTCGGCGGGGCAGGCAGAGCTGGGAGCAGCCCCCCTGTTAAGTAGCAGACTGTGTGGAGAGTCTTCCCACTTGGAAAGAGGCTCGCCGACGCGTCTGGGAACCAAAAACCTGCTGAGCTTCAATTCAACGCCGGACCACCTCTCTCTCCCACTTCTGTTTTCTTCCCTCTCAGGCTTAAACGTGTATTTTATTTTTTTAAAGACATTCTTTCAGTCTCTTCTTATAGGTCAGTCCTGCATGGTTCATGTTATTATTATTCCACACATTCTGAGATATTTAAGATTTTTTATTCGGATCAGTTGTGGAGGCTGTGTGCGGACTGTGCCCTGGCTCCGCGGTGCGTAATTGCGCACGGCGCCAGGGTCTGGTGCTCCGGTATTGCGCTCAGTTGGAAGACTTTTACTCCACGAGTCGGTCTCATCGGGTGGTTTGATATCAGTAGATGTTTGTCTGGACTCTTTGCAGAGTGAGAGAAAAGGAAGACACGTTATTTATTTATTTATTTATATATAAAAAGAAACAGATTTAAGTTGGTGCGTCTTTAATCCAGCAGCTTCTCCTTTAAAGTAGATCAGATTATTTATCTATTTATTGTCATTTAAATCCGTTAAATTGTGGATTTTATTCCTATTTGTGAACATAGAGTCAGTTATTTAATATTTTTTTATTTATTGTTTTGTGGAGTTGAGGCTGTAGTTTCCATGCGTCAGGTTTGTGGACAGATGGGAATGATTCCTGCTCTGAAAGCTGCGTTTTCTGGCTCATTTATGGATTTACGGTGCTGATGTAGACTTTAAAACCAGGACAGAGTTTTACATTTCTGAGCTTTCTGAGCGGTCGAGGTCTGGGAAGTCTAACCGCCTCCCTCGCTCCTCTCCTCCAGCTCCATTCATGCGCTGCTGAACCGGAGGAGGTGAAGATGAAGAGCGGGCTGTCTCTGGCGGCGGCTGCCCTCCTGGCTCTGCTGCTGTCCTCCTCTCAGGCCCAGGAACAAGGTAAAGCTCCTCCTCCTCCTCCTCCTCCTCCTCCTCCTCCATCATCATCTTTCTTCCATCTCCTCTCACCTCTGCCTCTTTTTTCTCCTCCTGCCTTCAGTTTTGATTGTGCAGCTGCATATTTTAGTCTGAATAAAATCAATCTCAAAGCTAAAGCAAATGTCTTCCTGTGAGTTGTTTATTTTTTTAACCTGTTTTTACCTTTTCAGTTTCATCCTCCATTGATGATTTTTTATATTTTTTTAACTCGATCATTCACTTTTCCACCAGGAATCTGCTAAAAGAGAAAAATATCTGCTATTTAAACTAATTTAAGAGAAGAATTCTACTTTCTGATGCAGCTAAGACTCAAATATGTCCTAAACCGTGGCCTCCGGTTAATAATTAGGTCACTACCGTGGAGAACAACTTTAAAATGAAGGTGTCTAGTTCTTCTTTGTCAAGTCAGCAGGTTTTGAAAAAGAGTAAAATGCCATAAAACAACATAAAAGTAGGAAAAGTGATGATGTTATCTCCTATATGATGGCATGAGAAGCTGCAGGATCAGACAGAAGTAGCTTGATCTTTGTCCTGTAACACCAGGAGGCGCCCTTGCTCATAACCTCAGACCGTCGATCACTATAACCCACATTTCTGCTGTAAAAAAGGAAAAAAGCCCAGACGGCTCGTGGCCAAGTTTCCTCCCTACGTCCTTTCTCCTGATGGAACGGAAAGACAAAATATGAGTTTCACATTATTTTCCAGAGGGTTTAGAGGTTAGGAGATGAGAGAACCTGGCTCTGGATTCCCTCAGAATAGAAGAAGAAGAAGAAAGGAAGGGGGGCGGTTAAGGAATCTGCATGAATCTCCTGGTCTTCCAGGAGAGTTTCTCACCTCCTGTGACCCTCGCTCTATAAAGACCCACCAGGGGCCCACGCTGCCGTCCCGCTGCAGTAATAGGGTCGTATACATATCCTACCTGTTGGAGTAGTTTGACACGTCGAGGCTGGAGTTAAAGACACCTTGAAGATAAAAAAACATTTCACAGAGTAAAAGCGTTCAGAGCCTCTGGACGTGGAAGGCTTTGGAGGAGAGCGTGGATGTGAGTGTGGATGGGTAGTTTATCCATGTGGAAACAGAAGCAGCCTCCCGTACAACAGCACTTTGATTTTAATCCCCCAGGTTGGTGGTTCCTCCATTTTTAATTTTTTTACCGTCCTGTGTCCCCCCCTCCAAGTCAAGCCTTGACGAGGTCTGCCGACCCCGAGTCTCGGCTTCACGACAATATTTTATCATGATATTCTTCACTGCTCCACTCACTGACTGGTTGGCTGGTGGTCTAGAAACACAGGCTGCTAAACTAGATGGTCCGGGGTGTATGGTTTAGATTAGTTAAGATTACCTGCTGCACACACTAACAGCATGAAACCATTAAGAATCAGACGTTAGGTCATGTTCCAGTTAGACGAGCTCCTCTTACAGTCAACAAATCCCACCAAGAGACCACGACCAACAGTGAATTTCTCCAAATCTAGATGTCCTGCATCTTAATACCATCAGATACGCAACAGAGCACTAAATGTGGATCAGTCTGCTACAGATGCAAAGTTTCCTCCTGTTTGTTTGCAAAAACTAAACTTTTTAGATAATTATTGAACTTTTTAAAAGTGAAACGACACATTTGGAACAGTCGGATTTAGTCTTAGCCCAGATGAAAAGTCACCGTTTAGTCGTTGCCGTCTTTCATAGTTTTAGTAAATGAACAGTTCATGTAGAGTTTGGCAACAACTTGTAAAGTTCTTGAGACTAATTTAACTTCATAGTTCACTTAGTGACAGTGATGGAGGCTGCATCAATATCAGAGTGATGCTCCTTCACATGTTGTATCTTCCTCCTCATTTATAGCAATGGCTAGCTAGTTAACGCTAATGCTAACAGAGATCATATAGGCTAACAACCCATATATAGTCACGGAGATGCACACTCTGTAAGACAGCCAGCCCGTATAAATGGCCAGTACTGAAATAACATAAAATCAAATAGTTTCTATCATCATATATTAGTTTTAGCTCAACACCATCTCGACTCAATCGCAGGAAAAAACTAAATTAACACTGATCTGGAAGCTGTTTGTGGGATTTTTTGACATTAAAGAAAATAGAGAAAGCTCTACCGATGTGTTTATCCTTCAGAAATCATCAAATGCACTAAAGCTAATCTTGTAATTTAGCTCTAAGATGTTTTATTTCATGTGTTTTAAAGTCACATCAAGACCGAACGTCTTTTTTAAAGTGAGTCTTTGCATTCAAGGTAGTGTATTTTATGCCGTTATAGCCAGCTAGACTGTCAGAGTTCTCCACCCCAACCTGAAGAATATCATTCTAAAATATTATTATTATTTTTAATAACCAGTCTGTGGTCTCTTGTGTACATGGAAACTTTTCGTCTGTAAATCCAAGTTGTTGCAAACAACTTTTCATGTACACGTGCACGATCGTCCATGTCAGAGATCACTCCCTTAGTGTTTGTTTGTTTTTATGAGGTTTGCAATGGAGGCGGTGAAAACAGATCTTTATCCATCGTATGATCAGGAATGAAAAACTAGATTTCTTTCTTTTTTTTGGTCAATTCAATGAGAGTTGGATTGAGATCATGGACACTCTGGTGGATGTCGGCCAGTCCATGTTTTAGGTTCTGACATGAGCTGATTTTTCTTTTTTAGTTAAAAAACTGATGTAACTCTGTATGGAAGCTAAGACCGGCCAGAAATGTTCATTTTCTAAGCAACTATATTGTCACTATAAAAGACTTAATGTTAGACTTTCAGACATATTTTGAAATATTTTGATTTGAAGATGACTTTGTTAAGTTTTAGCTTCCAAATATGGGAGATCTCTGTGGGATCTAAACATAAACAATCAAAATTAAAATACTGAAGTTGATCAGACTGAACTGGCCAAACAAACAAATTCTTGATAATTTTTTGACGGTGAAATTCCATTTCTATTTTGGTGAATTCATTTCACCTAATATGAACAGAACTCAAGGTCGGCCCAGATGATAATACAGTGGTTCTAGAGGAACTCAGGTAGCTGCACAAACTGTTCTCAACAGACTGATTGATATTTATGATCATAATATGTATTTGGTGCCATTAGGTGTCAAGGACTGATTATGATTGGAAGCTGTCAAGCTGTCTGCAGCCAACATGGCCGATCTATACCTACAGCTGGATCAGAACCATAAACAGCTGTTTGATGACTTGGGGAGATGTTCCATATTTGGGAATAGGCTGTAAAGGTCTGTCTCTTTTTGTTCCTCAGGGCAGGAACTAAGTACTTTGTCGCCGTCTCTGGGATGTTTGAAGGAGGCGAGAGCTCGCCTCTTTCAGGAGAGGAAAAGACGACCCTGTCTGATGACCCTGAACCTCCCCCTCTGGATCCTTCTGGTAAAAGCTGATGGTCACACCACACACAGCTCTCCGACAGCAGCCTGCAGACCAGACGCTTTCTGATAGTTTGCAGCGTAGAATTGTTCTAACATCGAGGCATCGCCCTGATTAGCGCCAGAGAGCTGAATTATTCTCTGTCAGAGGGAATTAGTATCACTATCGGTGTGGGATCACAGACCAAACGCTTGGTGCAGATGATTGTGATTAGTACAAATTAATCTGAGCTGCTTGGCTTGCGTTTCCTCAACGCCCTCTTATCTGCTTTGGCGAGTGATGTAGAGCGAAATGACATGCTAATGTAGGAGACATGCTGAGGCGCTGACACCAGCATTTATAAACTGCCCAGCTGGACGTCTCCCAGCACCACCTCACATGCTAAATACAATGACACTGAGAAATATAGCGTCCTTCAGTATTTTCTACGTTTCTGCATAAAAATGACTCAAAGCATCAACAGAGGATCCTGAAACTTGACAAAGTACAATGAATGTCAATGATTTGTTTATTTAGGACAAATCATGTCACGTCTGCAGACTCTTAAAGCTGCCTTCCTTCTTAATGAACGTTGCTTACCGGCACTGGTGCACCTCAAGCGTCTGTTTCTGCAGCCTGCTGAAAACAAACAACAACAAAAGTCATATATTGTCTCCTAACATGTTTTCAGTTTCACACGCAGGGCCCTGGTTTTTAATCTCTGGGCCAGAAAAGACCACAGGGCTGCTTCACTGCTGGATAAAAAAACAGACGACACCGAGGGGAGAAAGACCCAGAAGCTGTTATGCAATCTGTCACCAGTGTGAATTATTTGTGTTACATAATGCTGCTGTATGAACATTGTTATGTTGTCATGTGCTCCTCAGTTCTGTCTCTCTTCTTCTCGACACAATCCCTCTGTTCTTCCTCTCTTACCTTCTGACGGTTGACGTATGACACTGATGGGACGCTCGTGGCCGGGTTCCTGTTGCGTACCAGGTGCCTCTCTAACATCGTTGGTCATCTCTCCCTGCAGACACTCAGTGTAAGACCTCAGCGAAGGCCGACATCGTGCTGCTGGTTGACGGCTCCTGGAGCGTCGGTCGCATCAACTTCAAGACCGTCCGCAACTTCATCGCTCGCATTGTCAGCGTGTTCGACGTCGGCCCCGACAAAGTCCAGATCGGTAGCGCAGCGGCAGCGTTCGCATTTCAATTTTAGAGATTTTATGGGAAACCTGACGGTGAATGCTGGTGTTCTTTTGGTTTGACACTGTGCTGACTGTTATTTCCTGCAGGTCTGACTCAGTACAGCGGTGACCCAAAGACGGAGTGGCACCTGAACGCCCACCCAACTAGACAGTCCCTGCTGAACGCCGTTGCCAACCTGCCGTACAAGGGAGGAAACACGATGACGGGTGATTCAGCAACGTTGATCTGCTTCTTTAGGGTTAAATGCTCAAGATATAGCTGAAGTCCTGTGGTCGAGGTGGTTTGTGATTCATTCCTGGAGCAAAAATAAAAACAGATGGAGAAAGGAGTCGACCAAGGAACTCACAATGTTCTTTAAGTCAGTGGCTTAGGGTTAGGGCTAGGGTTAGAGGGTTGGGGTTAGGGTTTAAAACAAAAATAATAAGGCTGCTGAAGAAGTAAACTTTGAAGGGACATTGTAATTGACACATCTCTGGCAATTTCAACTACATGTTGATCTCTCCTGTCTCTGCTCCCCTGCCGATCAGAGTTTCCTGATCATACTCCTTTGTCTACTCTCCCCATCTCCTCTCCCCTGCTGATCAGCTTGATCATACTACCTGAGTGTCACTCCTTTGTCCTTTTGCCCTTTGTTCTGACCATGTCTGGGAGCCACCCCTGCCCCTACTGAGTTCACCCTCCTGTGTGAAGTTGCCCTCAGCTGACCAATATACATCCACTATACGGCCCTGCATTCAGGGTCAATCTCTGGTCTCAGATCCACTCTGTGTCAGTAGGATCACCATGACCTGGAACTCTTCCAAAACAGAATTGCTGTGATTTAATTGATTTCTTGAGTGTATAAAAATCATTGCTCTAAAAACGGTGAAATAAACTTTCTGCTGCTTTGGTGCAGGTCTGGCTCTTAACTACATCCTGGAGAACAACTTCAATCCCAACGTGGGGCTGAGATCGGACTCTCGAAAAATCGGCATCCTGATCACCGACGGAAAGTCTCTGGATGAAGTCATCGTTAGCTCGCAGAGGTTGAGAGACAGCGGCATCGAGCTCTACGCTATCGGTGAGCGAACCCTCCGTTAAACAGCGGGAAATAAAAAGGGGAGTTCATGACGCAGTGAATCAGAACATGCGTGGCCCCTCAGACAGAGTCTCCATTTCGAGGAACACTTCTGACGCCTCGTTTTCCTCTCAGGTGTGAGAAACGCCGACGAGGACGAGCTGAGGTCCATCGCCACCGAGCCGTATGAGATCCACATGTACAATGTCAACGACTTCCAGTTCATGATGGACATCGTTGATGAGCTCACTGTCAACCTGTGCAACAGTGTCAAGGGCCCAGGTAGGAAAAGAGTCACTCTGAACTACAACAAGATGCATGGATCAGCAAAGAGTCACCGTCTGGTAGCTGAGGAGGCTGAACTGTTATGTAGTTTCAGAAAGACATCTTTCACATACCTTGAAATGTGACTGGATGATCCAACTCTAATCATTCAGAGGAATTAATGATGTGAAGTTTTATGATTCTTGACAAATTCTTTTATTGCTGTCAATAGCAGGTGGCACAGTGGTGATGGTTAGCACTGATGCCTCACAGCAAGAAGGTCCTGGGTTCAGTTATTATAATGTCCATACTGGCTAGGTTATTCTCATTCTAAACTGGCCGTAGGTCTGAGTGTGAAAAGTTTGTCCTTTAAAACATGTTTCGCCATCAGTATCTTTTAGTTGTAAACTAATTCCACTCCGATGCTGTGTTTGACCACTGTTAGTCATCCGTCCATCACCACATCAAGTTCCGCCTCCAAAACGATCTGATGGCCCCTCAGATCTTTGCTAGAGCTGTGTTTCCAACAGAGAGACTCCAGATAAACTCTTAACCACTAAAAATCTGTAGGCTGGGAAGTAGGTCTGGTCTCCGGGCTGGTATCTACTAAATATTGGTATCTAGAAATAGAAAAATCCACAAACAAGAAAATTAATGTTATTGCCAATTATTGCCAAGTGCCTACACCCAACTAACTTCTCAAATCTAGCCTTTTTTAGCTTTTAACTAAAACATGGACAAACAAAAAACTACCAAAGGGGCAACGACCAAAATCTTCTAATTTAAATTGTTCTGTCTTCTCTTGTCTCACAAAACGTCTTGTGGATGTTTGAAGGCTGACCTGATGAAAATCAAGACATCTGAACCTGAAACACAGCTCGTGTGACTACTCCATATTAAATACTGGTTATAACTAATGGTAATAAATGGACATATTTATGATGACATTTAAGACAAATTAAAGAAGGAAGGATCAGTTAGTTTGTTCCTGATTGTCTCTTTTGACCTGAGTTAATTCATAATTTCACCATTTCAGTAAAAATTTCCATTAACAAGCAGCTTTCTTATTTCTACAAATGTAAATGCATTTAGATTTGATTCTGAATCTCAGTTATTAATGATCATCAAAAGATGTCCAGAAAAAACGATTTACAGCCGTAGAAGAGCAATTTTTAAACAAAGCCTTTCAGAGAGGAGTTGAGAAATACTGCCGACCGAAGCGGTCTCACTGTCACTGAACGCAACGTGGGTAGATTTGTGGTGGCAGGGTTCACAGTGTGAAATATTTCTGACGTGCAGGATCACACTCGGATATTTTTTCCTTTCTGTTTCAGCCACTGCACTGGCGAGGCCAACCAATCTGGTGACCTCTGAGGTGACCCCTCGCTCCTTCCGCACTACCTGGACGGGCCCCGACAGCCCCGTGGACAAATATCGCGTCACGTACACGGTGGAGGTGAGATGAGCCTTCTCTTACTCATGCCCCGTCTCAAAACCAGAGCTGAGCACAAGCTTCTGCTTCAAAGAATAAGGGCCACAAGAATAATATTCAAACTGAGGATGTTTCTTAACTTTAACTTAAACAATTTAAATACAACAACACCATGTTTGGCTGTATTGAGGACACTGATGATCCAGATACGACAGTGTGCAGTTTGCACACTTGCACATTACTATAGTGGCGATCTCGGGAAGCAGACACTCTCTCTATTTTTAAGGTAAAGCTTAAGAGTTTCCTTTTTGATCAAGTTTATAGTTGGTTGGACTAAACCATCTCTTAGTTATGCTGCTATAGGCCTAGGCTGCTGGGGGACAATGCAACAAACACATGCTCTCCTTCTTTCTTCTCTCTCCTCTCTCGTGTCCTCCACTTTCTTTTCTCTGGCTCAGAGCTCCTCCCTCTAAATTCCTATCTGCTACTAGTCATGACATTCTGTGCTATCACTATGTAGAATGTTTACTGCTGCTCTCCCTTCTTCCGAGTATCTCTGGCCTGGAGTTGAGTGTTTCCTGTGGAGCTCCATACTACATCTGTTGTCGTGGTCTCATCATTCTGCCCAGTCTCCATGGAATCCTGCTGTTATCCACTCCTACCTGAATGAACGATTCTCCAACCTGCCTATGATTCCTCTTACATTTTCAAACTGTCATGTAACATCATTAGTTTGTATCATAGCATCCCACCTGTATGCTTTAGTCAGATGTGTGTATCTATGACAGATGTATGTTTATCTTGCTGTTGTCTGTGAAGGTTCTCAGTCATCCAGGTCATGGTAATCCAAAAAAGGTTTCAAAAAAGGCAACTGGACTTGTAGATTTTTGGAGAAGACGTTTCACCACTCATCCGACTAGCTTCTTCAGTTCAGAACTGAAGAAGCTAGTCCAGTTGCCTTTTTTGAAACCTTTTTTGGATTATCTTGCTGTTCTCTTTCTCTGTCTGTACCCGGCAGGTGCAGAAATACATTAGAAATGAGCTTAATCAGTTGCAGACACAAATGACTTGATAAGAAGGAGATTTTTTTTCTCCCAACCTGCCTCTCTCTAAGTGGGGAGATTTACATGCAGCGATCACAATTCAGCAAAGCAACTGTAATATTTCAGGATGTGGACATCACTTCCTGCACCAACTCTACCAGTCTGCATGTTTTATCTGTTGTTTAGAATGATAATGTTTGTGATGATTCAAATAGCATTAGCCAAGACAGGCTGATGCTAATGGGGATCCTATAAAACAGGACAGAAATACTTTGGTAACAACGTTGTCATGATGTCCCAAAAAGTCAGTAAAGCTGTTTCCATGTGTGTGGACCCCAGAATGATCCCACACACCTGTCAGTAAGTCTGAGAGTCCAAGACAAGAACTTTTTTGTTTAGCTGTTTCCTGTCTGAATTGAAACTGAAAACCACTGGCAACAGTCAGTTGTTTGTTGTTTCAGATGGTGGTTGATGGTACAGTGACCTCTGTGGTGCTGGAAGGCCTGAGCCCTCTGACGAAGTACCTCGTCAACGTCTACTCTGTGGTCGGCGAGGAGAGCAGTGAGCCCCTGAAGGGCACTGAGAAAACCTGTGGGTCCCTTCACCTCTTTGAGCTTCTTCCCCTAAACTTCAAAACTCATTTCCTCTTGACCGATCAAAGTGCTTAAGTGTCCATTGTTATATCTTACAAATTACACATCTGATATATATATGGATCGGATGTGGAATTTGTAAGATATGTCAGTGGAGACTAAGCTTGGTCCCCGTGGTAGTAGGAGCACTCGGGGCAGTGACCCCCAAGCTGGGGAAGTGGCTTCAACAGATCCCAGGAACAACATCAGAAGCCTCAGTCCAGAAGAGCGCAGTCCTAGGAACAGCTAAGATACTGAGCAGAACCCTCAAACTCCCAGGCCTCTGGTAGAGGACCCGAGCTTGAGGATGATACAGATACCACCCGAGGAGGGTGAGAGGGACGATTTTTTGTTTTATATATATATACATTGGATGCTGAATTTGTAAGATGATCTTCATACCATTTCGGAAGGATTCAAGTTAAAAGCCTGCCTCAGATTTTCACCAGAACCCCCATTCCTTAAGCTTTTGTTTGTTTGGGGAAAGGTAAGAGCTTTAATAGAATTGAACAGTTTTATTTTCTTGTCAGCGATTGTTTTATAAGAGCTGGATCCCATCTCCCACATGCTGGAGTTTATATTTTGGACTGAGAACTTATAGATAGAAAACAGATGCACTGCAGAACCAAAAAACACAAAGCAAGCGGCCGTCTGTTTTTACACTACTCACTAAGTTTTGGTCCCGTTACGTCTTTTAATGTTTCCACAAAAATATTGTCAGTGATGCTGGAATGCTTTTGTAGCTCAGTCTGGATGGTGATAGCTTTAACTGTCGCTCTGTCCCTGTTCTCCCTCAGTGCCCATGGCTCCTGCAGGAGTCCTGAGAATCACCGACGTTACTCACAGCACCATGCTGCTCAACTGGGACGCTGCTCCCGGGGCCGTCCGCAATTACCTGATCACCTACAAACCAGAGGATGGAGACCAGAAGGAGGTAAAACCAGGATTTAATCTTTCTGTGGTACTCCCACCGCTCAGGAATTTAGGTTTGAAGGTGCTGAAAATGCACATGTGAAAAATATTAAAGCAAAAAGAACAAATTCTCAGTTCTCCAGGTCGTGGCATGTTCCAAAAAGAAAAACAGCTGGAACAAAGAGAGCTGGACTCGTGGAGTTTCCTGAAGACATTTCATCCAAGTCTTCTGTTCTAAAAGATTAGTTTGGGATGATGTTCAAGACCCCAGTTCAAATCCGTTTGCTCCTGTTTCAGCTTGTTTTCTTGGAAGTAGATTGAGTATTGCCATGAAGATGAATCAAACTGTGGGGTTGTGGTGTAGGCATGTCCCCCTGTGAGTGATGTTCAGTTCTTCATGATATACTTTGCCTCCTGCAGGTCGAAGTCAACGGCGACATCACCACCCTGCCGCTGTCTGACCTCATCTCCCAGACCGAGTACGAGGTGACTGTCACCCCGTTTTACGACCAGGGACCCGGAAACCCGATGCCTGGAACCGCTATCACAGGTCTGAACACATTTTTAGTTCCTGTCTCTTGGTCTATTATTCTATTATTTTTGCAGCAGAACAAACTCAAAACTCTTTGAGATGCATGAAATCAAAGTAAAGATCTGAATGTCAATACAAACTTTTACTGAAGGAGTCAATTTAGTTCATGTGGTCGTCACCGATGCTTCCTAACACACTGACCCACAGTAGAGAGTCTTCACGTTGCCTCGTAAACATCTCTGTCGTCTTCCTCGTCTCTGAGAACATGTTGTTCCTGCTCCCTAGAATCTAAAGTTCTCTGAGGTGACCCAGACCTCGTTCAGAGCCACCTGGGAGCACTGGGCCCCAGATGTGGCTCTGCATCGGCTGGACCATGAAGGGGGATGTCAACTACCAGTATATAAAGCATGGAGCGAGGACCAGAGGGCCTGGTGCTTTCTTTCTCTAAACTCAAAAAAATATTTCATTGGATGAATGTAATTTCATCTTGCCACCTATATTCCATCTAAATAAACCAGGTTAAATCAGCCCATCTTGTCTGTGTCGTTTCAACACCACATATGTATGTAACTGTAACATTGTTTACATTTCCATTCAACTCATTTGGCTTTTATCAAATTAAAATGTCTATTCTACATTAGTCTTATTAAATTCATTTAAGTTCACTTTACATCGGTTAAACACTTTCAACGTTATATATACTAGTATATATTTTGTCTGTTATATCAATGTTAATCTTGCTGAATGAACTAATGTAACATTTGTCGGTAATACTCAAGTCAATCTTGTTCTAGCTGGTGTGTTCATTGCTAATGCAAGCATTAATTTTAATTACTAAAACATACATAAAGGACAGCTTGCAAAACCATCTTCTTTTTATTTTGCTCTGACATTCAAACAATTTCCAGCATCCCTGTTCAGCCCAGCTCTCTCCCTTTTAACCATCCCACGCTAAACCAGCACCAACCACTGTTCAATAACTTCCTTCATGCCATCCGAGAATACAAATCAACAGTCCATACTGCAACCACACTCAAAGCTGTGTGAAATGCAGTGAATAACATATCATGCAAGTAAATGTATGAAATATGTGCTGTAAGTCTACGTCTTTGTCACACCTAGTGAATGTAACTCACCATGTAATTCTTCACATGTTTCTCACAGTCTTTGTTCAGGTAGATGCACAACGAACTGAGGATAGATGCTCGCCTTGTTTATATTGTGTCATCCTGGGGGGAAAAAAGGGAATCCAGTATGAGAGTTGATGGCAGTAAGGAAACAGCAAGCCTTGGGAGATTCATAATTGACGATCACATCTCACCAAACTGCAACATCATACCATATACAATACTATGCTGAACATAATGTGACTTATCCAACAAATCCTGGATGAAAAGGAAAGCCCACATCTCTGTGCGTCTGCACTCACAAAACTAAACACAGGAGAAGAATATGTAGTGTTTACGATGCTTAGATGAAAATCAGATTCTTCGGGATAAAGGAAGAGACTGGAAAGCAGTAAAATACTTTGTGCACAATAAGATAATTGAGATCAAGAGAAATTTGTGACAAATGTATTAGCCTGCGTTATGGACCAGCAATATTTTGTAAATACTGGGAGCTTGCATTATGGAGCATCAGTGTTGTGTGCCTGAACACTGGGAGTTTGCAGTATGGGGCACCAGTGTTAGGTGTCACAGCACTTCTAGTTAATGTAAATGGAGCATCAGTGTAAGGGTCATAACATTGGTAGTTCACATTAGTGGAGCGTTTTATAGTGACCTTATGAGATTGTCCGTGTGATATGCTGTCTTTGTAGTATATCATACAGAAGCCATTTCCGCCGTTCAAAGTGCAGCAAGAGGAAGTAAGAAACGCTCAGTTTAGGAGTGTCCGTAGGTTTAAATACGCTTAAATAAACTTTGGCCTAACTTCATTACGCATTTTTTGTTGTCTTTTCTATTTGTGATTATAGGAGCCTGTGGTTTGAACAATGAAGATTATTGGAACACATTTTAAGGGTCTTATGAAAGTCAGATGTTACCTTAAAAATGAAAAAAAAGCATCTTAAACTGCCCATTTTATTTTTATTGATGGTCATCTTTACTATAACTTTTTTTCTTCAAAGTTTTAAAAATTCTCTGCTGCCTCACGGGTTGCCCTTCATTTACAACAGTCTCAAACTTGAAACTGGTCAGGAAGTCTTTGTGTTTTGTTACAAAAAATATATTAAATCATGAGACTATTAAGCTGGAAAAAAACAAACAAACAAAAAACTACCATTCATTTTGCTTTTTTTTTTGTTACTTATCCATTTTGGAGTGTAAGTAACGCTCCATGCTATCCAAGAGGAAACCTGTGTCATTATTCACCAGCCAACAGTGGACTTGTGTGTGAGCAAATATTGCAGCCCTGTATGTGCAAATTACTGTATGTGTGAATTATTATTATTAATTAGAATCCAGGACTTGTAAAATTATCTTACGCCTGCACATTTTATTTGTAACTTCATCCTGGTTGTTTTTGTTTTCCCTCTTGTTTAGTTTTTTAAATACTTAATAATTAAACACTTCATTATTATTTACTTTACTTTCTTTCCTGGTTTCTGGGCAGTCCTTTATTTTAATATTGTCAAGCTTGAAACTTATCTTCTTGATATCTACTAAAGCTCAACCTTTATATTTTGTTTCAAATACATAATGAATTGTGTTTCAATAGAGTGGTGAATGACGTGTGAAAATCCCTGCTCCAGTCAGTAGGCGGACCACTGAGTAAGGGTTTTAACACTCACACACCTGCAAGTCCTCACCAGACACACACCTGTATAAAGTAAACCGTAGCTGGAGCGTATGTTTTTACTTTTATTCTTGTCAATCAATGTCTTTTAACACTAGAAGTCCCAGAGAGCAGCCATTTGGCTTTTCTACCTATAAAACCCACAGGTCAGCATTATCAGGATACAGTGTTAGACAGTGGAAGTGAGTGAGACTTAGACTTAAAACTTTATTGATCCATTTGGGGTGACTCCCTC
Organism: Planiliza haematocheilus; assembly: GCA_005024645.1. Lineage (NCBI taxonomy): Eukaryota > Metazoa > Chordata > Actinopteri > Mugiliformes > Mugilidae > Planiliza > Planiliza haematocheilus. The sequence goes on along the minus strand of SRSE01000327.1, from coordinate 220,010 downwards.
AGGGAAATTTGAGTTTTCCACAGCAGCAAGCACACAGAGCAGTGGTTTGCAAATAGTTACAGAAAAAGTGATTGAATAATGAAAAGGTGAACATTAAATAATGAACGGTGAACTTCCTTTGAGTGGGATTAAAATGGAATGATGCAGTGTTGTTTCATCTCATTTAAACCAAACTATTCTACTTTGGTCTCATCTGTCCACTAAACATTGTCCCAATAGTCTTCTAGATAGATAGATAGATAGATACTTTATTAATCCCAGGGGAAATTCAAGCATCCAGTAGCAGTGACATACATTGAAACATACAAGACAAAAACTATATAAAAACTATATATTACTATATTCTGTCTGTCTCTGAAGGTTCTCAGTCATCCTGGTCAGGGTATAACCAACAAAGATTCAAAAAAGGCAACTGGACTTGTAGAGTTTTTTGAGAAGATGTTTCACCATCATCCGAGTAGCTTCTTCAGTTCTAGGGGCCTGGTGGGAAGTCTGAGGTTTGTAGTCTGCAAGTTTCCTCGAGGTCCTATCATATTCCTACTTGTCCCAACCACATGATGGTTAACTTTGCACTTCTGGTTCAATGATTTTAGCTGCATCCACTGACAACAAAGTTGAATCTAATATCTTGACTCAACTACACGATTCATTATTATGTAACGTTGTTTAATTATAGATTATATAGATAGATAGAGCTGAACTTCCTGCTGCCACGTTGCTGACCTCCACTTAAAACCTCCAGGTCATTCAGTGTAGAGCAGAGAGTGGAGAGATAACACATCTGGTGCTCTATGCTATCAGCAGATTAGTGGCTCTTTGGAGGCTGAACAAAGAATCTGAGAGTGCGGCGGATAAAGCTGCATCCTCTGGTGTTAAATATTAAAGAAATCAATTAGTTTGTGTCCTGAAAGAGCCGGAAACATCACAATAACACTACTACATGAACCCAAAGATGGATGGAGGATTCTGGGAGAAACTTAGAAACTGGAGTTTTGACATCCTGTGTCTTAGAAGAGCAACATTCAAGACAGAAATCAAGCTGTTGGCTTCAATGAGCCAAATATGATGAATTATCCAACAATACTTGATCAAAACCGACTGGCAAACACTGACAGAATCTGTTTTAGAGGAAAAAATATTTATAAAAACCTTTCCTAAAGAGCTGAGACTGGGTTTGGAGAGCAGGCGTGTTTTGCGATTTGCAGCGTTCAGTAATACACAGGATAAGATGTTACAATGCCTTGTGCCAAGATCCCAGACAAAACACATTTAGAGGCCCTGTTCAACTAAGAATTAAGAGAAATTAAGAATTAAGTTACAAGGAGGTGACAGCAGATACTGGAAACAAGGAGGATCTGATATGTAGTATTGGCTGACTGGGTTCTATCTTTGTCTATTTTCAGGATTTGTGTGAAAATATGTTGATGTTCATGAACATCAACATATTTTTCAAGCAGCTCTGTTTATATCAATATACACAAAACACACAATGAAGCAACTCACTCCACAATAAAACACCTTTGGACTGAAACACTCCTGACTAACAGGTCAAAGATCTACATTTATCAGAGGAGTCCAGGTAAAGCTCCGCCCCCTCACCTGATTCACCTGAGACAAACCAGGAAACAGTTTATTATTGTGTGAGATTCAAGAGAGACACAGACGATCAGATTCACCTTCAGACCAAACTAACACCTTCCTCTGAGTGAGTCCAGCTACAGGAGAGAAAAGTGGAAAACTACAACACTGCTGCTTCAAGCTGCTGACTCTCCACACACTGAAGGTGAGTTTGACCAAAAACAGGACTCAAAGTCAAAGGAAGCTTCAGGGAAGTTAGTAGAAGATGGAGGAGAGACATGACTGACTGGACTTTGTGTCTGCTGTGTTTCAGCTTCACTCAGAGACTAAATGGCTTCCAGATTAGAGGAGGATCTCTGCTGTCCGGTCTGTCAGGAGGTCTTCAGAGATCCTGTTCTTCTGTCATGTAGCCACAGCTTCTGTAAAGTCTGTCTGAAGAACTGGTGGAGAGAGAAACCAACACACCAGTGTCCAGTTTGTAAGAGAAGATCTTCAAAGGATGAACCACCTAAAAACTTGGTCTTGAAGAACCTGTGTGAGTCCTTCTTAAAGGAGAGAGATCAGAGATCTTCAGAGTCTCTCTGCAGTCTGCACTCTGAGAAACTCAGACTCTTCTGTCTGGACCATCAGCAGCCAGTGTGTGTCGTATGCAGAGATTCAAAAAAACACTCCAACCACAGATTCAGTCCCATCGATGAAGCTGCAACAGAACTCAAGAAGAACCTTCTGGAGACTCTGGAGCCCTTAAAGAAGAAGTTAAAGGTTTGTGAACAAGTTAAAGTGAAGTTTGATGAAACAGAAAAACACATCAAGGTCCAGGCCCGACACACAGAGAGGCAGATTAAGGAGCAGTTCAAGAAGCTTCACCAGTTTCTAGATGAGGAAGAGGAGGCCAGGATGGCTGCACTGAGGGAGGAAGAGGAGCAGAAGAGTCAGATGATGAAGGAGAAGCTGGAGACTCTGAGCAGAGAGATAGCAGCTCTTTCAGACACAGTCAGAGCCACAGAGGAGGAGCTGAGAGCTGAAGACGTCTCATTCCTCAACAACTACAAGGCTGCAGTGGAAAGAGTCCAGCGCTGCCCCCTGCTGGATGATCCACAGCTGCCCTCAGGAGCTCTGATAGACCAGGCCAAACATCTGGGCAACCTGACCTTCAACATCTGGAACAAGATGAAGGACATGGTCTCCTACACTCCTGTCATTCTGGATCCAAACACTGCTGATACAACACTGATCCTGTCTGAAGATCTGACCAGTGTGAGACGAGGAGATAAACAACATCTTCCTGATAATCCAGAGAGGTTTGATTATTACAGGTCTGTCGTGGGCTCTGAGGGCTTTAACTCAGGGACTCACAGCTGGGATGTTGAGGTTGGAGATAACACAGGATGGAGACTGGGTGTGTTAGCAGAGTCTGTCCAGAGGAAGGGATACATAGAGTCTGGATTGTGGAGAATAGGGTTCAATGGAGGTGAATACTCAGCATGTTCACCACCAGATCCTTCCACTGTTCTCTCAGTAAAGAAGAAGCTCCAGAGGATCAGAGTGAATCTGGACTGGAACAGAGGAAATCTGTCGTTCTCTGATCTTGATACTAACAAACACATACACACCATCACACACACTTTCACTGAGAAGATGTTTCCATTCATTTACACTAGTGATAATCTCCAAGTGAAGATATTACCAGTGAATCAGATCAGTTAGAGATAAACATTATGATTATAAATGTGTATTGGGCTGTAACAACTAATCAGTGTCAGTGATCATATAAACTGTAGTTCTGTCGTCATGGTGACGGGTCAGTACGTCACTGCAACCAATGAAAACATATTTAATGTCTGGTGGTGGAAGTAGATCATTGTGTTTAGAGTTTAAGACACGTTGAAGCTGGAGATGATAACTTTCTTTATACAAGGACCTGAAGCAGCAGCTGATGTGAGGAAACCCACCAACATCTCAGAACTGAAGTGGTTCTGTTCTGAGGAATGGACTAAAGACGACTGATCAGCTGTTACCAGAAACATTTAGTTGATTTCTTGGCTCAAAGTTTAATTTCTGGAATAACTATGTCATCATATCAGATGCAGAGTCACAGTGGACGATGGAGGAAATAAAAAATGTGGTTTAACTTCATAAAGGAAATAAAAGAATCATAAAGTTTTTACTCTCTGTGGATGTTTGGACGTCATAAAATGTTAATAAGTTAGATTTATTTTCCTCTACAGGGAGATACAGCTGCTCCTGGAGGTTTATTTATCTGATATCTTTATACGACAGCTCAGTTTGTTGTATTACTATTATTTAAAATCTCATTCTTCTTCCAACAAGTGGTTGCTTTGTAATTTTAACTGAACAAAACTGTAACTATGAGAAAAACATGAAAAATATAACTGCTTTGTTTTCATGAAGTTTGAGGATTAGAACTTTTTTATCAGCTTATGAAATCTGATTGACGCTGTGGGCTCAGATTTAATTTGCATTTGCGTGTGCAGAAGAATGTAAAGACTTGACGTGGGTCTAACTCTGATCAAACAGAGCTTTTCATGGTGAGGCTGCATGGAGACGATGAGCAGACGAGTGGCTCCATCTAAAGACATAAGACGTTTATTTAATCCCACGTGTGGTTAATTTCCTTGTTCCAGTAGCACAGAATTTGGCAAAAATATATGTGAAGAAGACAGTGACGACTTTGAACGGGGAAAAGGTTATCAAGAAGGCACAAAAAACACAAATATGAAAATATACAAAAAAGAATAACCATATAATAACCAAAAATAGGAAGATAAAATAATAAATAATAATAAAATCTCAGCAGGTGGAGACAGGGCGTCTTCTTGTACAGGGCGTTCGTGTTGTGTGTCCAGTCCAGTTTATTGTTGAGGTGAACACCCAGGTACTTGTAATCCTCCACGACCTCCATGTCCAAGCCCTGGATGTTCACCGGTGCAGTCAGATGTGGTTTCCTACTGAAGTCCATCACCACCTCCTTTGTCTTGCTGGCGTTGATGTGCAGGTGGTTCAGAGCAAACCAGTCCACAAAGTCAGTGATGACCTCCAGGTACTCCAGATCGTTTCCCTGAGATACACGCCCAACAATGGCTGTATCATCAGAAACATCTGGAGGAATATTGTGTTTCATTGAGACAATACTGGATTATCTAGAGTGAGTTTGGAAAAGTTTGGACGTTTTATGGGCTGTTGGATCATTTTAACATTAATTTGGATGATGGAAAAAAATCCAAGTCATCAAATTTATATGTTTTTCAGTTTAATTTAAAAATCATGCAGCGTTTTAAAACTTGTTGAAATGCTGTTCAGGAATATGTTCCTGTCCTTCTGAAGGAGAAAGGGCAAACAGGCTGCACTAACACTTCCTGCCACCGACCACTAGAGGGCGACGTGTCCAAAGACAAGAGCAGTCCTGACTCT